>CM019828.1:138760076-139399678 GCA_009763385.1 Coix lacryma-jobi var. lacryma-jobi
GGAGCCCGGAACCGTTCGTCCCCGACCCGAGCTCCACCGCCTCCCTTCTTCCTCCTCCAGCTTCGCCAAGCCAAGGCAAGGTGATAACACCAACTAGCCCTATCGCTATCGTTCCCTATCCCTCTGTTCACCACGGCCGAGCGCCATTGCCGCCATCACGGACCTCACACGTGGCCAGCACGCACCAGCGCACGTCCGGCCAAACCATCACCCCTAGGACTCCCCTCTAGGTTCACTGAGTCTCACACGCCCGCCAGTTTAGCCGGCGACCGCCGGAAACGGCGTAGCCGCGCGATGCCGTCGCCGCCGTGCGCTGCCGCTCGCCGCCGGCACGCTACGGCCGTGCGCTGGCCAATCCACCAGTCCCGCCGGATGCGCCTCGTCGAGACGAGTCCGCAGGGCCCAGCCTCCCCGCCGGCGACCTCGCCGACGGCGAGAAATCACCGGACCAATCCCTCCCCTGTTTCCGTCTCGTCCGAGCCCCCGAGTCCGGCCTCGGACGGGCGCGCCTGTTTTCCGATTCGCCCGAGCCCTCGAGCCAGGCCTCAGCCTCGAACCAGGCCTCGGACGAGCGTGCATGTTTCCGTCTCGCCCGAGCCCTCGAGCCAGGCCTCAGCCTCGAACCAGGCCTCGGACGAGCGTGCATGTTTCCGTCTCGCCCGAGCCCTCGAGCCAGGCCTCAGCCTCGAGCCAGGTCTCGGACGGGCTAATGTTTTTCCGTCTCGACCGAGCCCTCGAGCCAGGCCTCGGCCTCGAGCTCGGCCTCGAGCGAAACCTCGGGTGCGGTCTCGTTCGAGCCAGGCCTCGGCCGATTCGCTTTCCGCCATGCGCCCGAGCCCGAATAGATTCTGCTGACCCACGGGTCCCGCGCGTCAGCCCCTTACCGGTCCATAGACCGAGTTCTCGCAAGCCAGCCGGGAGAAGTTAAATGTTTTTCTTTTCGGTTTAATTTCCAGAGATGCTTGTTATTTTGTGTAGCCTGTTTTATAAATCCAAATGAAGTGCTTCCAGTTGTATTAGCTTTCTGATGAATAGATCTATCATGGGAAAATATGAATGTATTTTTGATAGCAGTTTGTTTTACTATTCTCATTTATTGCAGTTATATGCTTTTGTTTAAATAAATGATTATAAGTGTTTCTGGTTGAGATAATTCCTGGAAAATTTTGTGTAAGTTTATTATACTGTTTGGCACCTGTGAAAAATATATGATGCACTGTTTATGTAGAAAAAGTTACGGTTATAGTTAAAAGTTTCTTTTTGCTGATTTCTTAGAATAAGTGTTAAGGTGTTTTATATGTTGAAATAAAATATGGGAAAATTTGTACAGTCTCTGTATGCCTTGTAGAATCTAAGAAAAATATGAACTTGATCTGTTTTATGGAAAAATTTGTAGTTGCTTTACAACTGTGCTTTTCTGTATAGATCTTTAGAAATTCATGTAAGAAAATATATGATGGTTCTGGTCATGGAACTTTCTGGATAAATATGAAATGTGAAGTAGAATCTGGGAAAAATAGGAAAGAGAGCTATGCACTCTTTTACAGTAGGGTTGTAGTTCAAAGTACCTTTTTAGGCAGTTTGCTTGTCATTTTTGTATCTGCAGCTCTGTATTTTATCTTTGGCCGAAACTTGTTCAGTAGAGTCCAGCAAGTGTGGTTTACCTTCTGGAATTTTTGTGGATTTTTCTGAGCCCAGAAAAATACACTTGCAGTTCAAATCTGAGTTTCCTTGATGTATTTAAATAAGAAAGAGTTGAATACTCAGATTTTGTTTTATGAAATAAATGAGATATTGCCCCAATGTTAAAAGTGGTTCAACAAGTTGGCTTTGTTGGTTTGCAAGAGTTATTCTTTTCATGCCACTTCATCTTGCACCGCATTTTTTTGAATTATAAATTCATCACATGCAATAGGATCGACCCCGCCGGAGCTTCACCAAGAGCAGGAGCTAAACGCCGAGCCGGAGTTCCAGGAGCTGCAGCAGCCAGAGGAAGTCGACCCCGTCCACGACACTAACCTGCCTGAGTGCCCCTCCCACGAGGCCTCAGTCTTCACTCAAGGCAAGCCCCGGAGCATTCTAAGTCTCCCAGTATTTGCAATTAATTTACTTGAGTCCTTTTATATTGTGATGCATTAGGTATAGGAGTTGATTGAATCCTAGTTGTTGCATTACCATTCCTTGATTATTGATTATTACCTGCCTTGTTACCCTGTTACTGCTTTATAATGTAGAATTGCTTAGCCTGCTTAATAAAAGTAGTAGTTAAGGATGTTTCCGTAATACCCCGATGGGTATTTACCGGATCACGGTTGGCTATATTTGCTATCGTGGAAAAGAACCTGAGTAGTAATGAAATACGGTCAACTGGAAGGCAAGGCACAAGTTTGGAAACTTGGGGCAGTCCGTCCGTTGGATCGTGTAGGTTTGTATCGATGTTGGCCCTCGTTCATTTTTGAACGCGCCCTTTTACTTAGGGATATGTCGGTGTCGTAATCATCGACCCCAAAGCCGGTTAGAAGCTGTTCGGGCCGGTCTCAACCCGTGTCGTGCCCTCTAGTACGGAAGTTGCGATCTGCCGCGTGAGCCATCGCCAGACTCTGATTGTGCGGTCCGTGCTTGAGCCGCGACGATTACCACCACGAACAAGCGTCGAGCGGTTGCCCAATGCATGGACCCGACGGGGAAAGTGTGGGCTGGTATTAAAGGTCTTTCATCAGCTGATTTGGAATTCGATTCGAGTCGCCGTCTCCCCCGGTTAGTGGGAAACTATGGCGAGTTTCACCACGATACAACTCCATGTGATGTTTAAAGGTTCAACTAAAATGTGGATAAGTCAACTGGATATGGTTATATTATTGTTTGTTAGATTCAAGTGAGTGCTCTAGTACAGGTAGTAACCTAGAACTAAGGAGTAGGTTTAAAAGTAACAACTCATCATAATCATTAATTATCCCTTATCTGAATTTGAGCCTTTCGCAACTAAAAGATCCCAGCTCCACCTCAAAAGCCTTGCATACCCTTGGAGTCTTTTATTTTCAGTTAGACGGGTAAGTCTAGCTGAGTACATCCCCGTACTCAGGGTTTATCCCGTTTGTTGCAGATGGCCAGGTCTACTTTGGCTATTGTAAGCACTGCCTCTACCCAGTGGAAGGTGATGAGGAGTAGGCCCAGGGCAGGGTCGTCAAGAAGCTTTCCTCCTTCTTTTGCCGGACTAAGACTACTGGTGGCACACTATCTTAAAAGGAGGAATGACTTGTGTTGAGTTGGTTTATCAAACAATGTTTTATTTGGACCACGTTTGTTGTGGTCGTGTTTTAAACTTATTCGAGCTTCCGCACTTTTAAACTCAATATTGTAATAACTCTGTTTTAAATTCGATTTCGTTTCACTGTGATGTCTCTTTACGGATGTAACCTTTGAACGATGCGATCCTGTATGTTCTGGTGTAAGAAATCCTTCGAGATTTCCGGACTACCGGGGTTATATGGGTTCAAGTATGGGTCGAAGTCAGACGGATTTGACTAAGATAATACTTGAGCTCTTATAATCAGGACGGTTCCGCCACAAGCTTCACATTCTTGGCCCGGAGGCACTCGAACGTGGTCTCGAGGTTGCTGATGAGGTTCCCTACTTTTTTAGTTTTAACCACGATGTCATCGACGTAGGCCTCGACGGTCTTGCCTATATGCTCGCCAAAGATGTGCTGCATACATCGCTGATACGTTGCCCCGGCGTTTCGAAGGCCGAAGGGCATCGTAACATAGCAGTACATACCAAAAGGCGTGATAAAAGAGGTCGCGAGCTCATCGGATTTTCTCATCCTGATTTGGTGGTAGCCGGAATACGCATCAAGGAACGAAAGCACTTCACACCCAGCAGTGGAATCAACGATCTGGTCAATTCTAGGTAAAGGGAACGGAACTTTTGGACATGCTTTATTTAGACCAGTGTAATCTACACACATCCGCATTTTTCCATTCTTTTTCCTAACTAGTACAGGGTTAGCTAGCCACTCTGGGTAAAATACCTCCTTGATGAATCCGGCCGCCAAAAGCTTGTGCACCTCCTCGCCGATGATCCTGCGCTTTTCCTCGTCGAAGCGGCGCAGGCGTTGCTTCACCGGTCTGGACCCGGCCTGGATTTCCAAGGCGTGCTCGGCGACTTCCCTCGGTATGCCTGGCATGTCCGAGGGTTCCATGCAAACATGTCGATGTTCGCGCGGAGAAAGTCGACGAGCACTGCTTCCTATTTGGGCTCGAGGCTGGTACTGATGGACAGCGTCTTGCCATTGGTCGAGGTCGGGTCGACGGGTATTTGCTTGGTGTGCTCAGCCGGCTCGAAGGCGCCGGCGTGACGCTTTGCTTCTGGGGCCTCCTCGGTGGCCAGAGCTGCCAAGGCCTCGAGCGAGTCGAGGTGGACGTTGGCCTCCCCCCGCTCGACGCACTCCACGTCGCAGTGGTATGCGTGCTCGTAGGAGGTGTCAACGGTAATGACCCCTTTCGGTCCCGACATTTTGAGCTTCAAGTACGTGTAGTTAGGAATCGCCATGAACTTGGCGTAGCCTGGCCGGCCGATGATGGCGTGGTAGGTCCCTTGGAAGCCGACCACCTCGAAGGTGAGCGTTTCCCGTCGGAAGTTTGCCGGCGTGCCGAAGCAGACCGGCAAGTCGATGCGCCCGAGGGGGTGGGCCTTCTTTCCTGGCACTACTCCGTGGAACCCCCGACACTGGGTCGGAGCTGTCCTTCTGAAATCCCCAGGAGGTCGAGGGTCTCGAGGTATATGATGTTGAGGCTCGAGCCCCCATCCATCAACACCTTGGAGAACCGAACGTCGACTATGACGGGTCGACGACGAGGGGGTAAGCCCCCGGGTTTATGACCTGGTCCGGATGGTCGTCACGGTCGAACGTGATTGGCGCATCGGACCAGTCAAGATACCGGGGGGCGTCGTGGCCAAGCGAAAAGATTTCCCGACGCTCCTTCTTTCTTTCTCGAGCTGAGAGCCCGACGGTCGGCCCCCCGTAGATCATGAAGCAGTCGCGCACCGGGGGGAAGTCGCCATCTGCGTTTCTGCCGCCGCGTCGATCGGTATCCTTTCCTTAGGCGCGTCCTCCTTCTTGTCGCCGAGCTTGGAGTAGTAGCCCTTCAACAGTCGGCAGTCTTTCAACTTGTGGTTTACGGGGCCCCGGTGATAGGTACAGGGATCCTCGAGCATTTGGTCGAAAACAGCCCCATCGGGGGGGCCTCGAGGCTTCTTGGGCTCGAGGGCGCCCGCGAGCACCTCTTTGTCGTCGTCGTCATCGGTGCCACGCTTCGCCTTCTGGCCCTTGCGTTTGTTTTTCTTCCTTTTGTTGCCGTCATTGTTGTCGTTCTTGGCGTCGTTGCCTTTGTTGGAGCCCTCCGGAGCGATCACCGCCTTGCCTTTGTCCGTGGAACGGCCAAAGAAGGCCCCCACTGCTTCGTCGCCCGAAGCAAAGCTGGTGACGCGATCCATCAGGTCCTCGACCGTCTCGGGACGGTAGCGTCCTAGCTCATGAACGAGCTCTTGGCATGTTGTGCCTGCGAGGAACGCTGAGATGACGTCCTCGTCCGGCACGTGGGGGAGCTCGAGACGCTGCTTCGAGAACCGTCGAGCGAAGTCGCGGAGGGGCTCGTCCGCCGCCTGCCTGCAACGCCGTAGGTCCCAGGGGTTGCCTGGGCGCACGCAGGTCCCTTTAAAATTCCCGTCGAAGACCCTGACTAGGTCGGCCCAGTCGTGGATCCGATCCGGCGGGAGCCCCTCGAGCCACCGGCGGGCGGTGTCCGAGAGGTAAAGTGGGAGTTGACGGATGATCACGCGGTCGTCGTTCTTCGCTCCGCCCAGTTGGCAGCCAAGGCGGAAGTCCGAGAGCCAGAGCTTGGGCTCGACCTCCCCGTCGTATTTTACGATGTTGGTCGGCGGTCGGAAGCGGTCGGGGAGGGTCGAGCTGCGGATGGCCCGGCTGAAGACTCGGGGGCCTGGGGGCTCGAGGACCTGCCGGTCCTCGTCGCTGTCGTAGCGCCCCCACGATGGGCGCTATAGCCACGCTCTTGGGCCCCCTTGTTTTTGCGCCGTCGGTTGATGTCGTTGCGGGCGTCGTTGGGGTCTCGAGGCGGCCGGTTGTCGACGATCCGTTCGCGGACTGGCCTAGCTCGAGAGGCGTCCGGCTGGTGGACGGATGCCTCGCGAGCGTCGTGGGGCGTGTCCGCCGGTTCCCCGAGGCTGCCCCGCGTCGGCGTGACGCCGAGCTCTCAGCCTGCTGTACCGCGGCTGTCTCGAGGAGGTTTTCATTTCTCCGAGCATGCGCCTGGCGTCGGGGTTGGAGACGGCGGGCAGGTCACGGAGCATCATGGCCGCTGCCACCACGTTCTGCCCAGCTCGTGGGAAACATACCTCAGGGCGTGCTGGGCCCCGTCCTCGAGGATCCGCCGGTGGACCTCTCGAGCGCGGCCTCGAGCTCCGGCCCTCGGGGCTGGGGTGGTTCCTGCATCAGGGTTTGCCGGAGCTGCAGCAGGTGTCGCCGTTCCTCCTCGGCTTTGGTAATTGCCTCTTGCACTTGTGCGAGTTGCGCCGCCGGCCATCGTCGTGCTTGGGCGGCACAGCCGATGCTCGAGGTTCGTCCCTTCCCAGGACGCGTGATCCGCCTGCCGCGGCCACGTCGCTAGGTCCCTCTAGGTCGAGGGCCGGCCTGTTGTCGTCGCCTTCGTCCTCGGTATCGCATACGACTCCCTCGAGTTGGAAACACTCCCTGGTGGGGGTCCCAGAGGTCGGGGTCGTGGTAGTCGTATTCGTCGGAGTCGGAGCTGTTGAGGGCACGCCGCCTTGGCCGATGCTGGGACCGCAGCTCGCGGTACCATTCTCCGACGGTAGCTCGCCGAGGTGGCTCGAGGGTCGCAAGAAGTCGCGGTCGATGCACGCGGGGTGGACGATTTCCAGGCTGGCCATAGCTTGCAGCAGCGTGCCCGGACGCTGCTCCCGGTCCACCTCCGTCTGGCCCTGTTGGCGCTCGTCGAGGCGGTGGGCGAAAACAGCCGCAGAGCTGTCGAGGCCGACCGGAACCGCTTGGCGTCGAGCGCAGCGCGACCCGCGCGGGAGGAGGCTGAGTTGCGTCAACGGCGCACGGTTCGGAGGCCTCTGGCCTGGCTCCTGGTCCGTACGTACGACGAATGCGAAGTCGCTAGGCGGGCGTGAATGCGCCCTGGAGGTTTCGGCCGTGCGCCGGGTGGGTTTTGGGGCCCCTGCACCGGCTACGGGGGCGTAGGTGTTTGCCGCGGGCACCGCCTGCCCCGACGACGACGGTGACGATGGCGCCGCTCGTGACGTGGCGGCGTGTGTGGTGTGGCGACGCGTCACGCCCCCCGCGCGGGGTGGCGTGACACGCACTCCGCCCAGGCCCTCCGTGGAGAGCAGAGTCAGCTCGTTGCTGTTGCCTGTGGCCAGGAACTCGAGGCTCCCGAACCAGATGACGGCACCAGCCGAGAACGGAAGAGAGGATGAAGCCATCCAGGAGTCAACGAGAAATCGGCTCGGGCACGCGAAGCCCCCTACCTGGCGCGCCAACTGTCGGTGTTTCGTACCCGGGGGTATCACACCAACGAGTAATATGATCGCGTGCTTCTCTTCCTGGATGGTGATGCAAGGACACAAGGATTTATCCTGGTTCGGGCAAAGAAGGCCCTACGTCCAGCGGGAGGAGATGTTCTTGTATTACTTGCACCTAAGTGCTTGTACAGGGGAGAATACAAGCTCAGTGAGCGTGGACCGGGGTCCGGACTCGTGTTGTGCGTGGACTCGTGTTGTGTTGCGTGGTCCCTCTCCCTTGAATGAGGGCCCTAGCATCCCCTTTATAGAGCAAGGGGTGGCCAGGGTTACAAAAAGTATTACAGGTGTCGGGGCGCATGGTGCCCCTCACGGAGAAGGGTAGGAACCCTGTCTTGTCGGGGCCACTGGAGCCGATGTGATCGTCGCTGTTGAGGCGTCCTTGAGTCGTGGCTTCCATCCCGGGCGCGGACGTGGGGGCGCGACAAGGCGGGAGCCGTACAGCACCCATCCCGGAATGTACAGTACGCGGTGAGGTCCCTCCGGGTCTTGGGGTACCTGTCCTCCAATAGCACAAAAGTAGTTAGGGTTCGAAGGGCGCGGAGCCGGCTTCGAGGTGGTGCCACGGGGGCTCAAGGGGCGCGGAGTCGGCCTCGAGGTGTTACAGTGCAGAGCTCGAGGGGCGCGTAGCCGGCCTCGAGGGGTTACAGTGCAGGGCTCGAGGGGCGCGTAGCCGGCCTCGAGGGGTTACAGTGCAGGGCTCGAGGGGGCGCGTAGCCGGCCTCGAGGGTTACAGTGCCCGGCGTGGCCGAACAGTACTGCACTGGTGCCCTTTTGCCCATGCTTGTGGTGAAATCGTGACTTGACCTTTACACCGGGTACTGTGGTACATGCCGTGCACTGGTGGACATGACCGGAGTAGGTGAAGGCATTAAATGCGTGGTATGGGCTGGTACAGCTGTCTGTACAGCTCGAGGTCCGTGCGTTAAGGCTCGAGGTGTGGAGGCGCGCTTGCCCGAGGTCTGGAGGGCTCGAGCGAGATGGGGAGCGATCGTGCTTGCCCGAGGCCTCGCTGGGAGGGCTCGGGCGAGACGAAAATAGAGCGTTCGCCCGAGGCCTGGCTGGGAGGGCTCAGGCGAGACGGAGATGGAGCGTTCGCCCGAGGCCTCGCCGGGAGGGCTCGGGCGAGACGGAGATAGAGCGTTCGCCCGAGGCCTCGCCGGAGGGCTCGGGCGAGACGGAGATAGAGCGTTCGCCCGAGGCCTCGCCGGAGGGCTCGGGCGAGACGGAAATGGAGCGTTCGCCCGAGGCCTCGCCGGGAGGGCTCGGGCGAGACGGAGATAGAGCGTTCGCCCGAGGCCTCGCTGGGAGGGCTCGGGCGAGACGGAGATAGAGCGTTCGCCCGAGGCCTCGCTGGGAGGGCTCGGGCGAGACGGAAATGGAGCGTTCGCCCGAGGCCTCGCCGGGAGGGCTCGGGCGAGACGGAGATAGAGCGTTCGCCCGAAGCCTCGCCGGGAGGGCTCGGGCGAGACGGAGATAGAGCGTTCGCCCGAGGCCTCGCTGGGAGGGCTCGGGCGAGACGGAAATGGAGCGTTCGCCCGAGGCCTCGGGCGAGACGGAGATAGAGTGTTCGGGTGTTTGCGTTAATTGGGGGTACCCCTTTTTTGTACCACCGACACTACTCTAAAATCATAAGAAAGACTAGAGCTAAAAATGAGAAGCTTGTTAATGAAAATGAATCTCTTGTTGATAAATGTGATCATGCTACTCATGCTAGTGATGAACTAAAAGATGAACTTGCTACTATGTCATCCACTATCAAGGAGCTCAAGTCCTCTAACAAGGAGCTCAAAGCTAAAAATGAAAAACTCGATAAGATGCATAGTGACTTTACCACTAGTTATGCCTTGCTAAAAGAACAATACACTCAAGTGAAAGTTGACTATGATGCTCTCACCATTTCTTATGATATGCTTTCACATGAGACACATGATGCTCCTAACCTTGTTGTTAAGTGTGACATAGCAACATCTTGTGAGGACTTGGTTAGTGAGCATGATGAGCAAGAGCTAGTGGCAAAGGCAAGAGTGTGGTTGTGGCCGATCACTATGATGATTACATCAAGATCAAGAATGAGAATGCAAAGCTCAAAGTTCATCTAGAGAAGCTTGCAACCAAAGCAAGTCATTGTTGAGACCCAAGATGATGAGTATAGCATGACACTTGAGCTTGACATGCTAAAAGAAGAGAACAAGAGATTGAAGATGGAGAGAGATTACAAGATGACACCATCTCAATTAGAGCTTCAACAAGAGAATGACAAGCTCAAGAAGAAAAAGAACACCTCACCACCGGATTAAGGAACTTCACCAAGGGTCATTGTCTTCAAAGTGAGCTTCTCATGAACACTGTCATGAAGACAAATAGAAATGGCATTGGCTTTCTTGAAGAGAAGATGAAGCAACGCAAGAGCATCACTAAGCCAAAGAAGAAGAAGATTGGAAGATGCTATGAGTGTGGAAAGGAAGGACACTTTGCTCATGATTGTGAAGAACCAAAGCCCACACCCTTGCCCAAGCATGCTAGGCCCTTTGCTTTCAATGCTCACTACATGCTTAGACAAGATTCTAGTGGTGAAGTGAAGGTTATGTTTATGGGGCCACCTAACAAGAGTAGGCCAAAGCAAATTGGGTTGCGAAGTCACTAGTTGAGAAGGTTAAGGGACCGCAACAAGTTTGGGTCCCCAAAGCTCAAGCTTGATTTCTTGTGTGTGTAGGTGAACTACAAGACCGGTGGATCACATTGGGTAATTGAGTGGATGCACACAACATATGACCGGAGATCCCCGGATGTTCACCTCACTAGAAGAGAATGTCGATGACCAAGAAAAGATTACATTTGGTGACAACTCAAAGGCAATGTCAAGGGATTGGGCAAAGTGGCAATATCAAATGATCATACCATCTCCAATGTGCTTCTAGTTGCATCATTGAGCTTCAACTTGCTATCCGTTGGGCAACTATGTGATCTGGACTTTCAATGTTTATTCACCGACAAGGAAGTGGTTGTAACCAAGAAAGATGATACACAAGTGATATTCAAAGGCTTTAGATACAACAATCTCTATCTAGTGGATTTCACCTCCGAAGATGCCAACTTGAAGACATGTTTGTTCACTAAGCAATCCCTGGTTGGCTTGGCATAGAAGATTAGCACATGTGGAATGAACACTCTCAACAAGCTATTGAAGAAGGATTTGGTTAGGGGCTTGAAGGATGTCAAATTTGAGAAGGACAAATTGTGTAGTGCATGTCAAGCCGGCAAGCAAGTTGCAATACACATCCAACCAAAGCCTTTGTGTCAACATCAAGAGAGTTAGAGCTACTTCACATGGATCTATTTGGACCAACAACATATGCTAGCTTGGGTGGAAATCTCTATTGTCTAGTGATTGTTGATGACTACTCTAGATACACTTGGGTATTCTTTCTTCATGACAAATCCGAAGCAACCCCTTCCTTCAAGAAGTTTGCCAAGAGAGCTCAAAATGAATTTGATGTGAAGATCAAAAGATTAGAAGTGACAACGGAAAGGAGTTTGACAACACCCATATTGAGGAATATTGTGATGAAGTTGGGATCAAGCATGAAGTGTCCGCAACCTACACACCACAACAAATGGGGTAGTTGAGAGGAAGAACCGGACTCTAATCACCCTAGCAAGGACAATGCTAGACGAGTATTCTACACCTGAGAGATTTTGGGCGGAAGCAATCAACACCGCTTGCTATGCATCAAACCGATTGTTCCCCCATCGTCTACTTGGCAAGACCCCCTATGAGCTACTCAACAACAAGAAGCCGGATGTATCCTTCTTTAGAGTGTTTGGGTGCAAATGCTACATCTACAAGAAGCGCCAACACCTAGGGAAGTTTCAACGCCGATGTGATATTGGTTTTCTTGTTGGTTACTCATTGAAGTCCAAAGCATATCGAGTATTCAACCATGCCACCGGGATGGTAGAAGAAACATATGATGTGGAATTCGATGAATCTAATGGCTCTCAAGGAGAGCATGAGAATCTTGATGATGTAGGTGATGAACCATTGAGGGAAGCAATGAAGAACATGCCGGTTGGAGCCATCAAGCCTAAAGATGATGATGATGATGTGCAAGTCATTGACAAGCCATCCTCATCCAATGTACCACTTGATGATGACAAAGATGGGAGGGATCCAAATGAAGATACTCATGTCTCCCATGATCAAATGGTGGTACAAGCTCAAGATGTTGGTGCTCCACAAGCGGCCCCTCAAGTGGTTGATCGAAGGACTACTCCTCTACTACAAGCTCATCCTCAAGATCTCATCATAGGGAGTCCAACAAGGGGTGTAATGACTCGATCTCAAAAACTTGCTTTATTTATTGAACATCACTCCTTTGTGTCTCTTGTTGAGCCTACCATGTAGATGAAGCTCTAGGTGATCCGGATTGGGTGAATGCTATGCATGAAGAATTGAACAACTTCACCCGCAACCAAGTTTGGACACTTGAAGAGTGACCTAAAGGCGCAAGAGTCATTGGGACAAAATGGGTGTTTAGGAACAAGCAAG
This sequence comes from Coix lacryma-jobi var. lacryma-jobi, assembly GCA_009763385.1. NCBI lineage: Eukaryota > Viridiplantae > Streptophyta > Magnoliopsida > Poales > Poaceae > Coix > Coix lacryma-jobi. The sequence goes on from CM019828.1 coordinate 138,772,249, forward strand.
ATGATCAAGGCAAGGTTGTTAGAAACAAGGCAAGGCTAGTGGCAAAGGGGTTCTCTCAAGTTGAAGGCTTGGATTTTGGAGAGACCTTTGCACCGGTTGCAAGACTCGAAGCCATTCGTATCCTCCTTGCATATGCATCACATCATGACATTAAATTATATCAAATGGATGTGAAAAGTGCATTTTAAATGGCTTCATAAATGAACTAGTCTATGTTGATCAACCTCCCGGGTTTGAAGACCCTAGATATCCTAATCATGTTTATAGGTTGTCCAAGGCGCTATATGGGCTCAAACAAGCCCCTAGAGCATGGTACGAGCGCCTCCGGGACTTCCTCATTAAGAAGGGCTTCACCATTGGGAAGGTTGACACCACACTATTCACCAAGAAGCTTGATGGAGAGATCTTCATTTGTCAAGTCTACGTAGATGATATCATCTTCGGTCAACAAATGAAGCCTATTGCAAGGAATTTGGTGACTTGATGTCAAAAGAGTTCGAGATGTCTATGATTGGCGAGCTCACATTCTTCCTAGGCTTTCAAGTCAAGCAATTGAAGGAGGGGACTTTATATCTCAAGAGAAGTACACAAAAGACCTCCTCAAGCGCTTCAACATGGATGATTGCAAGCCTATCAAGACTCCAATGCCAACCAACGGACACCTCAACCTAGATGTGGGAGGTAACCCGGTTGACCAAACTCTCTACCGCTCTATGATTGGTATCTTGTTATATTTGACCGCATCTAGGCCCGACATCATGTTTAGTGTGTGCATGTGTGCTCGCTTTCAAGCCGATCCTAGGGAATCACATCTCATAGCGGTGAAGAGAATCCTTAGGTACCTAAAGCACACCCCAAGCATTGGCCTTTGGTATCCCAAAGGAGCTAACTTCCAACTCGTTGGGTATTCCGATTCGGATTACGCGGGTTGCAAAATTGATAGAAAAAACACATCCGGAGGGTGCCATTTGCTTGGGAGATCACTAGTGTCATGGAGTTCGAAGAAGCAAAATAGTGTGGCCTTGTCTACCGCCGAGGCGGAATACATAGCCGCTGGTGCTTGTTGTGCACAAATCCTTTACATGAAACAAACCCTTTTAGACTATGGTGTAGTCTAGAAAGGGTACCTTTGTTGTGTGACAATGAGAGCGCGGTTAAGCTTGCTAACAACCCGGTTCAACACTCTCGCACAAAGCACATAGATATTCGCCATCACTTCCTTAGAGATCATGTTTCCAAGAAAGATATATCCTTAGAGGGAGTTAGAACCGAAGATCAATTGGCGGATATCTTCACAAAACCCCTAGATGAGAACACCCTTTGTAGATTGCGAAGTGAGATTAATGTGCTTGATCTAAGTAACTTTGTCAAAAGGTGAAAGGGGGTTGTCTTTGCATTGCATTGTATCATATGCCATGTTTAAATTACGCTATGCACATAGGCTTGTCAGACGTGGTTAAGATAACCGCCCTAAAAAGCGTGTGAAGAAGCTTACCCATGAGCAAACTTGACAAGCAACCTAGATTCAAGTTCCGTATTGCATTGCATATGCATGTTTGTTGCTTTGTCGTTCTTTTTTGGTTAAGCTTTGAGCAACCGCTGTGTTTGTCCGCCGCTAGGGGGAGCATTTGAGGCTCCAATTGTTAAGACCCCTAGTTTTGGTGGCCACATGTTGTCTCCTTGGAGTTTTATCGCCTATTTTATCTAGAAAACTACTTTAGCCTATGGCAAAATATTTAAATTTTTTTTAGGGTTTGAGAGAGGTCACTCCTCTAGGTTCCAACTTGTGTTTATTTGCTTCTTATTTGAGTTGGACCTTGGTTGGGAGAAGTCGGCGCGAAAAATCGAGTCAAAACAGGGTTTTCCCTGTGACCGGACGCAGCGACCGGACTCACGCGGTGCGTCCGGTCAGTGCAGAGCGCGCGCAAGTGAACAGTATCTTCGGCGCGTCTGGTCAGGAATTTGATCGTGCGTCCGGTCCATTGCCAGCGGTTGACCGGACGCTGGGTGAGTCCGGTCATGTCTGATCGGACGCGTCCGGTCGAGCAAATCCCGTTGCGGGAGCTCTCTGTGTTGGACCGGACGCTCGGGCTCCATGCGTCCGGTCGCCTTGCGGTGCGTCCGGTCGCAACTTATCGAGCGAACAATAAACCTATCTAACCGACATGTGGGCCACCACCACTCTGGTCTTCGTCTCCGTCCACGCCCCCGTCACCCGTGCCCTAACCCCCGCGCCGCCGGCCGCCGTTTCCACCTCCACCTACCCCGCGCCGCCGCGCCACCCCGTCCACTGCGCCCGCACCGTCGAGCCTCCTCGGCCGTCGTGCTTGCCCCCGCCGCGCCGCACCCGCACCGCCCCCCGCCGTGCCCGCGCCCGCCCCCCCATCACCGCGACGGCGCGCTCGCCGTGCCCACCCACACGTCCATGGGCCTCCTCCCGTCGCCGGAGCTCTCCACCAAGTCTTCCTCTTCTCCGGCGTCCTCCCTCGGCCAGCAGACCCCTCCCCATTCTTCCGGCGAGAGGTAGTGGTGCTCGCTCGTGTCGGTCCGCTCTCCTCGCTTCGTCCGTTCGTCGCGTCGTGTCAGCGAGTCGGGACCGTTTCAGTGAGCAGTGTCACAGTGACCGCTAAATCCGGGCCAAGCTCGCGGATACGGAACGAGGCCAAGCCTCTGAGGTTCAGTCCAGCCTCTCTTGTGTCAGTGGCAGTGGTACTCAGTGGCAGTGAGTCTCGTCAGTGGCCGTGGTTTTCAGTGGCAGCGCTTCTCAGTCAGTTGCAGTGGTTCTGTTCTTGTAGCAATGGCTCGCTGCAAGAACGTCGGCGGAGGTCCCGGGGCCGATCCTCCTCCCCGCGTCCCCCTTCTGGTGACAAGGGGAAGCGGCCTCAGAAACTCATTTCCAAGAAACGCAAGCGCCTCGATCGGGATTCCGAGATCGCACTTGCAGCAGCCAGAGCAGCCGAGCGAGCCGAGCAGGGGGGTTCCACACGCGGTCTCCGGATTCACGACCAGTCTTCTGAGCAGGCCAGTCAGGGCAGTGGTACGCGGATTCGCGACCTTCTTACAGAGCAGCAGGTGCAGGCTCTGCTTCGGACTGAGGGCGGCGTCGTCCGGATTCAGGATCACGAGTACTCTCTCGACGACCCAGCTGAGCTTCTCCCTCCAGACTTCCAGTTCCCGTCCGAGGCAGCTTCAGCTCTCGCAGCGGCTACAGCCAGCGGTTCCGCTCCAGAGCCCAGCTCAGCTACAGAGACCCAGGCAGAGGGTCAGACAGAGGAGCAGCCAGCTCAGCAGCCACTCCGCAGGTCCACCCGCTCTCGCACTCAGGTGTCTCCTCGACCTGAGGGGCAGAGGCGGGGTGGTCGACCCCCTCCGAGGCCACAGGGACCCCCACCTGTGGAGCACTTGGACCTGCGGGCGGCGACAGCACGTCAGGTGCAAGCCATTCGACTGATACCGTATGAGGAGTGGTTCCCAGCAGCCCGGCCCCCTCAGGCCGCAGAGGGCTTCTACACGGTGATCCAGGAGGATTTCTACCGGGCCTACGTCAACAGCGGCGTCCACATCTGACCCCACAGAGTGTGCTCGCTGGAGACGATCGTTGCAGTTGCTGGTGAGGCCATCCGTCCGATGCTTACCTATCTACCTGGATTAGCCGATCTGCTTAGACGTGGTGGTCTCTACATTGAGGATTGGGTTCGCCAGTTTTACGCGTCCCTGTGGATCTCCCCGGATCACCGGTTCCTCCACTTCGCTTTCAGGGGGAGGTCCTACAGGCTCTACAGCTCACGTGCCAGAGAGTACCTTGGTTTGACAGCATATCCGACTAGAGTGCACACAGTTTGCTACGGAGAGACAGAGCCACCCAGGCGACCCCACGCAGGAGAGATTCCGTCAGCAGATCAGGTTCGAGCTTGTTTCCGGGAGCCGTTCGGCGAGGGGTCCAGCCGGCGTCCTCGTGACTTGACGCCGACGGCCTGCCTCGTGAACGAAGTCATGCGGCGTACACTTCTGCCCCGGATTGGCTATCGTGAGGGCTTGACCAGGATTCAGTTGTGGCTCGTTCACCATTTGGTCTCACAGCTAGAGTTTGACATTTGGGATGTCATCATTTCAGAGATGGAGGACACACTTGCAGAGGGCTTCAAGGGTCACCGGCAGCTCCCCTATGCTCACATCATTTGCTATCTATTGAAGAGGATTATTCCAGGCTTGCTTCCAGAGCTTCTCCAGTCTCCGACGGAGTTCCCCGTCTACGACACTCGCCAGATTGCCGGGGACCGTCCAGACACTCGCCCCAGAGGTCAGCGCCAGAGGCCAGTGGTTACTAAGACAAAGGCTGAGCAGGACGAGGCAGTTCGACAGCTGGCAGAGGCTGAGCTTGCCGGTCTTGAGGCAGAGGGCGAGGACCCTGACGACGAGTTCCCGTCCGACAGCACCGACGACGACTACGCTCCTCTTCCGAGGATGCGTCCACAGGGTGCTCACGACTCCGAGGCCTCCTCCTCGCGTATGGCAGGCTCCGACCCAGCACTCCTAGCCATCCTTTCTCGGATGGAGCAGTAGCAGTCTCGCCTTTCCAAGGAGGTTCAGCGTCAGGCTGAGGAGCAGTGCCGACAGGCACAGGAGCAGGCCCGACTGGCAGAGGCCCAAGCAGTGGCAGCAGCTCAGGCACAGGAGCGCCAGGACGCTCTCCAGAGGCAGATGATTCAGCTTCAGACACAGACTCTAGCCTTCATGGAGAGGATGGCAGCTATTCCACGGTTACCCCAGCCGCCTCAGTTTCAGCTGCAGCAGCCGGACCGTCGACCTCGTTCTACACGTCAGCTCCTTCGATGACGGTCTCGCCTTTCCCGCAGTACCCGCAGTGGTTCTCACCTCAGCCAGGGCAGCTGCCAGGGTTCACACCGCTTCGGTCAGGCTTCACTCCTACTCAGACGGAGTCGGTCCTAGTGACACTGAGGAGTCTGGAGGCTTCCTTCAGTGAGCTCACCGGCCTACCCACACCGCCCGAGTTTCAGTTGCCGGTGACCTCAGCTCCAGCTCCTGCTCCAGCTACTGGTACCACAGAGACACTACCTTCCTCAGTAGCGTCGTCCGAGCCGCCGACCTCTCAGAGTCAGACTCTTCCTGTCAGCTCAGCTCCTGAGACTTCGTTGACAGTGTCAGTGGTCACGACTGAGACCGTGGACCCTCTTCCAGAGGACGCTCCAGAGACAGTTGAGCAGACCCAGACCGCTTCTCCTTCATGTCCAGTGTCAGAGGGTCAGTCAGCTCTCAGTACGTCGTCCGACGAGGAGACCTACCTGGCTCAGTTCGAGACTCTTCCGCGCACCTCGTCGCCCGGCTCGTCTGCTCCACTCCCGCCTTCCGACCCTTAGGTTTTGGTCTTTGATGCCAAAGGGGGAGAGAGCGTATGTTAGACGTAGGGGGAGCCTGTGAGAGGGTTTCGGTTCTTTTGTTTGATCTTGCACTCATATGCATACATGTTTATCTTTTGGCACCCGTACGATATGTGTATGTCTTTTGGTTGTGACATGTGATGCTACACTTGTTATATACTCATGTCACTCATTTATGCTCAGTTGTGACATGTCATGCTTCACTCGTTATCTTATACATGTCACTTGCTTATGCTCATTTATTTTGCTTCCGCACTTATACTCCGATAAATGAGCTTGTTCATAAGTACTTGTGTTAATTCTTATATGTTGAGTACTTATGTGGACTTGGTTCGTATAAGCATGCCTAACCACTTTTGATCTTATTGTCACATGCTTATATAAACCAAGTTGTTGAAAACCTCACCTCTCTTTCAAACATACTTGAGGTTGTCATCAATCACCAAAAAGGGGGAGATTGTGAGCATCTAGGCCCCCAGTGGGTTTCGGTGATTGGATGACAACGATAAATTACTATGACTAACATGTGTTTTGCAGAAACAGTTGAGTTAAGTCATGGTAATGATGATCGTGAGGGCACTATGGTATTCATGCCCCCTTAGCGATGGAATTCGTTCGGTTTTCAAAGGATGGACGACGAAGACGGTGATAGGCTAGTGCTAAGTGTCATTTGGTGTTGAAGGACACTTAGAGTAGCATAGGTCTTTGTTTTATCTTTGGTCGTACTATAAAGAGGGGTTTGAATGAGTAGCTTGACCTAGGTGAGACTTTTGAGTTAGGTGTGGTGCACACTTGTTAACCAAAGCCCTAGGTAGCTTAGAAAGGTCCCTAAGATCATAAGGAAGAAAGTTCGTGAAGGGAGCGTCGCAAACCAAAGTCGTTTCGGACTTCAAATGTGACCGGACGCTCCAACCCTAATGACCGGACGCTGGGGCGTGCGTCCGGTCAGTAGGTTTGGCTGAGGAGCAGGCTTGGCTGCGACCGGACGCTCTTCAGTATTCGACCAGACGCACCAGGGGGTGAGTCCGGTCGCGTCAGAGAGGTTCCAGAGAGGGAAATTGATGACCGGACGCGTCGGTCAGTGGTGATCGGACATGGGTGCGTCCGGTCAGTGTATCGTACTGGTGTTAGGGCTAACGTCACGTAGCCGTTAGACACTGACCGGACGCGTCCGGTCACCCCGACAGGTGCGTCCGGTCAGTGTGTAACTGGCTGGACTTACCCCTTCGTGCATGTTTCGAGTTGGGGGGTATAAATATGACTCCCCCTCATTCATGCTGTAAATCTTGCTCATTTGAAAGGTTGCCAAACACATTGTGATTCCAAGTGAGTGCAAGAGGCCTAGTGAGGTTGAGAGATTTGATAATTGAGTGATCAAACACCTCATTAGTGAGTAGAGAGTAGCAAGTGTGCATCCACCCATCTCATTAGCCTTGCGTTGGTCAAGTGAGAGTTCTTGCTTGTTACTCTTGGTGATCGGCATCACCTAGACGGCTTGGTGGCGATCGGAGAGCTTGGTGATCATCCGGAGGCATTGTGGATGACCCAAGCCAAGTTGTGACCGGTAGCGAGCGATTCACCGGGCCGGAGTGGCGAAGAATCAGCTCGTAGTGAGCACTTGATCCTTGCGCGGATCAAGGGGGAGCGATACCCTTGCGCGGGTGCTCCAACGAGGACTAGGGGGGTGTGCCGACACCTCGATACCTTGGCAAAAAGATCGTCGTGTCATCTCTACTCTCTTCTACTACGCATTTACATTTGAGCAATTCAATTTCGCACTTACTTGTTGTTCTTCCATAAGTTGAATTGCCATGCTAGAGTAGAATTGGCTTAGCGATAGTCTTTTGTGCTATTGATTCTTGTCATTCTCACTTCTAGGCACTAGGGGGTTAATTGGAGCTTGATAGGTTTTTTATTGCAAGAAGTTTTAGAAAAGCCCAATTCACCCCCCCCCTTGGGCATCTTGATCCTTTCAACCGCATAAAAGTCTAAGCGTCCCTCACTGTACCAAGGGACATGCTGTATCTACGAGCGTCGGGGGAAAACAAATAGTCCTCCGGCTCTTGTTTTATAATCGGCCCTTCGCGAGCATCCAGGGCCGCTCGTTTGCTATCGCGCCGTTTTCGCCTTTCTTCTAGTCGCCGAGGATCGAAACCACGGTAGAATTCCCGAAGTCTTTCCTCGGCCCGTTGGAGTTTCCGGGCGCGCCTGCTCAAGTATGACGAGAGCGTCGCCGTGGGAAACCTCGCGCGAAAGCTCCGCCACAAATCGCCGCCAACACACAAGTTACCGGATTTAATCATCAGAGGGCAGACGTCAAGAACCTCCGTAGTTCCAGCGCCCGGAACCTGGATGAACATAGTGCCAAAATTAATGAGTACATTACACAGGTTTTCGGCGTTCTCTTCTGTTTCGCCCAAAAGTACAAAACATCCGCCTCCCAGTCGACTATGTGGCTACCCTATCATGGCTTTCGCTCGTAGCGCGCGCAGCTCCGGCAGCTGAGCTTTCGGGATTCGCTTCAGGAGTGGCACCGGTAGCGTCGCCCTCGTCCTTCTCGACTTCCTGGTTCTGGCGCTCGGAGATGTAGGCATTGAAAATCTGCCGGATTTGCGTCCGCTCCTCCGAAGTCTGCGCTCAAACAGAATTTAGTTCGCAAATGACGAAAGCATACAAGCAAAGAAAGGGAGAAAAGGAGCCCCCTCAAATTAACCTTAGCACACGGCCGACGGCGGATTGGACCAAAGCCATGTCGTTGCCGCCGCCGGCAAGCCAAAACTCCTCGAAAAATTTCTTGCCGAGAACTTTCACTTCGGGAGGAGTCCGCCAACAGGCGTCACATCCGCCACCACAAGGTCGGCGGTATGCGAACACCCGGCATTCAGCAGGCTGACACCGATGGCCTTGATGCCTGCAGCCGAAGCGTAATCGCGCGAAAGGGACATGCCCCTCCCCCTCCAGCGCGTCCAGCTCCGTGCGAAGCCAAGCCAGGCAGCTGCGTAAGTCGTTTTCGCCCGGGCCATCCGAAAGTACGCCAGTGCTTTTTAAGCATTGTACATACTTCGCGACAAGGCCATCAGCGAGGGCCGAAATGTCCGCCTGGTCATCTTCGAAGGAGCTCCTTAGCGTGGTAAGTTCTTCTTTCAGCCTTTCGGCTTCGCGTTGAGCCAGCCCGACGGCAGTCTTTTCGTCTTCTTCCCCGCCTTTTTCAGGGCAGCGTTCTCCTTCTCCAGCTCCTTCAGGCGGCAATCATTGTCTTGTTTTTCCGTTTCAACTCGTCTTGCGAATAGCTCGCTCTGGCGAGTCTGGCTCCGCGCAAGCACCAGCGCCTGCCAGCAGAGAAAACAACAGCAGCAACCAAACACGTTAGAAACCTGTAACATGGCAAAGCCGTGGCAGAAGCGATCAAGCGAGCTAGGCGAAATGCTTACGCTAGCCAGGTGGAAAGACAAGGCGTCGCCAAGATGCCCACTCCCGGCTTTCAACAGATCGCGCTCGACTTCTGGAGCGACGAAAGCTCTCTGAGCACACTCTATAAACTTATTCGTTTCGCCGTCCTCGGCGGTCAGGATACCGAGCTTTCGGCAGTCAAAATGAGAAGCAAGATGAGAGTCGGAAGCTGCACCCAAAAACGAGCAATTCGATAAGACTCCTCCCGGGCGTCGTCCATTTCGCTCGAAGAGCTCAGCCCGGTATAAAGGCACGGGTTTAAGTAGTCCTCAGGCTGACTATCTAACTCGATGCGACCATGGCCCAACAGCTGGTCATCCACCATAGACTGCGTCAGCCGAATAGACTTTCGATAAGACCACGCCTTACCTTTCTCCACCGCCCGTTCGACCGGCACCCCTTTCCCTTTCTCCGCGGGAGCCTGGGAGCTCTTCGCGCGCTTGGGCACCGGTTCAACTGCAGCAGGGCCTGCCGGTTTACGAACCCCAGCTTTCGCAGGAGGGGGCACGCCGGAAGAAACGTCGTCGTCGAAGAACGAAGCAGCCCTAGCCTTGCGCGACGCCATGTCCGCTGACCCAAGCGAACCCTGAAATGGACGAATAAGGTGTGTTCTAGCATTCAGAGATAACTTTCGCCAAGCTAAAGCGAAAGAATGCAATAACAAATAGGCAAGGGTAAAAACAAAGCGAAAGCGGTAAATCGCCGATACGCAAAGTCACGCTCTACCTCAGCGCTGCGGATCGTATCGACGTTACTGATCAGACGCGGAGTTTTTCTTCGGCGTTTACCAACCGGTTTCGCGATAACGCGACAAAGACGAACATCCCCGGGCTCTGAGAGTTTGCGTTTTCGCGATGCCGGGGCTTTACTTTTCCCTGCCACGGCCTGCCTGCCTCCCGCCCGGTCATCATCAGCTGGCAGGGGCCTTTCCCCGTAGGCGACCCCCATAGCGTCAAAAACACGGTTCAGTCGACCTCGACCACCTATAGAATTTATCTTGAATTCACGCTCTTTCTTTAGGTACGGACCGCAGATCTTGTTCGCCTCCTTCTCGACATGGCTCACAAATGCGGCGTCGTTCCGAAAGTTCGCCGGACGCCCAACCAGAAGCGTCGGCCCTCGGTAGCCACCAACACTGACAAAGTTTTCAAATTCGGTCTCCGAGTAGAGGGGGTTTTGGCCGACAGCAATCCACTCCTCGATGAGGTCTCGGCTGATCTGAAACCTGGAAGTTAGGGCGAAAGCATCGCCGCACGCAATGCTTTCGCCATCTGTCAAAGCCGGCGGCGGCGCGTGAAGTCCGACAAACTCCCTCAGCACAGACACAAGAGGAGACGGCCTTTCCAAGCCTTGCTCTTTCGCCTCCCGAACAGCTCTATTCGAGCAGACGCGGACGTAGAACCAAAAATCCGTCCATTGAGGCCATTTGTTCTTATACGTCGGCGAGATGCAGATGTTGCCTCGAGCCTTTCGCGGAACGAAGTTGATACACCCAATTTCGCTGGGTAGCTCCTCTCGCAAGAAATAGTCCAACCACTACAAGGAATGGGTCTTTCCATGACGGGTTACCGGTGACGTTTAGAGAAACCATCATAGACTTGCATTGGTTACCATTGGGGTATTACATGTATGACAGTCGACCGTCATGAATCATTTTGGGCTACTCAGTGGTTTATCGATGACGGATGATTTAGTTTCGTCATGGATGAATCATCCAGCTTTTCTCCAGCGTGCGCTGACATGGCGAACAAGGCGCTGACGTGGACATAGGCGCTGACGTGGACATGGCCCGCCTGTCAGTGAGTTTAATTGACCTATCGGTGAGTTTAATTGGCAAAAAAATGGAGGGTCGAGGAATCGACCCTAGGACCTCTAGACTGCATAGGTTACGGCTTACCACTGGGCTACCAAGTACTTTTCAAACATTTGTGATATATTATTTTATTTGTATTAAAGTTTAGTGTTTTCAGATTAAGGAGGATTTTGACTTGCTCGTTCAGGATTCACAGCACACTCCCGCCAACAGCATTTGCGACCGCCGCCGCCGCTGCCTCCTTCCCTGCCACCGTCGCCTCCTCCTCCTCCTTGTCCTCTGCCACCGGCACCATTTTCCCTCCTCAGGCGCCTCCCGCTCCTGCTCCCGCTCCGCGCAACAGAGAAATCCTTGTCAGCTGCCCTGTCCCGGCAGCTGAGTTGCCACGCCGGTTGGCCCTGTCCGTGCAGCAGTACGCTATCAGCGTCGACGGGCATTCAATTTGCAGCAGCGTAGGAGGCCATGGCTCTGGCGGTGTCGTTGGCGGGCATGGCTGCGGCATAGGAGGCTCTGCGACAGCAGAGGTGTACGCTGTGTGCGCCGGCGAGGGGACACCGGAGGGAGTTGATGTGTGAACTGCACAGCAGCATCAAGGCTACCCCCCACGGCCTGCATTGCTGCTCACCCCTCCACGTTCTCCATTGCTGCTCACCCAAGCTCTCATCTCGGAAGCAGTTGTAGATCTGACACCAACAAAGTTCAAAAGGTATGGATTTTGATCCACAATTTAATTCAGTGATGTATTTGCTAGTTGGTGTAGTGGTTGTAACTGAGGTGAAATGCATTTTGTAAAGTTTGTTATGTAGATGGATAGGCGTTGGGTGCATGGTGTGCTCTTTACAACTGAGTATGTCAGTGGTGTCAAGTCTTTCATGAGCTTCATCAGAGAAAGGTTTGCTCAGGGTGAAAAAATATTGTGCCCATGTGCTGTGTGTTTGAACCATCACTCATGGGAACAAAATGAAGTGGAGATGCACCTACTGCTCAATGGCATGTCTGCAACATATACTAGGTGGATAGACCATGGAGAGGCCTTAGATGTTCATGTTTTGGAGGAACCAGTACATCAGGATGCAAATGCTGGAAATGCTAATTCTTTCTTAGCTGAGGAGACTAATGATGGTCAATTTCATGGGATGTTAAGTGACCTCGTCAGCTCTGAACAAGGAAATGAGCATGGGGATGAAGATGGAAACCCATCAAATGCCGCTGCATCACATTTCAAAAAACTGATTGAAGAGGCTAAGCGTGACCTATATCCTGGCTGCACCAATTTTTCAAGGCTGACATTTGTAATCAAGCTACTCCATGTGAAGTCACTGCATAGGATCACCATTTCAGCTTTTTCTGCATTTTTGAAGATATTGTCTGAAGGTTTCCCAGAATTCAATACTATTCCAAAATCATATGATGAAGCAAAGAAAATGCTCCGTGAATTAGGACTTGGTTATGAATCAATTCATGTGTGCCCAAACAATTGTGTGCTATTTAGGACGCCACATGAAGGAAAAGACAATTGTCCAGTTTGTCAAGCATCAAGATGGAAAGATCCAGAGAGGAAGAAGGTTCCTGCAAAAGTATTGCGTCATTTTCCATTGATCCCGAGGCTACAAAGGATGTTTGTTTCCAAGAAAACTTTTGAGGAAGTACAGTGGCACAAGCTGAAAAGGAAACCCAATGAGAAGGAAATGACCCATCCTGCAGATGGAAAGGCATGGGAAGATTTTGACAAGTGTTGGCCTAACTTTGCTAAAGATCCACGAAACCTAAGACTTGGACTTGCCACTGATGGTTTCAATCCTTTTAGCAACATGAGTTCAACTTATAGCATGTGGCCTGTTTTTGTGATTCCATACAATCTGCCACCTTGGTTATGCATGCAAGAATCCAACTTTATGATGGCTTTGTTGATTCCAGGTCCTCATTCACCAGGGAAATCATTTGATGTTTTCCTGCAGCCTCTTGTAGATGAATTACTTAAGCTATGGTCTCCTGGTGTGGATACTTTTGATGCTATGACCGGAAAAGATTTCAAGCTTCATGCTGCAGTGTTGTGGTGCATTCATGACTATCCGGCACTTAGTACTCTATCAGGGCGTACCACTAGTGGATACTTTGCTTGTCTCCATTGTGACATCAATCCCCTGTCCTATGGCATAAGGAGCAAGGTATGTTATATTGGGCACTGTCGTTTCCTTCCACGAGGTCACCGTTTGCGTGGCACTAGTGAGTTTGCCTCTCTCCATGATACCAGTGCAAAGCCAGGTACTTTCACCGAAGAAGAGTTGCTACAGGAATTAGAAAAGGTTAGAGTTGGACAGAAAAGAAAGCGTTCAGGAAATCGTGTGCCAATTTGGGGTAGAAGGGTTTGTTTGTGGGACTTACCATATTGGTCATCTCTGAAGCTTAGACACAACCTTGATGTCATGCACATCGAAAAAAATGTGTGTGAAAGTCTCCTTGGAACCATTCTTGACATAAAAGGGAAGTCAAAGGACACAGTTAATGCAAGAATGGATACTTATGATAATGGAATATCTAGAGAATACTTAGAGACTTGCAATTGAATAAGTATCATATGAGCTCCAATCCGATATACGCTGTCCAAGTCAAAGAAGACTGCATTTCTTAATTTCTTGAAAGATGCCAAGTTTCCGGATGGCTATGCTTCAAATATACAACGATGCCTAACTGCTGATGCAATCAAGTGGCAAGGTCTAAAAACTCATGACTGTCATATTCTATTGCAAAGGGTTATGCCTGCAGGTTTGAGAGGGTTGTTGGATGATGACATATATCAAACAATTGCTGAGTTAGGCAAGTTTTTCAGGGAGTTGTGCAGCCAAAAACTAAACAAAGATTTGTTGGCTCGAATGAAGACAGAAATACCTATCATATTGTGCAAGCTAGAGAAAATCTTCCCCCCTGCTTTTTTTGATGTAATGGTTCACCTCGCTGTCCACTTGCCTGATGAGGCCATACTTAGGGGACCTGTCCAATTTGGTTGGATGTACCCAATTGAACGACGCTTGTATACTTGATGAGAGGTCTGTGAGGAACAGGGCACGTCCAGAAGGCTCAATTGCAGAGGCTTATGTGGCAGAGGAAGCCCTCACGTTTTGCTCTAGATATATGGAAGATGTGGAGACGCTTTTAATCGACTCCCGAGAAATGTTGGATTTTCAGATCAGTCAGCCTATACTATTGATGTTTTTGGGCACGGTGTTAATCTTATTGGTGCTTGTGATTTTTACTACTCTGAGGAAATTGATCAGTTGGTTTGGTATATTCTCAACAACTGTGATCAGGCCGAGGAGTACATAAAGTATGTACTGCAATACCTATGTATGAATATTACATTTGTTCCATTTATTGTGATCTTGGACTTACTGTTTTTTTACTTACAGATTGTTTCGAGACGATTTAACAACATCAGGGGTGGCAGCTGCAGATCTTGATAGAAGGACTGCGCAGGGTTTTGGGGCTTGGTTCAGGAGTTATGTAAGTCTTTTAACCTTATACAATTTGCCTTCCATGATCTTGATAGAAGGACTGCGCTAAGACATTTCATCTGCAGATCTGGAAGTTGACAGAATCAGAGGAGGTAGATGATGATTTATTTGCCTTAGCATGTGGGCCTGGCCTGAGAGTAAGATCATACTCCACTTGTGTTGTCAATGGTGTTAGGTTCAACACTGTTGACCGTGACCAAAAAAGGCTGATTTCAAACAAAAAAACCAAAAATGGATCGACCCAACCCTGTCCAGGCCGATTTGGCGCCCTATCTAAAATTTTCACTTCCTGTGAAATTACCTTGTTGCCCTACCCGCCAAAAGTCTACTGCCTCCCGCAGTGGAAACCCTGAGGACATTTTCGTAATGTGGAACAACCATATAAATAGAGGCCGCCAGCCAAGCCCTGTCCAATTCCTCCCAGACCACACGCCGCCACCGCCGCCGCTCGAAGCCATCCGGCGGCCACAGCCATCCCACAACCATCGATCCACCATCACGCAGGCGCAACCACCAATTCGGCATCCCGTAGGCACCTCTCCCTCTTTTGCCGCCCGTACATCCTCGTTCGACGGCGACTACAGGCGTTCCAACTATGCCGCCACTGACGAGGGGAAGAAGCATTCGCCTGCGACAGAAGCTGCTCCAACTATTCCCCCACAGAAGAGGGGGAACAAGGTAGTGAAGAGGCCACAACAGAACAGGGGATTTGCTGGTGATGTGCCTGTCCTCCTACCTGATTTCTATCATAGATCTCATGTTCTTGCTAAGGCGCTTAGGAGCCTGCTTTATTAGATGGTAGCGATGTTCTTGTTTAGGCGCTTAGGAGCCTGCTTTATTAGATGGTAGCGATGTTCTTGTTTAGGCGCTTAGGAGCCTGCTTTACTGAAAGTTCTGTACACTGATAAGGTTTGGTTTTTTACGCGTGGATACCCAAAATAAATTATTTATTATTTCCCTTGTTGCTCCCTAATATTCTTACTTGTTTCCTATTTATGCAGCAGCTCCGATTACTTCCTATGAAGTTGCACGGATGAAACACTGTCTCAGGAACAATGCGTTCATGCGACAACTAGGACTACCTGTAGTCACTAACTTGTTCGCAAACGTAGGCATTCCTGCAGACATCTGTGATGGTAACCATGAGACAAGGGAATTGCAGGAGTTGGACTCTGCACTTGCTAGTTTAGCAGATAAGGTGCTACTTATTCCATTGTGTCAGGTCTTAATAATTGTTTTGCTTGATCATTGTGTCAGGTCTATCTCTCTTTCTGACTACTTTATTGTTATTGGTAGGAAACAACTGTTGCTGCAGCCCAGCAGACTGAAGAAGATGAGCTCATTGATGATGCTGTCCAGCAGAATGAAGTAGATGAGCACATTCCTGATGTTGGCCAGGAACATGGCTGGGAAAATGATGGAGACGAGCACAGACAGACAGAGTTCAACCAGACAGAGTTGAACCCTGATGGGCACACTACAAATGTAGCCAACATGAATGAGGTCAATCAATCTGAACAAACACAGGGTGGCATCAACTCTGCAGGTGTGTTTTTGTACTCATTGAACAATGTGAATCTTTCCATACCAAACACAACACTAGTGTCCTGAAATATATCCTTTGCAGATGACCCATTTGAGGAACAGGAATGGATCAGGGGACCTAACATTGGGAGAAAACTTGATCGGATGACTCGCTCGAGGAGAGGCAGACTACCACTAGTTATTCAACTAGGGAAGAAAAGGCCAGACTCAGCAATGATTGCAGCAAAGTTTGCAACAGAGTGTAACATTGCAGTCAGGGGACATGTTCCTATATTTCCACAATGGAAGGACTACAAGACACCATCTTCTTCTGCTATGGTCATGGATTACATAAAGAGAGTGTGTGTAAGTGTTGAAACATGCCTCTGCCATTATATTGTTTTTCTCGAAATTTCCTTGAGTATCCAATAACACATACTAAAATGTTGTTAACTGTTTGCAGTCCAAGTTTCAGGCAGATGTAACTTCAGCCCCTTTGAAAAAAGCTTGTGTGGCAATGCTGAAGAAAGCTGTTCGCCAGCAGCGGTATTTGCTCAAGAAGAAGTATTTTGATGCTTATCCACTACATCTGGTGCCCAAAACATCTCCTGTGTCCTCTATGAATAATGATGAATGGGACAAACTTGTCTCCTACAAAAAGAATACTGGAAAAAGAGATAAATGGTATGCTCATGCAACTGATCTAAATCCGATATTGATATACTAATGTCAAGCTGATCTGATATGTGCCTAACATTGCAATACTATTATGTAGGTGACTTGTGAGAAAAACAAAGCCAATAGAAGCAAAGTGCAATTTCACCAAACAACTGGATCTTGCAGCTATGAAATGCACATTGCAAAACTGGTGAGTTCAAATTAATGACTGTCTCTACTCATGTATGTGATTTCTAGTTCTAACTCTTAGTCTCTTATGATGTATGAGGGCTCTAGTTCTATTTCTATGTCAACTTCTGTAATATTTCTGTGTCAAGTTATGTGAAATGGTGCTTCTGTTAACTTGACTATCATGATCTGGGAACTAGTATGTCATATTTCCTGTGCTCAACTTATATGAAATGGTTCTGTGCATTTTCTGTGAATTCCTTTAGTGGATTATTTGTGAATTGTTCTTGTCAAATGCTTCCTGTGTAGTTTCTGTGAATTGCTTAGTTTGGACAGAAACATAGCTACTTCTGAAAATTGTTTAGATATAAAACTGAAACAGCACAACAGTTTTTGAAACTATCCTTTGATTCAATTTATTTTCAGGCAGAGAAGTACAAAAACGAACCACCTAATGCACTGGATGTGTTTAAGGACTGCCACTATAGCAAAAAGAAAGGCTTTACTCCTGAAGTTCAATCAGTTATTGTAAGTAAAGCGCAAATTTTGATACATTAAGTTCAGATATGTCGTGAACCTTGATTTAACTGTCTCATCCAATGCTAGGTCGAAATGGAGGAAAGGCTAAATGCTGCTGTAGATGATGGTGAGCAGCCAAAGAACGTGGAGCAGGCTGTCTGCGAGGTTCTTGTTAAGAAAACAAAGAAGAAGAACAGTTTCTTGGTAAATTTGGGGATGAAAACCAATGCTGCTGGTGACAATTGTGATAGTCAGCGTGAACTAGAAGAAGAGCTGCAGGTGGAGAAGCAAACCTCAAGTGACTTGAGGGACCTTGTGAAGGCTCAGCAACTACAAATGGATGGAATTATGAAGAAGTTTCAAGAATCAGAAGCGGCAAGGGCTCAACAAGAAGAGGAGTTGAAGAAAAAGCAAGCTGAGACGGAAGCACTAATTAAGGGTTTGATGTCAATGATTCCAGGAGTTCCACCAACAAGGTAAGGTTGGTTAACGGCCACTTGCAGCAATAACTATGTTGTTGGATGTGTCTTTTGCTGGCCAATGCATTTTGCCAAGTCATCTTTGGGTTAATTGACAAAGAAATGGTCCTGTACTGGTCTGTGAACTGATGCAATGTTCTGTGAATGCTCCATTGCATGGTCTGTGAACTTTTGCTGTAATTTGTGACCATGATCTGTCAGCTGCAGCAGCAATGCTGTTTATTTCCTTTTGACAGTAGTGGCAACATCTGTGATCATGGTGTATGAATCTGCAGTTCTATGGCAGACTATGTAACTGAATTATGTTATGTTATGGCATTGGACCTCTATTTATATGTATCTTGAGCTGTGTTGGTGATGACCTGCCGTGAGTTCCAGTAACCATTTGTGATGATCTGAATGTGGTCGATTCAAATTCGAATTTGAATGCTTGATAAAAAAATAAATTTGAATTTGTGTCAATTTAAATTTGAATACGTTCTGGGCCAAATCTCTCTGTACTTGATCTAGCCCATTAGTATGGGCCTAACAGAAATAAAAAAACTTAGAACACGGGCTAAAAGTCTCAGGAATAAATGGGCCAGCTAAATAATGGGCCAAAGAAGGCCTACTGCTGAGTGCTGACATGGCAAGGTGCTGACATGGCAAGGTAGCAGCCACATCACATCCAACATCAGCAAATGACATGGCAAATGATGACTTGTACCAATTTCTATGACGGTCCAAATCATCACAATGAGCTTGTTTCTATTGTTCCTGGCTAGTGACCCATGACGAAAAAACATGTCAATCGGTGACGGGTATAGTTGCTCTAGTAAATCTATGACGTGAGATACATGACGGATTCGTTGATCGTCATCATAAGTTAATCATGACGTGTTTTTGACTATCTGTGACCAATGCAACCTGTCATGTAAAGCACCAATCCTTGTAGTGAACACCTGGCTACGCCGACGGTGGATATCATAATATTTCACGAAAACCTCGGCACGCAGCTTACATCCCATCATCTTCAGGGCCATCGCGAATATGCTCAGGCGCGAAAAGGCATTCGGCGTGAGCTGATGGAGCTGGATCTTGAATGTGTCCAACACGCCGCCAACAAAATCCTCCAGAGGAAAGTCCAACCCGGCCACAAGTAGTCCCGGAAAACAATAGCTTCATATGGCCGGGGGCTTGGGATCGCTTCTTCTCCAGGCGCCCGACACAGCGAAAGCACACGTTCGCTTATGATGCCTTTTCGGCGAAACCTTGCAAGACAGACGGGGTAACTTGGGAGCAGCCCAGATAGAACGAGCAGTCTTCCGGGATCGGAGTCGAAATCGAAACCCCTTCATCCGAATGGACGCTCCCAGCGCGCCCTCTCTACCCGTTCGTCGACAGCGCCGGACACAATCGACACGGTCTTGCTCGACTCCGAAACGCCGGAACTCTCGCTACTCGAGTCGGATGTGGACGTGGATGAAGACGAGCTCGTGGACGCCATCTAGCATGGCGGCGAATTAGAAAAAGTGCACGCATATGTAAGCGCTCAAAAATAACAATCGTCAAACCAAAAACAGCAGAAAAGTAACGACACAAAACATGAAAGCGAAAGCGCGCATTCAGTGCGACACTTTCGCCAGACAAACGAAAGATGTACAAAAGCTCACCTGAAAAACGCGTTGAAGCGCAAACTAGCTTCCTGAGCGAAAGTGTTGAGCGCCGAAAGCGAAAAGATGCCGAAAGTAAGAAGGAAGCAAAGGACCAGGGAGTGCGCGCGGCCTCTAGCGGGCGGGGCGATCCCCGTTTTATACCCGCGCGTACGGGCGCGGCCCGGAAACCGAGGGGTACGGAGCGGCTCGGAACACGAGGAGACGCTTAAATACGCCTCGAAACGCCAACCGTCTCGCCTCAAAACGTCAACCGTCGCTCCTTGGTACAACAACTGACACACCGTGTGCGCTTAAAATATATATATATAGAGGGCAATAATAATAATAAAAAATCTTTATATATACAGTAAAAATAAAAACGCGCGTCAAGGACAGGCGAAAACAGGAGATACTTTCACATGTCCTCTCGCGGGCGGGCATACCGCAAGCAAGCAACGTCGATCCGCGGCCCCGCGCGGCACGGCGTTGAGGGGCTATTGTTGGGGCAGTAGCCCGGGCGTGAGCTACCTGTTTTCGCCCGGCGGAGCTTTCGTCCCCTAAGCCGAAAGCTACATAGCCGCGAAGGTGATAGCCGCCAGCTAGCGGTTTCGCGGGTCAGCCTTTTGGGCGAATGAGTGTGGCGCAGAAGGCGGACTCATGTGCCTTTCGCGTGGATATAAGATGTCCGCAAGGAGGACTAGCTGGGAGGCCTCGAAGGACCCGCTTTCGCGCGAAAGCACAGCGAGCCACGAGGCGCTCGCGCCATAAGAGCTTTCGAGCGAAAGCCGAATGTTCGCTGCAGACTTGCGTTTCTCCCTTTCGGTCTTTGGTCGTATGTTCTCCTTTCGCAGGGTCCTCCGGACGGTGGCGCGGAGGGGGCCCGCAGGTCAGAAGGAAGGGCACACGGGTCGCTTCGCTTCCGCGTGCAATTACGGTGGCACCCTGCGGGCCCAGGAAGCCAGGGAAGCCGCAAGGCAGACTGGGAGAGGGCCTTTCTGTAATTATGGCGGAGTGGTTGGAAGGGCATATTTGTACTTTTAAACAGTTTGAGATTAATATAAAAGGGGCTCCCGACCCTCCACGGAGGGGGAGAGAGGACTGTTCACTTCTATTATTTCCCTACTTTCCCGTTCGTTTTCCGCCTTCACTCCGTGCTTTCGTTCGTGCGACAACCCGCTGTTTCGGGGCCTCGGACCCGAAACAACAACAAATATTAAGATATACACATTGAAGTAATTACTCCCTAGGAGTACGAAATAATTACCATATATGATGACGACGAATGGGAAGGGATTGGGATATGTAGATACTATATATATACACACACTAGGTATACATAGCAAGAGGGGTTCAGGGGGATCGTCTTGAATGTACTCCCTCCGTCCAACAAAACATGCAACTATGGGTTCCGTGTCATGAAAAGTAGCTTACGTTTGACCAAATTTTCAGTAAATACTATTCACATTTACGACTCCGAATTAATTTATTAAAATAATACATTTCGTAACGAATCTAATGGTATTTATTTCATATCATAAATATTAATATATTTTTATCTATAATTAATCAAACTAGAGATACTAAACCATGACACTGTGCTAAAATGGCATGTTTTTATGGACGGAGGAGTAGATATCCGCGGCATATATGTTAATTTCCGATGAGTACGGCTCAAGCAACGGTTAGGGTTAGGTATATTTTGCCTTTTCGACCTCTTTTCAGGGGGAAATCGTTAAGTGACGTTGTGATATCATCCCTGAACGCACTTGCCTAGCTAACGGAAATGATATATACGATACAATATATATATATATATGCCTCTAAAAATCAATTATTAATTAGTTTCCAAAGTTTAATATTATTGGCGGTGCACTTTTCCTAAAAAAATATATTGCCACTCCACGCATTTCCTACGACAATGGGAGGGAAAAAAATTCACATAATCTTTCAACCAACTAAGAGATCGACTCGGTTACCGTTTACGTATTTCTATCATAAAAATTTTAGTTCAGCAGCCTAATCAACGCTAACCACCCGCTCTCGGGCACAAGCGTGTTGTGTGGCGGGCGCTAACCACCCGTTTAATTAGGTTTATATGTCTGTTAACCAAAGATTAGCAGAAAGCACGAGCCTCGATAGCACGGTCTAAAGCCCGAAAATTTGGCCCGGTCCAAGCTCGGCCCGACTCAGTAGTTGTCGGGCCCGGGCCAGCCCGGACCGTGCCTGGACCGCACCCCCTCGGCACAGCGGGCTGACCCAACCCGATATATATACATGTATATTTATAGAGCTTTTTACCTATATGGCCTTATAAAAGATGACTCTTCCTTGTGTGATCTTTTTTCTTTTGAACTTACCTCTATGACCCTGAAACAAACTTTCATTCCTTCTATGGCCTTCCGTCCGTTTTTGCCACTTGACGGTGTTAAATCAGGAGTAAAAAGACCGTTTTGCCCCTGACATATAAAAAATTACAATTTTGTTTATTTGTTGTATATTTAGAATAATATTAAACAAATAAATTATACATAACAATATATATTTTATGTGAAATATTGTCATATGTGAATTTATTTTTAAAATTATTTTAATATACAACAAAAATATAACTCTGTAATTTTTTTTATGTTAGGGGTAAAATTGTCTTTTCATCCTTGACTTAACACCGTTAAGTAGCAAAAACAGACGGAAGGCCATAGAAGGAATAAAATTCGTTTCAGGCCATAGAAGTAAGTTCAAATAAAATAGGGCCATACAAGGAAGAGTCATTATATCTAAGGCCATATAGGTAAAAAGCTCATATTTATAAGTAGGGTGAGTTTTTCTATACTTCCGAGAGTAATTACTCTCATCTTTAATAAACCACATTACATATGTGTGCATACTTATTTATCAATTTAAGTATGTTTATATACTTATTTTGAAGATACTTTAAATTTTACTTACGCAATTTTTTTGAAAGAACCTACACTTTTTATTATATTACTAAAATACCACTATAGTAGTATATAAAACAAGTATGACCATATACTCTAAGTATGCTTACATACTTGATATATATAATACCCTAAAAGGTCTAGTATGATTATATCTTTCGTCTATGTATACTTCATAGTCATAAACACCATAAATTAAAAGATATATACATGAGACTAACTACTCCCTGGAAGTACAGAATAATTACCCTTTATAAGTATAAATATATATAAAAATATTATAAATATATATATATACACAAATATTAATCTCTAGTTTTACTGGCGGGCCAGGTGAACCCGACGGGCCTTCGGGCCAGCCCGACCCCCAATCAGACCGGGCCTAAGCCGATGGTGCACTACTAGAGAACAGGCCTTTGGACAATCTATCAACCGAGCTTTAGTCTCGGCAAAATTTTGCGTCCGGGGCTAAAGACCTTTAGTCCCGGTTGGTAACACTAACCGAGACTAAAGGTGAATCTTTAGCCCCGGTTGGTATTACCAACCCGGACTAAAAGTCATGAACCTTTAGTCCCGGTTGGTAACACCAACCGGGGTTAAGGGTGAACCTTTAGTCCCAGTTGGTGCCAACGGGACTAAAGGTCCTTTTAGCCCCGGTTTGGTGTTACCAACCGGGCTAAAGGTCCTTCCCGAGTGGATTCAAAAGGAAAACGTCCAGAACTGTAATCACGTGGGTTGTGTGTATCACGTGGGTTGTGTAGCTCAGTTGGTAAGCGCGCCTAAGGCTAGATGTGCTGAGTTCGAATCTCATACAACACATATTTATTTTCCTCCCTGGACCTTTAGCCCCGGTTGAAAGCACCCGGGCTAAAGGTCCGGGCCTTTAGTCCCGGATTCTTAGTCCCGGTTGGAATAACCCGGACTAAAGGCCCATTTCGCCCGGGACTAAAGGCCCTTTCTGTAGTAGTGGTGTAGCACGTGGCATGCCCTCAGCCCGGCCCGTTGGCCCGCCATACCTTGGCTGGCCCGGATGCATATATCCCCTAGTTTTAGGGGCGGACCAGGAGATACAATTCTCTCATATAAACTCCTTCCAATTCTCTCACATGAACCGCTATACTCTTAACGCACAAAAAACTGATATGGTCAATAAATATGTGGTCCCACATAAAATATTCCTTTATCTAGAGAATCATACGCGAGAGAGTAAAACAATACGAGATAATCCCATGAAACAACTTATTTTGCTATATATGTAAATATATATTTATGTTATCATTATCTAATTTGCGCGGCGGCGCTGCCCGGCCGGCGATCAACGTGACGACTTCATTCGTTTCATTTGTGGCGGCGACGCTCAGCGAGAAAACGCCGGATGAACTCCTTGTCGTCCGGGCTCCTTGTCCGGCGGCGCGGCTTCTCGTCGTCGGAATCGTAGTCGCTGCAGTCGTGCGCGATGGTGTTGGAGTACTTTTCCCCGAAGCCGAGGTGCTGCAGCTCCATGACGCCGACGTCGCAGCGGATGGCGAGGCAGTCGTCCTTGAGCAGGCTCTCGCGCCGCCTCTCCAGCTCTCCCCAGCTTATGAACTCGGCGTGGCCGCACCCGAGCCGCACTTGCAGAGGCAGATCCTTCTCCTCCTCCGGGTGGCCGCGGCCGCGGGAGCCGGTGAAGATGCCCGTCTGGGAGGGGTGCTCGTACGCGGGGTTGCCGGCGGCGTCGAGGAGGCTGAACTTGTACTGCGCCTGCACGCGCTCAGCCGTGTGTCTGAAGCTGCCGTGGAGCCGGAGGTACAGGGAGATGTACTCCGAGTCCCTGGATCTGTCGGCGCCGTTCGGGTAGCAGTCGACGTGCCAGACGCGGTTGCCGACGCAGAAACTGTTGCTGATGTTGTTGCCGCCGGGGACCGTCATATTCGTCAACGAGTAGTCGTCGATGCGGAGCACCTGGAACCCTCTCGCCGGCTTGGCCACGAGGGCCGAAGCGGAGCGCCAGACGGCGGGGGCGTGGCGGCGACAGCAGCGACGGCGGCGCCGACGACATGGCGCGCGGGGACTCGAACGGGCGATGCGTGCTAGCCTGTTAAGGAATAGGGTAGATGAGTTGACGAGGAGGAATGAGATGATACGATCCTATATCAACGGAGTCTGTATTCATTGGCCCTGCCGGCTATATACTCAAATTGCAATGGCCCTAGCCGGTATAGTTGGCCAGATGGGCCAGGCCCGCTGGGCCGACACGGGCACGGCACACAAAAGCACGGCCCACGAACGGCTCGGCCCGATGCCTCACGTGTCGTGCCAAGCACGGGCACGGTGCCGTGCTGTGCCTGGGCCTCACATTCGGCCCACGGGCCAGGCACGAGCACGACACAACATTTGGCCTGGCCCGGCTTAGGCACGGCTGGGAGCAACGGCAGTCGTTGGATCCCTGGACTCCTCGTCTCCCAGCCGTTGGATCTCACCATTGTTTCCCCCAGCTATAAAAATCGGTCGGCCGGCGCCCCCCCCCCCCCAAATTGAAACCCTAAATCGTCTCCTCGAGTACCTCGACTCCTCTAGTCCTCTCCTCTCCGTCTCCGATGTCGTCTGGAGCCGGTGAAGCTCCCCGCGGCCGCAACGTGCGACGAAAAGTCACCGCCGCCCGCAACCGCACCCCCAATCCTTCTCCTCGTCCTCCGCAAGCGTCTGCGCTTCGAAGATGCAGGTGAGCATCCGTCGTCCGTCCGTTGTTTTCTTCCGATGTGATTCGAAACCCTAACTTTTTTTTGTTTTCAGATCCCTTGATGCGCAGGAGCTCGGAGCTGCGTCTACATCACCGGCGGATGGATCTGGATCCCAAACCCTAACCTTGAGGTAAGAAATCCGTAACCCTAACCCTACATCTATCTCTTAGCTCAATTTTTTTGTTTTGTATTTGATGTTGTGATGTTTTTTGTGCAGTAGAATGGCACCACGGCCCCCCTCGGTGGAGGTCAGTGCCACTGGAGACGACGGAGCTGAGGAGGACGACGACATCCCTGGAGCTGAGGAGGACGACGACATGGGAGATGAAGACTTTGAAGAGCTCTTCGGTCGTGGATCTGGAGCTCGTGATGGAGATCCGATCGACGTCGATGCTGCAGAAGACGGTGGTGGAGGAGAAGGCCAAGGCGCCGCCACCCAGGTTGACGAAAACGACGGCGACGGCGGTCAGGTAACACGTTCTTCTACCTCTGATGTGTGGGAGGACTACAAAAAGCTTTTCAAAAAAGGCCCCAATGGTAAGTTAATCAGGTATGGTGCTGTCTGTCTCCACTGCAACAAGACATACTCTGGTTATTCTAGTGGTGGCACTGGTCACCTCCGACGTCACCAGCTGAAATGCTTTAAGAGGCGTGAGAAATGCCGCAACCTTTCTCAGTCTCAAATATCTTTTAATCCTGATGGTAGTTTGCGTAACTGGGAGTACGACCCTTTACGTGCTCGAGATGAACTATGTCGATTGCTTGCTAGGGTAGATATCCCTATTAGTTTTGGTGAATCTGCTGCATTTGAGGATTACATTAAAAATGCTCACAAACCTAAGTTCCATGCTGTGTCTAGACAAACAACCACTAGAGACATTGAGAAAATGTTCACTGAACGTAAATCTAGCTTGTTGAGCTACTATCTTCTGATTCTGTTAACTGTGTGTGGCCTTACATCTGATATATGGTCCGGTAATGCCAAAGAGGACTAGAGAAAAGTGTTGTTGCTCATTTCATAAACTCTGATTGGCAACGAGAGAAAAGAGTGCTTGGTCTTGTTCTTATTAATTGTTCTCATAATGGACAGAACATAGCTGATAGAATTGCATCTGTTCTTTCTGATTATGGTGTGCTTAAAAAGTGTTTGCTGTTACTTTGACAATGCTTCATCTAATGTTTCTGCTATGCGTACACTTAGACCTATTCTGTCTACATATCTTGGTATTGATGTACCTTTAGATGATGCAATGCAACCTGAATCTGTTGTTACTTCTTGTGCTTGCATCAGCGTTGTGCATGTCATATTGTCAATTGATTGTCAAGGAAGCACTTGAAGCTCTTAAGCCTTTGATTGATAGGTTTAGGGTTGCAATATCATATTTAAACTCATCTAACCAGAGAATAGCTGCATATAAAAGATTCTGCCAAGCAGCTGGTATTAGGCCTAGAAAGTTTCAGTTAGACATGGACATACGATGGAACTCTACATACCTTATGCTTAAGAGCTTGCTTCCTCATAAAGAACATTTATCTACTTTCATACAAGCTAGCTATCCTAGAACTGATGATGGACAGTTGCTTTTAAATGAACAGCATTGGTAATGGCTGATAAGGTATTTAAGTTTCTTGAATTGTTCTATGATTCTACAGTGCCTTGTCTGGTATCTACTATCCTACCTCACCACTTATGATTCATTATCTTGTTAAAATTGCTATACACCTGAAAAATTATGATAATGACATTTACCTGAGAAATGTAGTTCAACATATGATAGATAAGTATAATAAATACTGGAGGGACATACCTTTACTGTATTCTTTTGCATTCATCTTGGACCCTAGAGCTAAGATGAAAGGTTTCTCAAAAGTGCTGAGGAGGTTGATGAACCTTACAAGCACTGATTATAGTGCTTATCAGGTTGACACTAGAGCTAGGCTTACTGAAGTCTACAATAAATATGAGGAGAAATATGGTTCTGTTAGGTTGAGTAGGACTGTTCCCCAAAACCCTACTTGTAATAAAAGGTCTGCATGGGATGAAATTTATGATGATGATTCTAGTTCTTCTGGTGGTGGTACATCTTCTTCACGGTTGCATTCTAGTCTTAATTTATCTAGAGATACATCTGCTACTGCTTTGCTGCATGCTGCTACTTCTACAGCTTCTAATGCTTCTGAACTTGTTAACTATTTGGATTGTGACACTGTTAGCCAGTTGGATGATTTATTTGACATCCTGAGATGGTGGCATGAGCACAAACTGACATATCCAGTGTTGTCCATCATGGCTAAAGATGTTTTAACTGTTCCTGTGTCTACCATATCTTCAGAATCTACCTTTAGTATGACTGGCAGGATCATCGAGGAGCGGCGGAGAAGGCTGAAGCCAGAGATGGTGGAGATGCTCACCTACATCAAGGACTGGGAGATGACAGAGGAAAGGTTGCAGCACTGTGTGGAGGACAAGGAGATGGAAGAAGCATTTGAAGAACTTTATCTAGATTAGCTTGAATTTTGTCAGTTATCCTGTTATGTAATGGACTGTAATATGAACTTGGACATTGATGTAAGGACATTGAACATTTGAACTTGGGGCATGGCTGTACTCTTTTCCTGCCTAAGGTTTTATCTCACAAGGGTGAGTTTTACTTAGGCAGGTTTTTAATGAGGCAGCCATTTGAAAGGTCCTAGTTTGGTTTTGGTAATTGAGTGACAACTTAGGTGGACTAATATGTGTTTGAAGTGAATTACACAGGAGACTAGTCCACAGGTGACCATGTGTGAGCAACATGCCATAAAGGTGAAATGGCTTGAAGGTTGTTGCAAGGCTCACCACATGTGAACAAGGAGCTTAATGCACATGAAACATGACATGTGATCATGTGGCTAAGATGGTGAAGATCAAGGCAAGGCTTGGCTTGATGGACCGGTTGCGAAGGTGAAGGGCAAGTTGGAGGCTTTGAAGCCGTTGGTACCGAGTGTCGGGAGGCTTAAGCAAGACTTGGCGCCGAAGGACCGAAGCGATGGTGAAGAGCAAGTGATGTCAAGATCAATGGACCATGGAGGCCATGTGATGATATGAAGTGGATCATATCATTTGATGAAGAGGTTGGTGCATGTGTTGCATCAACACCGAAGAAGATGAAATGGAATGCGCAAGGCAAAGGTATACTTGTAGGGCATTTCATTTCACCGGTCATAGGTGTGTAGAGAAGATTATGACCGGGTTTAGGATGATATGGCGTACTATTAAGAGGAGCAAACTTGTTTGCATATCGGTCATCTAGTGCCACTTGAGCGATCTAACTTTGCGATGATTACAAGATCGAGTGGCGTTATGAGTGAAAGATAAAATCCTTTGAAATGATTGTGAAAATGCTAACACACATGCACATGTTGTTGTACACTTGGTGGTGTTGGCACATTTGCAAAGGAGAAGTTGTTGGAGTTGATTTGGATCAACACAGAGAAGAAAAGGAAGTTTTCTGAGTATGGTCGGTAGTACCGCCCAGGGGGGTCGGTAGTACTGCCCAAGGGTGCTGCGTGCAACCTTCTCTGTGTTGGGTCTGAAGTGACCTGGCGGTTGTACCGCCATAGGGTCGGTTGTACTGTGGTCTTGAGGTGTTTTGGAGGCTCTCTGGAAGTGGCCAGATTTGGCCTGCCGGTAGTACTGCTATAGGGTCGGTACTACCGACCGTTGATTTTCCGAAGTCTGGAGAAGTTTGGATGCTCTCTATGTAGATCCAAAGTTGGCTTGTCGGTAGTACCGCCATAGGGCCGGTACTACCGACCATCCGTGGTACCGAGGTCTGGAAGTAGTCTGGGAGCTCTCTGTGTAGTTCCAGTTTGACCTGTCGGTAGAACCACCATAGGGCCGGTACTACCGACCGTCGGTGGTACCGACCAGGGGTCGGTTGTTCCTCTGGTCAACGCGTCGTGTGTAACGGCTAGATCTGACATTGTCGGTGCTACCGCCCAGGGGGGTCGATACTACCGACAGTAGCGCAGAATGCCCAGTGAAGGGGCATAACGGCTAGTTGCCCTCGGGGCTATATATAGTCGTGGTACCGGCTTTGGGCTGGGGGGAAGTTGGCTAAGCACTCCATAGCCTTGGTGGCTGTGTGGATGTGCTAGCGACCCCTCTAACACACATATGCTTTAGTGCTTATCCGATTGTGTGAGAGAGCGATCCTAGTGCGTTGCTTTGAGAGATAGCATCGAGTGGCACTAGGTGTTCGAGTTGCAAGCCGGTGGTGCTTATTACTCTTGGAGGTTGCCACCTCCTAGACGGCTTGTGTGCTCGTCTCCATCGTGAAGCCCGCGTGAAGATTATGCGTGGCTCCGAGAAGATTGTGAGGGGCATTGTGCTCGCCCCGCGGGAGATCGCGAAGAGCAACTCTAGTGGCGAAGAGGCGTGAAGAGCGCCAAGTGGTCCGGCCGGATCGAAAGCTAGAGCTCTTGGTGAGCACTCCATCGTGGAGAGAGTGACTTAGGGTCACCACTAGCAAGAGGATCGGCGGCAACCTTGGCTTGCTTCAACGGGAACTAGCTTGGTGGCAACCAAGTGAACCTCGGGATAAAATCTTGTGTCCCCGTCTCTTGTTGCTCTTATTGTTCTTTGTTCCTTGCATATTACGCTTGTTTGTGTTCTTCGTGTTCTTCCTCCCTCCTTCACTCTATCTTAGGTTGGGAAGACTCGATCTACCTTTTGGCAAGGAATCAAGACGTGAGGAAGCTACAATCGTCATCTACAACATCTAGGGAAGTGGGGTAATTGCTAAATCTGAGATTGCATCTCATCCCCTTCGATTTCGTAGCTTCCTGCAGGTGCTCGGTAGTACCGGCTTGGAAGCCCGGTAGTACCAGCATCGGTAGTACCGGCCCTACAGCTCGGTAGTACCGACTGCCTGCTGTTTGCACTAGCTTGTATTGCAATATTATTCTTGTGCTAGTGTTTAGTTGCTTAGTTTGTGTAGCTAAGTTGAGCTCTCTAATTTGCTTGGGTAGCCTTGTTATTGAGCATTGCTAGTGAGCTTAGGCTTTGTGCTTTGCTTGCTAGATTGCATAGGAGCTCCCCGTGCTTGAAGTACTAGTTGCATAGGCTTGTGTGACCTTGCTTCTAGAATGGTTAGGTGAGCTCTAGCTAGCCCGACACCTTATTTGCATTGATTAGGATCTTTTGTAAGGTGTCATAGAGTATAGGTAGAGGGGTGTATTCTTGGCTAGACCGATAGTTTTAATTCCGCATTTGTTTCGGTTAGCCGCTCTGATTAAGTTTAATTTTAAAAAAGACTATTCACCCCCCTCTAGTCCGCCATCTCGACCTTTCAAGTGGTATCGGAGCTAGGTCTCTCATTTGTGGTCTTTACCGACCCGAGAGGATGGCGACTTATGGGCTAGGCATTGATTGGTCCACACATTTTTGATGGCACTCACTTTACACGATGGAAAACTGGATGATGTGTTAATTTCAAGTTATTTCCCTCAAATGTGGTGGATCGTAGATGTAGGCTTTTCTCATGTGTTGGATGAAAAACTAACTCAAGCACAAGAGAAATGCCTAGATCTCGAGTGCCAAGCTACTAACATCATTTTTAGAGCTTTGCATGATGATATCTTTATTGAGATCATGGATATGGAGTCCTCCCATAACATGTGGAAGTTCCTCAATGACAGTATGGGAGTGCTCCAAAAGATGATGATGTTAGTGAGCCCGAGAAGGTGGCACATGAGGGTGTTGAGCATGACCCCAACATGATAGTTGTGGAAGATTGCTCCACCTCATGGTCAAGTGATGAAGATGATGATCAATCCACAAGATCACTTGACAAG
The DNA here is from genome assembly GCA_009763385.1 of Coix lacryma-jobi var. lacryma-jobi. Classification (NCBI taxonomy): domain Eukaryota; kingdom Viridiplantae; phylum Streptophyta; class Magnoliopsida; order Poales; family Poaceae; genus Coix; species Coix lacryma-jobi. The sequence goes on from CM019828.1 coordinate 138,802,919, forward strand.
GATGATGGCTATGAGAGTGATGTCTCCACAAGCTCTCCCTCTACACCACATTGCTTCATGTCACACGGTGACACTAAGGTATCAATTGCAAATGTGGTTGTTGATTGTGATGATCCAAATGTAGAGCTTGTATGTAGACTCACCAAAGCTTTAGAAAATGAGATGTCTAAAAATGCAAAATTGGAAAAAGAAAACTCATTTTCTAAAGAATGCATGTGAACAACAAAAGCATCTACTTTATGTTACTATTTGTTCACATGATGAGCTTAAATTGACTCATGAGGAACTATTTGTTGCTCATGACAACTTGGTACAAGATCATGCTTTACTCACTAAGAAGCTTTCTAATGAAGAAATTAAAACTAGTGAGAGCTCATCATTTGGGTTAAATGATCAATCATATATTTGTGCTAACTCATGTGATGTAGAAAAGAAGCATGTATCCACCTCTTGCAATGATTTATTATTTATGTCATGTTCTTCACATATAGATGCTTGTTCTACTTCTATGTCTCGTGAGACTAACATTTTGAAGGAGAACAATGAACTCAAAAGTGAAGTGAAGAACTTGAGCAACAAGTTAGAGAGGTGGTGTAGATCAAAGGTCACTTATGAGCTCATGATGAAAAACCAAAAGAGCTATGGTGACAAAAGTGGCATTGGCTTCAACAAAAGCAATGCCAAAGGCAAGAGATGGGGCAAGAGAAGATATGAAAGAGAAATGAAGAAGCAAGAAGAAAAGAAGCTATCTCATTTCATGTGCTATCGGTGCCATGAGATGGGACATCTTGCAAAAGCTTGCCCCAACAAGAAGAAGCCCCAAGATCAAATCAAGATCAACCATGAAGATGGTGATATGGGGAATAAGACAAGAAGGGGAGGTAGAAGATCAAGATCAACACAAGACCTCACCCAAGTCAAGTGCTACAAATGTGATGAGTTGGGCCACCTAGCTTCGGGTTGCCCAAACAAGCTTGAGGAGAAGGCTCAAGCAAACAAGAAGAAGCAAGGCAATGAGAAGCAACACATGAGCAAGGAAGAAAAGGCTCAATCAAATAGAGTTTGCTACTCATGCCGGGAAAGGGGACACATGGCTAATTCATGTCCCCTAGGTAACACTCCTAAGCCCATTTCAATTGCTAATGATTCTATGCTTAGGAAGGATGAAAATGGTACCTCTAAGTCTACCATTGAAACTCATCCCGCTATTCATACTATGGCATTGCCTAAGTATGTTGCTCCTAACTTGAGAGGACCCAAACAAGTTTGGGTACCATAAACTAGTGGATGAATGTGTGTAGGTACCATGACATTGGAGACTTGATTCAATTGATTCCATATTGTTCATTATATGATTGAGTCAAGTAATGAAGCTTAGTGCTATCCAAACCCAATGTCAAGACAAAAGAGTGTAGTCCAAGTGGAAAACATACAAGTGCAAAAGATCAAGTTGTGGTGGTTGATTCAAAATATTTGAAGGCTTGCAAATGATAGATGAAGAAGCTTGCTATTTGATGATCATGAGCTACTAAGGTATATCTCTAGTTGATCATGTTATTTTAGATGCATATGAGTTGATTGAATTGGATATATATGCATATGTTGCTTGCTATAAGATGATTAAATGGATAAATTGCTTAGTGATCAAGTTTGAGTTAATTTGATTGGATATGTTCACAAGATGACCTTTAGTAAGTGATTTGAATGGTTATATGTCTTGTGAGAGTATTCAAACAAGTTAGCTCAAGTTTGATTCAAATTGGTAGAGTATAGCTCAATTGCTCAAAATTGTTCAATATTGCAAAATCTGTGTGAGCTGAGAAGATAGCCATGTTTGAGTAATCAAATCTAGTTGGATTGGCTTGAAATTTGGTACACATGCTCTACACTTATGGTATTAATTTCTGTGCAAAATTCATGATAATTGGATAAGTGATGCTTCGGTTTTGGAGTGAATCTTGTCAACTATAGCGCAGCAGTTTTCAGCATGTAGTACTATGGATAGAATTGAAATCTGGTAGCAATCTAGAAAGCCAATGAAGCTCAAATTTTTATGGCTGCTAGAACACTTAGAGGGGCACATCTCCACCAAATTTCTTAGTCATTGGACTTATATTTTGGGAGATATGCATGTTTCTTCGAGAAGGATAGAATCTGCCAGAAAAGTGACAATTATTGGATTGATCTAGAGTCACTTTGATTGAAAGGCCCTCAAGTTGGAATCATGTTTATAAGTGGTTGAGGGTCCTATGTTTGGTTTTGAGATGAGCTAGAAGTATGACAAAGATGTGATCAAGACCAACATCAAGATGAAGAGAAAGATCAAGTCCTAGTATCAATTGAAGATCTTTTGGAAGAATGAAAAGGACTCAAAGAAGGAAGAGTTGAACTCAGGCAACCAATGCAAGAAGCTTTCATCATGATGAGTTCAAAAGGATCAATCAAACAAGGTCAATTCAAATGAGTATCAAGGATGATTCTTTGGAGAGAGGTCACTTCTCCCTTTTGTAGGGGCTTGCCGCCTTTGGTAGGTTAACCAAGCGTGGCTTGGAAGGCTAACATGGAAGTGGTGATCTAGAGTATCATTGGAGATGCTTAGTTGAAGAAATCAAAAGGGTTGATCTAGAGAGCAAGCAACATCTAGAAGAAAACAATTCATGCCAACTCAAGTGGTATTCATATGCAAGCTATGATCAAATGAAGAAGCAAGTCAACCACAACAAGATAGTGCACTTGATCATATGGGTGAAGATTTGGTCTATCAATTGGTATCTATTGGTCTTCACCATGGACTTCACATTGCTATTTCGGAGTTTGAATCAAAATGACTAACCTCTACTCCAAGATAGCAAGGTATCATTGTTTGTCATATGCATTCATACTATGCTTAGGACTTGATTAGAGCATATAGACATCCTTGTGATACTATCTAGGAGCATCCATGAAAATCAAATGTTTTGATGCTTATATGATGCCACTATTGCTTCTATGGTTTACATGATCTAGTGGTAACATATGACATGTTTATAGGCTTGCAATCCTAGTGTTTAATCTAGAGAATGAGCAATGGAACTTTTAACCAACGTGAGTAAGATAACCATTGCAAAATGTGTGAAGAAGCTTACTCTAGAGCAAACCGTGTTGAATGTTTCATGCAAATGATCTAGGTTGAACCACAAATGAAATGAAACAAACATCTCTCTCTTAATAATTTGAACCTCCTTTATGCAAACCTTTTATGGAAATAGATGACAAAGGGGGAGAAAGTATAACAAAGATAAAAGGAATGAAAGATAAAATGAAAGGGGGAGAGTGAAAAAATGAAAGGGAGAGAGTGTAACAAAGATCACACAAGTAGGGGGAGCAAGCTCATGAACTTGGTTGTTGCATTTGATATGTGCATAATCATGTGCTTGCTTGCATTGCATAAGTTTTAAAATTTTATATGCATGCTTGTGCGGTGTATGCTAGTTATAGGATTTAATTGATGATTTGATAACTAGCATGCATAGGTTGATAGCTAGACTTGTGCTTTTCATGCAAAACTAGACCCTTGCTATTAATGTTGATCTCACGGGGTTTTCTAGTTTTTATGATGTCTAGCTACTCTTGGTGCTAAATAAGGTGTACAAGTATGAGCTTCATCGATATCACGCTTCAAAGGTTATTCTATACACCTTAGCACATTTTGGTAGTAATTACTCTCCCACACTTCAATATCTATGCATATGTGCAAGTTTCATTTCCAAACACTCTAGCACATATGTAGGGGGAGCTAATACTACCAATTCGGGTTTGTGCTACTTGTCCAAAATCCTTTACACATGGTAAAATAGCTTGGGCAAGCAACATGAATCCAAACCAAGTTAGCAATTTACATTCTTGTGAAATGCTAGCTTGGAATAAGCATAATTTCCATATCTTTGTAGAGTTGTCATCAATTACCAAAAAGGGGGAGATTGAAAGGTCCTAGTTTGGTTTTGGTAATTGAGTGACAACTTAGGTGGACTAATATGTGTTTGAAGTGAATTACACAGGAGACTAGTCCACAGGTGACCATGTGTGAGCAACATATGCCATAAAGGTGAAATGGCTTGAAGGTTGTTGCAAGGCTCACACATGTGAACAAGGAGCTTAATGCACATGAAACATGACATGTGATCATGTGGCTAAGATGGTGAAGATCAAGGCAAGGCTTGGCTTGATGGACCGGTTGCGAAGGTGAAGGGCAAGTTGGAGGCTTTGAAGCCGTTGGTACCGAGTGTCGGGAGGCTTAAGCAAGACTTGGCGCCGAAGGACCGAAGCGATGGTGAAGAGCAAGTGATGTCAAGATCAATGGACCATGGAGGCCATGTGATGATATGAAGTGGATCATATCATTTGATGAAGAGGTTGGTGCATGTGTTGCATCAACACCGAAGAAGATGAAATGGAATGCGCAAGGCAAAGGTATACTTGTAGGGCATTTCATTTCACCGGTCATAGGTGTGTAGAGAAGATTATGACCGGGTTTAGGATAGATGGCCGTACTATTAAGAGGAGCAAACTTGTTTGCATATCGGTCATCTAGTGCCACTTGAGCGATCTAACTTTGCGATGATTACTAAGATCGAGTGGCGTTATGAGTGAAAGATAAAATCCTTTGAAAATGATTGTGAAAATGCTAACACACATGCACATGTTGTTGTACACTTGGTGGTGTTGGCACATTTGCAAAGGAGAAGTTGTTGGAGTTGATTTGGATCAACACAGAGAAGAAAAGGAAGTTTTCTGAGTATGGTCGGTAGTACCGCCCAGGGGGGTCGGTAGTACCGCCCAAGGGTGCTGCGTGCAACCTTCTCTGTGTTGGGTCTGAAGTGACCTGGCGGTTGTACCGCCATAGGGTCGGTTGTACTGTGGTCTTGAGGTGTTTTGGAGGCTCTCTGGAAGTGGCCAAATTTGGCCTGCCGGTAGTACCGCTATAGGGCCGGTACTACCGACCGTTGATTTTCCGAAGTCTGGAGAAGTTTGGATGCTCTCTATGTAGATCCAAAGTTGGCCTGTCGATAGTACCGCCATAGGGCCGGTACTACCGACCATCCGTGGTACCGAGGTCTGGAAGTAGTCTGGGAGCTCTCTGTGTAGTTCCAGTTTGACCTGTCGGTAGAACCGCCATAGGGCCGGTACTACCGACCGTCGGTGGTACCGACCAGGGGTCGGTTGTTCCTCTGGTCAACGCGTCGTGTGTAACGGCTAGATCTGACATTGTCGGTGCTACCGCCCAGGGGGGTCGGTACTACCGACAGTAGTGCAGAATGCCCAGTGAAGGGGCATAACGGCTAGTTGCCCTCGGGGCTATATATAGTCGTGGTAACCGGCTTTGGGCTGGTGGGGAAGTTGGCTAAGCACTCCATAGCCTTGGTGGCTTGTGTGGATGTGCTAGCGACCCCTCTAACACACATATGCTTTAGTGCTTATCCGATTGTGTGAGAGAGCGATCCTAGTGCGTTGCTTTGAGAGATAGCATCGAGTGGCACTAGGTGTTCGAGTTGCAAGCCGGTGGTGCTTATTACTCTTGGAGGTTGCCACCTCCTAGACGGCTTGGTGCTCGTCTCCGTCGTGAAGCCCGCGTGGAGATTGTGCGTGGCTCCGGAGAAGATTTGTGAGGGGCATTGTGCTCGCCCCGCGGGAGATCGCGAAGAGCAACTCTAGTGGAGAAGAGGCGTGAAGAGCGCCAAGTGGTCCGGCCGGATCGAAAGCTAGAGCTCTTGGTGAGCACTCCATCGTGGAGAGAGTGACTTAGGGTCACCACTAGCAAGAGGATCGGCGGCAACCTTGGGCTTGCTTCAACGGGGACTAGCTTGGTGGCAACCAAGTGAACCTCGGGATAAAATCTTGTGTCCCCGTCTCTTGTTGCTCTTATTGTTCTTTGTTCCTTGCATATTACGCTTGTTTGTGTTCTTCGTGTTCTTCCTTCCTCCTTCACTCTATCTTAGGTTGGGAAGACTCGATCTACCTTTTGGCAAGGAATCAAGACGTGAGGAAGCTACAATCGTCATCTACAACATCTAGGGAAGTGGGGTAATTGCTAAATCTGAGATTGCATCTCATCCCCTTCGATTTCGTAGCTTCCTGCAGGTGCTCGGTAGTACCGGCTTGGAAGCCCGGTAGTACCAGCATCGGTAGTACCGGCCCTACAGCTCGGTAGTACCGACTGCCTGCTGTTTGCACTAGCTTGTATTGCAATATTTATTCTTGTGCTAGTGTTTAGTTGCTTAGTTTGTGTAGCTAAGTTGAGCTCTCTAATTTGGCTTGGGTAGCCTTGTTATTGAGCATTGCTAGTGAGCTTAGGCTTTGTGCTTTGCTTGCTAGATTGCATAGGAGCTCCCCCGTGCTTGAAGTACTAGTTGCATAGGCTTGTGTGACCTTGCTTCTAGAATTGGTTAGGTGAGCTCTAGCTAGCCCGACACCTTATTTTTATTGATTAGGATCTTTTGTAAGGTGTCATAAAGTATAGGTAGAGGGGTGTAGTCTTGGCTAGACCGATAGTTTTAATTCCGCATTTGTTTCGGTTAGCCGCTCTCATTAAGTTTAATTTTAAAAAAGACTATTCGCCCCCCTCTAATCCGCCATCTCGACCTTTCACCATTGCACAAGCTCCTAATATATTTCTATTTCTCAACTACTTTGTGTCTTTTGATCTGTCTGTCTTGAATCTGTGTGAAATCCTATGTTAGGTAGCTGTGCCTGTGCCAGAACAGGCACTGACAGGCTGTCGTGCCTGATGGCACGGCACGACACGGTTAAACCCTCGTTGGGCCGTGCCTGGGCCTGTGCTTCAGCACGCTGGCACGATCTGGCACGACACGGCGTGCCACCGTGCTGCATCGTGTCGTGCCTCGTCGGGCCGTGCCTGATCGTGCTCATGCTAGTGCCGTGTCGGGCGGCCCGGTTGGCCAACTATACTAGCAGGCAGGGGTGGGGAGGGGTGGTGGGGGCATAACAAATCAACAACATTTTAAAAATTTTAGTTTTGTTTTATTGTATTATTTTGTATTAAAATAATATATTATGTTCATTGCAATTTTTTAGACGTAATTTGTAACTTTTAGTACCGTGAAAAAAATCATTAGAGAAAACCACAAAACCGACAAAATCTGATTTGTGCTGGCACAAAGATAATTAGTAATTTTTTTTTATTTTTATAGGAAGACAAGGACAAAAAATATAATATGTCATGACAGAGAGACAAATAAAAAATCATAAATGTAAACAACTTACTTCTATTAGTTGGTGGTATAAGAGTGTTGCCTGAAATCACTTTAAAATTGAGGCATCTAAAATACAGAAGAAATGTTTAATTTAATAAAAAATATATTAGTTAATATATTTATTTATAAAAAATATGTATATGCAAAACATATTCAAATGAAATATTTTAATTCATCTAAACTTTACCACACTTCCTCTGTTCTAAATTATAATCATTTTGACCTTTTTTTTACATATCCACACGAAGTCCAACACATAATGAAGTTTAGATTAATCTAAACATATGGATAATCCGAACCCAAATCGAACCTCCCCAGAAACGGATTCGGATTACCTATATCCACGCAGATATTGAAAATCTCCATATCCTTAAAAAAAAAGTTTGATACAAAGATTTATTGCACGTGCATTTATGATAAACAATCATTTAATTGAGATAATAAAGTCACCCAATTAAACCAAATAATTATACTATCTAACTTTTTTTCCAAAAAAGAGGTAATATTATTGTAGATAGCTTCAATCAAGTGATCACGCAATAATGCGCCCTGTTGCAACGGGCACCTTTTGGTAGTGAAAAAAACAGCGGGGACGAGAAGAAGCCACGTATAGAAGTAGAAGTGCAGAACACAGGTATGGAGGCAGATCGAAGTGCAGAACACGAGTCTTTTGGACGTACTCTCGCATCTTGGTCATGCCTAAAACCTTGTTTTAGGAAAAGATTTAGATAACTGTTGCAGTTTCTCTTATACGAAACTACCATGTTTAAGATCTCATGTAACGGACCTAGTTAATTATGTCCTCCCTATATGGCTATTACAATCGAATTTAAAAAAACATTAATATTGAGATATTTCCTGATACATGTCGATTATATATGCCTATTTTTCAATTTCAAAAATAATAATCAAAGTAGTAGTGCTTGACAAGATTAAAAAATATTTGAATTTTTTTTCATTTGAAATCATTATATTTTGCGGCCAAAATATCCAATACAAGATTACAAAATGTTGATAAAAGATAACATCTTATTACATATACTCACAGACAAGGTCTCTTGCAGTCATTTGTTGGAATCCAAACAAACCTGTGGTCAATATTTTAAGGTGGAATTTCTTTTATAACTTATTTTATATATATATATATACACACACACCTTGATTGTTGTATTTAGTTGAACTTAATTACTTATTGATTTGGTTGAGCAAAACGGATTTGGTTGAAAGAAACAGCTAGCAAAACGGACTGTTTTGAGGTGAAATTTCTTTTGTGGATCAATATTATTATTGGTGAAATTTCTTTAACTTCTTGATTGCCAGAAGATGTAGTATGCTTTTTACAGGATATTCCCTCTTTGAGTTTTACCTCTTGATGATATTGCAAGCACGTGACTTGAATACATTTTTGCTATTGGTATTTCCTCGTACAAGAAATTTATGCAAAAAGTAATAATCCCAGAAATAATTTAAATGAAGAAACCAAATAATTAATAAGGGCAAGAAACAAACTTTATAATTATTAAGAAGAAAGATATAATAATCATAACATGATGCATGCAATCCCTAACACCACCAACTCATCGATTGCATTTTGCATCTGATCTGATCCAAATAAATGTGACTATTTTCGGCGTTGATGGCCAGAGAGGCAGCGGCGGATGTACTCCTCGTCATCTGGCTCACTACGCCTGCCCTTGCGCGAGCCGCCGCCGTCATCCTCCATGTCGTCGTCGGGAGACTCGGCGCCGTCGGCGTAGCTGTACAGGCGGCCGCCGGGACCGTTGCTTCTGATCCGGCTGCCCGGCCTCTCGTTCTTTGGCCCGACGGCCATGGCCACCACCTCCGTGACGCCGACGTCGCAGCGGATGACGAGGCGGTTCTCCCTGAGCAGGCTGTCGCGCCGCTTCTCCAGGTCCTCGTCGGTGATGAAGCACGCGTAGCCGCACCCAGGGTCCTCCGGGGACTCCTCCACGCCGCCGCCGTAGCCGTCGCTGGTGTGGCCGGTGGACCTGAAGATGCCCGTCTCGGCGGGGAGCTCGTAGGCCTCGTTGCCGGCGAGGTCGAGGAGGCTGAACTTGTACTGCGCCCGCACGCGCTCCTTCTTGTACGTGTTCTGCAGGCGGAGGTACACGGCGATGGAGGCGGCGTCGTCGCTGGACCCGTCGGTGCCGTTGGGGTAGTAGTCGATGTGCCAGATGCGGCCGCCGATGTTGAACTGCTCCGACGTGATGCGCTCGCCGCCCGGGGTCGCCTTGGTCCACGAGTAGCCGTCGATGCGGAACAGCTGGAAGCCCCTCGTCGCCTTGGCGACCACGCCCGAAGCGGAGCGCGACGGCTTGCCGGCGCCTGGGGCGGACAGCAGCGGCGGCACCGACGACATTGTTGCCCGGCAGCGTTGGTGGTGATTAAGGTAGTAGATCGCCGGCTGAAATCTAATCTACAGCTCCTAATAGCTTTGCCTTGGGGTTTAATTTGGTTTGGTTTGGTTTGTGGATGATGGATGCCTGGAACCCTCAAGACGTCGTCGATATATATGGATCACTTAGGTCGGTTGCAAGTTGCATATGCTAGTGCTACGCACGGCAAGAGGACTCTTGCATGTGTTCGAATAAAATAAAATAAAAATACTAAAAGGAAGGACTCTTTGCATGTCAGCATGCATGCAGATTATTATTCCATCTTTGACTTGTTCTCTCTTCAGGTCCAAAACGGATCGTGATTGATTGCAATTCAAGGACGCTGAGCTGGTCTTGATGGACGTCGGTTATCCTTGATTCCAGGTGGAGCAGGTATCTATACAACAAGATGTATCTAAACATTATAGCTGTGATCGTTGTGAACTAAACAAAAATAAAAATCAATAATAATGTTTACAAATATATATCTGAATTTTGTATCAATTATTTAGTTATAAGAACAATCTTAAATAAAAAATCCGTAAACTACAAAGTTTTATTCTATTTTTTATAGCTTCCATATAAGTTTTATCTTCATCCAAGAACATATATAAAAGTTGTGATTTTTTAAGATGAGCTATCTGGGAAAAAACAAAATTCTGCTGATTCAAATGGTGGTAAGCAATATTCCGCCAACTCAATTGACCGAATCTACTTTCCGCCACTTAAATTAGCGACAATAGAACAGTTTTGTGATATTTTGATTCAGAGAAATATTTTTTTAAAAAAAAATCTTGGACTTAGGACAAAATACCAAATTAAAATACAATAAATAATTTATTTCTTGGAGTAAGAGAGCAGTGATTCTTGTGTTACAGAAATATATCCAATGCGGAAAATAGCATGGCCCATCAAGTTGTTATATTGCTATCGCAATTTTAGAAACCAATGGTAAAAGGGAACCATTGCAGATACGAGCAGATTCTAAAAAAAAAAAGATTAAGCATACATGACTGCCTGCGGAGGTGCGTGAGGCCTGATACGAGCATGTGTAACGGTTTTTTTAGAAGGAACATGTATCGATCTTAGCGTCATACACAGACCCTTTTTATAAACATGACTCCAAAGAAAAGGAAAATTACAAAGAAGTTCAAAACTCCTGTTCGTCTTCCTCGAAGACTTCAAAGATCCGTTCGTCACCGCCATCGAAGCCGCTTCCCAATCATCGTCGGGCACCAGAGCCAAACTCCACAAGGTGGAGCCCGTAGAGGAGGACTTACTTCTGGGCGAATCAGCTGACACTGCCTCCCAGGCACATCGGCCAACTCCCGTACCCACGACGCATCCTACGATTCCATCGCCGGCAACCCGAGCAAAGCTCAGATTTTCATCAAAGAACATCTTCCTCGAGATTAATAGGGTCAACACCATCATCACCTGAAGAAGACAACGATGCACCGGCCCTCGACTCCTGGACAAGTCTCCCCAGCCTCTCTGTTGGCGTCGGAGTAGATCACCATCGGAGAACGGAAGAGGCTGGAAGAAATTATTCCGCTGCACCGCCGCCGCTTCCGCATCGCCGGCGTCGCCAGGAAAAACAAGCCGCAAAGGAGCCACACTCCTCCGGCAAAACCTAACTTCGCCGCTAAACATCGACGACGAGCAAACCCTAGACCTAGGTGGACTCCACTCACTCTACGAAATAGTAGATCGACTAAAGCGATGGACCTCATTCCCCCTCTCCACCGGCAGATGTGTAACGTTGACAGCGCCATTAGCGGTCGAGAAGAACGACATGCATATGAGTAGGGAGACCTGTATATTTGTGTCATCGGTGTTGGTGGTCGCCCTGGCAAGAAGTTGTTGGCTTGTTGCATGTCACGAGGGTCAGTTGATTGGTCTACTAGCTAGTGGCGGATCTAGAAAAACTATTAGAGGCTTCTTTAACCTTTAGATAGCTTCAGCCCAACCCTCTCCATCAGTGTGTATCCATGACAAAAAAATAATAATTAGAAAGGGTTTATGGGGGTTTTATGGGTCCAGCGGCCGTAGGTGGCTAGAGCCCCACCCATCTCACCGCTAGATCCGCCTCTGGCTCCACTGTCGGTCTTATCAACATATATCCTTGCTAAACAGATCAAACTCTATTGTAAAGCATATATGAAGCCATTAATTTTTTTAGACACGGAGACTACTATAGAAATTATGCATTGGAGAGGTTAGGTCTAAATCTAAACTAGAATTTATTACCTCTTAGAAACTACTCCCTCTGGACGGCACGGGAAGGTTTAATTGCAGAGACCAAAACGCTAATTAAATCCAGCTTAGTTGCGGTTCTTTTAGCAGACACCGTAATAATTAATTTACTCTCGATATCTCCAGCCACAAGTACAGAACGATACTACACAGACGGTTGGTAAACTATTTCTACTAGCCTTTTTCCCAACCGCCTACGCAGGGGGCCAGCAGAAATTAATAGGACCACAACACAGGCGGTTGCTTGTGAACCGCCCATAGAAATGGATTTCCACATGCGGCTGACTTAGTGAACTGCATGTGCAAATGGGTATTTTCACAGACGGTTGGCATAGCGAACCGCATGTGTAAAATATTTCGAAAAAACCCGAAATAAATAGGAAAAAAAGTTATTTTAATTAAGGAGAGGACCCCACCGCCCAGCCAAAAACAAAAAATAGATGCGTGCTACGTATACCGGCGCGGAGGAAGTACTCTAGAAACTATGCATTGGCAATGCACTGAGTTATGATGCATCTATAAGACCTTATTTGACTGCACGTAAATACATCTCAATTCAAAGACCTTGTTTTGGCTGCACACAAATGCATCTCAATCCACGTGGTTTGGAGTGGGTTGAAGTGGACTTTAAACTAAATTTCATCTCAATCTCTTTCAAACCACGTGGATTGAAATGTATTTTTGTGTAGCTAAACCAGACCTAAATCTTTCACATGCACTTTGAAAAACACACGTGGAACGATGGAACAGGGAATAGACAAACCAAAGGAGCATTTTTTTTTTTGAAGAAAAAGCGGGTTGAAAAAATCGTTTCGCCCTGTAATAAGTAGAGATGATAGAGATTTATCCTTTCCTATACATACACTATTATTGGATAGAACATCTTTCTCTGATCTCCATCTAAATATGAATCTTAGAAAGCAGCATGTCATCTTGATCTTATTACTAGACCTGTTCACGGCAGTGCTTCAAGCAATCTTTTATATCTTTATAGCACTGGCGAGTCCTTTTGCAGCAGTACTGTAGAGCATTTATGTAGCATATTATATCTTTATTGTCTCCGATTATCTTTCTCGCTGCTCCCGTCGTTATTGTCATCGTCACACTCGGAGTGTTGCTATCCTCTTTGGTTTGCTCTAATAAAGATCAACCAATTATTAATACATACAATATGTTCAGAAACAACACTATATATATATATATATATATCTTTTTACCTTAAAAATAGAAAATGTGTTAAATGTATTGCTTACCACTTATTATGTGTGCATGAACGACACATGATGCGAGAAGAACCATGGAAAGTAGACATAGTCCTTGGATTCTAGTGTAGTTGAGGAACTTCGCCATGGGTGATAGAAGATCTAACACCAATGATGTGTTTATATCGAACACTGCATCATATGTCCAATATATATATGCACTACATAATGTACTCCTTCGTTCTAAAGTAATAGTCAAACTTTCTCAGCTTTTGACTAGGTTTTAAAAAATACTAGCAACATTTATATCTCCAAATAAGTTTATTATAAAAATATATTTAATAATTTATCTAATGATATTCATTATATATCATAAATATTAATATTTTCTTAATATATGTCTGGTAAAAGTTATAATTATTTGACTTCTCAGGGGAGAATGACATTTTTTTATTTTAGAATAGAGGGAGTATCTACCTATCTATCTACCTACCTATCTATCTATCTATTTATCTATCTGCACATCTACCTATCATTTGTTTGTCTATATCTATCTATCTATCTATCTATATTTTAATTTTCTCTTTCTATCTACCTACGTATCTATTTGTCAATACATCTATCTATCTACTATCTATCTATCTATATCTATCTGTTGCATCCTTCTATGTATCAAACCATGTCTGTCCATCTACCCATCTCTTCCTTGCAAAGAAACCTACCTATCTATTCATTTCGACTGTATTCATTTATTCACTACTAGGAAATTTATTCGCGCACGGTTTTCACCCATGGTTTGGCCAGAATTGGCGGTGATTCATTTCACCAGTTCAAAGGCTAGTGGGCCGGGGCGCAGTGGGGGAGGAAACCTGACAGTAAAAATTGTTTTCACTGTTGGGTCAACGTATGGTCAGGTGGCGGAAATTGTGGTGGTTATCACCGCCGAACCGTACCTCAACCTATAGTGAAAATAATTTTTACTACTAGTGGTTTTTTCCCATTACACAACACACTTTTTTACCCATCGTATGGTCAGGCGGCAAAAATTGTGGTGGTTATCACCACCGAACCGTACCTCAACACACTTTTTACTAGTGACCGTCTGAGCCAGCAGTGAAAATCGCTATCACCGATGGCTCGGTGGATAATTCGATGGTGGAAGCCGTTGATGATAGTGTTTTTCTTTTTTTTTGTTAATCTAGTAACTAATATCATCATAACAGGAATTACTATCATAAAATTTAAAATCTACAACAAATAAATGGAATCTTGAAAATCTAGTTGACAAACATTGTGGGCAACTATCTTTCATTCACCCGCGTCATTATACACCTCTTCGTGGGAAACAAGAGGTATATGGAATTTGTAGATCAATCCGCCCTATTATATTTGCTTTATTAACTACTATAGAAAATGGTTTTCACAATCGTCTTCTATATTTGGCTAGAGGCGGTTGATTTATATATTCAATAAAACTGCAACTAGGGACGGTTAACTTAATAAAACTACCACCAAAAACCTACATATTTTCTATAGAGGGAGGGTTGGCATAAAAGAACCACCTCTAAAATCATGTTTGTAGGGCAGTTTCTTATGTCAAAGTGTCCTAAAAATATGTAATTTCTAGGGGCGGTTGATGTACATACAAATCAATTTTCAGTGTTAGCCTTGAAAATAGTTGCCGGGCAAATACATTCATAACTTTTTATGGTCAGTTGACATATACATACATATCTAGGGGCCGTAGACACATATACTTGCCAACGTAGTTGGGTAGAGACAAAATTTATAATTTTCGAATTGTAAAGCTTGACAAGATCTAAAATTTGGTAGTTGATCGACGACGTTTTATTTGAGATTGTTTATTTTAAACTTCAATATTTTTCATTTTTCAAAGAAACTCGGATGGAGAAACACCCTCTATTGAAGTCATATAAACTTCATAGTTGAACTTTAGTTTTATTTAAAATGTTTATAAGAGTCCAATATTCAATATACAAAGTTCACACATGTTAATACACAAAAGGATATAGCATCCTCAACTTTCCATGAATGCACTTGTGCGGAAAAAAACTGGAAAGCTAGCCTTACGAAAATAGGTGTAACAACACTAGGAGAAATGTTTAAGAAGAAATAGAATGCTCCAACAGAAATATATAGAGTGTGATTGCATTCCCAAGTCTACGCGTACACTCCAAAATTAACAGTACTACCTACTATTGACGGCCCTTTTTGTTAATGACAAAAAATAAGCAAATTAACGGGCCGGGCCGGGCCGAGTTCACATGTACAGTAAGTGGCGGAGCCCAGTTATTAGCTTTTCGCCTTTTGCCTTTGCTAATATTGAATGGAATAACTCCACTAAAATAATAATAATATTGAATGGAATAATTGCATCCGTTGTTTGCATATCGAAGTTTGACTTTCTTCAGTGGCCCCGTTGACCGTTGTTTGCATATAAATAAGGACTTGTTGCTCACGCCTCACGGGGTCAAGGTGTGTATAGCTACCAGATATTACTTGCACGAGGGTACAAGCTAGCAAGCCAGATGATGATGACCATATACACGGCTACATACGGCAGATGAACTATATATACGGCTACTATGTTTTACGTATTTTAGTACAAAAACAAAGCTCATGCTAAGTAGTAGCAGAAATTAGCAGCGAGTTTATATATTTTCCGGTTTGCATTTGCCGTCTCGTCCGCTCGAGCTGAGGCAACACACCCAATCATATTTCATTCATAATATCCATGGCTTTTTTCAAGTACGGCTTCATCTTCCTCGCCGGCGCAGCTAGCCTTCGGCACTGTTGTATGGTGACTCAAATCCTACTTAGAATAGGACTTAAAAAGGTGTGCTATTAGGACTTCTAGTTATACTATTGAGTGTAGAATCCTACTAGGAGTAGGACTCCTATTTGTATGTATGAGGGCCTTGGAGGGGACTATATAAACCAAGGGGTAGAGGCCATATGCATCACAACAAGATCAAGGAAGATAACCAAGCCAACACAAGGGGTCTCATCCAAGGCTTGTACGGAGCAATTAGGAGCGCTCAAGAGGATTAGACTAGACAGTTTTATTGCACTAGATTCTTGTATAGGGCAAGAATCAGTGGGTCCTGGAGGGTCAAGTAGGGTTGTGAGAGAGCGACAATCTCTTGTACTCTTTTGGAGTTGTGCTAATAGAATTTGTGATTGGCTTCGCCAAATTCTAATCTCTTGTCGTGGTTGCTTCATCGTCATCTAGGGTTTTCTACGCAATTCGACTACATCGTTCTTGATACGGTGCTAGCTTGTGTCATATTCACAACATCCTTTCAAAGATCCGAGGGCTGCTGCGCATAACTAGGGGTATCAGATTCTAACAAGTGGTATCGGAGCCAAGGTCGGATTGATTTGATTTTGTGAGAAGGTTGACAAAGCTAGGAAGCACAAAATTAAGACGATGTCAGGGATGTGGAATCAAGTAGAGAAATTTGATGGCAAAGGGAATTTCAGCGTGTGGCAATGCGTGGTACAAGATGTGCTTGTCCAACAAGGATTAATTGATGCTCTCGAGGGCACCAAGCCGGACAAGATAACTGATGAAGAATGGAAGGTGATGGAGCGAAAGGCTGTCAGTACAATTCGACTATGTCTCTCCGATGAGGTAAAGTACTTGGTAATCAAGGAGAATTCACCGACGAAATTATGGAAGAGCCTAGAAGAGTTGTATATGACAAAGTCACTGACAAATCGGTGGGTACTGAAGCGTCAACTATTTAGGTTACGCATGGAGGAAGGTACACGATTCGTCGACCATCTAAATGTCTTCAACAAGCTTGTCACGCAGCTGATTAGTGTGGATGAGAAAATTGAGAAGAACGATAAAGTCGTCATATTGGCTTCATCCTTACCACCATCGTGGGAGCAGCTAGTGATGAATATTCTCGTCGGGAAGACTACTCTCAACTTCAACGAGACAGTTGCATATCTACTGGAGGCAGAGTCCTTGAAGAAGCCGCATGATTCTTCATTCTCGGGTGATCAAGCTTTGACTGTTTCAAGTGGAGCAGGAAAAGTCAAGAATCATGGGAAGAAGAAAGGCAAGAGCAAGGGACAACGTACATGCTATCTATGTGACAAGGAGGGTCATATGATAAAGGACTGTCCAAGTTTGAAGACTATGAGAGGAACATGCTCAGTGGCAAGTGAGGATGAAGGTGACGTACTTATCGTCAGTCAACCAGGTACTATTCATGATTGGATATTAGATTCAGGAAGTTGTTTCCATATATGTTCGGTGAGGGAGATGTTTGACGAAGGATCTCTACACCCAGCGAATGGAATTGTTCACTTAGCGGATTGCCAGGAGTATGCAGTCATTGAGGTGGGAACAATTACATTGGAGATGCATAATGGAACACTTTGCACACTAACGGGAGTTTGGTATATCCCGGGATTGAAAAAGAATCTAATATCTGTGAGGTCGCTAGAACTCCAAGGATGTGAATTATCACTTCAAGGTGGAGTCATGAGAGTTACTTGTAAAGGGCAGATAATTATGAAAAGTATCTGGATTAATGGAGGATACCGAGTGATAGGAAATCTTTTGGGTGGTGCAACCATGGGGAGATTTGATAAAAATCCTAATCAGGAGAAGGAAGTCGTCTCGTCAACGGCAGGTGCTCAAATCTCAATTGTGGTCAAGTGCAAGGCTACAAAGATGGTTGCAAAATCTAACAATCGTAGAGGCGAAGCTACGAGTTGTTGGAGGAAGGAAGACGTGGTCGGACCAACCACGTAGTACCAACGAGTAGGTGGAGCTCGAAGGCGGTACAAACCTATGACATGGAGGGCCAAAGGAGAAGGTGTTGTGGTTAACCAAACTACACAACGATGGAGCTCTCAGATGGAAGGTTCCAGCAGTCCAGCCTGGAACTGACAAGCACATTGTGGTGATGTGCATGAGCCTCTGTGGTGGAGGCACTCTCGAGGTGGGAGTATAAATAAAAAAGAAGCGGATTTGGAGCAAATTCTTGGAGGAGCACGATGACTTTAAAATATTAGAGTCAAGGTGGAGTTTGTTGTATGGTGACTCAAATCCTACTTAGAATAGGACTCAAAAAGGTGTGCTATTAGGACTTCTAGTTATACTAGGTCTTGAGTGTAGAATCCTACTAGGAGTAGGACTCCTATTTGTATGTATGAGGGTCTTGGAGGGGACTATATAAACCAAGGGGTAGAGGCCATAGGCATCACAACAAGATCAAGGAAGATAACCAAGCCAACACAAGGGGTCTCATCCAAGGTTTATACGGAGCAATTAGGAGCGCTCAAGAGGATTAGACTAGACAGTTTTATTGCACTAGATTCTTGTATAGGGCAAGAATCAGTGGGTCCTGGAGGGTCAAGTAGGGTTGTGAGAGAGCGACAATCTCTTGTACTCTTTGGGAGTTGTGCTAATAGAATTTGCGGTTGGCTTCGCCAAATTCTAATCTCTTGTCGTGGTTGCTTCATCGTCATCTAGGGTTTTCTACGCAATTCGACTACATCGTTCTTGATACGATGCTAGCTTGTGTCATATTCGCAACATCCTTTCAAAGATCCGAGGGCTGCTGCGCAGATATCAGATTCTAACAGGCACGGCCATGGCGCACCGCGGACAGGACCACCGTCACGGCCATTGCTGGCGCCGTCACTGGGGCCACCGCGCCGGCGACCGAGGCCGCTGGCACGAGCAGGACCCCGCACAGGCGAGCTACGACGACGACGAGTCCCAGCAGTACGGTCGCCCGCAGGCCGACGACACGGAGGAAAGGGAGTACCGCCGCTCATCCGTGAAGAAGAACCACAAGTCAGCGGCTGCTACTGCCACTTCTGATTATTAATTATATATATAAGACTGTTGTTACACCATGTACTACCCGTCCGTATACTGTATGTTGTTGTATATGTTTCTTGTACCTTTGTGTGTGTACGTACGCATAGGTGTTGCGTGTGATTACTGTAAAGCTATGAGAACAATAAACTCTGGTTTTTACTCTGGAATAACGTGCCCTTCCTCGATGGAATGTTCGTTATTTAGGACCTATGAAGTTTTTTTAAAAAAAAAAAAGAAAAAAAATCTAGACTATTTTTTTGAAGAGGGGTGAAAACAGCTTCTTGCTGTGCAGAATAGTTTTTAAACTGAAGCTGTTTTGAGAGAAGTCCTATCAAAGGCAGCCTTATGGCCTGTTTGGTATAGCTCACAATAGTTTCATGAGCTGTTTTTTTTTGTCAAACACCATTTTGCAAAACAGCTTCACCTATGAAGCTGTTTTATTCCATCTCTCACAAAAATAGCTTCACCCATGAAGCTGAAAAAAGTAGCTTTTCACAGCTTATATCTCCATTTCTCTCTCCCAACCATGCATGGAGTTGTTGGTGAAGTTGTCTTGTCAAACACTTTTTTCAAAACAGCTCAGCTTCATGAAGTTATTTTCTAAAAAAACAACTTCACTAGTGAAGCTGAGCTGTACCAAACGGGGCCTTAATATCCTATTCACTTGTGTAAAAGCAGAAGCATGCAAGACCATTTGGTGGTACCGTCCTAATAAAATATCATCCTTGGTATCAAGTTTGAAGTAAGTTTGACTTGCAAATGTGCCCGTGCGTTGCATCAGAACCTGATATGTATAGAGAAACCAAACCAACTTGATACGTATAGAGAAATCAAACCCTCTATCATCACTAGACTTGAGCGGTTGTAACTTGTTCGCTTCAACTTATTAGCCAGTTTATCGGCTCTACTATAACATATTCTCTCTCGTAGAGCACTATTGAAACAATCGAAATCAGCCGAACTAGGGCATATCTGATGTAACATCTTAAAATAGATTACTTTTACTATGTATTTAAAAAAATTGCTTACTTCATTCACTTCAGCTTTTCTGCAAAAGACGCTTGAAAAGAAAGATGGCTTCTCGGATTGTTTAGGTAGATAAAAAGTTTTAAGATGTCACATCAGATATCACGTGACATGTCTCAGATATGATACGTAGATACTGTTAAAAACAAATTATAGATTCCGTCAGGAAATCGTGAGATAAATTTATTAAGACTAATTAATCTGTCATTAGCATATATTAACTATAGCATAACATTGTCAAATCATGAACTAATGTCTTAGAAAATTTTCTCGCAAAGTTATCAAAATCTATATTTAATACTTCATATATATATATATATTATATATATATATATATATTCAAATATTCGATGCGATAGATGAAAAGTTTGTCAAACGGGAACTGAACACTGCCTAAGGGCTTGTTTAGTTCCGAGAAATATTTGGAATCTGTACTATAGCAATTTCGTTGTTATTTGACAAACTTTGTCCAAACATGGACTAACTAGACTCAAAAGATTCGTCTCGACACGTAGATACTAAAAGTACAATCAATTATTTTTTTACCTACATTTAATGCTCTATGCATGCAGCTAAAGATTGATGTGACAGTAAATCTAGAAATATTTGGGAGAAGTCGCGGAAACTGGCCTAAGTCAAAGTCGATGCTCTCGTCAGAGTAGGAATCTTAGCATGGGTCACATGCTACTCTGCCTCTCGATCACAGAAATGTAGTCGTAGGTCCTCATGCAATGTCAAAGTCGATGCTCTAGTCAGAGTAGGAATCTTTGCATGGGTCACATGCTACTCTGCCTCTCGATCACAGAAATGTAGTCGTAGGTCCTCATGCAATGCAGTGATTTTGAAAAGTAATACTTAACAAAATCAAATAAAAAAACTTAACAATATTGCCTTCTTTCTTTTTGGCAGGGCCCAAATACCGTATTCTCTGAACAATACTTTGACTGAATTTTTTCATATTACTAAATAAATCAAACAGTAAAACATTTGTTTTTTTACTAGTACAGTAAAACATTCGTTGTATCTCCCTTTAACTTGTTAATTCAGATGTATACAAGTGATCCATCCAACAACAGTGCATGAAACACTTTTCAAACCAATAGATTCATTACCACAATTAACATCAACACCTTCACAGGAAAAAAAAAATCTATCACGTTCGGTTCAGATTTAATCAATTTGATCCTCAAACATATTGCATCAGATTCGGATGGCATATATCTTCTCTTTTAGGCAAGAGAGGCAAAAGCTCCTTACTACCCTCAATATCAAATTGGCTGCAATTATACACCATCAGGATGCATTCAGATTCCCAGCCTAGTAGAACTGAATTGAGCTCGAGGGGTTTCTCGAACATATGAAGAATTGGGGCAAATCCAGTGTTCAAACTGTTGTTTGACTGCTTCTTACTACATAGTACAGACAGGATAAAACTCAGACTAAATTCAGATTATATTTTAATTTCGTACTTAAACCCATAACATAACCGATGAAAACATGAAAGTGATTAAAAAAAATATCTAATTAGTGGTTGGGTAATTGGCATAGTAGCAAGAGAGAAAAAAGGATTTTAATGTCTCGATCAACACTACAAAAATTACCGTAATCAATCTCGGTCACCGGCCTGCTTGGCAAGGAACACCGGAGCTGTTTGGTTTCTCATACAGTAACGTAAATGTAAACAGTATCACTCACTCGCTAGTTCAAAATCACTCCCGCCGGTAACGTCTGCAAGTCAATATCATTTACATTTCCGTTTACATTGGCACAACCAAACAGCTCGACCGTGTCAGTACACATACCTTACAGTTGATGAGAGGTGCTAAGTTCGAATCTCACAAACACACATTTATTTTTTCTCGTAGGAGCAACCGGGGCTAAAGGCTCTCACCTTTAGTCCCGGATTGCTAGTCCCGGTTAGGAAAACCGGGACTAAAGACCCTTCCCAACCGGAGCTAAAGGTTGTTTCTGTAAAGACCCTTCCCAACCGGGTACCCTTTCCAACCGGGGCTTCCTGTTATAGTGTACCCTAGGATCTTGCGCTTAGCTTGAAGTTGATGCCATGTGGTGACGGTGGGCATGTCAGCATGCATGTGATAGATGTGAACCAAACAACTTATAATTTTTCAACATGTATTTTATATTATAGCATTCTCATAGCTCACATTTCAAGGTAGTTTATTATTCACAGCTCAGAACTTAAATAAACAGAGTCAACGTACCAACCAGAAATATATACCAAAGAGTCCTCACTCTCCTCACAAGCAAAAATATACAATCTCACACATCGTGGGCGCCGTCCCTGGTGAACCTCCACAAAGGTTCAGGAAACCGGCTGTTTACAACTACTATTATTATTGTCCACCAAGAACAAATGCAGGCCAATGCAAAGCTAGTCGATCGATCTGATGGAACCATCCATGTGGTGATAGTGAATAATCGCGGTGGCTAGCTAGTCGTCTGCATGACGTCCCCGTTGGGTGTACGTATGCGTGTACGTATAAGTACATTTGCACCGTACCGATGATATAAACCACCCCCAGAAATTGAGGGTCTGTTTGGGAGGGTTATGCTCCCTGATTCTTCGGTTGTACTTCCTGATTCTCTACTAAAGTGATTCCGTGGCTAAAAATAATTTTTTATTTTTAATATAATTTTCAAAATTAGTGTCCTAAAAATTTATAATTTCTAGAGGCGGTTGATGTAAACATACAAATCAATTTTCTGTGGTAGCCTTGAAAATAGTTGCCGGGCAAATACATTCATAACTTTTTATGGTCTGTTGACATATACTCCCTCCGTATAGGAAAAGAAAGTCGTTTTGGACAACGGCACGGCCTCCAAAGTATAACTTTGATTCCTTATTTTTATAAAAATATTTAATAGAAAATGATATATTTATACTTTTATGAAAATATTTGTCAATACAAATCTATTCATATAGTTTTTATGTTTGACCAAAACTTTGTCCAAAACGACTTCATTTTCCTATACGGAGGGAGTACATACATATCTAGGGGCCGTAGACATATACTTGCCAACGTCGTTGGATAGAGACAAAAAAAATTCGAATTGTAAAGCTTGACGAGATCTAAAATTTGGTAGTTGGCGACGTTTTATTTGAGATCGTTTATTTTAAACTATAAAATTTTAAACTTCAATATTTTGAATTTTTCAAAGAAACTCGGATGGAGACACACCCTCTATCGAAGTCATAAACTTTATAGTTGAACTTTTAGTTGTATTTAAAATATTTATAAGAGTCAAATATTCAATATACAAAGCTCACGCATGTTAATACACAAAAGGATAACATCCTCGACTTTCCATGAATGCACTTTTTCTGAGACGAAAGAAGAATTGTATTAAATAATAGCTGGGTACATCATCGTATTACATGTACTCTGGAAAAAACATGTATCCAGAAATTAATTCTCATCTATATTATACCCAAGTTGTGAAAGGCTCAAACTCTCAAATCCAAACCTGTTTGACGCTTCGTATAGATGACCGCACAGACAAATACTCGGCAACAGTTGTTTTCGGCCTGAGAACAGATGCCCAACGGACGGCCAACATTCCTGCAGGCGGAGTTGAGAAAATTCTTCTTCTTTCTTGTGTCTTCCTTCTTCTTCTTTCTGCCACTGAAGAATGAGCAAGACTGATCTGAAAATTATTCTTCCTAGTCCTTTATCATGGTCAGATCCAACCACAACAAAACGAAGAAGGGACCGGAGAAAATTATTCCATGGCGGCGACATCATCTCCGTCTTGATGCCGAAGCCCGGAAACAAAAGTCTACATGTTATCTTGTCGATGTAGATGTTTGTCGGTGTTTCGAACCCGGGGGTACGACACCAACGAGTGATATGATCGCGTGCTCTCTTCCTGGATGGTGATACAAGATGACACAAGGATTTATCCTGGTTCGGGCAAAGAAGACCCTACGTCCAGCGGGGGAGGAGGTTCTTGTATTACTTGCACCTAAGTGCTTGTACAGGGGCGAATACAAGCTCAATGAGCGTGGACCGGAGTCCGGACTCGAGTGTGCGTGTGTGTGGACTCGTGTGTTGTCTCTCAGAGTTGTGTAACTGTGTGCGCGAGGGGCCCTGGCGTCCCCTTTTATAGAGCAAGAGGAGGCCAGGGCTACACAGGGATGACATGTACATCGCTCGATATGGCGTAGGGTAGGAATCCTGTCTTGTCGGGGCCACTGGAGCCGACGTGGGCGTTGCTGTTGAGGCGTACTTGGAGCGTGGCCTCCATCCCGGGCGCGGACGTGGAGGCGTGGCGATGTGGAAGCCGTACAACACCCATCCCGGTACGTACAGGACACGGCGGGGTCCCTCCGGGTCTTGGGGTACCTGTCCTCCAATAGCATGAAAGCAGTCAGGGCTCGAGGGGCTCAGAGCCGGCCTCGAGGTGGCGCCTACGGGGGGCTCGAGTCCCCGCAGTTATGGGCAAGTCCCGGGAAACCCGATTAAGCAGCAGGAATCCGGGCCTCGAGACCTGGATTGGACGTGCGACAGTGTAGGGTATGGGTTAACAGTGCCGTACTGGCGCCTTTTTGCCCATGCTTGTGGTGAAAACGAGACTTGACTCTGCCCTGGTTACTGTGGTACACGTCGGGCTGCAGAGGACGTGACTGGAGTAGGTGGAAGCTTCCTCCTTGTGGAGGGCTTCGAAGGGTATTGGTGCACTCGCTCGAGGCCGGGCGCGGAGGGCTCGGGCGAGCGGAGGTTGAGCTCCAGCTCGAGGCCTAGAGTGAGATGAGCCTCGAGGGATAGGCTATCGTGCTGGAGGGGCTCGAGGTCCCCGCGCGGGGTGCCGAGGAGCGGTGCACAGCTGTAGCGGGTTCGAGGGGTAGGCTACCAGGAGGCGGCTGGTAAGGTTTTGACAAGTCTAAGCTCCCTGGTGGTGTGCCAGCGTTGCAGGCTCCGAGGGGTTGGTTTCTTGGAAAGTTAGCTTAGCTAGGTTTATTAATTGGTGTTCTAGGTTTAACCTATTTGTTTGCGTTGATTGGGGGTACCCCTTTTGTGGACCTCTGACAGTAGCCCCCGAGCCCTTGTTCGAATGCTTGCACTTGAGCAGGGGCTCCCGACTAGGATCTTGAGGGTTAGCTAACTGGTCTCGAGGGTTTGGCCGCTTTGATTCCGTGGGTGTCGTGCGAGCGACACCCGCGGGTGTAGCCCCCGAGGCCACGGGGGAGTGGTTAGGACTCCCTCGTGGGCTCTTTCTTGTGCGAGTGTTAGTTGTGTTTTTTAGGTTCGGAAGTGTCGAGCCCCCGAGTTTTTTAGACCCTCTTTCGTCGAGGGGTGCCAGGCTGAACCGGCCGGCCGACTCTTCGAGCTGTCCGGCACGCCGATTGCCCTGGCTTGTCATCCCGCGAGTCCTTTCGATCGGATGCGAGGGGGGATGCCTCGTACTACCACGAACGGGCGAGTATCGAGGTTCCCGGTGAGCTGGTAACGGGGAATCCAAGTGAGACCTCGTGCCCCGTTCGATAGGGGTCGACTGTAGCCCGGAGGCGATCTC
Source organism: Coix lacryma-jobi var. lacryma-jobi (assembly GCA_009763385.1). Lineage (NCBI taxonomy): Eukaryota > Viridiplantae > Streptophyta > Magnoliopsida > Poales > Poaceae > Coix > Coix lacryma-jobi. The sequence goes on from CM019828.1 coordinate 138,828,453, forward strand.
ATAAAGCATGGGTGCTCAGTCTGCAGGAGTGCCGGGTCCATTCGATAGGACCCGGTGGCTCGATGCCTCCCTCCGAGGGGATCTCACTGCACGTCGTGCTCCCCGCCTTGGATACACGTGAGGGGCCTCGAGGGCTTGGCCCTCGAGCGATGCTGCGAGTGGCGCCCCTTGGTGTCCCTGACTCGGGTGCTCGAAGCCGGCTGTCGAACCCCCTTCGAGGGCCAGCCTTCGCTGCTTCGAGGCTTAGGGCCGGGGCCCGTTTTTACCTTCCTGAAGAAGCCTTCGTCGCTTGGAATCCTTCTGCCCGTTGGGCGCGCCTTTTTAGGCGGAAACCGTCAGGGAGTGGAGGTCGTGGCGCCAGGGCAGCAGACGTGAAGTTGAAGCGGCGGCCGCGGAGGGCCCCGGTAGTTGAGCGGATGAGATGTTGCCGCGTGTACCTGTCAACCGGCTCGAGACGCGGTTAGGTGGGCGCATTAAATGCATGCAGTTACCTTTTTATGTCATGGGAGACCTCGCCCGTTGGGGTTTTCCCTTATAAATATCGAAAGAGGGGAAAAGGAACCCTTTACTTTGCCTTTGCCTTCACCGCCGCCGTAGCCTTCACGCGCCCTCTCCCTCGAGCTAGTAGATTGGGAATTTTTCGGCCGTTCGTCCGCCGCTAGGGTCCGCGCCGCCATCGTCATGGCTGCCCAGACACAAGTGCTGCCTGCCGAAGACTGGAGCCCGACGAAGGTGACGCCGCGCGAGATGGACTCGTTGGTGGCCCAGGGGCTTCTCCGCCCCAACCCGGAGGAGGGACCGGCGTGGTGGGTGATCCCGTCGGCGGAGCACCGGGAGCCGCACCCGCCGGAGGGGTATGTGGTGAGCTTCACGCGCTACCACCGCATGGGGCTCGGTGTTCCGCCGAGCCGCTTCATGCGGGCGCTGACCCACCACTACGAGGTGGAGCTGCAACACTTCTCCCCCAACTCAATCTCGCACGCTGCCATCTTCGCCGCGGTGTGCGAGGGGTACCTGAAGATGGAGCCGCACTGGGAGATGTTCGTCCATCTCTTCCGGGGCAAGCTCTTCATCAAGGCCTTGAAGCCCAGCGGGAGGCGGCTCGTGCGCATGGGCTCCCTCACCGTCACTGTGAGGACCGGGATCTCGTCGGCCAATGTCCCCCGCGAATACCTGCGGTACAAGCTTTCCACCAACCAGGCCGGGTGGGACGACCACTGGTTCTATCTGCGGAATGAAGGTGGTCTCCTTCCGCAGTACACCGGCAGGGTCCTCACTCAACGCCCGGAGAAGTGGACCTGGGGCGTCGCGGCGGACAGGCAACACCACCTGGTACCGCTGATGAAGATGATGAGGGCGCTGGTGGACGAGAAGAATTTGACCGTTCAAGCGGTCATCTGGGCGTTCCATCAGCGAAGGGTCCTTCCGCTGGCGGACCGCCCCCTTCTCATGCACGAGATAGGGCCGAAGGCCCAGCTCGAGGAGCTAAACCGGTCGAGGATGGCCGAGGAGAGGCTGCCTCGAAGCGAGGGCGTCTCCCGGGTGTCGATCACGATCCAAGGGTCGTTCGTCCCCAAGGACGCCAACCTGATCGCCATGGCACCCGACAAGGGGTGTCTTGACCTGGTAAGCCCCCCTCGAGCTAAGTTATCCCGAGCCTCCTCCCCCTTTCTCTTTCTTCGAACCTGGTACATCCTTCTTGTGGTTTGTCTCGTCACGCTTCTTCTTTTTTGCAGGGGCGTTTACTTGTCGTGCGTCGAGGCCCCCGGTGAGGGAGGACGCCGCGGATACCCAGGTGAGGCGCCTCTCTGCTCAGAAAGATAAGGAGAGCAAGGATGCCAGAAAGAAGAAAGAGAAAAACAAAAACTTGCGTCGCTCGGCTCGGGAGCAGAGGCTGGCGAAGGCTCGTCGCAACCGGCAGCCTAGAGATGGGTCTCCCGAGCTGAGCTCCTCGAGCTCGGAGGAGGAGAGTGACGACGAGGAGGAGAGCGATGACGAGGGAATGGATGCGCGTCTGAGGCGCGCGGGGGTCGTCGACGTCGGGGCTGACCGCTCCTCTGTGCAGGAGGGTATACTAGAGATCCCCCCGGCGAAGGGATCGCGCGGGACGCAGCCGCGGAAGGCGGCGCCGAGCCCTGCCTCGTCGGGGGCACGAGGACCGTCGAGCTCCGTGCCGGACGTGCCCCCAAACGCAAAGAAGCCTCGGACCCGGGGCGCCGTCGCCGCGGCACGGAAGGAGGCTTCGGCCACATCGACCCAAGCGGGGGGTCTCGAGAAGGGCCGGACCTCGAGGAGTGATCATCACGCCGGAGGGGATGCTGGGGCCGTCCGCCACGAGGCGTCGAGGGCGCCGTCGAGCCCGCGGAGGAGCGGGCAGCATGAGAGGGCGCCCAGCCCCCGTCACCATGACCGTCGAGGGGGGAGTCCCCGGCCATCTCGCGACCATAGTCGCGACCGACCCCGGAGTCCGTCGCCGCACCACCGCCGGGAGAAGGAGGCAGATGTGGGGAGGCGCGACCGCCGGCCCGAGCGCCGGAGTAGGTCTCGGAGCCCACGCTGGGAACGGCGCCGAGATGACTGTTCGAAGGAGGCACGGTCGCCCCCTAGAGACAAGGGGCAGAAGGAGGGCTCCCCATCGAGGTCGAGCCACGGGAGGCACCGGGAGCCCTCCCCCCGATCGAGCCACACGGAGACGGCCCGGGAGCATGGCTCGAGCCATAGATCGGGCTCGAAGCCCCCGGGTGAATCCGGCAGTCCGGGGAAAAAGGCCCGCCGTCACTTTGGGTAATTAGCGTTTTTCAATTTTGCTGGTATTGAGGTTTTACTCCCCCCCCTTCCTTTTATCTTTTGTGATGCGCGCCGTCTATGGTTTTTTAGGGGAAAGCGCTCCTGGCAGGAGGTGGACCTCACAGCGTCCAAGCGGACAAAGACCTCGAGCTCTGCTGTGGAACAGGCACCTCGAGGTACGGCTTCTTCCTCTGCTCGGGAGGCCGCTTGGCTGGCAAAGGCCCGAGCGGCCATGGCTCGGGGAAGTCAGATGGCCGCCGCGGATCTTGGTGAGGTCGCCGCCATCGACCACGGAGGTCGAGGCATCTTCCTGACTCTGACGACGTCGTTATCTTTTTCAGCAGGGACCACAGCTTCTGGCATCGATCCTGCCGTCACCACGTCCGTCGCGACACCGCCTCTTCCTGCTCCGGTGGTGCCTACCGAGGGGACCGCTTCTCCCCCCGCCGTGACAACCATTTTGGGGGGAGCACCGGAGATAGGCGCGGCTCCGTCGGCGTCTGAGGCCGGGGGGTCAGCGGCCCCCGAGACCCCAGTCGACGAGAGTCGGCCCACGGCGGAGGGGCAAGAGGGAGAGGCGTTGGTGCCGACGGTGGAGGAGCTCTTGGATGAGTTGGAGCGGGTGCCGCCTCCGGTCGAGGGCCCAACGCTGGAAGAAGCGCTCGAGGCCCCGGTCAGGGGCGACAAGACGCCGGAGGACTCGGCAAGGGTGGAGGGCTTGGGGGCGAGCCACCCCTCGAGTGATCCGCTACCGCTCGGGTCCCTGTCCCCACGCGAGGCCGCGCCGTCGCCCCAGGAGGATACAGAGCAGCGGGCGGAGACGGAGGAGAGGCGGAGGGAGCCGCAGCCTGTGCCACCGGTTGGTGGGCCGCTGCCGGCACCGCTCGAGCCGGAGGAGGAGGGCCTGCCCCTCATCGAGGTCGATCGACCGGTGTGGCCGTTTCCTTACGCGTCGAGCTCGCCCCGAGCCATGGTCCCCGTCGAGTGATCAGCCCAACAGGGGGCCCCGCGGGAGGCGCGGTCCATCTTCAGGGAGATGGTCGAGCTCATGGCGGAGGCGGAGCGGTCCTTCTCGGAGGAGACGGACAGGTCCGCGTGGGCGGCGGCTGCCCTAGCTAGGGCAGAGGCGGAGCTCCTGGATCTCCGCGCTGAGCTGAGCCGGAATGCCCAAATGGCGAGCCGGCTCAACGAAGCGCAGGTAGAGGCCCAGGCGGCTCGAGGGGAGGCCGCCCGAGCTAAGGAGGAGGCCGCCACCGCTCTGGAAGTGTCGAGGAAGGAGGTCGCCGCTGCCCGAAGCGAGGCCACCACCGCCCGGTCTGAAGCGGAGGCGGCGAAGAAGGAAGCTGCTGACGCCCAAAGCGGAGCCGCCACTGCCCGATCCGCAGCGGAGGCGGCGAAGAAAGAGGCCGAGGATGCCCAGAGCGAGGCCGCCACCGCCCGATCCGCGGCGGAGGCGGCGCGGCAAGAGGTGATCCGGAAGGATCTGGCCCTCGCAGAGACGGGCAAGCTGGTAGAAGACCTCAGGGCCGAAAAGCGCGACGTGCTGTCCGAGAAGCGTAGGCTTGATCAGCGCGTCAATGGCCTTACCAGCGACCTCGCCGCTCTGGGCATGCACTGCGAAGGTAATTTTCATGCCTTGCCTTGTTTTGATCTCGAGGTTTTTGTCACGCCGCGATCTCACTCCTTCTTGTTTGTTGCGCAGAGGTTGAGAAGACCGCCGAGGAGCTTCGCGGGATGAACCAGGCTCTCCTGGGGCAACTCCAGGACGAGACCATGGTGGCAGAACGAGCGCGCGCCACCCTCGACAGGCTTGACTCTATGTGGGGCATCGCTCCGGTAGCCGCGGCAGAGGGCGCAGTGGCTCGAGGCGACGCTTTGGTCGACGCCTTATGCTATTTTGACGTGGCCGCGCGGGACTGAATCTGGCACGCTCTCCACCATGGCGTCAAGCAGGCGCTCGCGGCCGTCCGTTCTGGCTTCCGCTTCCCGGTCAATGTCGTCGCCAAGGGCTTCATTGAGATCGAGGGTAGGGACGAGGAATGGAACGATTGCCACGTCGACTTGATCCTCGAGAAGGTGGACAAGCCAGGGTCGGCGCTCGCGAAGCTCTTCGAGGAGGACGTGCTGCCTCCGGAGGCGGACAGCGGTGCAGGTGGCCCCCCTTCTCCTGGCCCGGACGTCGAGGCCGAGCCCGCCGTGGAAGATCTCGGGGAGGAGTACCAGACCGACGAGGATTGAGACCTGCGTGTCAAATTGGGGCATCGAGGCCCTTTGTAAAAATTTCGGCCTGACGAGGCCAACATGTGTATATATGACTTGTTTGTTTAAAGAAGTTGTTTTCTTTTCAAATTTATTCGATCAATTCTCTTTGTTGCTAGCTCGAGCTTCAACCGGCTTGGTCCGTGTTCCTTCGATACGCGCCACGAGTACCTCGAGGGGAGGCGTAGGTGGGGTACCATAGCCCGGGGGCGTAGGTGGCCGTCTACGTCGACGCCCCACGACTCTTGGAGGCTCGGGGTATTTAAGGATTTAGACGCTGCTAATATGCTCGAGGTGCGAATTGAGACGAGGGTCGAATGTTTGAAAAGAAAACACGCATTTTTTCCGGAGTGTGGGGGGGGGGGAGCCCCCCTGCCAGCCCTCGAGGGAGGCTCGACCCTGAGCAAAGCAGGGTCGAGGCTACCTTAAGTTGCTAAGCAAAATGAAAGACAAAGCACGAGTTTGTTCATTCATTTTGGGCGTGTTTGTACAAAGCAATCAAAATGAATGAGGCCTCGAGGCCTTTAAGGGTAGAAGCGACGTGGCTGAGATATGTTCCACGCGTTCGCCAGGATCCTGCCTTGGTGGTCGTAGAGCTTGTATGTTCCTGGCTTGAGCACCTCAGCTACGGTGTATGGGCCCTCCCATGGAGGGGTGAGCTTATGGCGCCCTCGATTATCTTGCAGCCGTCGAAGCACGAGGTCCCCCACCGCTAGGTCCCTTTTACGCACGTGCTTGTCGTGGTAGCATCGAAGTGTTTGCTGGTAGCGCGCGGAGTTGATGAGCGCCACGTCTCGGGCCTCCTCGAGCTGGTCCTTGGCGTTGGCGAGCTTTTCGTCGCTGGTTTGCTCGTTGTAGGCTCGAAGTCGAGGCGAGCCGTACTCGAGGTCCGTAGGCAAGACGGCCTCGGCGCCGTAGGTTAGGAAGAATGGAGTGAACCCGGTGGCTTGACTCGGCGTAGTCCTGAGGCCCCACAGCACCGAGGGGAGCTCTGCAGCCCACCCCTTTCCGAAATTTTTGAGGGTCTTGAACAGCCTCGGCTTCAGCCCATGGAGTATCATGCCGTTGGCGCGCTCAACCTGCCCGTTGCATTGAGGGTATGCGACCGAGGCCCAGGTTACGCGAATGTTGTTGTCGTCGCAGAAGCTGGTGAACTTTTTGCCCGTGAATTGGGTGCCGTTGTCGGTGATGATGACGTTAGGCACCCCAAACCGGTACATGATGTCCGCGATGAACTCGATGGCTTTCTCGGAGGTGGGGTCGCCTATGGGCTTGGCCTCGATCCACTTGGTGAATTTGTCAACGGCCACGAGCACATGCGTGTACTTTCCGGTTGTCATCTTGAGGGGACCCACGAGGTCGAGCCCCCAGACGGCAAACGACCAAGTAATGGGGATCATCTGCAGGGCGTGCGCGGGCTGGTGCGTTTGCTTGGCGTAAAACTGACACCCTTGGCAAGCTTGGACCAGGCGCTTGGCGTCTCTGATGGCGGTTGGCCAGTAGAAGCCCTGTCGGAAGGCGTTCCCTACCAGGGTCCTTGGCGCTGCGTGATGGCCGCAAGCCCCCGAGTGCATGTCGTCGAGGAGCCTGCGTCCCACCTCGAGGGGGATGCAACGTTGAAGGATTCCTGATGGGCTTCGACGGTACAGCTCCCGTTCGTCGCCGTAGATGACGTAGGTCTTGGCCCTTCGAGCGATGCGTCGGGCCTCCGTCTTGTCTTCTGGTAGCACGCCTTGCGTCAGGTAGTCGAGGAAGGGCGTCCGCCAGTCGAGGGGTCGTGATGACGAAGGGGTAGGTGCGTCGATTTGCATCGCCTCAGCGGATGTCGAGGGGTCATTCCCGAGGGGTGGTGTTGAAGGTCGAGCCCCCGTGTCTGGCTCGAGGGGTGGCGTCGAGGGGCCAGCCCCCGAGCCGATTTTGACGGATGGCTCGAAAACGTCCCTCGAGAAGACGTCTGGTGGAATCGTGCCGCGCGTGGACGCCAACTTTGCCAGCTCGTCTGCGGCCTCATTATACTTTCGAGCTATGTGGTTGAGCTCGAGGTCGTGGAACTTATCTTCTAGCTTGCGCACCTCCCCGCAGTATGCCTCCATCTTGGGATTGATGCAGCTTGAAGCCTTCATAACCTGGTTGATGACGAGCTGCGAGTCCCCTCGAACGTCGAGGCGTCGGACCCCGAGCTCGAGGGCGATGCGCAGCCCATTAACCAAGGCCTCGTACTCAGCGACGTTGTTGGAGGCGGGGAAGTGCAAGCGTAGCAGGTAGCGCATGTGGACTCCGAGGGGTGAAATGAAGAGCAGACCCGCGCCTGCCCCTGTCTTCACGAGGGATCCGTCGAAGTACATGGTCCAGAGCTCGGCTTGGATTTGTGCCGGCGGGAGCTGGGTGTCGGTCCATTCAGCAACGAAATCCGCCAACGCTTGTGACTTGATGGCTTTTCGCGGGGCGTAGGTGATGGCCTCCCCCATTAGCTCGGCGGACCACTTGGTGATGCGCCCCGTGGCCTCTCGATTGTTGATGATCTCACCGAGGGGGAAGGATGACACCACCGTTACGGGATGAGCGAGGAAGTAGTGCTGGAGCTTGCGCCTCGTGATGATGATGCCGTAGAGCAGCTTCTGGATGTGCGGGTACCGGACTTTGGCCTCGGAGAGTACCTCACTGGTGAAGTATACCGGCCGTTGGACCGGCAACGCATGACCCTCCTCGTGCCTTTTGACGGCTATGACCGCGCTGACCACCTGAGTGGTTGCGGCCACATAGAGGAGAAGGGACTCGGAGGGATCGTCACCCTGGGCTGGTCATGGTGGCACGAGGATTGGCGCGGAAGTCAACAACCCCTTCAACTTGGTTAGGGCCTCCTCGGCTTTGACAGTCCACGCAAAGCGTTCCGTCTTCTTCAGCAGGCGGTAGAGGGGTAACGCTTTTTCCCCTAGCCTCGAGATGAATCTGCTGAGAGCGGCTAGGCAGCCTGTCACTTTCTGTACACCCTTGAGGTCTCGAATTGGGCCCATTCTCATGACTGCTGAGATCTTCTCGGGGTTGGCCTCGATCCCCCGTTGTGAGACAATGTAGCCAAGTAGCATGCCCCGGGGCACACCAAAGACACATTTCTCGGGGTTGAGCCTCACATTCTTGGCCCGGAGGCACTCGAACGTGGTCTCGAGATCGCTAATGAGGTTCCCGACTTTCTTGGTTTTAACCATGATGTCATCGACGTAGGCCTCGACGGTTTTTCCTATGTGTTCGCCAAAGATATGCTGCATGCAACGTTGGTACGTTGCCCCGGCGTTTCGAAGGCCGAAGGGCATTGTAACGTAGCAATACATACCAAAAGGCGTAACAAAAGAGGTAGCGAGTTCGTCGGATTCTTTCATCTTAATCTGGTGGTAGCCGGAGTATGCATCGAGAAATGAAAGTACTTCGCACCCCGCAGTGGAATCGACAATCTGATCAATTCTAGGTAAAGAAAATGGAACTTTTGGACATGCTTTATTCAGACCAGTGTAGTCTACACACATCCGCACTTTTCCATTCTTTTTCCTAACTAGTACAGGGTTAGCTAGCCACTCTGGGTGAAATACCTCCTTGATGAACCCGGCCGCCAAAAGCTTGTGCACCTCCTCGTCGATGATCTTGCGCTTCTCCTCGTCGAAGCGGCGCAGGCGTTGCTTCACCGGTCTGGACCCGGCCTGGATCTCCAAGGCGTGCTCGACGACTTCCCTTGGTATGCCCGGCATGTCCGAGGGGCCCCACACAAACATGTCGATGTTCGCGCGGAGAAAGTCGACGAGCACTGCTTCCTATTTAGGCTCGAGGCTGGCACTGATGGTCAGCGTCTTGCCGTTGGTCGAGGTCGGGTCGACGGGTATCTGCTTGGTGTGCTCCGCCGGCTCGAAGGTGCCAGCGTGGCGCTTTGCTTCAGGGGCCTCCTTGGTGGCCAGGGCGGCTAGGGCCTCAAGCGAGTCGAGTTGGATGTTTGCCTCCCCACGCTCGACGCACTCCACGTCGTAGTGGTACGCGTGCTCGTAGGAGGTGTCGACGGTGATGACCCCTTTTGGCCCCGGCATCTTGAGCTTCAAGTACGTGTAGTTGGGGACCGCCATGAACTTAGCACAGCCGGGCCTGCCGATGATCGCGTGGTAGGTCCCTTGGAACCCGACCACCTCGAAGGTGAGCGTCTCTCGGCGGAAGTTGGCCGGCGTGCCAAAGCAGACAGGCAGGTCGATGCGCCCGAGGGGATGTGCCTTCTTCCCCGGTACGACTCCGTGGAACCCCCCGACGCTGGGTCGGAGCTGGTCCCTCGAAATCCCCAGGAGGTCGAGGGTCTCGAGGTATATGATGTTGAGGCTCGAGCCCTCATCCATCAACACCTTGGAGAACCGTACGTCGACTATGACGGGGTCGACGACGAGGGGGTACGCCCCCGGGTTTATGACACGGTCCGGATGGTCGTCACGGTCGAACGTGATCGGCGCATCAGACCAGTCAAGATACTGGGGGGCGTCGTGGCAGAGCGCAAAGATCTCTCGGCGCTCCTTCTTTCTTTCTCGAGCTGAGAGCCCGACGGTTGACCCCCCGTAGATCATGTATCAGTCGCGCACCGGGGGGAAGTTGCCGTCCGCGTCCCCACCGCCGTGCCGATCGTTGTCCTTGCCCTTAGGCGCGTCTTCTTTCTTATCGGCGAGCTTGGAGTAGAAGCTTTTCAACAGTCGGCAGTCCTTTAACTTGTGGCTTACGGGGCCCTTGTGATAAGTGCAGGGGTCCTCAAGCATCTGGTCGAAAACAGCCCCGTCAGGGGGGCCTCGGGGCTTCTTAGGCTCGAGGGCGCCTGCGAGCACCTCTTCGTCGTCGTCGTCATTGGCGTCGTGCTTCGCCTTCTGACCTTTGCGTTTGTTCTTCTTCTTTTTGTTGCTGTTATTGTTGTCGTTCTTGGCGTCGTTGCCCTTGTTCGAGCCCTCCGGCGCGATCACCGCCTTACCTTTGTCCGTGGAACGGCCAAAGAAGGCCCCCACTGCCTCGTCGCCTGAGGCAGAGCTGGTGACACGATCCATCAGGTCCTCGACCGTCCTGGGACGGTAGCATCCTAGCTCATGAACTAGCTCTTGGCATGTCGTGCCCGCGAGGAACGCTGAGATGACGTCCTCATCAGGCACGTGGGGGAGCTCGAGGCGCTGCTTCGAGAATCGTCGAGCAAAGTCGCGGAGGGGTTCGTCCGCTACCTGCCTGCAATGCCGTAGGTCCCAGGGGTTGCCTGGGCGCACGCAAGTCCCCTTGAAATTCCCGTCGAAGACCCTGACTAGGTCAGCCCAGTCGTCGATCCAATCCGGTGGGAGCCCCTCGAGCCACCGGCGGGCGGTGTCCGAGAGGTAAAGTGGGAGTTGGCGTATGATCACACGGTCGTCGTTCTTCGCCCCGCCCAGTTGGCAGCCTAGGCGGAAGTCCGAGAGCCAGAGCTTGGGCTCGACCTCCCCGTCATACTTCACGATGTTGGTCGGTGGTCGGAAGCGGTCGGGGAGGGTTGAGCTGCGGATGGCCCGGCTGAAGACTCTGGGGCCTGGGGGCTTGAGGACTTGCCGGTCCTCATCACTGTCGTAGCGCCCCCCTCGATGGGAGCTATAGCCACGCTCTTGGCCCCCTTGTCCTTGCGCCGGCGGTTGATGTCGTTGCGGGCGTCATTGGGGTCTCGAGGTGGTCGGGCGTCGACGATCCGTTCCCGGACTGGCCTAGCTCGAGAGGCGTCCGGCTGGTGAACGGACGTCTCGCGCTCGTTGCGGGGCGTGTCTGCTGGTTTCTCCGAGGCCGCCCCGCGCCGCCGCGAGGCTGAGCTCTCGGCCTGCTGCACAACGGCTGTCTCGAGGAGGATCTTCATTTCCCCGAGCATGCGCCTGGCGTCAGGGTTGGAGACGGCGGGTAGATCGCGGAGCAGCATTGCGGCCGCCACCACGTTCTGTCCGGCTCGCGGGAAACGTACCTCGGGGCGTGCTGGTGCCCCGTCTTCGAGGATCTGCCGGTGGACCACTCGAGCGCGGCCACGAGCACCGGCGCCTCGAGGCTGGGCTGGCTCCTGCACTAGGGTTTTTTCGAGCTGCAGCAGTCGTTGTCGATCCTCCTCAGCCTTGGCGATGGCCTCCCGCAGCTGCGCGAGCTGCGCCGCCCGGTCGTCGCTGTGCCGAGATGGTGCAGCCGGTGCGGGGGGTTCGTTCCTCCCCTGAACGCGTGACCCGCCTGCAGCAGCCACGTCTCTGGGCTCTTCGAGGTTGAGCGCCGGTCTGTTGTCGTCGCCGTGGTCCTCGGTATCGCTTACGACTCCCTCGAGCTGGAAGCACTCCCTGGTGGGATCCCAGAGGTCAGGGTCGTGGTAGTCGTACTCGTCGGAGTCGGAGCTGCTGATGCCGCGCCGCCCTGGCTCGTGCCGGGACGGTAGCTCGCGGTACCACTCCCCGAAGCTGGCTTGGCGAGGTGGCTCGACGGCTCGTGAGAGGCCGCGGTCGACGTGCACGGGGTAGACGATCTCCAGGTCGGTGGTGGCTCGTAGGAGTACGCCCGGACGCTCCTCCCGCTCTGTGGCCGCCCGGTCCTGACGGAGCTCGCCGAGGCGGTGGGCGTGAACTGCCGCGGGGTTGTTGAGGCCAAACGGGAACCGCTGGCGTCGGGCGCGGTACACCCCGTGCGGGAGGAGGCCTGGTGGTGTCGACGGAGCACGGCTCGGGGGCCTCTGGCCAGGCTCCCGGTCCGTGCGCGTGACGAACGCGAACCCGCTGGGGGAGTGCGCGCGCGCCCTAGAAGTCTCCGGCCGTGCGCCGGGCAGGTTTCCCCTCGGGGACTCTGCGTCGGCCGCGGGAAAGTGGGCGTGCGCCGCGGGCACCGCCCGTGCCCGGCGTCGATGGTGACGACGGCGCCGCTCGCGAGGTGGCGACGCGTGGTGGTGCGGGCGACGCGCCACGCCCCCCGCGCGGGGTGGCGCGACACGCCCTCCGCTCAGGCTCTCCGTGGAGAGCAGGGTCAGCTCGTTGCCGTTGCCGGTGGCCAGGAACTCGAGGCTCCCGAACCAGACGACGACACCGTGGAGGCGGCTGGTAAGGTTTTGACAAGTCTAAGCTCCCTGGTGGTGTGCCAGCGTTGCAGGCTCCGAGGGGTTGGTTTCTTGGAAAGTTAGCTTAGCTGGGTTTATTAATTGGTGTTCTAGGTTTAACCTATTTGTTTGCGTTGATTGGGGGTACCCCTTTTGTGGACCCCCGACAATGTTGATGCTGAAGTTGTCGCCCTCATATTCACACCCTACCTCCTCGCCGTCACCGGGAAGGAGGAGGAGGAAATACACCTCCAATACCAAGATCCTTGGCATGGAGAAACTCTAACTTTAGATGACTCAATCTACTAGAAAACTTATTAAAAAAACGATGAATCCTCACTCCCTCCGACTTCCTGTGAGATACTAGACTTTCCATGAATGCACTTGTGCCAAAAAAAAACTGGAAAGCTAGCCTTATGAACATAGGTGTAGCACTAGGAGAAATGTTTAAGAATAAGGAAGAAGAAATAGAATGCTCCAACAGAAATATATAGAGTGTGCGACAACATAATTGCATTCCCATGTCTACACGTACACTCCAAAATTAACGGTACTACCAACTATTGACGGCCCATTTGGTTAATGACAAAAAATAAGCAAATTAACGGGCCGGCCTGGGCCGAGTTCACATGTACAGTAAGTGGCAGAGCCCAGTTATTAACTTTTTCGCCTTTTGCCTTTGCTAATATTGACTGAAAAATTGAATGGAATAATTGCATCCGTTCTCAGCCGAAGTTTGACTTTCCGTGGCCTCGTTGTTTGCATATAAAGGACTTGTTGCTCACGCCTCACGGAGTCATGGTGTGTGTGGGTATGTATAGCTACCAGAGATTTACGTGCACGAGGGTCCAAGCTAGCAAGCCAGATGATGATGACCATACACGGCTACATACGGCAGATGAGCTATATATACGGCTACTATATGTTTTACGTATTTTATTACAAAACAAAGTTCATGCTAAGTAGTAGCAGAGATTAGCAGCGAGTTTATATATATTTTCCGATTTGCATAAATTGCATTTGCCGTCTCGTCCACACTCGAGCTGAGGTAACACACCCAAACACCCAATAATCATATTCCATTCATTTCATCGATGGTTTTCTTCAAGTACGGCTTCATCTTCCTCGCCGGCGCAGCCTTCGGCACCGCCATGGCGCACCACCGCGGACAGGACCACCGTCACGGCCATTGCTGGCGCCGTCACTGGGGCCACCGCGCCGGCGACCGAGGCCGCTGGCACGAGCAGGACCCCGCACAGGCGAGCTACGACGACGACGAGTCCCAGCAGTACGGTCGCCCGCAGGCCGACGACACGGAGGAAAGGGAGTACCGCCGCTCATCCGTGAAGAAGAACCACAAGTCAGCGGCTGCTACTGCCACTTCTGATTATTAATTATATATATAAGACTGTTGTTACACCATGTACTACCCGTCCGTATACTGTATGTTGTTGTATATGTTTCTTGTACCTTTGTGTGTGTACGTACGCATAGGTGTTGCGTGTGATTACTGTAAAGCTATGAGAACAATAAACTCTGGTTTTTACTCTGGAATAACGTGCCCTTCCTCGATGGAATGTTCGTTATTTAGGACCTATGAAGTTTTTTTTTTATAAAAAAAAGAAAAAAAATCTAGACTATTTTTTTTGAAGAGGGGTGAAAACAGCTTCTTGCTACTGTGTACAATAGTTTTTAAAACTGAAGCTGCTGTTTTGAGAGGAGTCCTATCAAAGGCAGCCTTATGGCCTGTTTGGTATAGCTCACAATAGTTTCATGAGCTGTTTTTTTTTTGTCAAACACCATTTTGCAAAACAGCTTCACCTAAAAACAGCTTCACCCATGAAGCTGAAAAAAGTAGCTTTTCACAGCTTATATCTCCATTTCTCTCTCCCAACCATGCATGGAGTTGTTGGTGAAGTTGTCTTGTCAAACACTTTTTTCAAAACAACTCAGCTTCATGAAGTTATTTTCTAAAAAAACAACTTCACTAGTGAAGCTGAGCTGTACCAAACGAGGCCTTAATATCCTATTCACTTGTGTAAAAGCAGAAGCATGCAAGACCATTTGGTGGTACCGTCCTAATAAAATATCATCCTTGGTATCAAGTTTGAAGTAAGTTTGACTTGCAAATGTGCCCGTGCGTTGCATCAGAACCTGATATGTATAGAGAAACCAAACCAACTTGATACGTATAGAGAAATCAAACCCTCTATCATCACTAGACTTGAGCGGTTGTAACTTGTTCGCTTCAACTTATTAGCCAGTTTATCGGCTCTACTATAACATATTCTCTCTCGTAGAGCACTATTGAAACAATCGAAATCAGCCGAACTAGGGCATATCTGATGTAACATCTTAAAATAGATTACTTTTACTATGTATTTAAAAAAATTGCTTACTTCATTCACTTCAGCTTTTCTGCAAAAGACGCTTGAAAAGAAAGATGGCTTCTCGGATTGTTTAGGTAAATAAAAAGTTTTAAGATGTCACATCAGATATCACGTGACATGTCTCAGATATGATACGTAGATACTGTTAAAAACAAATTATAGATTCCGTCAGGAAATCGTGAGATAAATTTATTAAGACTAATTAATCTGTCATTAGCATATATTAACTATAGCATAACATTGTCAAATCATGAACTAATGTCTTAGAAAATTTTCTCGCAAAGTTATCAAAATCTATATTTAATACTTCATATATATATATATTATATATATATATTCAAATATTCGATGCGATAGATGAAAAGTTTGTCAAACGGGAACTGAACACTGCCTAAGGGCGGGTCGACGCACGGGTGGCCGCGGCGGAGGTCCAGATGGCCACCCGGTGTACCCTGACTGCGGAGGAGGGTAACCTGGCCACCCATAGGGCAGAGGAGGGCCACCGGGGAGCCACCCAGGCTGCGGAGGAGGGCCACCAGTGATCTGCAGAGTGTGCGGAGGAAGGCCAGGTTGAGGAGTCGGTGCCGAACCCTCCGACTGTGAGTGCACAAAGGAGAAGCAAATTCGTTAGCACCTGGAGGACAGCCGTAAAAGTTAAAGAAATATAAACAACCATATATACTCACTGGAGTCTCTGTCGTAGGAGTAACAGGAGGCACAAAAGGAGTGAGCAGCGAGGGAGGCACGACAACACCCGGGATGTTCAGGCTCCCAAAGAAGTGAGTTATGTCCTGCGTCCTCTGCGCCTCCCGCTGCTGGACGGCCAGTAAGTCGCGACGATGGGCCGCCGCCTCGGCCTCGTGCATGGCCTGCAACCTCTGCATCTGGTCTGCCTGGGCCTGCATCTGGGCCTGCAAAATTCGTCCCGTAAGGTTTAAACAATGCAAAGACAAGGTATATGTGTAAAAGCAATGAACGACGAATAGAACAAGTACTTACCTGAAGTGCTGCCATCATCTGCTGTGAGGTCGGCTGCCGAGGTCGTATGGGGACGGAGGAGCTCGTGCTGGCAGCTCGAATCTCAGCGAGGTTGGGAACAGAGGATGAGTCAACTGCGCTGTTGGCTATCCAGTACCGGCCGTGCTGCTTCCCTCCTCCCAGCCTCATCACCAGGTCTGTATCTAGGGGCTGGGTGGCCGGATCGAAGTCCTCCCCATGGCGCTCGCGAGCCGCAGTGGTGTACTCGGTGACCTTGGTGTAGGCGTTCGTGTTGGTGAACGCCTCGGGCCCGACGTTTGGGTTGTACTGGGTGCTCGCTGCAGTCGCCTTGCCCTGGTGCGACAAGTGGTACGCCTTGAAAGGGAGGCACTCCTCACCACCATGCGACTGGGACTGCGATGAAAACACAGATGATTACAAGTAATGAGTAATTAAGTGTTAGAATAAAAAAATTAGTAGAGCATACCCATCTGTCGGCGTACGCAGCGAGGCTAAGGTTGCCTTGGTGGTGTGGCACCCCAGGCATCTGCAGGCGGCAGTCTCGGCGGGCACTGTGCCTCTCGTACCACTCGTCCGATTTCCACTTGTCCACAATAGCCACCCAGCAGTCTAGGTGATTGGCGCACCAACCAGGACAGAACTGCAAGACAATAAGTATTTAATATGTTAGAAGAGCCGCTAAGTGATGGATGGACCAATCAGTATTACTGTTTTATACGTACCTGGATGTACTGCTCCCTAGTGAGGTCGGTCTCCCTGGTGAGCATCATCTGCCTAGCATCCGTCTTCTTCACCGTCGTCCCCAACACGTCGGCGTTGTAGTTGATGATGCACTGGATCCGCGCCTCGTGGTACATATCCGCTAGCCGGGACCTGCAGACCCTGTCCTGCACGTGCAACGCCTCGGCCTCTCTCCCTGCCTCGCACGCAAAGTACTCCTGCACGCAAAGTACCCTTTCATTATTTGAAGAACGTCCGACAAATACGTATCATTGAGAAATGTTGTGCGAGCAAGACTCACCCAGAACTCGGCCCTAATCCGCGCTGCAACGGTGGTGTACGTGGGGTCCACAGCAACACCGAAGTGGTCCCACGTCCAGGGCGGTGACCTAACCCCGGCGTAGGTGACCAAGCCAGGATAGTTCTTCCGAATCAGAAGACTTAACGTGCCATTGATATGGCCTGTCTTGCCCCCTGTCACAAGTTCCCAGTTCCTGCATGGGTCGTTAAGAACAAGTGTTAGTCGGAAGTTCAATTTTGAACATGTCGTGTGAACAAGTAGTGAAAACATTAATGGTAACTTACTTGTCGCCGTAAGGTCGAATCACCGGGCGGCGGCTAGGTGCGATCCGCTGCTGCGGGAGCTGCGAGGGGCCGCGCAAGTACACTCTGCTCGAAGCAGAGGAAGTGGAACCCCTCCTGAGGCACCTATGTTCTCGTCCCCCTGGTCCCCCTGGCGACGCTCCGAGGAAGTGGTGTCGTCGTCCGACGTCCTCCTGGTCGTCCCTGTGGCGTCCCCCTGGGCGTGGTCCGAGGAGGTCTGCGCTGGGTCGGGAGTCGGGTCGGGAGTCGGCTCCCTCCTAGGACGTCCGCGGGGGTGGCCGGTCCTCGCCCTCCTCGTCGACGGCTCCTCGGCTGCGGTGGGTGGTGAGCTGGACCTCTGGTACCGCGAGTTGACCCTCCGCTGTTGCCGCCTTCCGCCCGGCATTTTATCGACTGCCTGCCATTACAAAGATAAAATCAATTAGCATAAACGATAAGTATTTATAAGAGACACAAAATGAACGAAACATAATTGCAGAATAATTATAACAATATAGCATTACATGAATTAAAAATTATCTCCGTGATTGTCAGTGGCTAGTGCCCCTCGTGTGTTGGCTTGTTGCACACGTGTGTCGTCATCACTGTCAATATTGTCGAAACAATCGGTGTCGTCTCCATCATCCTCGTCACCCTCGTCCTCATCAATGTCACCACCAAACTGTAATCGCTCAAGCATTCTTAAGTCCTTGGCATTGTGCACCTCATCACCATCGTCCTCATCAATATCATTGTCATCGTCTTCTTCCATGTCCATCAGCTCAAAAATGTCAATGTCAAACCTCCCTTCTAGCCCCTCGGGTTGAAAGAACTCTCCGTTATATGTGTTTGGGTCGAAGTTGTAGTCATCATCGTTTGGGAGAGGCGCTTTACCACGCGGCGATACTAACTGCACAAGGTACCAACCCATAAGATTGTTGTCTTCTTGACACGCCCATGGGAGATAATAAACTTGTGTGGCCTGTTGAGCCATAATATATACATCGTCTCCCTTGTAAACGGTGTCCTGTCGAATTTTGACTATCCCAATCTCAGGGGCTCTTCTCGTGACATCAGGATCGAACCAATGACATTTGAATACCACTGGATTAATAGTTTTGGTACCCTCAAAGTTGAGCTCATATATTTCTTCGACTATGCCGTAATAGTCGCGCTCATCGGTGCCAGGCGTACGAACTCCGGTACTTGAGGTCTTTCGATTGGGCCGACTCTGCTCGTAGCTGCTTGTGTGAAAGCGATAGCCATTCACATCATAAACGGTGAATGACTTGACCCTATAGTCGAAGCCATTGGCAACCTGTTTCAACTCATCCATCATTTCCGCATCTGTGCGGGCCTGTAAGTTGAGACAGGGTAGATCGTTTCATCAAATGAAACAAGAAATGAAATGAAATACAAGGTTAGTTGGGTCGTACCTTCGTACTAAACCACGAAATGAAATCGGGCACACCATTTTTGAGAAGATGGTCTTGTTCTTCAGAGGAAGGTTCCCTATCCTCTCTCCAGTATTCATCAATAAATTTCCTTAAAAACAAGGACGTCGAATCAAAAGATTGAAGATAGTGACGACGCATGTAACAAGCTCATTGAGAACTTACTGCACATAAGGAGTCACTTTGTCGAGGTTCAACAGCACATACAACATGATAGTGTGCCACTCATCATGCCGCAACATCTTGGTCCTCGATGCGCTTGCTCTTCCGAGTTGGCCTTTGAAAAGGCTGAGGTTCGATAAAACTCTCGTCGACGTTGTAACGAGAGGGTGGATTGTGCACGCTAGGAAGGTTATCCTTATAATATGTTGTTGTGAAGTTCGACACCTCCTCCAGAATAAATGCTTCTGCCACGGAAGCCTCTATTTGGCTTTATTTCTACACTTTTTCCGAAGAACCTTTAGACATCTCTCGACTGGAAAGCACCAATGGCACTGCACGGGCCCCCCCCATCCGTGCCTCGTACGGTAGGTGCAAAATCAGATGCTGCATCGGCAGGAAGAAGCCGGGTGGAAAGATCATCTCCAACTTGCAGATCAACACAGGTGCCACTTCCTCTAGGTTAGCAATCACGTCATAAGATAGCTCCTTGTCACAAAGCTGGCGAAAGAAGTAGCTCAACTCTGCCAGCACGCGCCACACAGGCTCAGGGAGGTATCCCCGGGTCATCGCAGGAAGGAGCCGCTCGATCCATATGTAGTAGTCATGACTCTTCATCCCTAACACTCGCATAGTAGACAAGTTCACTCCCCTCCTCAGATTCGCCGCATACCCATCAGGGAACCTTAACGCCTGGATCCACTGTAGTACTTTCTTCCTATGGTCTCTTTTCAATATATAATCGGCCGGACCTCTTTTCCATTTCTTGCCAGCACCAGGAGCCCTCATCACTAGCTTTGGTCTATCGCACATCTCTTGCAGGTCCAGTCTGGCCTTAACGTTGTCCTTTGACTTTTCTGTGTCCATGAGTGTTGCAAAGAGTGCCTCAGCGATATTCTTTTCTGTGTGCATTACATCGATGTAGTGCGGACAAAGAAGGTCATTGAAATAGGGGAGTCTAGTCAATCTGGATTTATGGGTCCACATGTGTTCCTCTCCGTACCCGAAAAAGCGACCGTTGTCTTTATCAAACTTCAGAGCCTCTATTTCGGCACGGACCTCGGAACCACTCTTGAACTGAGGAATGGGGTTGGTGACTTGAACACCTTTCCTGAAGTGCTAGATGTCACTTCTGAATGGATGGTCAAGAGGCAAGAATTGACGATGCTGGTCGAATGAAGAATACTTCCCTCCCTTCTTCAACCAAGTGAACTTCACAGCTGCCTTGCATATTGGGCATGGGAACTTCCCGTGAACACACCAAGCGTTGAATAAGCCATACGCCAGGAAGTCATGCAGGGAGTACTGGTACCACACATGCATTTTGAAGTTCTTCATTGTTGCTCGGTCATATGTCAGTACCGGGTTTTCCCAAGCTTCGAACAATTCATCCAACAAAGGCTCCATGAACACACCCATATTGTTCCCCGGGTGTCCAGGAATTATCAGCGACAAGAATACGTTCTTAGGGTCAAACATAACACCGGGAGGGAGATTGAGGGGGATCACGAACACAGGCCAACAAGTGTACGGGGCCGCCATCATTCCATATGGGTTGAACCCATCTGTCGCCAGCGCCACACGTACATTTCGAGCCTCCATAGCTTTGCCAGGATGCATGGCATCGAAGTGCTTCCATGCTTCACCATCCGATGGTGTACCATCTTGTCAGGATTGTATCTTTTGCCATTCTTGTGCCATGTCATCTGTTTCGCAGAGTCCTCTATCATGTACAGTCGTTGGATCCTAGGTATGAAAGGAAGGTACCGTAGGACCATCTCGGAGATATTAAGTTGTTCTGGCTTGCTTCTTGGGGGCGCTATGCCTCCGGGCATGGCTACGACTGCCAGCATACCTATAGGCTTTGCACTTTGGGGTGGGACTCTGTGTTGCTTTCCTGCTCGTGGATGCTTTCGTGAATAGGAGGGGCGCAGTAGACACGTCCTTATTTGGACAAGCCATGGTCATGTCTAGGTCATATACGAAAGGCGGCATGCTTAAGTGCACTAAGAAAAGTTTCATGTGACTCGTACGTGTTCTTGCTGGGGGCATGAATGTGACCGCGTGGGCCGACAATCAGGGTGCCCAAAATTGCGTCAACTATGCCTATCGCAGGCGGTTCTGCGACTGGCAAAGCTTATACTAGGGACTTGCACCCGCATTATTGCGTCAATGGCTGCAGCTTGTTGAAACCATTGTCTTTTCATGAAGGTGTCTTCTGTGCGAAGACATAGCATGATGTCGTACACGTCGCGCTTTGGGGCGGTGTCCCTCCTTGGGTCCATCAATCCATTCAGGGGCGCGAATTGAGCTCTTGTAAAGTCTCTCATCCTGTCTGCTAACCAAGGCATTATGCCACCTAGTAGCTCTTCGTTGATCGTGTCATCCGTTCATCCGTCCTAATCCGATCGACTTCACCATGGTGGACCCAACAAGTATAGTTTTCAACGAATCCGTACTTGTAAAGATCTACCCCCAATTATTCTATATTTTCTTTTCTTGTTCCCACATTGCTGCAGGGACACGGCATCCGACTCGACCCTTTAGCAGCCGGACCAAACGCATGCTCTAAGAAGCATTGGTCTTAGTAACCCATTCTGTGCTCTTACTTGCGTGCCCGTGTACATCCAGTCACGGTTATCCATCCTCTGGCATATACATATGTAAGCGAGTAATAAAACCAGCAATTGCATCTACACGACATTCCTACCATCTAATAGGAGAAGGATAGGTCCTAATCCCACCCGAGGATGCGCAGATGGGTTAGTTTCCATGTTCTACTCCTACCCGAGACAGAATTTCTGGCAGCACCTCCTCGTTGTTCTCCGATACACGTCCTGACAGGGAGAGTGTGTATCCGAAGAACAACGAGGAGGTGGTGCCGAAACTCTGACTCTGACAGGAGCAGAACATGGAAACTAGCTCATCTACGCATCCGCGGGCTGTCCAAAATACGTGGACAATTCGAAAGAGATACGGTCGCAGATATGCAAAGGACTGAATATCTAAGACTGTATCTCTTTCGAACGGGAGACGTCTAACTAGGTTACGCGACCAAGATCAGATACCTAAGGATACGGATAGAGGGTTATACCTAAGGTGTCGGTGAGGTCAGGTTAGCGGGGCAGTGGTGAGTCGGGGCAGTGGCGACACGACGCGGTGCAGGCAGACCCGCAACGCCGACGAAGACGATCGGGGTCGCCGAGTCCCTCCGTCGGGTCCTCCTCCTGCCAAAAAAAGCATATGGTTAGTCTCGACCAAAAATTTCGGCAGCACCTCCCCTGCACGGCGAGGTTCCCAAAACCTGCAGAGAAAACGTCAGCACGAAGGCCAACAACCACATGTATCAGACATAGTCACGAAGACCAACAATCACAATAGTACCAAGATGAGCCATATACTTTACTACTAACACTAACACTAACACTACTACTAACACTAACACTACTACTAACACTAACACTAACACTACTAACTACTACTAACTACTAACTACTAACTACAACTACTAACTATTTACTAACTACATAGGACATACCTTTGTGACGAGAATAGCAAGAACGAGCTTCGGCGACGGCCACGGGGACGACCGAAGCGGCTTGACGACGAGGCCACTATTCTCCTCCTTGTCCTCCTCTCTTCTCCACTCCTCCTCTTCTTCCTCTCCTCCTTCCTCCTCTCCCCTCCACTCCTCTCCTCCTCCTCTCCTCCTCTCCTCGGCACGGCGGGCCCGGGGCCGAGGGGCACGGCGGCGCGGGGCGGGGCCAGCGGGCGCGCGGCCGGGGCGCGGCCGGCGGGGGCGCGGCGCGGCGGGGCGGGGCGCGGCGGCGCAGCGGCGGCGGGGCGGGGGCCGGGGGCGCGCGGCGAGCAGCGGCGCGCGGCGAGCGGCGGCGCGGCGGCGGGCGGTGCGGCGGCGGCGGGGGTGTGTGCGTGCGGGTGCTGTGGCGTGTGTGTGTGGCTGGCCGAAAGGCCGTTTTGTATTTTTTTTAATTTCGAAAGTCTTTGCCGAGTGCCAGATCGGCTGGCACTCGGCGAAGATCCTCTCTTTGTCGAGTGCCAGCCGATCTGGCACTCGGCAAAGCGGGCCACGTGGCACATACGCAGCGGCCAGCAGGCCACTCTTCGCCGAGTGCCAGCTGGCACGGCACTCGGCAAATATGCTCTTTGCCGAGTGTCAGAGCTGACACTCGACAAATTTTTTATTTTTTTTTGAAATTTTGACACCAAATTTTTTGTGGGTCATCCCCACACTACCACTTTCAATATGTT
Organism: Coix lacryma-jobi var. lacryma-jobi; assembly: GCA_009763385.1. Lineage (NCBI taxonomy): Eukaryota > Viridiplantae > Streptophyta > Magnoliopsida > Poales > Poaceae > Coix > Coix lacryma-jobi. Next base: position 138,851,147 of record CM019828.1, read on the forward strand.
GAAATTTGACATTTTTTTAAACTTTTCGTTATATTTTTTGACTTTATTTCATTTTTCTTGAATTTCCCGAAATACGCAAGTTTGAACTGCGGGTGCATCGAATAATGGATTTTCATGATTTAAAAAATGTTATTCTTGTTCTTACCGTATGTTGAGGCCAAATCCAAAAACTGACCCTAGGTTTCGATCAACGTGCTCACGGGGCAACGCCTCCAAATTACGTGCGGGCGGTTTTTTAATTATAGAAAATGCAAATTAATTCCGAAAATCGTGAAACTTGGCGAGATGTTGTTACATCATATGCGTATGCCGAGAAAAAAATTTGAGAAAGTTTCGAGCAAGTTGTCACGTACGATGCTTACAAACCTGGACATCTCAACATGTGATATCAGATATCACATGTTGAGATGTTCAGGTTTGTAAGCATCGTACGTGACAACTTGCTCGAAACTTTCTCAAATTTTTTTCTCGGCATACGCATATGATGTAACAACATCTCGCCAAGTTTCACGATTTTCGGATTCATTTGCATTTTCTATAATTAAAAAACCGTCCGCACGTAATTTGGAGGCGTTGCCCCGTGAGCACGTTGATCGAAACATCAGGTCAGGTTTTGGATTTCGCCTCAACATACGGTTAAGAACAAGAATAACATTTTTTAAATCATGAAAATTCACTATGCGATGCACCCGCAGTTCAAACTTGCGTATTTCGGGAAAATTCAAGAAAAAGAAATAAAGTCAAAAAATATAACGAAAGTTTTGAAAAACTGTCAAATTTGAACATGTTGGCCATAGTACTGTGGGGATGATCCACAAAAAATTCGGTGTCCAAAATCCAAAAAAAAAACTTTGCCGAGTGCCACATGGACTGACACTCGGCGAAGAGGGTATCTTCGCCGAGTGCCAGCCACATGGCACTCGGCAAAGAACAGCCACGTGCTTTGCCGAGTGCCACGTGGCTGGCACTCGGCGAAGATCCCCTCTTTGCCGAGTGTCAGACACGTGGCACTCGGCAACGAACAGCCCACGTGTCAAACAACGGGGCCACACGCTTTGCCGAGTGCCACGTGTCTGACACTCGGCAAAGAGGGGATATTCGCCGAGTGCCAGACGGCGAGCACTCGGCAAATCTAACGGGCTTGGATGCCGTCTGGTCCGCGACACTTTGCCGAGTGCTCGTTTGTGCCGAGTGTGCGGCACTCGGCAAAGAGGTCACTTCGCCAAGTGCTTTTCTTTGCCGAGTGTTGGGCGCTCGGCAAAGCAGTCTTTGCCTTGTGCGCAGTCTTCGCCGAGTGCCATATTTTCGGCACTCGGCAAAGAGGTTGTTTGCCGAGTGCCCGAAATTTGGCACTCGGCAAACTGGCCGGCACTCGGCGAAGCCTGTCTTTCCTGTAGTGTTTGCTACTGTTTTGTGCTAATGTGTTTAATGGCATATTTTCACACTGCATAGTTATGGCTCATTGTCAATGTGATTTTATGTATCCATGCAGCATATGTGTTCATATCCATGCAGCATGTGTGTTCATCTATTACCTTTTCCTCATAAAAAAAATGTTAATTTCAGGGTTGCAGTTCTTTTTGTACATTCTGTAATTATATTTGGTACTTGCCTTTTACATGGGCCTAAGATGTCTTCCTGAACCTTTAGAGTCTTTATGCAGGTAATACGATTTTCTGAAACTTCAGGTTTCCATGCAAGTTTAGATAGCCTTCTTGTGTCCCAGTTCTCTTTATCAGTTCTTTATATATATATCCTTATTTGTTATTTTTACAATGTCAATTCTTTACACGTCCCTTGTTGCTCCTGTCACCTTCTCTTTATATATGCATTCATTCATGATACCCAGTGTTATGGATACATTAGGTTTTGTAAGGATAATTCCTATAATAACTCATACTTTGGATTAAGCTAATTCTGCAGGTCTAAAATAGCACCTTCATCAGTGCTCACGAATCTTGTTGAGCACTAATCCTGTTTGAACAGCTGTCCTGCTTCGGTAATAACGATTTCTGAAGCTTCAAGGTTTCCATGCAACTTTAGATAGCCTTCTTGTGTCCCAGTTTCTCTTTATCAGTTCTTTATATATATATATCCTTATTTGTTATTTTATGATGTCAATTCTTTACACGTCCCTTGCTGCTCCTGTCACCGATCTTTATATATGCATTCATTCATGATACCCAGTGTTATGGATACATTAAGGTTTTGTAAGGATAATTCCTATAATAACTCTACTTTGGATTAAGCTAATTCTGCAGGTCTAAAATAGCACCTTCATCAGTGCTCACGAATCCTGTTGAGCACTAATCCCTGTTTGAACAGCTGTCCTGCTTCGGTAATACGATTTTCTGAAGCTTCAAGGTTTCCATGCAACTTTAGATAGCCTTCTCGTGTCCCAGTTTCTCCTTATCAATTCTTTATATATATCCTTATTTGTTATTTTATGATGTCAATTCTTTACAGGTCCCTTGCTGCTCTTGTCACCTTCTCTTTATACATGCATTCATTCATGATACCCATATATCAGTGTTATGAATATATTAGGTTTTGTAAGGATAATTCCTATAATAATCCATACTTTGAATTACGCTAATTCTGCAGGCCTAAAATAGCACCTTCATCAGTGCTCAACAATCCTGTTGAGCACTAATCCTGTTTGAACAACTGACCTGCTTCCTGTTCTACTAACCTGTTGATCATCATATTAAGCTGCCAAACAATGTAAGTTTTTGCATACAACATATTATGAATCCTAATATGGTTCTCAAATAATTGTATGTTGAACTAAATTATACTATTTTGAGGCGATGTCTATTTACTTCAATCGGTAATTATGTTATGTTTATTTATTGTTCCCTGCCCACTTCAGTATGCATTATTTTTTACATAATAAGGGTACACCTATTATGCATTTGACTCTATGTTTTGCTGTATTATGTAATGTTTGAATCAATGTTTTCATGGGATCTTCCTTTGTAAAAAGATGCATGTTGACATATTGTCCTCAACTACAAAAGACCATCCACTGTAGGCATCACTGCGTTCTACCATTCACTCTTTAGATTTCCTAATTTTGTGTCGTTCCTCTGAGAGATACCCTCCATTGTATAGTATCTACAACTGTATTAGAGGAAGGGTACTCTCTTTGCAAATCTTAGGATTAGGTTGCACCACTGTAGTCTTACAAATCATAACAACTTTGGAGGTCATAGCTGAAAATAATTTAATGGTGATGTACCTAGCATACAAAGGCATCTTCATAGATTTCAAACCTGCATGAGAGGTTCCACACTGTCGTAGTGGTCTAAAAGAATAGGTAATATATCTTACAATTCAGATGATGTGATGACTCAAAATGTTACTTTGGTGCAGCTCATGTTGAAGTGAAATAAAAAAAATAGTTAGACTGAACGCCTCAGCACTTGGTTCGCATGAAATGGTTTTAGAAAAGATCCCTGATGTATTGTACTAGATGTCTACCACAAATTTCGCACCAGGAGGCAACTCAGCTGCGGCGCTTCTCCTGAACATAATTACGTATACTGAACTACATTCAGGTTCTTCCATAAATACTGCTACCTCTTTCTTGCTAGAGAGATAAAAATTACCCTATTCATGCAGGTATAATAAGGGTTGTTGATATTATGACGAAGTTAAGCCTGCTTGCTTTGCATTCTGTTTGTCAACAGGGATTCAATGATGCCCAACAACAGTACTGCCCACCCCTAGAGCCTTTTTCATGTAAACTATTGGCCATGTTGTGCCTATCTTAATGCCATCTACCAATCCTGCCTCCTTTATTCTTTTCTTTTGATAGAAAAATCAGATCTGATGTTCTCCTTAAATGAACAGTTGTGTAATAAGAAGCTTTTTTGTTCTCTTACAGAAAGCTAAAATTCAGTAATCACAAATTTGTTAGTGATGTCAATTTGTGCAGTTATATCCTGATGCACTATGTGTGCCAGTGACATAAATGATGATTCAGTGTCATCTTATTGTGGTTCACAAACTGAGCAGGACTTCTAATTGCCCGGCTCATTTTTTTAGCTATGTTAAAGAGAGAAAACGAGACATGCCAATGTAGCGGCCCGCGACAAGACGCGGGGTTTCTGCTAGTATACTGTATTTCTGGTTGGTTGACTCTTTATTTAAGTTCTGAGCTGTGAATAACAAACTACCTTGAAATGTGAGCTATGAGAATGCTATAATATAAAATACATGTTGAAAAATTGTACTAAGTTGTTTGGTTCACATCTATCACATGCATGCTGTGACATGCCCACCGTCACCAGATGGCATTAACTTCAAGCTAAGCGCAAGATCCTAGGGTACACTGTAACAGGAACAACCTTTAGCCCCGGTTGGAAAGGGTACTGCAACCATTGTTGACGCAAAACGTGACGCCCTGCGCCAGGCACACAGCAAGCCGAACGAGGCTGGCTTCAATCGGGTGCCCGGAGTATTCCGAATTCGGGAAGCGTGCCAGTCGGTTTGACCTGAAAACCAACAAGGGATAAAAATATGAGAATACCTTGGAACATGTTGGGTGAGACCAGGCAGTTCCATATGTACGGCTTTCAAAGCCAATCATGACGGCACACAGCTATAAAAGATGTTTGTCGAAACAGGTTTATAATGTCATTCGGCAAGTATAAAGATGGAGCTCATAAACATGTTGAATGCCGAACACATGAATAACAGAAGGGTAAAAGGGTAATTTGTAAATATAAATCTATTCAAATAACATATGCATAGGCTAATCCAACTAATCTGCTGCACGTTTAGCCTTCATGAACCCGTCAAGTATAAACTCAAGCAAAGCTAATCCACCGCATGATACCACTTGCTATAAGTCCACACCACTCCTTATAATTAGATTAATCCACCGCATGATACGATCTAATTATAAGAAACTAAAAGCATACATAAATCTGAACAGATCTATAAAAACTCATTACTCATGTAAGCTTAACCAGAGTCGGCAAACTAGCCGAACTGGGGTCCATGAAGAAGGAACATACAAGTAAAGCATGATTAAACTAATCTAAAACCTGCACCTGCCGCACGGTACTCGGCTCTATCAAAGCCTAAACATGGTCAACATGCATGAACCCACAACATGTAACAATCTCGATTGAAAGTTAATTCGGCCATCATGATCTTATGTTTAACGAAGCACAAATAAACTCATGCAACAAGACCGAACAAAGATCAATCTAGATTGGGCAAAGAGTGTTATAGGAATTAAATAAATAAAACATATAACACATGATAACTTAATGAATCTATTAGATCTGCCAAATCTAACAGAGCCGATAACTATTTTACTCATGACTTAATCCGCCGCACGATACAAGCCATAAGCAAAAACTTCCCGTCATAAGCTTAAATCCGCCGCACGATACTAAGCTTAACATACGAGACTACTTGCATCATATCTAAATCCACCGCATGATACTAGACATGATAGCAAGGTTGTCGGTACTTACGGAGGTCGACGGATCGATGATTCCTCTCGAAGAACTTGACGACACGACTTATGGACTCGAAAGGTGGCACGGGGCCGGTTGTATTGATATGGTTGTGAACAGTTTTACAATGGTCGAGGGTTTATATTTATACCCCGGACGAAACACGAATCCTAGACGATTACGACTTTAAAAATAAGGAAAGATACAAACCCTATCCCTGATCTCTTCGGCGTCTCCCATCGTCACGTATCTTCTCGTGCAAGCCGGCTTTACTTGCAACAACCATCTCCCGAATGGGACCACCGCTTTACGAAATAGCCGACCGCACAAGTATTCACCAGCGGTTTTGAGGACTAAGCAGCCGTCCAAATGCTTGCCGAATCCTTCTCTTCTCTGCTGGCTGGACCCTCTTGTCACTCTCCTGTGCGTGCGAAAATCCGGTGCTAACAACCATCACATCAATGTTCGGACGTATGCATGGAACATTAAATGTAGGTAAAAAATAACTAATTGTACTTTTAGTATGTACATGTCGAGACGAATCTTTGGAGTCTACGTAGTCCATATTTGGACAAAGTTTGTCAAATAACAACGAAAACGCTACAGTAAAAATTTGCAAAATTTTTCCATCTAAACAAGGCCATATAGGCGCAAATCTATACGCACACATACACCCACGGCTGAAAAAAGAACTTTCGCATCCAAGATCGTATAGAAAAGTTATGAGTTATTGTTGATATAACTATTTATATATGTTCGTCTCTCAAATAAGATATATAGAGACGGGCATCCTTAGACAACCGTTTTTATTGGTCAATGATTAATTTTTGAAGATGGCCCAGTGATACAGGAAATTAGAGGCTTGTCTTGTCTCCTAGGGGAGTACAGAGTGTCCTAAGTGAAGAGAGATTATAATCAAGTCCAGTTTTATGGGAATTGTGGTACCGCTGCGTATAGATGAGGTAGGAGTTTGAAGATTTTCTCGACCTGCATGAGAAGATCTTCTTATTAAGCACAATGTCTGGTCCAGTTTTATGGGACCTGTGATACCACTGAATATGGATGAGGCAGGGGTTTGAGGATTTTCTTGACCTGCGTGAGAGGATGATCTTATTAAACACAATGTCTGGAGGCTGTCTTACCCCGTGGATTTAGTTTTTTTTCACTAATTCATTAGGCTCGCACACCTCCACGGCTCATCTGAAGAGGCTCATTATCACTCTTCATAGCATGAGATTGTTTGACATGGTTTCTCCAGCTGATAAAACGAATCATGTTATTTATTTTATTGTGAGAGAAAAATATTATATTATCAGCTGGTTTATTAACCGTAATTCGGTTTATTCTCTTTCACAGAACATAAACAGTCGAAATTAATCCTTTCACAGAATATAAACAGTCGAAATTAATCGTAAAAATGATGAGCCGAACAGCACTACGATTGTCGAGTTGATAAGTTAAAGAAAACAGGTCCCATGCCTTTCTAAATTTGATCGCCAGCGCCAATTAAATTCGTTTTAATAAACCCTCTTAGAGGATGAATATAGAGGATGATGAGTGCGGATAGTGTCAGAACGTCCACCTCGGTAAATGATTTTAGATACAGACATTTGTCTTCATCACCATGTGTATACCCAAGCTTCCAAGCGACGCTAATTCATACGTTGCTCGATTACATTCACGTAGTACAAAGTTAGGCCTTGTTTAGATGCACCAATTTTACAAAATTTTCTATCACATCAATGTTTGAACGCATGCATGGAGCATTAAATGTAGATAAAAAAATAACTAATTGTACTTTTACATCAATGTTTGAACGCGTGCATGGAGCATTAAATGTAGATAAAAAAATAACTAATTGTACTTTTAGTATGTACATGTCGAGACGAATCTTTAGAGTCTACGTAGTCCATATTTGGACAAAGTTTGTCAAATAACAACGAAAACGCTACAGTAAATTTTTTTGCAAAATTGGTGCAAATCTGAGCTACACCACCAAGTATGGACAACCGGTCACCGAGAAGAGCAGTCCATCACTCTCTTTTTTTTGACAACAAGAGCTGTCCATCACTTGGACTGCATGCATCGGATTCGAGGACGATGTCTCTGATGCCCAGCGCAACAGTCGATTGTTTGGACGCATGCATTGAGCATTAAATGTAGGTAAAAAAATAATTAATTATACTTTTAGTATATACATGTCGAGACGAATCTTTGAGTCTAGTTGATCCATATTTGAACAAAGTTTGTCAAATAACAACGAAACGAAAATGCTACAGTAAAAAATTGTAAAATTGGTGCATCTAAACAAGGCATAATATAATTGATAATCTGGTACTCCGTAGAAGCGAACAGGGCTGACGAATTCTCATCGCACCGACTGACGAACGTGACAGGCCAAACAAAATATACTTGTGTGCAATAACTAGGCAAAAAAGAATACTGAGGCGTGTACCGAGGCCTCTGCAGCCAGTACAAAGTGCAGCTTAGACATAGTTTGTCACGTATATACGTCACGTCACCTACGGCCTAATATGACGAATCGTATCGTTGGCATCAATCTCACCGTCCCACAACGTGTTATATTTGTACACACACGCTTGGCGGCCCCACAAGGAAACGTAACACACACACACCCACACCCACACCCACACGCTATATATAGTCCCTTCAGTTTCCATGTTGCCACACAAGTCCACTCTTGGACTCTTCTTCTATCCATTCAGTCATCACGCTAATTTACACGCAACCACGGCCTTGCTAGCTCCAGAGGTTTCAATAATGGAGGAACCAGTACCACTACCACCACCATGGGCGGCGGCGGCGTCGTCCTCCCTCGCGACGATGACGATCCTGCTGGCCACCACCGCGCTCTTCCTCGTGACGACGACGACGACCGTCCTCCTCCTCCGCCGCCGTCGCCGTGCAGGCCACAGGGAACGGGAACGACAAGCAGCGCGCAAGCGCAACGACGACAACGACGACGTCCCGCTCCCGCTCCCCCCGCCGCCGGGCCCTCGGCCGTGGCCAGTGATCGGCAACCTGAACCTCCTAGGCGCGCTGCCGCACCGCTCCATCCGCGACCTCTCGGCGCGGTACGGCCCGCTCATGTCCCTCCGCTTCGGCGCCTTCCCCGCCGTCGTGGGCTCCTCCGTCGAGGTCGCGAGGTCTGCTGTGGACCCAGGACCTGGAGTACCTCGACCGGCCCCGCCTCGCCTGCGGCAAGCACACCGTGTACAACTACTCCGGCATGCTCTGGTCGCACTACGGGCCCTACTGGCGCCACCTCCGCAAGCTGTGGGCCACCGAGCTCCTCAGCGCGCGCCAGCTCCGGCTGACGGAGCACGTCCGCGCCGAGGAGGTGCGCGCCATGCTGCGCGACCTGCACCCGGCGACCACGAGCACGAGCACCTCCGGTCGCGCGCCGGTGGTGCTCAAGGAGCACCTGCTGATGGTGACGCTGAACGTGATCTCGCGCATGGTGCTGGGCAAGAAGTACGTCGGCGACGAGGACGCGGCGGCGGCGACGCCGGCGGAGTTCAGGTGGATGGTGGAGGAGATCTTCTTCCTCAACGGCGCGCTGCACGTCGGGGACATGGTGCCGTGGCTGAGCTGGTTCGACCCGCACGGCTACGTCGGCCGGATGAAGCGGCTGGCCAAGAAGTTCGACGGGTTCATCGAGCACGTGCTGCGCGAGCACGGCGAGCGGCGGCGCCGGGAAGGCGACGCGTTCGTGCCCAGCGACATGGTGGACCTCCTCCTGCAGCTCGCCGACGACGACGCGGGGGACCTCGACCGCGACGGCGTCAAGGCGTCCGTCCTCGAGCTCATCACGGGCGGCACGGACACGTCGTCGGTGACGGTGGAGTGGGCCATGTCGGAGCTCCTGCGGAAGCCCGGTGCCCTCGCGAGGCTCGCCGACGAGCTGGACCGCGCGGTGGGCCGCGGCCGCCTGCTGGTCGGCGAGGGCGACCTCCCGGGCCTGCCGTACCTGGACGCCGTCGTCAAGGAGACGATGCGGCTGCACCCCGTGGTGCCGCTCCTGGTCCCGCGGGTGTCGCGCGAGCGCACCGCGGTGGCCGGCTACGACGTCCCCGCCGGCACGCGCGTGCTCGTCAACGTCTGGGCCATCGGCCGCGACCCCGCCGTGTGGGGCGCCGACGCCGGCGAGTTCCGCCCGGAGCGGTTCCTCGACGCCGGGAGCAGGATGAGCAGGGTCGACGTCAGGGGCCAGGACCTCGAGCTGCTGCCGTTCGGCGCCGGCCGCCGGATGTGCCCCGCCAACGGCCTTGGGCTCAGGATGGTCCAGCTCGTCCTGGCCAACCTCGTGCACGGCTACGCGTGGCGGCTCCCCGGCGACGTGGCGCCGGAGGAGCTGGGCATGGAGGAGAAGTTTGGGATCTCCGTGTCCCGCATGCACCAGCTCCAGGCTATCCCCGAGCCAAGGCTTCCCGATCACGTCTACTTCGCCCCGTGAACCGCATGATTCCTTTGATATCCGTGTATGTATGTGGTGGTGGTAGTACGGAGTGCACGTATACACGTGATGGTTTTGTTTTATATATTGTGTGTGCACCACGTCACATGTGGATTTTTCTATGTAAGGAAAATGGACGGACTACTGTTGGGCACAGTGGCACACATGTATACAATACTAAGAGCATCTCCAAGGGCTTTGGCAAATTGACTTGGCATTTGTTGGTATTTGCAAACTCCCATAACAAAATGCAAAGGATAAAAATAGATCATCTCCAAGGGAATTGGCATTTGGACTTGGCAAAGGATAAAAATAGAAGGTCTCCAAGTGCACGCGCTTTCCTCGCGCGCGACTTTGCTCGCGCGATGGGGTTTGCAAAGTCGTCCACGGCTTGGCATTTTTGCCAAGTTTGCTCCCTCATTTGCCAAGTTGCCCAAATTGCAAAGTAAAAATGCAAAACCGTTGGATAGCTCTTTTGAAGCTTTTTGGCAAATAACTCAAATGCAAACCTCAAATGCAAAACCCTTGGAGATGCTCTAATATGCTCTCTCAGTTTTCTAAAGAGCGACGTTTTTAACTTTTACACTTCTCATTCCACTATCTATCTTATTTAAAAATTTTATACAAATAATAAAATAAATAAATTATTAATAAAATATCTCTAGTGATAAAATAAATTATAATAAAATAAATAATATTATACATAATTTTTAAATAAGACAAATGGTCAAACGAGAAGTCTGAAAATCTAAAATGATATTTTTAGTGGGACAAAGAAAATACTACGTAAGTGCATAGAATAAGTTAAAATATGATTGATAAAGCAACAGAACATAATCTAAGTTTTTAAGCAGTACTCCCTCCGTCCCAAAATAAGTGTCTCTAGAAATCCGTGTTTCCCTCGTAGACACGCTTTCCGGACGACACTTATTTAGGGACGGAGGGAGTAGTAGACTAGTAGCTGTGGTAGAGAAGATGAATGCAGTCGATAATAGAGATGGACGGATTTTTAGACTATCTGCACTGTGATGCTGTAAATTTTCTTGGAGAAATATTTAGCGTATGAGGCAGCTCAGCACGTACTGGAAAAGCAACGCTAAACCAGAGGACAAGCCTTCCGTCCGCCAAACATAACACAGCAGCGGACGGACGCTAAGACTAACTGCAGTGGGGAACCGTATATGCTCGTCCAGGAGGATATACGGGATGAGAGCCCCGCAGCGGCTACGGTAAAGCGCCCGCTAAAGTGCCGGATGGAGTCCGCATCCGCCAAATACAGAGAAGTAGCGGGAGTCCGCTACCGATAGACGTGGCGTGGGGCCCGTGACTTCTCGCCCAGGAGCGCCGCCGTGACCTCGCCCAGGAGCGCCGCCGCGACCTCGCCCACCTCGCCCAGGAGCGCCGCCGCCACCTCGCCCAGGGGCGCCGCCGCGCCCTTGCCCAGGAGCGCCGCCGTGGCGCTTCCCCGCCTAGGGGCAACCGGAGAGGGAGCAGGGCCCGCCGCAGAGGCGCACCGGCCTGGGAGGAGGGTTCGCCGCGCGCTGGTGTGCCGACCGCCGCACGCTGGCCCGCCGCGTGCTGGTTCGGCCGCCGAGGCTCGTCGGCGTCATCCCGGCCGTGGGAGCCCCGTCGCGGCAGCGCGGGCGAGCTCCATCCCCGGCGTTGGAGCTCCGCCGTGGGCGCGCGGCCGAGCTCCGCCCCCGCCGCGCGAGCTCCGCCGCGGCCGCGCGGGCGAGCTCCGCCCTCGTCGGGTGCGCGAGCTATGCCGCCATGGAGCTCCGCCGTCGTGCCCTCTGTCCGCCATGGACGGCCGCCGGGAGGGGAGGAGGAGGGAGGGAGGGGAGGGGAGGGGAGGAGAGGTGGAGGAGGAGGGAGGCAGGGGAGGGGAGGGGAGGGGAGGGAGGAGAGGTGGAGGAGGAGGGAGGCAGGGCGTCCGCCGCCCATGGCCTCCGCGGGGGAGGGTGTGGCCTGCGGGAATGGATAAGAAGAAGAAGGGGAGAAAAAAAGAAAAAGAAAAAAAAATCCTGGCAGGTGGGTCCCACAGTGGATAGAGGATGATATAGAGGATAGATGGATGCGGGAGAAATGAGTATAGAGGAGAGAATCTCGATGACCAGGATGGAATATTCCTTTTAGAGGATGAATTTAGAGTACGATGAGTGCGGACAGTCTAAAGCTGCTGTGGGAAGGAGTGGGCCAATCACGCTGCTGTTGGACGCTGGAAGGAGCGGGCCCCACCTTTTCCACTTTAAAAAAGAGCTATAAGTCACAAACCAAAACACCAAATAAAATTCTGATTGCACCATTAAATTCGTTGCAATTAATTTTTTAAAACTAGATCTCACATGGATATATTTAGATAACGTGACAAGTGAGCTTACAGTGGATAGAGGATGATTAGAGGATGGATGGAAACGAAAAAAAACAAGTATAGAGGAGAGAATCTTGATGACCATAATGTATAGAAGATGATATAGAGGATGGATGAGTGTGGATAGTCTTATATACTAGTAGACTAGTAGATGTAAGAGCACCTCCAATGTGATATCGAACCGAGCTGCAGTTGTCAGGTCAGGAAAGCAGCTCTTCTATTTGTTTGTAAGAAAAGCAGCATAGCTCTAGTGTGTGGTTCGTTTTTCTCTTCGTAGAATCCACATCAAACAATAAACAAGTTCAAGGACATACATAGCTCATCTACTTTCTCTTGTGCGGCAGTCTACGAGAAATTAATATTTTATGTTGAAGCATCGAACCAAAAACAAGCGTCGAACCAAAGAATCTTCTGACATAGTTCGGTTGCTCTAGTGTGGATATCGATTTTTCATCCATTTCTCTCTCCCCTAGGTTCGTTTTGCATGCACACTGAGAAGATGAATGCAGTCGGTAGAGATGGACGGATAGGGTTGAAAACAGAATGATTTTTTTTTTGATGCGCCTATTTTTTATATTTGACATAATTGTTTCTGTATTATCAGAAAAAACTAAAAACAATATGAAATTCGAAACAAAGGTTCCCAAAAATCGGAACAGGAGTATAAATGTCATTTTTCTATCCGTATTTTGGGAATTCTGTATTTAGTCAGAAACTTTCTAGATTTGAATCCAGAAATTTACCGGATTTCATGGGTCATTTTTATTTTAAAAAATAATATTCTTTTATTTTCAGCTTCAAATATATAAAATAATATATCCATTTCGATCTGCTCGATGAGACCTTCATAATGGTGTACTCTAAATATTAAGTGCTAATTTATTTTCAGCAAATATATCCATACATATGTAGTAAGATGTGATTGAAAATGATCCGGATAAAATGGATGATAAGTCAAAGCTGTGATTTGTGAAAAACATATCCTTGTCACATGAAAATGTTCTCTCGTAAACATGTTACATCATTAGGGTCATCTATGAAACTAATCACGGATCACGGCTCTGACTTATAATTTCAATTCCCGTTTAACCCCACTGAAACAGGAACCTTATCTCTTCGTTTTTTTTTTGGAAACTGAAACATAGAGAAAAAATATTCATTTTACTTTCTTAAGCTATAGCAATAGTCTAATTTTCCGCCACAAATGTTAGAGCATCTCCAAGAGTTTGGCAATTTTCAGTTGGCAAATCTTGGGTTTTGCCAAGTTGCCAAAAGATATGCCAAGTTAAAATAAAGCCTCTAGCAACTCCAACAGTTTGTTAAAACTCACTTGGCAAATCTATAGTTTTGCCAAGTCTCAAAACCAAATGCCAAGTGAAAAAAAGAGGTCTTCTCCAATAGTTTGCTATTTGGGCTTGGCAAAAGAACTTGGCATCCTAGAATTTTTGCCAAAATCATAAAATTTAGCCTCCAACAAGTTGGCAAAACTAGTTGACAAATTGGGATACACGTGATGCCAAGCGATGGAGGACTTGGCATATTTGGCAAGTGAAGGGGGAATTTCGCCAAGCTTGCCAAATTGCCAAGTACTTTTGCCAAGTTGTTGGAGGAGGTTTTTTATGGTTTTGATAAAAATCCTAGGATGCCAAGTGGTTTTGCCAAACTGTTGGAGTTTTTACGTAGTTTTCTATTTTTGATTTGGCAAAACTAAAAAATAGAAAGACTTACCAAGAAGTTTGTTGACCGGTAAAAAAATAGTCGCGAGCGTCGTTTCCCGTCGAGTCGCGAGGCCGCAAGGGGTCGCGATCTTCCCCTCCACCACACTAAAACGATTTAGAAACATCAGCTCTGATCACCTGACAGAAGCAGCACCTGGTCTTTTTGCTGGCCAGGAAACAGCCAAGGTGCACGTCGATTTGAGAAGCAAACAAGCTCTGATCACCTGACATGAACAAGTTGTTGTTTCTGGCCACGAAACAAGCTTTGCACAGTACCATGAACATCGACTTCAGAAGCACAGTACCATACACGTCCAGTTCAGAAGCAAATAAATCCAAGGCATAAACAAGAACAAATTACATACTGATGCATACTAATAGAGATAAATCCCAGAATTCACATTGAAATTCAATAACGGTTCTGCTGAATCAAAACAAATGTTGTGATGAATAACAAATGAACTCTGCTAGCTTCACTAGCAGATCAAGGGATCGAACCACCATGAATACAAACAGCCGCCAAGATGAAAAAAATATGAACCCTAGATGATAACCAACAGCAGAGGCATGGAGAATCATGGAAGATAGAGGAAGCACGTACCGGCCTTAGTGATCTACTCGTGTAGGAGGATGGAGGGCGGGCCTGGCAGCCGGCGGCGACCCTTCTCATCGCGAGCACGAAGACGGAACAGAGATCGCGACCCTTTTGATCGTGAGCGATCGCGTGGGAAGGAGAGTCTACGACCCTCTTCTGATCGGTCTTTATCGAGGGAAGAGAGGGATTGCGTGAGCAGGCACGGCGTCGCACAGGAAGGAGAGGGGGAAGGCACGGCGTCGCGCGGGAAGGAGAAGGGGAAATTTCATCGCGGGCGCGGGAAGACCGGTGGCGCGGCGCGAGGACGCGATGCGGAGTTGAGTACGCGCGCGGAGGGGTATTTTGCCAAGCTCGTAAAAATGCCAACCTGATTTGCCAATCTGTTGGAGAAGGAATTTTCTTGTTTTGCCAAATTTTCAAAGATGCCAACCTCATTTGTCAAACTCTTGGAGATGCTAATATTTTACTCTCTTGACTCTTACAACCATTATTAGCCTTGGCCTGGTTGCTTGCCTTTCAATCAAACAGAAGTGACCGAAGACTCGTGCAAAATCAAATCGATCACACATGCCGGAGTTACACGCCAATCGCCAACTCTTCATACGATGTGTGCTAGTGACTTGTTGAGCTAAAATATGAGCAATCTTTTTACAATTTCTCTACGAACATGACAAAAAGAAAATTCGTGAAAGGCAAGACTAAGCTCCTCGATCTCCTTCAAGGCTGGGGCCAAAATGGAGGATCTTTGCATTCCTCTCTAGCTTCTTCCACAGCTGAAACACTTGTAGGCTATCCGTTTGTAGCGTAATACTCCCTCCATCCCAAATTATAAGTCATTCCAAGAATCTTGGAGAGTCAAAGTTTTCTAACTTTGACCAAAATTTTAGAGAGAAATACCAAGTTTTATGATATCAAATATATATATTATGAAAATATAACTAATAAAAAATTTAATTGTATTTAGTTGGTATCATAAATATTATTATCTTATTATATAAATTTGGTCAAAGTTGAAAAACTTTGACCTTATAATTTGGGATGGAGGGAGTAACTCGTAACAACTCGGCATCGAGGCCTCTCTACACCACCTCGCTTGTGCCGCTCGGAAGACTCACTCCGTGTGGCGATCTCTAATTGCACAAGCTGTTGCTCCCGTTTTTATGTCCATTCTGAAGGCCGCATCAGTATTGGCTTTGAAACAACTGCTATCAGTATCAGGAGGCTTCCATCTGGGCGCTAACTGAACAAGCTAGCCATCTTTCATCAGTCTTCTGCGTCAGGTGCCACAAAGTCGAACGCAAAGGAAGTATGACCCGTCTAGCACGCTGAGAACAGATATTTCTGCCGTGGTATTTTCACCCCCGTCGCAACCCTCGCCTGGCGCCAAAAATCCTTGGCCACAGAGTAGTCTAGCAACAGTGTACATGCCTTGTAGTTTCTTCCGATGCTCCGCAAGTCTGGCAAAAAAAATTTGTCTAGATGCATGACAGGAACTCATGGAGAACTCTCCACCAAAAAAAAAACTTTGACTTTAGGAGGCACTTCCAATTTCCACAAACCTTTCCATAAATCATCAGAAGATGAACTCGGTTGTCCAGCCAATACTACATCCTCAAACTTTCTGTTGAACAGTAGTTTATAGGCCGACTTCACTGTGTAAAATTCCAAATTTGTCGTAGCTCCAGGCCCGGCCAGTCCTGCTCTCCTCTCCCGATAGGCTGTCTGAGGATAGCTTTTTTCTTTTGTGACTTGTCTGAGGAAAGCTTCTGCATCTATCAACTCTGCATTCCATGAACAATTGTCTGTCAATAAGTCAGAGACATGATGCAAGTCCTGTCCCTCTCTTGGTGTAATCGGTCGGCCACTCAAGTGTGCGGATACATGGGTGTATGCCGAAGGCTCTGAGTGATGAGTGATTGTCAACAGGTATGATGAGCATGTTCTTTGGCTTGTGTTGTGCAGGTGTCGAGCACGGAGACAGTGATCGAGGGTAGGTGAAGGTCAAGTTGAGACGTGCTGTGCTGACGGACCGGGTGCGGTGAAGGATGGGCGTGCCGTGCGGCGGACGTGCCGTGCCAATGTACCGAGCGGTGAAGGGCAGACGTGAGGCTTGGACTGAGTGACCGGAGTACCTGAGGATCAGCTGTGGAAGCTGGCAGCCTGTGACGACGACAAGCAAAGAAGTGCGGACATGTGTTGCTCGGGTCGAGAACCTGTGGACACGTGTCGGTAGATGGGGTGCACGGGAGGTGCATCCCTTCTACAGCTCCGGTTTGTTGGTTGAGCCAGGGAAAAATCAACGGGTGGACGGTTTCCGAGTTTGGGCCTCAAAACTCGGGTGCACGGTTTCCAGGTTGAGCCTCAAAACCTGGGCTGGACGGTTTCCAGGTTGAGCCTCAAAACCTGGGCTGGACGGTTTCCAGGTTGAGCCTCAAAACCTGGGCTGGACGGTTTCCAGGTTGAGCCTCAAAACCTGGGCTGGATGGTTTCCGAGTTTGGCCTCAAAACTCGGGCAGTGGCTGGTTTCCCGGTTTGGGCCTCAAAACCGGGGGTACAGAGCAAAGGCGGCACGTGGCGGCAATCGGGAGGTTGCGCGGAGGCAACGCGAACGAGTTGTGCGGACGTGGCCGTCGGATACACCTACCACTTGAGTTAGCCCAGTTTAGCCTTAGGGTTTGGCTGGCTTGCTCTGTACTTAGAGTAGAGAGGGGTAGAGTAGGAAATAGACTTAGGCTAGTTGTAGTATAAATAGAGGGAGACACCCTCCTCCCTTCCTATCTCAGTTAGTTGCTTTTGTTCCTAGGGTTTTCTGCTCTCCCATTCCCTGCTTGTAGCTAGTTGAGATCCACAGAAGAACTTGTTCTGTGTTCTGTTGATTCAAGGAAGTGAGGCCGTATCCTCACCCTTCCGGAGCTGATTCGTGTTGTGCACTGTGTTCTTCGTTCGAGCCCCGTGGTTGGCTGTGCTGTGCACTGTGTTCGTCGCGTTTTGGCTCTGCTCGATTTTTCCAGTCGATCGATTTCTCTCTCCAGTGTGTCTTTGCGAAATCTGTTTGAATCAGTTTGTTCGAATCATTGAGGAGGTCATTTCGACCAAAGGAATTCATCTAATTCCTCATGATCGAATAGATCGGGACGATTTCGTTTTCGTGGCACTTTTTCGTTCATCCACTTTCCCTTTTTGATTCCCCTGTGTTCTTGGTTGTTCTGAGAAGTTGATTTCTTGGGGATAGTCTCCTAACTGCCCTGTGATCTTCTTCTCCAAGTTTGGAAACTTGGGATTGTGTCTTGATCAAGTTTTGGAGGGATTTGCTTTTCGGAAGAACGCGTCCAGATCCGAGCTTCTGCGTGAGCAGTTCGCAGCAGGCTCAGGTGTCGAAACGTGCCGAGGCCACCTTCGTACGGTGATTCTCGAGTAAGCAGAGACTACCCTCGGGCGAGGCGGAACTTTTCCCGAGGCCTCTTGAGCCTCGGACGAATCGGAACTTTTCCGAGGTCCCCTCAGCCTCGGGCGAGTCGGAGTTTCACTCTGAGGCCTCTCTCGAGTCTCAAGCCTCAGGCGAGTCGGAGTTTCACTCTGAGGCCTCTCTCGAGTCTCAAGCCTCAGGCGAGTCGGAGTTTCACTCTGAGGCCTCTCTCGAGTCTCAAGCCTCAGGCGAGTCGGAGTTTCACTCCGAGGCCTCTCTCTCTCGAGCCACCAGCCTCGGGCGAGTCGGAGTTTTGCTCCGAGGCCTCTCTCTCGAGCCTCCAGCCTCGGGCGAGACGGAGTTTTGATCCGAGGCCTCTCTCACGGGTCTCAGCCTCGGGCGAATCGCTATTTTGGCTTGAGCCCTTTCCGAAGCCTCGGGCGAATCGGAGTTTAGCCCCGAGGCCTCGTTGGCTCAGTTCTCCGCCAGTTTCTTCGAATTTTCTGGTCAGTGGTGCCTCGCTGTGATCTCAGGGATCATCCACCCTCTTCCAAGGGTCGTAGGCATCACGGTTTTGGTTGGAATTTTGGGGAGTTGTTTTATCGGGACAGAGGCCTCATTTTTGTGAAGAAAGTTTTGAGGCTCCCATTCACCCCCCCTCTGGTCGCCTGGTTTTGACTCTTTCGGTCCTTCAAAGTGCCTTGGCCTGGTTAGTGGTTTTGAACGAAGACAATTTTATTTATTTTTCTTAATTATTAAAAAAATCAATTACTACTTGATGAGGTTTTTAACCACAAAAAATAAATGTCTCTGAGTTTTTTTAAAAAAAAACTAAGAAAATTATAGAGTGAATCCAAATAAAATATTTATTGTTTGTGAAAATATGTTTAGAAGCTCAAAAAAAAACTTCTCTAGGAGAAACAGAAAAATATTCCCAAAAAAATCCCAGAAATTTCTCAAAACATTCTAGTCAATGTCTCACATGCTGTTTTGAAAACTTTGCATAACAAAAATATGAGATACATCCAACATAAATAAATGCAACATACATGAATGCATTCATGCCATGCATTTCGTGCCTGTCGCGTTCTGGAACCATTTCATCAGGCTTCATTGTATTCTAGAACATACAGTAGGAATTAAGCACTAGGCCGCACATTACGCCGCTCAGGTTTTGTAGGGGTCGTTTCTTCAGCACTATGCCACGTTGGTATAAATAGCCAATTTATAGGGACGGTTGGGCAGGATTTGTAGTGATAGTTAGCCAGCGAGCTACTCTATTTTTAGAAATCACGTAAAGTGGGCTAAAAATTGCAAAAAAAAAAGTAGTCCGGAAAGGCCCACACCTGTCAGCCACCCACTTGCTCCATCATGTGCAATCCCTCCTCTGCCAGTCCATCCAACACTCACTTGTGTTAATATTAGATTTTCTTTCTCCTCGTATGATACTAAACCGAGTTTAAATTTAGTGTTTGAGATCCTAAACAAATTTAAATTAAAAGTTTGTCAACTACTAAGTTATATAATTTTTCAACATCAACAACTTTTTTCTGGGTTGTTTGTTCATTCGAGGTCGTTTAAAAATATTGAATTTTAAATTTGAGAATTCAAACATAGTTTCTCTTGATAAGATACTTTAAATAGAAAAGTTATCGATTACAAAGTTGCATAACTTTACGAGATCTATAACTTCAGTTTTGGTTGTTTCTCCATCTGAGGTCGTTTGAAAAATTCAAAATTCAAATTTGAGAAATTTAAATATAGTTTTCTTTGACAAGGTGTTTTCAAATTAAAAAGTTGTCTACTACAAAGTTACATAACTTTTTGATATCTGCAACTCTAGTTTTGGCTGTTTCTCCACCCGAAGCTGTTTCAAAATTTTAAATTTTAAATTTGAGAAATTTAAAAAGTATTCATTGACTATGTTTTCAAATCAAAAAGTTGTCAACTATAAAGTTAGATAACTTTTAAAGATCTACAACTAGATAAGTTGCTTAAAAAATCTTATTATTCCATTTCCCTATCCCTTAAAAAAATTATAGCTCACCTCCTTCAATGTTTAGCTATTGTGGAAAACCAAAATTAAAGTTTGTGCATATATTTGGTCATCTCAATGCACAAAATGACAAATGAAATGTTAAATTACATAGGCCAATTTTCCATTCTATGCACTCTGTTAGAATCACACCTGCCTTACCTCCGCTTTAGCGCAGGGGGTGGCGAGGGCTACCAACTGTCGTAAACACAAGCGATGGAACTGAAAGGTAAGTGGTGGAGGTACTTTTTTAATTCCCCAAAGGTCCTGTCATTACACTGTTCATCTCATGGTATTTATAGGGAATACCAAGCGACACTAGACAAATTATATTAGTGTACAAGAAAGATTCCTCAGCATCGCGTGGCGGAAGGGCAAAATCGTACTAACACAGGCAGAGCGGAAACCCTAGCTCTCTTCCTACCCGTCCGCCGCCACCTGGTTTGTGCACACCTTCGTGGGAACGCGGAGGTTAATCTCTCAGCTCCGGCAGTCGCGAGGCCCGGGTTCGCTTGCCATCCGTTGAGCTTAGCCCTCCTTGCGAAGGTGCGCGGTATGTGCGAGGGTTGTTTCCTGTCTCCTTCGTGCTTTCTTCCTGCAAGAACCGCAAGATAACCCGAAGGTCAAAACAATATCCGAGGGTTAGGTAAATGACCCGAGGAATTTAAAGAGTGACGAGGGTTTCCTTGATGGAAAGCAAAGCACCACGAGGGTTGTCTCCAGACTCAGCCAGCGCGACGTCACTGCCGAGGGTTCTTTCCCCCAACAGTAGCCCCTCGATGGCTTGGATCTAAAAACGATCGATCTTTAGGCCCAAGCAGCGCCTTTGTTTGGAAAAGAAACAGTGTCCCTCGGCAGCGACGCCCGCGGCTGCTTGTGGGCCAGGCCGTTGGTTTTAGTTTGCGGTGTTAGGGGTCCATTTCGTTTTTTGTGCCGTGGTTTTGGGGGTCGTGCTGTTTTTGTCGGGCTGGGTGGTTCGTGCTTTGGCCTATAAATATGTGGGTTGGTAGATGCTTTGAAGTTGTGCCATCCTTTTGCTATAGCCGGCCTGCTGCTGCGATTTGCTTGTAGCGAGGGTTCGTTTTAGTTTGTTTGCGAAGGTTGAGTCTGCTAAAGAGATGGCTAGGTTAAAGCAGACTGCTCGTGTTGCATCTCCGTCCAGCACGGACGAGGGGATAACTTTTGAGTTTGGGCTTAGTCTAGTTTGTAACTCGGATTTTGCCTCGTACATCAGGCGAGGCTGGATCGAGGAGGGAAAGGCGAGGGCAAGCTCTGGAGAGACTGTTGGGGGAAAGAACCCTCGGCAGTGACGTCGCGCAGGCTGAGTCAGAAGGAACCCCTCGCAATGCCCTGCGTTCCATTAAGAAAACCCTCGTCGCTTGATAAGCCCCTCGGGCCTTATTTCCTAACCCTCGGATACCAACTCGGCTTCCGGGTCGTCTTACGGTTCTTGCAGGAGAGAAGCGTGGGAAGAGCAAGGGACGACCCTCGCGCATGCCGCGCACCTTCGCAAGGAGGGTCGAGCTCACCGGGTGGCAAGCGAACGTGTGCCTTACGACTGTCTAGTGCCCCTTGGTATTCCCTATAAATACCAGGAGGTGAACAGTGTAATGGGGACGTTTTTTTGAGGAATAGAGCCACAACATCACTGTTCTCGCTTCTCTGTACCCTCGCGTTTAGTTTTGACGACCGACCACCTTTGTTGATCCCCTGCGCGTGAGCGGGGGTAAGGCAAGTGTGATCCCAACAGTTTGGCGCCGTCCGTGGGGATCCGAAGTTCGTAATGGCAGGAAATAGGAGAGCATCCTCAACCAGGGACCAACGCGTGACCAGGGAGGCCACGGCGACGGTCCAGCCTGTAGAAGAGAATGTAGAACCCTCGGAAACAGAAGAAGTTGCTCTAGGGATGGAGGTCCCAGGTCCTCACACTCGGCTGGTATCACAGCCACACCCGCACACCTCCGGAGGAGATGGGGAAGGAGATGAGGAGGAGTTGGGCCTCGAGGCTTTAGAGAGACTTCAGGCTGAGTTGCAGGAGAAGAAGAGACATCTAGACCAGCTTGAAAGGCACAACCGGCTGCGCCTTATCAGGCATAAGGCGGATGAAGCAAGAGAGCAGCTTCGCCGAATGGAGGAGTCCCTCGTAGCAGCTGAGGTCGAAGCCGAGGACTGGAATGACAGGCAAATGCCTCCACATCGAGAGGAGAATGTTGGGCAGGGACAGGGCAACGCTCGTCAGCCACCACCACCAAATTTTCGCCAACTTTACCCAGAAGAGCGAGAGCCAAACCTCCGTATACAGCGAAGGGCCCAACAACACCAGATGCCCTACGACCCAAGATCACCACTCTCCCAAATACTACAAACCCAACCCTGGCCACCATGCTACAATCCATAAAATCTGCCCCGTTATGACGGACTCACTGACCCTCGCCAATTCATAATGAGCTATGAAGCGGCAGTCGCCGCAGCAGGAGGAGACGAATCAACAATGGCGAAGTCTTTCGTGATTATACTTCGCGACATCGCCCAGACTTGGTACAGCAACCTCCGCCCCAGAACTATGGATTCCTGGGCCAACCTCAGAGACAGACTCTGCACAAACTTCAAGGGCATCACAGCAGCCCCATCAAACCCCATTGAGCTGTTCAACTGCAAACAAGAAGAGCGCGAACCGCTGCAAGACTACTGGCGAAGGTTCATCCAGATTAGAGCAAGAACTCCGGGGATATCCGACGAGGCCGTGATCCTCGTTGCAGTCAGCGGCCTGCGTCCGGGCCCATGTTCCTCAAAGTTTGCCAGGAAACTAGCAAACACAATCGAAGAGCTTCATGATACAATGGAAAGATACTGTAGAGCGAACATGGACTTCAGGGCAAAGTCTGACGCTCGAAGGTCGCAGCAGAAACCACAGTTGAGGCCCCAAGCGAGAGAAAACAACCCTCGCCAAGATCAAAGCAACATTGGCGCGATCAACAAGGCAAATCCACTCGAAGATCAGAGAAGGGGCACTCCGCCTTCGGGTAACCAAAATCCACATGGATTTCCACCCCCGCCTGACCAAATAAACCAATAGAGGGACCCGACCAAAATGTACTGTCATTTTTGTGGGCAAGGAAAGGGGCACACAACAAAGCAATGCGAGTGTTTTGCCAAAGGAAAGGAGTACCAAGAGTCCAAAAGAGCCAGTTCGTCCGAAAACAGAACCATCAATCACACCAGAAAACCAAATTTCAACCCAACCCACCCTCCATACCAGTACACACCTATAAACTATGGCCTACCTTCGTATCAACCATTCTACGCTCATCACCCACACTACAACCACACCTCATATCAATCAACCTCCATCCCTCAACGACAAAACACACCATACACCGTCACATACCCTACAACCCCTCAAACCCAAATCAACCAACAAGCGAGCAACGCTTTGCCACCACCACCACCAATACCAGCACTGCTAGCTCCACAACCTGTCACATCCGAAGCCCAAATCCAGACAACCATCAATAACCCAACATCAACCATCAGAGTAATACTAGCTATCACCGGGGGCTCCAACGAAGATCATAGGAACAAAAGGCAAAGGAAAGAGTGTGGCAGAACCGTCCTGATTATAAGAGCTCAAGTATTATCTTAATCAAATCCGTCTGACCTTGACTCATACTTGAACCCATATAACCCCGGTAGTCCGGAAACCTCGAAGGGTTTCTAACACCATACATCATACAGGATCGCATCGTTCAAGGATTACATTCGTAAAGATACAACATAGCGAAAATGAAACCGAATTTAAAATATCAGAGTGCGGAATTTAAAACGGAGTTATTACAATACTGAATTTTAAAAGTGCGGAAGCTTAAATAAGTTTTTAACACATGACCACCACACACGTGGTCCAAATAAAACATTGTTTTGATAAATCCACTCGACACAACTCACTCCTCCCTTTTTAAGATAATGTGCCACTAGTAGTCTCAGTCCAGCAAAAGAAAAGGGAAAAGCTTCTGAACGACCCTGCCCTGGGCCTACTCCTCATCACCTTCCACTGGGTAGAGGCAGTGCTTACAATAGCCGAAGTAGACCTGGCCATCTGCAACAACGAGATAAACCCTGAGTACGGGAATGTACTCAGCTAGACTTACCCGTCCAATTGAAAATAAAGACACCAAGGACATGCAAGGCCTTTTTGGGTGGAGCTGGGATCTTGAATTTGCGAAAATCTCAATTTAAAATAAGCGGTAATTAATGATAATGATGAGCTGTCATCTTTTATACCTATTCCTTCTTCTAGGTTTGCACCTGAACTATTGCACACACTTGAGTCTAGCAGACAAATAATATAACCATATCCAGTTGACTTGTCCACATTTTAGTTGAACCTTTAGATATCACATGGAGTTGTATCGTGGTGAAGCTCGCCATAGTTTCCCACTAACCGGGGGAGACGGCGACTCGAATCGAATTCCAAACCAGCTAGTGAAAGACCTTTAATACCAGCCCACACTTTCCCCGTCGGGTCCATGCATTGGGCAACCGCTCGACGCTTGTTCGTGGTGGTAATCGCCGCGGTTCAAGCACGGACCGCCCAATTGGAACCTGGCGATGGCCTCACGCGGCAGATCGCAATTTCCATACTAGAGGGCACGACACGGGTTGAGACCGGCCCGAACAGCTTCTAACCGGCTTTGGGGTCGATGATTACGGCACCGACATATCCCTAAGTAAAAGGGCGCGTTCAAAAATGAACGAGGGCCAACATCGATACAAACCTACACGATCCAACGGACGGACTGCCCCAAGTTTCCAAACTTGTGCCTTGCCTTCCAGTTGACCGTATTTCACTACAACTCAGGTTCTTTTCCACGATAGCAAATATAGCCAACCGTGATCTGGTAACTACCCATCAGGGTATTACGGAAACATCCTTAACTACTACTTTTATTAAGCAGGCTAAGCAATTCTACATTGCAAATAAATAACAGGATAACAAGGTAGATATTAATCAACCATCAAGGAATGGTAATGCAGCAAATAGGATTCATTCAACTCCTAAACCTAATGCATCACAATATAAAAGGACTCAAGTAATTTAATTGTAAATACTGGGAGACTTAGAATGCTCCGGGGCTTGCCTTGGGTGAAGACCGAGGCCTCGTGAGAGGGGCACTCGGGCAAGTTAGTGACGGGGACGGGGTCGGCTTCCTCGGCTTGCTGGAGCTCCGGAATCTGCTGCTCGGCGCTTATCTCCTGCTCCTGGTCGGGCTCCGGCGGGGTCGATCCTATTGTATGCGACGATTAATAAATAATTCAAAAGAAACTTAGGTTTGAACTGCAAGTGCACTTTTCTGGACTCAGAAAAATCCACAAAAATTCCAGAAGGCAAACAATAGTTGCTGGGCTCCACTGAACAAATTTCAGCCAAAAATAAAATACAGAACTGTAGATATAAAAAAAATGACAAGCAAACTGCCCAAAAAGGTGCTTTGAACTAGCTCTCCATCCAAAAAGTGTTAAACAGCAGACTTCATATTTTTCCCAGATTCTACTTCACATTTTATGCTTATCAAGAAAGTTCCATGAACAGAAACATTATACTATTTCTTACATGAATTTTCAAAGGAAAACACAGAAAAGCACATTTGTAAAGCATCTCCAGATTTCTTCACATAACAGATCATGCTTACATTTTTCTTAGCTTGAACCTCATGAACAGAGACTACACAAATTTTTCCATATTTTATTTCAGCATATAAAACACCCTAAAATTTATTCTAAGAAATCAGCCAAAAAGGACTTTAAACCATAACAGAAACTTTTTCCACGTAAACAGTGCATCATATATTTTTCATAGGTGTAAAATATGATAATAAACTTACACCAAATTTTCCAGGAATTAACTCAACCAGACAACATATATAACCATTTATCTTAGCAAAAGCATATAAACTGGAATAAAAGAAAACAGTAAAATAAACTTCTATCAAAAATACTTTTATATTTTTCCATGGCAGATCTACTCACAAACAAGCTAACAAAACTGAAAGCACTCCATTTGGACTAACAAAACAGGATCTACAAAATAAACAAGCATTTACTGAAAAAAGAAAAACATTTTGGAAAACGTTTTCTGGAACACTCGGCGCACGGAAAGGTGTGAGCTCGCTCGAGGCCTGGCTCGAACGTGACAGCGGCCGAGGGTTCGCTCGAGGCCTAGCTCGGGCGAGTCGGAAATCAAACGCCCGTCCGAGGCCTGGCTCGAGGGCTCGGGCGAGACGGACAACTATCGTCCGTCCGAGGCCTGGCTCGAGGGCTCGGGCGAGACGGAAAGCCATCGCCCGTCCGAGGCCTGGCTCGAGGGCTCGGGCGAGACGGAAAGCCATCGCCCGTCCGAGGCCTGGCTCGAGGGCTCGGGCGAGACGGAAAGCCATCGCCCGTCCGAGGCCTGGCTCGAGGGCTCGGGCGAGACGGAAAACTGGGGAGAGGTTTGACCGTCGATTCCTCGCCGACGGTGAGGTCGCCGGTGGGGAAGCTAGGCTTGTGAACTCGACTCGATGAGGCGCATCGAGTGGTGTAGGTGGTTTGGCTAGCGCACGGCCGGAGCATGCCGGCGGCGAGCGGCGGCGCACGGAGGCGGCGGCATCGCGCGGCTACGCCGTTTCCGGCGGTCGCCGGTGAAATTGGGGAAGGCAAAAGCTTGAGTGACCTTAAGGAGCTAAGCTACGGGGTTGGTTTGGCCCGGGTGGCTCCAGAGGAGCTTGGCCACGAGCGAGGTCCGCGGCGGCGCCCATGGCGCTCGGCCAGAGAGAAACGGGTGGTAGAAGACGGTAGCGTTGAGACTGGGTGGTGTTCTCACCTTGCCTTGGCTCGGTGAAGCTCGAGGATGAAGAAGAGGAGTCGGTGGAGCTCGGGTTGGGGAAGAACGGCGTTGCGGCTCGGCGGTGGCGACTGGCGGACCGAAGGAGGCGCTACGTCCTCCGGCGGCGTCGGGACTTGGTCAGGGATGACGACGTGCGCACGACGTGTGCACGGCGTAGGCGGAGAGGCTGGCGAGAGGGATTGGATGGTGGTGGTCGGGTGTGGCCGGAACGGTGGAGGGAAGTGATGGTGGTGAACGGTCGGCGAGAGTGGCGGATGCTTGCGCGTTCGTGGGAGCTGAGAGCGGGCGAGCTGGAATGGCAGTGGGGAGAGGGGAGTGCGGTGCGCTCAGGGTTTTGATCGGCTTGACCGGCCGGTGGTCGTGGCGGGACACGGCGGCACGGTCGGCGGGGCAGCGCGGGCGATGCCGTGCACGGCGAGCGGGCGCGGCAGGCGAGGCGAGCGGCGACTGGCGAGCAGGGATCGTGGCGTGATCGAGCGAGCAACGATCTAGCGGCGATAGGGCGAGCGGGATACGGTGCAGGCGAAGGCGGCCACGCGGCGCTTGCGGCCGGCGTACGGCACGAGCGTCAGGCGAGCGGCGGTGCGCGGCGCGCGCGGCGCGCGGGCGAGTGCGGGAGCGGGCCGGCGCACGCGAGCGGGCGAGCTGGGCCGGCGCGCGCGAGTTGGGCCGAAAGGCCAGATGGGCCGGAAGGGTTGGCGCGGGAGAAAACGTTTTCCTTTTTCTTTTTCCAAATTCTTTTCAAACTTTGACCATTCGAAACAGTTTCAAAAACTCCAAACTAGGTTTTGACCCAAATATGAAAGTTGCTCAAAATAATTTTCTCTACAACTTTCATATAAGACACTTTTTCTGAAAACCATTTTTAAATCCTCCACATAAACAAAGCAAATTTTGAAACATAAACCATTTCGTTTGACTTATACTTATTTAACACACTATATAGAACTAGGTCAAAACTCCAACATGAAAAACACTCTACTCAATATTCTCTATTTTATACAACTCTTTGCCAAAACAGAAATCCATTTGAATCATCGAGTCAAAAAGAAATCCAAATCCAAATAAACAAAAGACAAAAGCATTCTCATGCACATGAAATGATGCAATGCATTGCTTATGCTTCTTAGTAGCTAATTGCAATTCCTAATGCAGTGCTTGACACTAGGGTGTCACAAAGAGCATGCCAGAAGAGTGCACCACGTAGCCGTCGAAGGACCGCACAAATTTGGGTGATGGTCCCACATCCCAATAACCTTCGATTCCTCCGACATGAAGTTAAGGGATTACCCTCACACTGATGCTATGGTGATCGAAACCAATCTAGCAGGATGGACAGTAACCAAAATCCTGGTCGACACCGGAAGCTCCGCAGACATTCTGTTTGCCACAACCTTCGACAGCATGAAATTTGACAGAAACCTCTTGCAACCCGTTGGCAACCCTCTATACGGTTTCGGCGGTCAACAAGTAAGAGCTGTTGGGAAAATATCTTTGCCCGTAACCTTTGGAGACCAGGTGAACTGCAGAACAGAGCACATAACCTTCGATGTGGTTGACATGTTTTATCCTTACAATGCAATATTTGGCCGAGGGGTCATCAATGCATTCAACACAGTCATCCATCCTGCATACCTTTGCATGAAGCTTCCTACCCCAAAGGGGGTCGTTGCAGTATACTGAGATCAAGACATTGCAAGAGCCGCTGAAGGAACAGCAGCACCTGGGCAATGTAATGTACACAATTTAACAAACCATCAAATATCAAAGCCTCACAGCGAAGGTGAAGTAACCAACAACCAAAGAAGAGCATCACCCAAAGAGGAAACCAAACAAGTTCAACTCTTTGAGGGCAACTTCGAAAGAAAGGTGCTCATCTCAGCCAACTTAGACCCCTAGTCAGAAAACAACCTCATCCTTTTCCTCAAGGAAAACTCCGACACCTTCGCTTGGTCTGCGGAGGACCTCAAGGGAGTGAACAGAACCTTGATCGAGCATACCCTAAACATAAAGCAAGGATATCGCCCAGTCAAACAAAAGCTTCGCAAAATGTCAGAAGAAAGGAAAGATGCAGCGAGGGCAGAAGTAAAAAGACTCCTAGATGCAGGGGTCATCCGCCCAGTAAAATACCCAACATGGCTTTCAAATGTGGTCCTAGTACAGAAGAAGAACAAGAAGTGGCGAATGTGCGTAGATTTCACATGCTTAAACAAAGCTTGCCCGAAGGATGACTTTCCCCTACCAAACATAAGCACCTTGGTTGACAGAGCAGCTGGTTGCTAAATGCTTTCTCTCCTCGACTGTTTCTCGGGGTATCATCAAATCTGGATGAATGAAGAAGATGAGGAAAAAACAAGCTTCATCACACCTTCGGGCACTTTTTGTTTTAGAAGAATGGCAGAAGGTTTGAGAAATGCAGGATCTACCTTCGTCCGCATGACATCCGAAGTTTTCAAAGATGAACAGGCTATCTCTGCCTACGTCGATGATTTGATTGTTCAAAGCGAGCAAAAAGAAAACCACATCTCAGACTTGGCAAGAGTGTTCAACAACCTTCGGTCAGCCGGATTAAAACTAAATCCCGAAAAATGTGTTTTCGGGGTAAGCGAAGGAAAACTGCTAGGTTGCATCGTCTCAGCAAGGGGAATTGAAGCCAACCCCGAAAAAATCGACGCCATCATCAACATGGAACCCCCGACAACAAAAAAAAGCCGCTCAACGGCTATCACGCCGCTTAGCAGCACTCAGCAGATTCATCTCCAAATCAGCCGAGCGAGGGTTACCTTTCTTCGAAACTTTGAGAAGCACTGCTCCATTCAATTGGGGACCTCGACAGCAGAAAGCTTTCGAGGATCTGAAAAGGTACCTCACCAGCTTGACCGTCTTGACCAGCCCTAGCAAAGGGGACCTGCTACTCCTGTACGTCGCAGCCTCGTCTCACGCAGCCAGCGCAGTACTGATCAAAGAGCTGCACAAAAATAACAAAACCAGGCAGGCCCCAATCTACTATGTGTCAGAAACCCTCGAGGGTCCCAAGCGAAACTACTCAGAGCTCGAGAAGATAGCATACACCATGGTCATGACGTCGCGAAATCTAAAGCACTACTTCCAGGCATACGAGATCCAAGTACTCTCAGCATACCCTCTCGAAAACATATTCAAGAACAATGAAGCAGTCGGCAGGATAGCAAAATGGGCGATCGAATTGAACAGTTACACCATAACCTTCGTGGGAAGAACAGCGATCAAATCGCAGGCCTTAGCAGATTTCATAGCCGAATGGACTCCAGACCCTCGCAGAGATGGAGTCGAAACAGATCCGTTTTGGACAGTGTATGTCGACGGAGCTTGGGGAGTAGCTGGAGCAGGAGCCTCGGCTATCCTAGTTTCACCATCTGGATCGAGGCTACGATACGCAAAAAGACTCAACTTCAAGTGCACAAACAATTCCGCAGAATACGAAGCTGTAATATTAGCACTTTCAAGGCTCCGAGCTTTATCCGTCCAAAGAGCGGTCATTAGCACAGACTCTCAAGTCATCGCGGGTCATATTGAGAAAAACTACAAAGCAAAAGATCCAGAGCTACACAAATATTTACAATATGTCCGAAGGTTAGAATATTTCTTCCTCGGCGTAACAGTGAAAGCAATCCCGAGATCAGAGAACAGCGAGGCAGACAGTCTGGCCAAAGCAGCAGCACAACAACTACAGCTGCCCCCTGATGTGTTTCACGAAGTAACAACTCAATCAGCAGTCGAAGCCTCCGAAAAGACTGCAAAGCTGATCAATGCAATCCAAAGCGAAGACTGGAGAGCACCTATCATGGCCTATATCAACGGGTTGCATGAACCCGAGTCCAAAGAGGAAGAAAACAGACTCAAACAAAGAACTCGAGGGTACAGAATAGTGGACAACATTTTGTTCAAAGCCTCGGTGACCTCGCCATGGCTAAAATGTGTCACAGGATCAAGGAAAGGATATTCTCAAACTTATTCACGAAGGTATCTGTGGTTCACACAACGGCCCAAGGGCGCTAGTTGGAAAAGCTTTCCGTCAAGGCTTCTATTGGCCAACAGCATTACGAGATGCAGAAGATGTCGTCAAACGTTGCGAGGGTTGCCAGTTAACAGCAAAAACACAAAATGCCCCAGGGCCCCAACAACTCTGATATGCCCAACATGACCCATGCATAGATGGGCAATGGACCTCGTTGGTCCACTACCAACAGCTCCAGGAAACCTCCGCTACGCGGTGGTAGCTGTGGAATACTTCACCAAGTGGATTGAGACTAGACCGTTGGTTTCTATCACCTCTCTAGCCGTAAAAAAAATTTTCTAGCAGCAAATAATTTGTCGCTTCGGGGTTCCCAAACACCTAACTGTCGACAATGGAACTCAGTTTGACAGCGAGGTCTTCAAGGAATTTTGCGCACAAATAGGAACAATCTTGTGCTTCGCCTCAGTCCGGCACCCTCAATCCAATGGATTAGTTGAAAGAGCCAACACAATAATTTTCCAAGCCATATCCAAAAAATTACAAGGAAGGACCAAGGGAAAGTGGGCGGAAGAGCTAACCTCGGTAACCTGGTCCCATAACACCTTGGAATGCAGAGCTACCAAATTCACACCTTTTAGGCTCCTATTTGGCGAAGAAGCTGTGTTACCAGAAGAATTGAAACATGTTTCACTCAGAACAACACTCGAACCAGATGAACAAAACCAACAGCTTGACAAAGATTTGCTCGAGGAAACGAGATGCAACGCAGTGCACAACCTTCGCAAATATCAAGAAGAAACAAAAAAATGGCGAGACAAAAAGGTGAGAATCAAAGAACTGAAGAAGGGTGACCTCATCCTCATTCGGAAACAAAACACCAGCATGGCGGGTGTGATACCCTAGTGTCAAGCACTGCATTAGGAACTACATTTAGCTACTAAAATGCATGAACAATGCATTGCATCATTTCATGTGCATCAAAGTGCTTTTGTCTCTGAATATTTGTCTGGATTTTGGTTTCTATTGAACTTGGTTGTTTGATTGACCTTCTGACTTGGCAAATAGTTTCATAAAATAAAGAATACTGAGTAAAATGTTTTTCTTGATGACATCTTGACCTAGTTCAAAATAGTTTATCAAATAAAAAGGAGGAAAACAAAATGGTTTGAGTCTCAAAAATTGGCTTTATTTATGAGGGGTTGTAAAAATGGTTTTCGGAAAAAGTATCTTATATGAAAGTTGTAGAGAAAATTATTTTGAGCAACTTTTATTTTTGAGTCAAAGCCTAGTTGGGAGTTTTTGAAACTGTTTTGAATGGTCAAAGTTTGAAAAGTTTTTGGAAAAAGAAAAAGGAAAACGTTTCTTTCCCGCGCTTCCCATCCGGCCCGCTTAGCCTCTCGACCCGCCAGCGCCGTGCCGGCCCAGCCGCGCTCGCCCGCGCGCGCGCCGCGCGCGACAGCCTCGCCGCGTCGTACGCCGGTCGGAGCGCCGCGTGGGGGCCAGCCTCTGCCCCGAATCCGCCCCGACGACTCCTCTCGCGATCGCTTCCGTGTTCGAGCGCGCAAGATCGCTCTCGCCCTCTCCGCGCACGCCTCGCCTGCCGAGCCCCCTCGCTGGCCGCGCCCCGCCTCTCGCCGCTCGCCGCACCGGGCCCCGCCACTACGGCCCGTCCGGCCACGCCCGAGGGCAAAGACCCGCGCACCGCCCCCTCTCTCTCTCCCGCTCTTCATTCGCACCAGCCGCTCCCACCATCTCTCCCCTCCTTCCGCGAACGCAAGCCGAGAGCACTACTCGCCTTCGCCGTCGCACGCCACCGTGAAAACACCCCACCGCGTTCCAGCCCTCACTAAGCCACCGCCGGCCGATTAACTCCGGCCACCACTCCGCCATCATCTAGACCACACGGTGCTCCCGCTTTCACCTTCGCCGGAGCCCCACCACCGCCGGAACGAGGAGTGCCACCTCTCGGCCGCCGTCGACGACCGGGAGTGCAAGCCGTTGTTCCACACCACCCGAACCTTCGCAAAGCCCCATCTTCCTCGTCGAGCTCCGTCGCTTCAAAGCAAGGTGAGAACACCCATCTGTCGCAACGCTACCGTTCCCCACCGTTCTCTCTCACCCGGCCGAGCGCCATGGGCGCCGCCGTGACCTTCGCTCGTGGCCAAGCTCCTCTGGAGCCTTTCAAGCCAAACCAACCACCAGTCTCACTCCCTAGGATCCCCTTAAAGCTTTTGCCTCCACCAATTTCACCGGCGACCGCCGGAAACGGCCAAGCCGAGCACCGCCGCCGCCGCCGTCTGCCATGGCTCGTCGCCGGCGAGCTACGGTCGCGCGCTGGCCAAACCAACCGCACCACCCGATTCGCCTCGTCAAGGGGAACACAGCGAGCCTAGCCTCGCCGCCGGCGACCTCACCGTCGGCGAGCATCGGGCGGTCAACCCCGTCCCCTGCTTTTTCTTTCACTGACTAGTGGGTCCCGTTGACCAGCGGACCCCGCGTGTCAGCCTCACCCGGTCCATGGACCGAGTTCACGTAGGCCCAGCCGGGAGATTTCAAATGATTTTCCTTTTGTTTTATTTTCCAGAAACGCTTGTTATTTTTGTGTAGCTCGATTTAAAAGTCCAAATGAAGTGCTTTCTGTTTTGTTAGCTTGTTTATGAGTAGATCTATCATGGAAAAATATGAAAGTATTTTTGGTAGAAGTTTTTATTACTGTTTTTATTTATTTCAGTTTATATGCTTTTATTGAAATAAATGGTTATATATGTTTTCCGGTCAAGTTAATTCATGGAAAATTTTGTGTAGGTTTCTTATCATGTTATGTACCTGTGAAAATTATATAAGGCACTATTTATGTGGAAAAAGTTTCTGTTATGGTTTAAAGTCCTTTTTAGCTGTTTTCTTGGAATAAGTGTTAAGGTGTTTTATAGGTCAAAATAAATTATGGGAAAATTCATACAGTCTCTGTGTATGATGTTTGGTTAGGAAAAATGTAAGCATGGTCGGTCATGTGAAGAAAAATGAAGTTGCTTTATAAATGTACTTTTCTGTGTTTTTCTTAAGAAATTCATGTAGGATATAATATAATGTTTCTGCTCATGGAACTTTCTTGCTAAATATGAAATGTGGAGTAGAATCTGGGAAAAATATGAAACTGAGTTTAGCACCCTTTTCCAGTAGGGTTGTAGTTCAATGGGGTTAATTTGGAATAGATTTGTTTATTTTGTGTAGGATGATATGTTTATGTTTTGGCAGTACCCTTCTTGCAGTAAAGTGTTCATGTGTAGATAAAGCAAGAAAAATTATGAAATCTGCTGTTTGACACGTTTGGTGTGAAAAGTTAGTTCAAAGCATATTTTGAGCAGTTTATTTCATCTTTTTGTGGCCGTTGTTCTGCATTTTATTTCTTGCTGAAATTTGTGCACTGAAGTCCTGATGGTGTTAGTTGCTTTCTAGAATTTTTGTGGATTTTTCTGAGTTCAGAAAAATGCACTTGCAGTTCAAACCTGAATTTCTTTTGAATTTCTAAATAGGAAATGGTTGAATTAATGATTTTATCTTATGGGATAAATACGTATTTACCTCAATGTCAAAAGTGGTTCAACAAGTTGGTTTTGTTGGTTTGCAAGAAATTTTACTTTTCTTACCACCGCATCCCGCACCACATATTAGTTATTTATTATTTTTCAACCGCATTGCAATAGGATCGACACATCCGGAGCCCGACCAGGAGCAAGAAGCAAGCGTCGAGCAGGAGATCCTAGAACTTCATCAAGCAGAGGAAGTCGACCCCGCGGCAGAAACTAACTTGCCCGAGTGCCCCTCCCACGAGGCCTCGGTCTTCGCTCAAGGCAAGCCCCGGAGCATTCTAAGTCTCCCAGTTTTTACAATTAAATTACTTGAGTCATTTTAACCTGTGATGCATTAGGTTAGGAGTTGATTGAATCCTACTTGCTACATTACCATTCCTTGATTATTGATTAATATCCGCCTTGTTATCCTGTTATTATTTATTAATGTAGGATTGCTTAGCCTGCTAAATAAAAGTAGTAGTTAAGGATGTTCCCGTAATACCCCTGGTGGGTATTTACCGGATCACGGTTGGCTATATTTGCTATCGTGGAAAAGAACCTGAGTAGTAATGAAATACGGTCAACTGGAAGGCAAGGCACAAGTTTGGAAACTTGGGGCAGTCCGTCCGTTGGATCATGTAGGTTTGTATCGATGTTGGCCCTCGTTCATTTTTGAACGCGCTCTTTTACTTAGGGATATGTCGGTGCCGTAATCATCGACCCCAAAGCCGGTTAGACGCTGTTCGGGCCGGTCTCAACCCGTGTCGCACCCTCTAGTATAGAAATGCGATCTGCCGCGTGAGGCCATCGCCAGGTTCCAATTGGGTGGTCCGTGCTGTGAGCCGCGACGATTACCACCACGAATAAGCATCGAGCGGTTGCCCAATGCATGGACCCGACGGGGAAAGTGTGGGCTGGTATTAAAGGTCTTTCACTAGCTGGTTTGGAATTCGATTCGAGTCGCCGTCTCCCCCGGTTAGTGGGAAACTATGGCGAGCTTCACCACGATGCAACTCCATGTGATGTTTAAAGGTTCAACTAAAATATGGATAAGTCAACTGGATATGGTTATACTATTGCTTGTTAGACTCAAGTGTGTGTAATAGTTCAGGTGCAAACCTAGAGTAAAGAAATAGGTCTAAAACTGACAGCTCATCTATGTCATTTAATACTCCTTATCTTAATTGTGAGCTTTCCGCAA
This sequence comes from Coix lacryma-jobi var. lacryma-jobi, assembly GCA_009763385.1. NCBI lineage: Eukaryota > Viridiplantae > Streptophyta > Magnoliopsida > Poales > Poaceae > Coix > Coix lacryma-jobi. The sequence goes on from CM019828.1 coordinate 138,886,876, forward strand.
CTAAAAGATCCCAGCTCCACCAAAAAGGCCATGCATACCCTTGGTGTCTTTATTTTCGGTTGGACGGGTAAGTCTAGCTGAGTACATTCCCGTACTCAGGGTTTATCCCGTTTGTTGCAGATGGCCAGGTTTACTATGGCTATTGTAAGCACTGCCTCTACCCAGTGGAAGGTGATGAGGAGTAGGCCCAGGGCAGGGTCGTCCAGAAGCTTCCCCTTTTCTTTTGTTGGTCTGAGACTACTGATGGCACATTACTTAAAAAGGGAGGAGTGAGTTGTGTTGAGTTGGAGTTATCAAACAATGTTTTATTTGGACCACATGTGTGGTGGTCGTGTTTCAAAACTTATTTAAGCTTCCTCACTTTAATTTCGGTATTGTAATAACTCGATTTTAAATTCGCACTCTGATGTTTTAAATCCGATTTCGTTTATCTGTGTTGTATCCTTGCGAATGTAATTCTTGAACAATGCGATCCTGTATGTTGTACGATGATAGAAATCCTTCGAGATTTCCGGACTACCGGGGTTATATGGGTTCAAGTATGAGTCGATGTCAGACGGATTTGACTAAGACGGTACTTGAGCTCTTATAATCAGGACGGTTCCGCCACAGCGGGTAAGTTTCAGCCAAAATAGACGGGACCATACCTAATAGTAGAATGCAATCGTCCTGGGTCCTACCACCTCTCTGACAGCGAAGGAAATCGCCTGCCTCATACCTGGCATGTTAACGGCCTTCGCAAATTCTACCCATAGCGGAGCCTTAGCAAGCTCTCGCAACATGTAATTTGCCTTTAATCTCTCTTTATTCAGCACCATACTTGTAACAAAAACAAAGGAGCTGCACTCTTTTTCCTTACGAAGGGGCGTAAGATTTTTTAACGAGGCAGTTTCCAAGTCCTTAATAAAGGCATCAACCCCCGAAAAAACAAAACTCTAAAGTCTGCTTCAGTTTCCCATAAACATCGATACAAGCAGCTCTTATCAAGAGCACTTCTAATCGATGACAACCCTTGAAGATTGCTTCGAAAAACAAATTTTTTCGAAACAAACCTGCGCAAAGCAAACTTTACCTCCACCTAAGATAAGGGGAGGCGCGAAGTCCAAAAAAGTTGAGCACCCTCGCAAAAAACGCCAGGGGCTCGCAAAACAAACTTCACCTCCACCTAAGAAAAGGGGAGGCGCGAAGTTCAAAAAAGTCGAGCACCCTCGCAAAAAATGTCAGGGGCTCGCAAAGCAAACTTCACCTCCACCTAAGATAAGGGGAGGCGCGAAGTCCAAAAAAGTCGAGCACCCTCGCAAAAAACGCCAGGGGCTCGTAAAGAAAACTTCACCTCCACCTAAGATAAGGGGAGGCGCGAAGTCCAAAAAAAAGTTGAGCAGCCTCGCAAAAAACGTCAGGGGCTCGCAAAAGCAAACTTCACCTCCACCTAAGATAAAGGGAGGTACGAAGTCCAAAAAAGTCGAGCACCCTCGCAAAAAACGCCAGGGGCTCGCAAAGCAAACTTCACCTCCACCTAAGATAAGGGGAGGCGCGAAGTCCAAAAAAGTCGAGCACCCTCGCAAAAAACTCCAGGGGCTCGCAAAGCAAACTTCACCTCCACCTAAGATAAGGGGAGGCACGAAGTCCAAAAAAGTTGAGCACCCTCGCAAAAAACGCCAGAGGCTCGCAAAGCAAACTTCACCTCCACCTAAGATAAGGGGAGGCGCGAAGTCCAAAAAAGTCGAGCACCCTCGCAAAAAACGCCAGGGGCTCGCAAAGCAAACTTCACCTCCACCTAAGATAAGGGGAGGCGCGAAGTCCAAAAAAGTCGAGCACCCTCGCAAAAAACATCAGGGGCTCGCAAAGCAAACTTCACCTCCACCTAAGATAAGGGGAGGCGCGAAGTCCAAAAAAGTCGAGCACCCTCGCAAAAAACGCCAGGGGCTCGCAAAGCAAACTTCACCTCCACCTAAGATAAGGGGAGGCGCGAAGTCCAAAAAAGTCGAGCACCCTCACACAAAACGCCAGGGGCTCGCAAAACAAGCTTCACCTCCACCTAAGACAAGAGGAATCGCGAAGTATAAAAAATCGAACAACCTCTCAAAACAGAAAGCGTTGAGCGAGCCTCGCTAAAAGAAAAGGGGGCGTCGCTGTTTTTCCTAATCAGCTTACAAAAGCGTTAAGCGAGCCTCGCTAAAAGAAAAGGGGGCGTCGCTGTTTTTTCTAATCAGCTTACTAAAGTGTTAAGCGAGCCTCGCTAAAAGAAAAGGGGGCGCCGCTGTTTTTCTTAATCAGCTTACTAAAGCGATAAGCGAGCCTCGCTAAAAGAAAAGGGGGTGTCGCTGTTTTTCCTAATCAGCTTACAAAAGCGATAAGCGAGCCTCGCTAAAAGAAAAGGGGGCGCCACTGTTTTTCCTAATCAGCTTATAAAAGAGTTAAGCGAGCCTCGCTAAAAGAAAAGGGGGCACCGCTGTTTTTCCTAATCAGCTTACAAAAGCGTTAAGCGAGCCTCGCTAAAAGAAAAGGGGGCGCCGCTGTTTTTCCTAATCAGCTTACAAAAGCGATAAGCGAGCCTCGCTAAAAGAAAAGGGGTCGTCGCTGTTTTAGTAAACACCTCTCTTAAACGAAAAGCGAGCCTCGAGGGTCAAATATCTTTTTAATCAAACTGCAAAAAATGAATAGCATCTGCACGAAACAACCTTACAAATTGTTTGCTTCTGTACAAAGCAACTATAGTGTGATATACACTCAATAGAAATAATAAAATTACAAGGAACCATCACCATCCTCAATCAACACTAAATCATCAAAACCCTCGCCACCCTCCTCAAATCCTATATCCACCAGAACTATGGGTCCCCACAACAAACGAGCCACAGGAACAAGTGGCAATTCCCCAGGCAAAACCCTCGCCCTATACATATATCTCCGACCTACATCACTAACTTCCGAAGGCTCCTCTTTCGGAATCACAAGTGAGCCGTCCGGACCCAGATCAAGATTGCTTCGCCCAAACAAGTAATCCAGAGCAGTATTCTCATCGATATCATCATCAACAACAGCTTGCGTGGACGAAGAAGAACCAAACAAAAAACGTGTAGCCTGTCGATCAGTATAATCTGCCTCACGCCAAAAACGACTCGACCTGCTGTTCTTCAAATCGTACCTTCACACCTTCGACCACCAAAAACGTTCAAAAGGCAGCGAAGGGTGTTTAAGCCTATCTAGAGCCCACGATTCACCAGTTATAAAAACATCTTGATAATTTAGCGTCAGTGGTGCCACATCAAATACTTCTAGCACGGTTCCATCAGGAACCTGCATTTTCACAGAATTAAAAAAGTATCTCAGTATCACAAAGCACAAATTCATTTCCCACTACCCAACATATTACAAAACGACACTCGCTTGAGCTACTCCCATTTTTCACACCTGCTCGGCGCCCCTATGCCCTTCCACCCTAGCTTCGCCGGCTGTAGCATCCAAATCCTCGCCGATCGCAGCATCCAAAATCTCCACAGTTACAGAAGGATCAGCGGCAGACACTTCGACCATCGTCGCCTCTTCCACATTAGCCTCTCCAGCGACAGGGGCATCCTCAGCCGAGGGTACCGCCTCCGCTGGTGGAACCTCCGCAGAATTGGGCGCAGGAGCAGACTTGGAGCATCCCGCAATGCCTTTAGTCGCAGTCGGCGAAGGCAGCGCGTCTTTCCGAGCCTGCAAAAAAGACCACAGAATTAAATACCAACATGTTCATCCATGAATAGAAACAAGAAACAAACATCTCATACAGTGGATACCTAGCGAGTAGCTTCGGCCGCCTCTTCGAAGGCGAGGGCGCGTCCACCACCGTTGATCCAAAACCTGCGGAGCAAGCGCATCGCGCAGTTTCGAACCTCCGCATCATCAGTCTTCATTTGACGTACCTCGTCAACAGTCGGGAAAATGTGGTTCGGCTTCCTGATCTTCCGAAGGTGTTCGCAATCGGCTTGGCGAAGGGTCCCGGCCATGGCCAAAGCTCCGGCGTAACAACCGAAGTCGGCCGCGTTATACACCAAAGAACTGAAAACATCCAGCTCATTTTTTAAGTCAAGCTTCGAATGCCTCAGCATTAACAACAGGTAACGGCTCCCAGCAGAGCCGCCGGCTTCAGTCAAGCAGGTGTCAATTTTACCCTTAATCTCTCCCATGCTTTTCTGCCATGCCTCCGACTGAGAAGCCAGCTCCGAGGACAGCTCATTTATACGACTCCTTGAAGAGACCAAGTCTTTGTCCTTATCACGACAAGATGCCAACAGTTCAGCGTTACGGTTTGCGACACTCTGTGTTTCCTCTCGGGTTTTCTTAACTTTCTCAAGAGCTCCTTTAAGCTCGATTTCTTTGTTCTCTAAACTGCGCCAAAGGTCTTTGTTTTCTTCCTCAACCTCGGCCAACCGTCCCCTTAAAAAATCATCGTTCATACCTGCCCTTCGGCGCGCAGAGCGACTGAGAAGAATCAACTCAGCCAACTTAATGTCAATATCATCATGAAGCTCATCCAAGGGCTGGTTGACTAGACGAAGCTCGGCTTCCGGCACACAAACCCGACCAAACACTCGTCCAAGAAAACGCCTTTTCTCCGGAGTGCATTGCAAATGGCACTCTCGAAGGTCCGGACTCGTGAAGAGCTCCGTCTTTGGATCCGAAACTCCAACCTTCTTGGCAAAGTAAGGAAGGTTGGACCGGCTAGCTTCGCCATATGGCCTTTTACCAGGGTTCCTTTCCGATTCAAGCTCACCCTTCACCTCAAAACCATCAACCCAAATGTGCGACCCCGCGAACTCGGGCACTAATCCTCGCTCGGGGCTCTCAGGCTCGAGGTCCCACATGATATCATCAATGCTTCGAGCAGCTTCGGCATCAGCACTCGATGAGACTATCGCTTTACCACGGTCATCATCAATCGACACTTCTTCGTTCGTGTCGCCCTCGTTGCTGGAGGTGTCACTAGTTTCTTCAGTAGAATCATCCTCAGAGCCGACCTCTTTCTCTGCCTCCTTCTCTTTCTCCTTTTCGTCTTCATCGGAGGAAGCTTCGTCATCAGATATCTGGATCAAAGCTCCAATCCCGCCAACGCGTGGTACACGCCCCCCGGCCTTAGCAACACCTCGACCGCCTATCACAGGCATGATGGCCGAGGAAGAGGAAGTGCCGACAGCGCCCGACGCCATAGCAACCTTCGTCGCCAGTGTTTTGGTTCGACCCCTAGCGCTGCCACGGCCCCGACCACGACCCCTCTTAGGCCGTGAGACAACCCCCTTCTCCTCCGCGGACGCGCGTTTTCTCTTTTTTGGCGCATCCTCGCTCGAAGGTGCGGCCCAATCAGGATACGAAATCCCAAGCATATCAAACAGTCTGTTAACTCGACCTTCGCTACCCACCGAGCTATGGATAGCCTTAGCTTCCAGTGTAGAGAGCTTACCAACAAGATCCTCCGCTCTCTGTTGAACCCGCTTATAAATCACCTCGACACCATCTTCACATTTAGGAAACTTCTTGAGGACAGCCTCCCAAACCATGTTCAACTCCAACTTAGGCTTCTTCAAACCTCTACCTTTGTACTTCGGATCATCTTCAATAGCAAACCATACTTGTCTCCGGCTAAGGGGCCACACCTTAGCACAACAATACTCCTCGACCAAGTCGCGAGCACACTGAGAACGCGCAACCACCCTCAGACAATCAACCGCGGCATGCGCCTCGGCACTCATTTTAGCTTCGGCACTTACGTCTCCAAGAGGCGAAAGCTCACCGCAAAGCTCGGTAGCCCCGCTAAGCTTATAGTAGAACCAGAACTCTTGCCACCCACTGGCCCACTTATTCTTTTGAGCTTGCACCAGCAACTCCGATCCGGCACGATGGCAAAAGGTGTACACCGCATACTGACCCAGACTGGTGTTACCTTCGCCATCCACAATCTTGCGAGGCTGCATATGCACACGATGAGTTCGGACAAAACCCTCAACATCGAGGGACAACGCCCTAGGATCGGCACGCCCACACATATACTGAGAGCTTTGTGAAGCATGATGGTGTGAGCTGACGAAACCTCAAATTGAACCTCTCCAGAACAGAAGACACAAAGGAAGCAACCGGAAAACGCAGACCAGCTGCAAAGAACTCCTCGAATAAAACAACCTCGTCAGCCTCCGGCTTCGGGACATTCTCTCCAGCGTTGCTCCTCGCCTTTCCATCCTCAATCCAACCTCGCTTGACATAAGACGCCAGATCCGAACTGCAGACTCGGCTAAGCCCAAACTCGAAGGTTATCCCCTCATCCAAGGCAGTCGGAGACACAGCGCGAGCAGTTTGTTTCAACCTAGCCATCTCTCTAGCTGACTCTAACTTCAAACAACGAGCGCCTAGCCCAACCCTCGCAAACAAACTAAAACAAACCCTCGCTAAAAGCAAACCGCAGCAGCAGGTCGGCTATAGCAAAAGGATGCCACGAGTTCAAAGTGCCCACCAACCCCACCTATTTATAGGCCAATGCAGGAACCATCCAACCCGACAAAATCGGCACGGATCCCAAAAATCATGGCACAAGAAACAAAATGGACCTCCAACACCGCAAGGAAAAAACAAACGGCCCGACCCACAAGCAGCCGCGGGCGTCGCTGTCGAGGTACACTATTCATTTCCAAACAAAGGCGCTGCTTGGGCCTAAAGATCGATCGTTTTTAGAACTAGGCCATCGAGGGGCTACTGTTGGGGGAAAGAACCCTCGGCAGTGACGTCGCGTAGGCTGAGTCAGAAGGAAACCCTCGCAATGCCCTGCGTTCCATTAAGAAAACCCTCGTCGCTTGATAAGCCCCTCGGGCCTTATTTCTTAACCCTCGGATACCAACTCGGCTTCCGGGTCGTCTTACGGTTCTTGCAGGAGAGAAGCGTGGGAAGAGCAAGGGACGACCCTCGCGCATGCCGCGCACCTTTGCAAGGAGGGTCGAGCTCAACGGGTGGCAAGCAAACGTGTGCCTTGCGACTGTCGAAGATGAGAAGTTAACCTTCGTGCCCCTGCGAAGGTGTGCGCAGGCCAGGTGGCGGCGGACATAAGGGAGGCAAGCTAGGGTTTCTACAGTGTCTGTGTTTGTACGATTCTGCCCTTCCGTTGTATAGCGCAGAGGAATCTTTCTTGTACCCTTCTGTAATTTGGTCAGTGCCCCTTGGTATTCCCTATAAATACCAGGAGGTGAACAGTGTAATGGGGACGGTTTTTTTGGGAATAGAGCTACAGCATCACTTTTCTCGCTTCTCTGTACCCTCGCGTTTAGTTTTGACGACCGGCCACCTTCGCTGATCCCCTACGCGTGAGCGGGGGTAAGGCAAGTGTGATCCCAACAGAGACTGTGCCGAAGCCGGAGGCTGACGAAGTCGTTGTCTTTGAAGAGTTTTTTGAGGCAGGTCTGCGATTTCCAACGATTTCGTTTGTAACTTCGGTGCTTCAGCGTTTTAAACTGAAGTTCCACCAGCTGGCGCCTTCGTGCTTTACGAAGTTATCTATTTTCGTGTGGGCTTGTCGCTCTCAGGGCGTTGTTCTGCATGTCGAAGGTTTTGTGCGGACGCACCGCGTCCATATGCAGCCGAGGAAGATAACTGACAGCGAGGGTAGCGTTAGTTTTGGTCAGTTTGCTGTGTACACATTCTGCCATAGGGCTGGCTCAGAACTTCCGGTGCAAGCTCAGAAAAATAAGTGGACGAGCGGGTGGCAGGAGCACTGGTTTTACTACAAGCTTGTTGGAGCTGCTGAGCTGAGTGGTGAGCTTCCACCCCTCGGTGATGTGACCGCCGAAGCCTTGATGTCCAGAGAAGCACATGCGGCAGTTGATTGCTTGAGGGTTGTCACTCGTTCTCAGTGTGCTCGCGACTTGGTAGAGGAGTACTGCTGCGCCAAGGTTTGGCCACTCAGCCGGAAGCAAGTTTGGTTCGCGGTTGAGGATGTATCTGCTTATGAGGCGAGGGGTCTGAAGAGGCCGAAGCTTGATTTGAACAAGGTTTGGGAAAGTACGCTTAAGAAATTTCCTAGTCGGCAGGCTGGTGTCGAAGCTATCCTGAAACGGGTTCAACAAACTGTTGAAATTCTTTTTGGGAAGTTGTCAACCCTAGAGGTTAAGGCCATTCATGGCGCTGTGGCGAGCAGCGGTCAAGTCAACAGGCTGTTTGACATGCTTGAGATTTCGTATCCTGATTGGCCCGCACCTTCGAGCGAGGATGCGCCGAAAAAGAGGAAACACACGTCCGCGGAGGAGAAGGGGGTTGTCTCCCATCAGAAAAGGGGTCGTGGTCGGGGCCGCGGCAGCGCTGGCGGTCGAACCAAAACACTGGCGACGAAGGTTGCTATGGCGTCGGGCGCTGCTGGCACTTCCTCTTCTTCGGCCATCATATCGGTGGCGGGTGGGCGAGGTGTTGCTAAGGTCGGGGGGCGTGTACCGCGCATCGGCGGGATTGGATCTTTGATCCAAATATCTGATGACGAAGGTTCCTCCGATGATGATGAAAAGGAGGAGAAAGAGACAGAGAAAGAGGCCGGCACTGAAGATGATTCATCTGAAGAAGCTAGTGATACCTCCGGCAGTGAAGGCGACTCAGACGAAGAAGTGTCCATTGGTGATGACCGTGGAAAAGCGATTGTCTCGTCGAGTGTGGACGTTGAAGCTGCCCGTAGAATTGATGAGGTGTTGTGGGACCTTGAGCCTGAGAGCCCCGTTTGAGGGTTTGTGCCCGAGTTCGCGGGGTCACACATCTGGGTCGACGGTTTTGAGGTTAGGGGTGAGCTTGAATCGGAAAGAAATCCTGGAAAAAGGTCGTATGGTGAAGCTAGCCGGTCCAGCCTTCCTTATTTTGCCAAGAAGGTTGGAGTTTTGGACCCGGCGACTGAGCTTTTCACGAGTCCGGACCTTCGAGAGTGCCATCTGCAATGCGCTCCGGACGAAAGGCGTTTTCTTGGCCGAGTGTTTGGCCGTGTCTGTGTGCCGGAGGCGGAGCTTCGATTGGTCAACCAACCATTGGACGAGCTTCATGATGATATGGATGTTAAGCTAGCTGAGCTGATGCTTCTCAACCGCTCCGCGCGCCGAAGGGTAGGTTTAAACAATGACTATCTAAGCAAACGGTTGGCCGAGGTTGAGAAAGAGAATAAAGACATTCGGTGAGATTTGGAGAACAAAGAAATTGAGCTTAAAGGAGCTTTGGAGAAAGTTAGGAAAACTCGAGAGGAAACGCAGGAGGTTGCGAGTCGTAACGCTGAGCTGTTAACGGCGTGCCATGACAAGGATAAAGACTTGGCCTCTGCGAAGGGTCGCATAGAAGAACTGACCTCGGAGTTGGCTTCTCGGTCAGAGGCGTGGCGTAGGAGCATGGGGAAGATTAAGGACAAAGTTGACACCTGCTTGACTGAAGCCGGCGGCTCTGCCGGGGAGCCACTTCCTGCTGCTAACGCGGAGGCCTTCGAAGGTTGGCTAAACAACGAGCTTGATGTTTTTAGCTCATTGGTTGGAAATGCAGCCGACTTTGGGGGCTACGCTGGGGCTTTAGCTATGGCGGGTACTCTTCGCCAAGCTGACTGCGAGCACCTCCGCAAGATTAGGAAGTCGAGTCACGTTTTCCCGACGGTTGACGAAGTGCGCATAATGAAGGTTGATGACGCGGAGGTTCAGAATTGTGCGATGCGCTTGCTTCGCAGATTCTGGATTGCTGGTGGGGGCCGTGCACTTGCCTTCAAAGAGGCTGCCGAAGCTACACGTCAGGTTTGAGATATAGGAATAAATTTTGATTTGTTGGTTTATTTGTGTAAGAGAGTGTTAGTTATTCATCTCTATGTTCCCCCTCACGCCTTTTGCGGGCTCGGAGGGACGCGATGCCTTCGCCGTCTGCGACTGATGATGTTGCTAGTTGCTCGAAGACCGCACCTGCGCACGGCTCCGCGAACATTTCTCTGGCTGAAGAGGTTCCCTCGGCCGAGGAGGCCCCTGCCACTATGGTGTCTACTGTTGAGGAAACAACTGAAGTCGAGGCTACTGCTGCTGACCAGGCGATGGCAGGGTCTGCTGCTGCTGGCGAAGCTGCTGCTACCGGCGAGGCTGCGGCGGAGGAACGTGAGGATCCCGAGCAGGTATAAGCTGATGGGGACGATTGTAAAAGAAAAATCATTTTGTAACTTTTGCGAGGGGAGCGTGTTGATGTAAAACACTGAGAAATTGTTTGTCTGTTTGACGATGCAGGCTCCTGATGGAACCGTGTTTGAGGTGTTTGATGTGACGCCTGTCACGTTAAACTATCAGGATACTTTTATAACTGGTGAATCATGGGCTCGAGCTAAATTCAAGCATCCTTCGCTATCCTTTGAGCATTTTTTGTGGTCTAAGATGCGAAGGTACGATTTGAAGAACAGTCGAGCGAGCTGTTTTTGGCGTGACGCGGACTATACGGATCGGCAAGCTACGCGTTTTTTGTTTGGTTCTTCTTCACAACCTGTTGTTGAAGATGATATTGATGAGAAAATGGCTTTGGATTTTTTGTTTGGTCGTAGCAATCTTGATTTGGGTCCGGACGGTTCCCTTGTAGTTCTGAAGGAGGAGCCTTCGGAGATTAGTGACATAGTGTAAGTGCAATCAAGCCCTATGTGGGTTTTGGTGTTGATGACCACCGCATTAGAGGACTATTGAGATTTGTTGAGTTGACAAGCAGGGAATAGCAAACGAAAGGATGGCATACATGACTGATTGGTATCCAATTGTTTTCGTGATGGTTTCCGACTTGAAGGAGGTTTAATTCATTTTCTATTTCGAATTTGAGTTTAGAAATGTCGTACTATCAAGAGGGATTCTAGCACCCACTGTCAAATTGTGTTACCAATGCTCAATCTTTGCTAGATAGATACACATCCAGCCACCTTTCTAACCCCACAGGTTTCATATGGATCAGATCCTTTTGGGGAGGTCGGCAGTGCCGATCATAACCGGACCGTTGGGCTCAGACTATATATACCTTTTCAGAAAGCCCACAACGGCCCAATTAACCAGTGCTTCTTCCAACTCGCATTCTGACCGTTGCAGAAAGGCTCTTTCTCTCTCACTCACTCCTCCATTGTTGCTCTCAAAGCTTTCAAGTGGATCTCTCATTCCAACCACTAAAACTTGAAAGAGAGGGCAGCAAAACTCGATTAGAGAGCAGATCCATTGATTCCCAAAGTCTCAAGAGCATTGGTTCACGTTTGGCCAGAGGTTCTAGGGTTTGTTACTCTTGGAGCTTGCTCCTAGCTGGCTAGGCGTCGCCCTTGAGCTTGCCATCGATTGTGGCAGCCTAGGGAGGTTTGTAACCAACTACTTGCAGCTAAGAAATCACCCCTCATCTCAAGAGTTAAGTCTCTTGACTTGAGAACGAGGAAAGGGCAAACCTAACTGGTGAGCTTGAGCCTTGGTGGCGCACCTCAACAACGTGGAGTAGGTTAACCTTAGTGGTGAACCGAACCACGGGATAAATCTTTGTGTCACCTTGTGCTTTGGTTTCCTTTCAATTTGCAAAGTGATTTCTAGGGTTTCGGCTCAACCTGTGCTTTACGTTTCTGCTATATCTGTGAACTTTTTAACCCTGCAGGAAACTCGCTCTATCTATGCTTAATTTTCTGTCTCACTCTCATGCAGCTTGATTTTATTCTTAAGCAGGTCGGCAGTGCCGACCATAGGATCGGTAGTGCCGATCAGGCTGCTAACCGAGTTAGGTTTTGAGTTTTGACAGGCCTATTCAACCCCCCCTTCTAGGCCTCCAGAGATCCTACACATAGGTCGTAGATATATGTACAGGGCGAGGGTGTTGTCCGGTGAACTGCCCATTGTGCCTGCGGCTCCTTTGCTATGGGGACCTATTGTCCCAGTTGAGATTGGATTCGAAGGTGGTCGCGAGGGTTGTGAAGATGTTGAGTTGATTGAGGACGGTGATGGTTCCTTGTAATTTGTAATTTCTGGTGAGTGTGTAACATACTGCGGTTGATTTGTACTTAAGCGAAAAAGTTGTAAGATTGTTTTGTGCAGATGTGGCTTATTTTGTAATTTTGACGAAAGAAAGGGCATTTGTCCCTCGCTATCATTTGTCAAGGCTCGCTTGTTGTCTATGTAGGATTGTTGTTTATGTGAGCTGTTTAGGAAAACAATGACGCCCACCTTTTATATTTAGCGAGGCTCGTTTTTTCCGCTTTAGAGAGATGTTTAGCAAAAAACAGCGATGCCCCCTTTTCTTTTAGCGAGGCTCGCTTTTCGCTTAAGAGAGATGTTTAGCAAAAAACAGCGACACCCCCTTTTCTTTTAGCGAGGCTCGCTTTTCGATTAAGAGAGATGTTTAGCAAAAAACAGCGACGCCCCCTTTTCTTTTAGCGAGGCTCCCTTTTCGCTTGAGAGAGATGTTTAGCAAAAAATAGCGACGCCCCCTTTTCTTTTAGCGAGGCTCGCTTTTCGCTTAAGAGAGATGTTTAGCAAAAAACAACGACACCCCCTTTTCTTTTAGCGAGGCTCGCTTTTTGATTAAGAGAGATGTTTAGCAAAAACAGCGACGCCTCCTTTTCTTTTAGCGAGTAGAGGTAATGTTTGCCTTTTGATCCCCCGGCCTGTCTTGCGAGGTTTGTTCGACTTTTTAATACTTCACGCCTCCCCTTGTCTGAGGTGGAGATGAAATTTGCTTTGCGATTCCCTAGCGTTTTTTGCGAGGGTACGACTTTTTGGGACTTCGCGCCTCCCCTTATCATAGGTGGAGGTGAAGTTTGCATTGAGAGCCCCTGGCGTTTTTTTGCAAGGTGGCTCGACTTTTTTGGACTTCACGCCTCCCCTTATCTTAGGTTGAGGTGAAGTTTGCTTTGCGAGCCCTTGGCGTTTTTTGCGAGGGTGCTCGACTTTTTTGGACTTCGCACCTCCCCTTATCTTAGGTGGAGGTGAAGTTTGCTTTGCGAGCCCCTGGCGTTTTTTGCGAGGGTGCTCGACTTTTTTGGACTTCGCGCCTCCCCTTATCTTAGGTGGAGGTGAAGTTTGCTTTTGCGAGCCCCTGACGTTTTTTGCGAGGGTGCTCAACTTTTTTTTTTGGACTTCGCGCCTCCCCTTATCTTAGGTGGAGGTGAAGTTTGCTTTTCCCAAGTTTGTTTCGAAAAAATTGTGTTTTGAAACAATCTTCGGGGGCTTTCATCGATTATAAGCGCTCTTTGAATGAAGAGTTGCTTTTTTCGATGTTTATGGAGAAAAAGAAACATTTTGGAGTTTTGCTTTTTCCGGGGGTTGTTGCTTGTATTAAGGATTTGGATGCTGCCTCGTTAAAAAACCTTACGCCCCTTCGTAAGGAAAAAGAGTGCAGCTCCTTTGTTTTGTTACAAGCATGGTACTAAAAAAGACAAGAGAGAAAAAAGCAATTTACATGTTGCGAGAGCTCGCTAAGGCTCCGCTATGGATAGAATTTGTGAAGGTCGTCAACATTCCAGGTGTGAGGCAGGCGGTTTCCCTCGCTATCAGAGAGGTGATAGGACCCAGGACGATTGCATTCCATTATCAGGTATGGACCCGTCCATTTTGGCTGAACTTTTCCAGCCATGTTGGCATTTGGTTTCCGAATGAGGACGAGGTCACCCTTCTTCAAATCTTTGATTCTTACCTTTTTGTCCCTCCATTTTTTGGTTTCTTCTTAATACTTGTGAAGGTTGTGCACTGCGTTGCATCTTGTTTCCTCGAGCAGATCTTTATCAAGCAGCTGGTTTTGATCGTCTGATTCGAGGGTTGTTCTGAGAGAGTCATATTTCAATTCTTCTGGTAACACAGCTTCTTCCCCAAATAGGAGCCTAAAAGCTGTGAACTTGGTAGCTCTGCATTCTGAAGTGTTATGGGACCAGGTAACCGAGGTTAACTCTTCCGCCCACTTTCCCTTGGGCCTGCCTTGCAGTTTTTTGGATATAGCTTGGAAAATTGTTGCATTGGCTCTTTCAACTAGGCCGTTGGATTGAGGGTGCCGGACTGAGGCGAAGCACAAGGTTGTTCCGATTTGAGTGCAGAATTCTTTGAAGACTTCGCTGTCAAACTGAGTACCGTTGTCGACGGTTAGGTGTTTGGGAACTCCGAATCGACAAACTATTTGCTGCCAGAAAAACCTTTTGACGGCTAGAGAGGTGATGGAAACCAACGGTCTAGTTTCAATCCACTTCGTGAAGTATTCCACAGCTACCACTATGTAGCGAAGGTTTCCTGGAGCTGTTGGTAGTGGACCGACGAGGTCCATTGCCCATCTTTGCAGGGGCCATGTTGGGCATATTAGAGTTGTTGGGGCACCTGGGGCGTTTTGCGTTTTTGCTGTTAGTTGGCATCCCTCGCAGTGCTTGATGATGTCTTCTGTGTCTCGTAATGCAGTAGGCCAAAAGAAACCTTGGCGGTAAGCTTTCCCAACTAGCGCCCTTGGTCCGTTATGGGAGCCACAAATACCTTCGTGAATGAGTTTGAGTATGTCATTTCCTTGGTCCTGCGACACGCATTTTAGCCATGGAGAGGTCACCGAGGCTTTGAACAAAGTTTTGTCCACAATTTTGTACCCTCGGGCTCTTTGGCTGAGTCTGTTTTCTTCTTCTTTGGAATCGGGCTCGTGCAAACCGTTGATGTAGGCCATGATTGGGGCTCTCCAATCTTCGCTCTAAATTGCATTGATTAGCTTCGCTGTTTTGTCAGTGGCTTTGATGGCTGACTGTGTCGCTACTTCATAGAAAACGTCTAGCGACAACTGTAGTTGTCGTGCTGCTGCTTTGGCCAGGTTGTCTGCCTCGCTATTCTTGGATTTCGGTATTGCTTTTACTGTTATGCCGAGGAAGAAAGATTCTAACCTTCGGACATATTGCAAGTACTTTTGGAGTTCTACATCTTTTGCTTTGTAGTTTTTCTCAATGTGACCCGCAATGACTTGGGAGTCTGTGTTGATGACCGCCCTTCGGACTGATAATGCTCGAAGCCTTGAAAACGCTAGTATTACAGCTTCATATTCTGCAGAATTGTTTGTGCATTTGAAATTGAGTCTCTTTGCGTATCGTAACCTCGACCCAGATGGCGAAACTAGGATAGCCGAGGCTCCTGCTCCAGCTGCACCCCAGGCTCCGTCGACATACACTGTCCAAAACGGATCTATTTCGGCTCTGTCTCTGCGAGGGTCTGGAGTCCATTCGGCAATGAAGTCTACTAGGGCCTGCGACTTGATCGATGTTCTTCCCACGAAGGTTATGGTGTAGCCGTTCAATTCGACTGCCCATTTTGCTATTCTGCAGACTACCTCGTTGTTCTTGAAAATATTTTCGAGGGGGTATGCTGAGGGTACTTTGATCTCGTGTGCCTGAAAATAGTGTTTTAGCTTTCTTGACGCCATGACTACGGTGTATGCTATCTTCTCGAGCTCTAAGTAGTTTCGCTTGGGACCCTCGAGGGTTTCTGATACATAGTATATTGGGGCTTGCCTTGATTTGCTGTTTTGGTGCAATTCTTTGACTAGCACTGCCCTGGCTGCATGAGGCGAAGCTGCGACATACAGCATTAGCAGGTCCCCTTTGCTTGGGCTTGTTAGGACGGTCAGGTTGGTGAGATATTTTTTCAAATCCTCGAAAGCTTTCTGCTGCCGAGGTCCCCAATTGAATGGGGCGGTGCTTCTCAAGGTTTCGAAAAAAGGTAAGCCTCGCTCCGCTGATCTGGAGATAAATCTGTTGAGTGCTGCTAAACGGCTTGACAGACGCTGAGCTGCTTTTTTGGTTGTCGGTGGTTCCATGTTAATGATGTCATCGATTTTATCGGGGTTAGCTTCGATTCCCCTTGCTGAGACGATGCAGCCTAGCAGTTTTCCTTCGCTTACCCCGAAGACACATTTTTCGGGGTTTAGTTTCAATCCGGCTGACCGAAGGTTATTGAACACTCTTGCCAAGTCTGGTATGTGGTTTTGTTTTTGTTCGCTTTGGACGATCAAATCATCGATGTAGGCAGAGACGACATGTTCATCTTTGAATACTTCGGATGTCATGCGAGCGAAGGTAGATCCTGTGTTTCTCAAGCCTTCTGCCATTCTTCGAAAGCAATAGGTGCCCGAAGGTGTGATGAAGCTTGTTTTTTCTTCGTCTTCTTCATTCATCCAGATTTGATGGTACCCCGAAAAGCAGTCGAGGAGAGAAAGCATTTGGCAACCGGCTGCTCTGTCAACCAAGGTGCTTATGTTTGGAAGGGGAAAGTCATCCTTCGGGCAAGCTTTGTTTAAGCACGTGAAGTCTACGCACATTCTCCATTTTTTGTTTTTCTTCTGGACTAGGACCACATTTGAGAGCCATGTTGGATATTTGACCGGGCGGATGACCCTTGCGTCCAAGAGTCTTTTTACTTCTGCCCTCGCTGCATCCTTCCTTTCTTCTCACATTTTGCGGAGCTTTTGCTTAACTGGGCGATAACCTTGCTTTATGTTTAGGTTATGCTCGATCAAAGTTCTGTTTACCCCCTTGAGGTCCTCTGCAGTCCAAGCGAAGGTGTCAGAGTTTTCTTTGAGGAAACTGACGAGGTTGTTTTCTGACTGGGCGTCTAAGCTGGTTGAGATGGATACCTTTCTTTCGGAGTTGCCCTCAAAGAGTTGGACTTGTTTGGTTTCTTCTTTGGGTGATGCTTTTTTTGGTCAGTGATTTGTTCATCTTCGCTTTAAAGCTTTGGTACCTGATGGTTTGTTAAATTGTGCACATTGCGTTGCCCAGGTGCTACTGTTCCTTCGACGGCTCTTGCAGTGTCTTGATCTCCGTATACTGCAACGACCCCCTTTGGGGCAGGAAGCTTCATGCAGAGGTATGCGGGGTGAATGACGGCGTTGAAGGCATTGGTGACCCCTCAGCCAAATATTGCATTGTAAGGGTAAAACATGTCAACCACGTCGAAGGTTATGTGCTCTGTTCTGCAGTTCACTTGGTCTCCGAAAGTTACTGGTAAAGATATTTTCCCAATAGCTCTTACTTGTGGACCGTCGAAACCGTATAGTGGGTTGCCAGCAGGTTGCAGGAGGTTTCTGTCAAGCTTCATGCTGTCGAAGGTTGTGGCGAATAGAATGTCTGCGGAGCTTCCTGTGTCGACCAGAATTTTGGTGACTGTCCACCCTGCTAGATTAATTTCGATCACCATAGCGTCAGTGTGAGGGTAGTCCCTTAACTTCATGTCACAGGAATCGAAGGTTATTGGGATATGGGACCATCGCCCGAATTTGTGCGGTCCTTCGACGGCTACGTGGTGTACTCTTCTAGCATGCTCCTTCCTTTGCCTTTTGTTACCGTGATCTTCGTTGGAGCCCCCGGTGATGGCCAGTATAACACCGAAGGTTGATGTTGGGTTGTTGATGGTTGTTTCGGTTTGGGATTCGGATTTGACAGGTTGGGGGCTGGCAGTGCTGGTATTGGTGGTGGTGGTGGTAAAGCGTTGCTTGCTTGTTGGTTGACTTGGGATTGAGGGGTTGTTGGGTATGTGATAGTGTATGGTGTGTTTTGTCGTTGAGGGATGGAGGTTGGTTGATATGAGGTGTGGTTATAGTGTGGGTGATGAATGTAGAATGGTTGATGCGAGGGTAAGCCATAATTTATTGGGGTGTACTGGTATGGGGGATGGGTTGGGTTGTAGTTTGGCTTTCTGGTATGATTGATTGTTCGGGTTTCTGCCGATGTGGCTCTTTTGGATTCCTGGTACTCTTTTCCCTTAGCGAAGCACTCGCATTGTTTGGTGGTGTGCCCTTTTCCTGGACCACAAAAATGACAATACATTTTTGCGGGGTCCTTCTGTTGGTTTCTTTGGTCAGGCGGGGGTGGGAATCCTTGCAGATTTTGGTTTCCCGAAGGCTGGGTGCCCCTTCTCTGATCTTCGAGTGGATTTGCCTTGTTGATTGCGCCAATGTTACTTTGATCTTGGCGAGGGTTGTTTTCTCTTGCTTGGGGCCGCAACTGTGGTTTTTGCTGTGATCTTCGGGCGTCGAACTTTGCCCTGAAGTCCATGTCCGCTCTGCAGTATCTCTCCATTATCTCATGTAGTTCTTCAATTGTGTTTGTCGGCTTCCTAGCAAACTTCGAGGAGCAGGGTCCTGGACGCAGACCGCTTACGGCTGCGAGGATTACGACTTCGTCAGATATCCCAGAAGTTCTTGCTCTAATTTGGATGAACCTTCGCTAGTAATCTTGCAGTGGTTCACGCTCTTCTTGTTTGCAGTTGAACAGCTCAATAGGATTTGATGGGGCTGTTGTGATACCCTTGAAGTTTATGCAGAGCTTGTCTCTGAGGTTGGCCCAGGAATCCACAGTTCCGGGGCGGAGGTTGCTGTACCAAGTCTGGGCGATGTCGCGAAGTATAATCACGAAGGACTTCGCCATTGTTGATTCGTCTCCCCCTGCTGCGGCCACTGCCGCTTCATAGCTCATTATGAATTGGCGAGGGTCAGTGAGTCCGTCATAACGAGGCAGATTTTGTGAATTGTAGCATGGTGGCTAGGGTTGGGTTTGCAGTATCTGGGAGAGTGGTGATCTTGGATCGTAGGGCATCTGGTGTTGTTGAGCCCTTCGCTGAATGCGAAGGTTTGGCTCTAGCTCTTCTGGGTAAAGTTGGCAAAAATTTGGTGGTGGTGGGGGTGGTGGTGGCTGACGAGCGTTGCCCTGACCCTGCTCAACATTCTCTTCTTGGAGTGGCGGCATTTGCCTATCATTCCATTCCTCGGCTTCGGCCTCAGCTGCTGCGAGGGACTCCTCCATCCGGCGAAGCTGCTCCCTTGCTTCATCCGCCTTTTGCCTGATGAGGCGCAGCCGGTTGTGCCTTTCAAGCTGGTCTAGACGTCTCTTCTTCTCCTGCAACTCGGCTTGAAGTGTCTCTAAAGCCTCGAGGCCCAGCTCCTCCTCATCTCCACCCCCACCTCCTCCGGAGGTGTGCGGGTGTGGCTGTGATACTAGCCGAGTGTGAGGGCCTGGGACCTCCGTCCCCGGAGCAACTTCTTCTGTTTCCGAGGGTTCTACATTCTCTTCTACAGGCTGAATTGTCGCCGTGGCCTCTCTGGTCACGCGATGGTCTCTAGTTGAGGACATCCTTCTGTTTCCAGCCATTACGAACTTCGTTCCCCACGGTCGGCGCCAAACTGTTGGAATCACACCTGCCTTACCTCCGCTTTAGCGCAAGGGGTGGCGAGGGCTACCGACTGTCGTAAACACAAGCGATGGAACTAAAAGGTAAGTGGTGGAGGTACTTTTTTAATTCCCCAAAGGTCCTGTCATTACACTGTTCATCGCATGGTATTTATAGGGAATACTAAGGGACACTAGACAAATTACATTAGGGTACAAGAAAGATTCCTCAGCATCGCGTGGCGGAAGGGCAAAATCGTACTAACACGGGCAGAGTGGAAACCCTAGCTCTCTTCCTACCCGTCCGCCGCCACCTGGTTTGAGCACACCTTCGTGGGAACGCGGAGGTTAATCTCTCAGCTCCGCCAGTCGCGAGGCCCGGGTTCGCTTGCCATCCGTTGAGCTTAGCCCTCCTTGCGAAGGTGCGCGATATGTGCGAGGGTTGTTTCCTGTCTCCTTCGCGCTTTCTTCCTGCAAGAACCGCAAGATAACCCGAAGGTCAAAACAGTATCCGAGGGTTAGGTAAATGACCCGAGGGATTTAAAGAGTGACGAGGGTTTCCTTGATGGAAAGCAAAGCACTATGAGGGTCGTCTCCAGACTCAGCCAACGCGACGTCACTGCCGAGGGTTCTTTCCCCCAACACACTCATATAACTTTCCTGTCATACTACTATATTATACATATTGTTTTTCTAACAAATCTCATGCTACTTTAGTCTGACTCTTTTGGCTAGCTTCTTTCATCCAGTGCTTCTATAAAACCGGTGTCCATAAATTTCTGCAACAACGCGTGGTGAATTCACCTAGTACTTTTTATAGTAGTGGCAGTTTACTAGTACTCATCTGGTCAGCCTTTGATCTATTGTTTGCACTTGAGTGTGCTCACACCGATTAACTTTTCATCTTCCACCTCCCGCCCAATGCCCCCACCGTCGCCCACCACCCGTCGTGGGGTGCTAGGCGGCCGTCTTCTTCACATCCTCCCTCTTGTTAGAGCTTTGTCGTGTCTATGCCTCCCGCCCAATGCCCCCACCGTCGCCTACCACCCGTCATGGTGCGCTAGGCAGCCGTCTTCTTCACATCCTCCCTCTTGTCAGAGCTTTGTCGTGTCTATGCCTCCCGCCCAATGCCCCTACCGCTGCCTACCAACTGTCGTGGTGCGCTAGGTGGCCGTCTTCTTCACATCCTCCCTCTTGTCAGAGCTTTGTCGTGTCTATGCCTCCCGCCCCAATGCCCCCACCACCGCCTACCACCCATCGTGGTGCGCTAGGTGGCCGTCCTCTTCACATCCTCCCTCTTGTCAGAGCTTTGTCGTGTCTATGCTCGTCGGGGCGACGTCCCCCCCGCCTCTCCCTGGTCTGGTCACCTTCACTACCGCCAGAGCCCTAAAGATGCACGCCGTTGTCCCCTGCCGCCTGACCGGCCTACCTTTCCAAACTTTTTTTCTATAGTCGTCGAGTTGGAGAGGAACGTACCTCACAGTTGTTGGAACCCTAGGCTCCACCGGCATCTTCTCTCTCCGACATATGCGGCGCGGTCGTAGGTGTGGCCTTCGCCTTCTTCCTGACTAGCGTGGTCGTAGGTGTCGGCGCGGACGTGGCCAAGAAAATCGAGCGCGAACAACTCGAGAAACTCTCGGAGTGTCATAGTTTTACTGTTCAACACGACTTAAAGCGGTTGCTGCTTATTTGTACGGTTAATTCTGTTATGAAAGAAAAATATTGTTTTATGAAACATTCATTCGTATAGATTAAAATCAACTTATAGCTCAAGTCAACGTAGCTAAGGTCTCGGATCTATTGGGACACTCGTCTGTCGTTTTCATTCCTTCCCTGATTTCTAGAACACCTGTCCAATGCAAGCAATGGAATGAATCAGGTCCTTCATCAGTCACTGCACGTGATGGCAAAAGGCAGCCTGCAGATATATGAGTATACATAGATACATATATACAGTACATACTGTATTCCACGAGTCAGCATGAGCGACTAATAAGAGGAGAAACCAAATTTGCCCGCCCACCGTGGCAGAAAAGTCATCGGCGTTCCTGTATTGTGTTCGTGTGTGTGTCTCTATCTATATATATATACGTACCGCGCGCTGGTTTGTTCATCTGCTCGTCATTCAGATTCAGATCAGAGACAAAGTCACGTACAGAGAGCAGCAGGTGGAGCAAGAGCGTTTGTTGTGAATTCCCCTGTGGGGTCTATCTCAAGATCAATCCATGGCGTTCTACAAGTATGGCCTGGCGTTCTTGGCCGGCACAGGCTTGGGCGTGGCGATGACGACCCTCCGCAACAGCCGCTGCCCTCTCCACAAGCACGACTCCTGCTCCTGCCACCGCCGCCGGCACTGCCCCGTCGACGGCGCAGCCGAGTCGTCACCGGAGACCGGCCGGGAGGACCACGACGCCCAAGAGAAGCGGAAGAGATGCCCGAAAAAGCAGGGCGGCAAGGCGAAGAAGGGAGACAAATCCGAGGAGTCGTCGTCGTCGGACTGATCGGTTTTAGCTTCATGGATGGATGGATTGTGTGTCGCGTTGTTAATTACTTTGTTATTGGTATAGATCATCTGGCAGCACGTACGTACCAGGCGTATCATGTTATGTTATGTCTCACGAGTCATACTAGTAATAATAATAGAGCACTGCATGTCTATGTGTGTATGGTACTATGGTATCGTATTTTGTTGATGATGTAATAGCATTCTTATCTTGTCGTTTATATGCCTTTTGCTGTGCACGATCGAGACTGACGTACTCAAAAGTCTGACATAATAACCAAAGGTAAAAGAATGAACAAATTAAAGCCTACAATAACTGATCCACTGAATATATATGTCCAGCAGCATTCAGATACTGTCATCGTCTACACAGACAGCCGAATAATCGAGTTGTGTGTCCGGTCTGCACTCCGCATTCAGATACTACTGATAAACCTAAAGTGCTGATTAGTATTCAGTTCCATCATCTGCTTGCCGCTGGTGATCAATATTCCCCTTTGTAATTTGTGCACCTGCCGGCTGCTGCAACAACCGTAAGGTACTAGTATGTAGTGTCGGTAGAGGCGCCGGAGCAGGAGGACCCGCTAGCTGTTGGACCGTACCAAGCAGGCCGGTGCTGATCAACACTAATCCAGCACTAGAATACTCCCTCTGTCCCTAAATAACTGTCTCTAGAAAACCGTATTTCTCTCACAGACACGCTTTCCGGACGACAGTTAAATAGGGACGGAGGGAGTACTCCAGTACTGTATGATCGATTAGCCGTCCGTGATCGCTGGGCTCACCACGAGAGGATAGGACTGCATCTTCATCGTCATCTATGCTATGACTATGAGCGCCGTGGGTTCGCCGCCACACAAGGCAAAAACGAAACCGCGTGCTACTGAGCTTTGCCTTGGTGGGCAGTGCACATCCTGCCTGCGCTGCGCCTGCAAACTCACCCCCGTTGACCCTTGCACAAGAAGTTGATCACACGGCCTCGCTCCGTCCCCATCCTCCTCATCTGTCTCTGTCAGCCTACAAATCAGGGAACCTGCTTCTTCTTTTCTTTACCTTGCTCCCTCGCCTTCTTTCTTGCACCCTGGTCCAAGAAACAAATTACAATAACAAAGATAATTAAGGGTTGATGATGATGATGCTTCAGGTCGATCAAGCAAGCAATGCAATAAGCAAGCTGCCAGACTAGCTAGCTGCAAGCATATAAACGAATGGCTATAGGTTGCTGCAGCTTCCATATCTAACTCGATCTCACTCATCACTTCATCAGTCATCACTACACCTGCGGTAGATCCTTTGATAGCCCCACCAGGCACCACCTCTTTAATTTGCTTGTTTTCACCGTGCTGAGTGAGCTAGCTGACATAGGTACGTAGTAATTAAAGGCTTAACAGTAACAAGCCATGGGCTGCTTGCTCCGCCGGCTGTTCCCCTTCTTGGTCGGCACGGCCGTCGGCGTGTACGCGGCGCAGAACTACAAGGTGCCCAACATCCGCCACCTCGCCGACCGCGGCGCCGACGCCGCGCCAGGGGCTACGAGGAGGCCTACCGCAAGAAGCCTGCCGCTGCCATGGACGCCGCCCGCGACGGGAGCAGCACCGGCGCCGGCTGTAGGAAGAAGAAGGTGGTGCAGGTGGACATCGACGACGACCAAGAGTAGCCACAGGCCAAGCCGACGGTGCACATTTGCCGTGTTGGGCCGATATGGCTATGGCTTCGATGTGAATTATATATATATTGAATAAATAAATCAAGATTGTCAAACTCAGAGTTACCTTCATTCCAATTTTATTTAGTTTTCTAGGTAATTAGTTTTTACTATATATCTAGACATATAGATATGAAAAAAAACTAAAATAATTTATAATTTAAAATAGAGAGAGTAATATCATTTGGCATCCACACAGAAATAGGCCGGAGAGAGGAATTGTTGGCACAAAATTTACTCGTACCAACTTGCATGGTCTGGATCCAGGTCCAGGGTGCAATTCAGTTGGCCTGGATCAAGTATTTCCACTACAGCCCATTTCCATCCTGCATGGGCCGGCCACTATACATCCAAGTGCAACTAGAGCAGCTTGGTCCGTGTCTTCCTGTCTTGCACAGTTGCGTTCTTCAAACCAAGTCTGTTGGGCTTCCGGGTCCGGCGCTTCCCCTGTTAAGCATAGGTTTTTCGATTAATTACTTAGCCTCAATGTCATGATTTTTAGGGTCTACCAGTTAGTTTTTGGATGGGGATTGTTTTTTTGGATCTAGATCTAGTCAATCTAGCTAGAAATATGCATGGAGAGACAGAAAGAGATTAAAATAATTATTTTTATGAGTTGAATATTGTATAGGTAACTACATCCTTACAAGTTTCCTTATACAAGGAAATATTACAAATTTCCTTATACAATATCCCACTAAAGAATCCTTTGAAAAGTTTTGATGTGAAAAAGAAAAATTTATTACGAGTCCCACAATAGATTTTGGTTCTTGAATTGATATTTATTTTCTTGTGGTTGTTTTGCTACCTTATCCTCTTGATGTTCTAAAGATTGTTCCTGTATTTCAAGGTGCTCCAACTGAACAATATGCAAGCTCATATGCACATCATTCTTATATACAAGGCGCAAACACATTAGCCATTTGTGAGCCCTATTGCTGAGATAGAACTTTGACATACAATTAATTCATTTTAATCAAAGCATTTGGTACCTCATATGTTCGTGTGTAAATCACTACTAGAAGTCTAGAACGCTGGCCACCAGTTAAGCTCATTCCAAAATATGAGGAATAACGATGCTCATTCCAAAATGATCACATAATAAATCAAAACTCTTTAGAGGTGTGCAATTGTACCCACACAGGAAGTAAGATTGAACCTCCATACTTGTGCCCGAATAAGTGTTGATTCATGTCCTCAACCTTTTTTGAGTGTGGCCGAGTCATACATGATCCACCTCGCGTTATAAATGTGGAACTGTATTCAAAAATTCTTGCAAAATCTTATAATTTCGAAGGTCGTACTAGCCCTCCCATGCTCCATCTCACGTTGAATCCATGCAGTTAATTACCCCGTCACTACACAAGACATACTAGGCTTACCTTACCAATCCCATACTTGGTATGTGGTCTATACTAGGTTACCAACTCAATACAATAGATTCAATGGTCAAGCGAGCTATACCACTAAAGATACCCACTCGTGGTGGTCCTGCCCCTCGCCAAACTTTTTTCCTCACAAATATGTTTCATAGCTTTTTTTTGTTGCTCTTGTCCATACTCAAATTAAGTTACCCACGAGGTTATCCTTTTGATAAGCGTTAATTTAGATAGTTTTAAGAAAGTGTATCCCGGAACTACAGCTCGCGAACAAGAGTTCCCGCTCATGTTCAATTTCTACCGAGTCTAAGCTAACTAAGCACGATTAACAAACCATCCCATATTGAATGTTTGTAAGGACCTGTGGCCTAGAGGGGGGGGGGTGAATAGGCCTGTCAAAAATCACAGCTCAAAACTTAATTAGTGAGGCCCGGCACTACCGCCCTGAGCCCGGCACTGCCGCTCCCCGGCACTGCCGGCCTCAGCCCGGTACTGTCGCGCAGAATACTTCCCGAGCCTGCAATTCGAAATCCAGCCACAGGAAACCAAATTTATATGAATGGAAATGTTACACTAGGTTTCCTGAACCAGCAGAACCAACTCAACCAAGCCAAATATGGTGTATGAAGTAGATCGGGACCAAACCCCCCTAGAATCTATCACAAGCTCACAAGTATGATGAATAAATGCAAGTAAGCACAAGAGACAAGTGATTTATCCTGTGGTTCAACTCGCCACCAAGGCTTGCCTACCTCCACGTTGTTGAGGATGACCACTTAGGTCATGAGCTTTGCAACTCTTCCTCGTTCTCAAGTCAAGGAACCAAATCCTTGAAGTGAGGGGTAATAATACTAGCTGCACAAGTGATTACAAACCTCCCAAGGCCGCCACACAAGTTGGCTAGCTCAAGGGCGATGCCTAGCCGGCTAGGGTTCCAAGAACCCAAGAGTAATAGAAGCAAATCCACCGGCTATGACTCAAATCAAGTGCTTTAGGGAGTAGATCTCAGCTAGGGCTTCTCTTTGGTGAAGGTTTGAGCCTCTCACTCACTTGAAATCAATGGGAATCGAAGATTTGGTGAGAGAGAGCTTGAGGGCCTTCAATGGGGAGAGAAAGCCTTGTCTGGAGGTAGGAGAAGAGTTATGGTCGTGGATAACAGTTGGGGTGGCAGGAGAGTGGAGTAAATACCCCCTACCAGACAGACAGAAGATCAGAATTTTGTGTGCAGCTGTCTTTGGTTAAAAGCAAGGATGACTTGGGTTGGTTTTGAGCACATATCATTCAGCCATAGCAGTACATTTGCATTCCCCCTTGATAGTACGGCAATCCTAAAACTCAAATTCAAATGAAAAAGCTTGTTATAGCACTTTGAGTCCGGAACCGATGAAATGTAGCATGAGGGGTCCACCAACACACGTGCACCATCCTTTCTCACTATCAACCTGCTTGTCATCTTGGTAAATCTCATTAGTTCTCCAATCATGTGGTCATTATCACCAAAACCCACAATTAGGGCTTGATTGCACTTACAATCTCCCCCTTTTTGGTGATTGATGACAACACAATTGAAGCTTACAAGAGAAATGTACAATACTTGAGATTTAGAAGCTTAGGTGTGAAACCTCCCCCTAAATGTGTGAATGAGAGCTGAAATCTCAAATTGGCATTAGAGGCCAACATTCACGTATTTAAAAGTGTAAAGTAGGTTCAGTTTCACATCTAACAGCTTTGTGGGGTGCAGAAACACTGTGTCAAGATTCTATATGTGATGCGAATGACAGTTTATGCACATCAGAGGGTTTGCTGCCTGTCAGCCAGAGCGGCACTGCCGCTCTAGGCGCGGCACTGCCGCTCAGGCTTTCAGTCAGCAAATACAGCGAAATATAAAACAGCCACAAAGCATGAGATAAAACAGTTCTAAACAGGATATGACAAGCTAAAATAAACAGACAAACGTACATGTCCACATCCAAGTCTAAGAAGTAACAACATAGAGTAATAATACAATATAGAGTTTTGATCGAATCAAACTCTCACAACTCACACTCTCACAACTCACTACTACTAGAACGATGGGACATGAAAAAGAAAAGTGTTGTACCCCCTTCTCTTCACCTAATTCCCCCCCTTTGGCAACAAGTCACCAAAAAGATAGAAGTAGAGAGAAGAGAAGAGTGTCCAAACACTCACTCATCATCAGAAGCTATCTTGTCCCACTGAACCTCGGTCTCATCCTCATCATCATCATCGTCACCGTCATCGTCGTCGTCATTAGACTCTACAACGGCCTTCCCATGGCGATGGGTAGAGCTGGTGTAGCGTGTCGCGGTATGTGTAGAACGACGAGACGGCTCAGGCACCACCTCCTACTGCTCCTCATCGCCGTCGGAGTCTATGTCATCTGAGTCGAGGCTGGAGAGGTCAAACTGAGGTGGAGAGCGGGGTGGAGGTAACGGAGAACGACCCGCCCGCTCTCGCTCTGCACGCTGCTCAACTAGTGCCTGGTGAGCTGTCTGGGCTGTGTAGGTGCAAGTAGAGAAGATGACCTTAATACATTTGGCCAGCTTGCTCTTCTTCTTCCTCTGGGAGGAAGGGTGGGAGCTCTCTGGCCTATCAACTGCTGCTGCTGCTGCTCTCTTCTTCTCTGCCCGGTATGGCTCATGCAACCTATCCTTAGCGAAAGTGTAGCCGGAGACCATCTCTATGATATACATGATGTAGGGGGCATAGAGCACTGCCTTCCTAGCATCCTCGGCTGCCACCTGAAGCTCAGTCCAAATAAAACTCGAAATGGAGAAGTGATTTGCCCTGAGAGCCATTCTAGCCAACATATTCCTGCCATATCCATATAGGTTAGAATGGGAACCCCCTTTGGGGTTGAGAGTCTGCCTGAATAGGTTGTTCAACATGTAGTAGTAGCCTTTCAGCCCTTTGACCAACCCGTCTGCCTTCCGAGGATCCTCATACATGAATGCTATCTCATTATCTGTCAGTGTCCTCTCCTGGTGCAGACTGTCAAGCTCTCTATCCTCGCTGCCCAAACCAATGATCCTAGCAAAGGTCTCAAAAGAGACCTTGTAGTGACGATCCTCAGTCATCCAGTGCATCTCCTCCACCACATTATCCACATAGAGCGTGGAATGGAACTGATGGATGATCTCTGTGTTCCAATTATAGCTGAATCCCATCAAGTCATGCATATTTCTTGCCTTGCAAGCTGCCACCACCCTATCAATGTCACGGTCATGCTTGGCCTCAAGGTGCTCCCAATCAATGTACTTCATACTCAGAATCTTTTGCTTCTTGGCATTGTACAGGGCTGAACGGTAGAAGTCGGAATGGAACTCATTCCATAACCTGTAGTCAATGCCCATGTCCTTCTGAGCATTGTAGGGTTTGATCTGGCGCTGTGTCTTCACTGAACTGAACTGCTGATAGTAAGACACGGGCTGCCTGTCCTTTGTGTCCTGTGGAGGCCTCTCCTGCACATCCTCGGTGTAGGGCTGCAAGTGGGTCCTGCTGACCTCAGCTAAATGCTCTGGCGTGTTGGGATAGAGGTCATCCCTGATCTGTCGCCCTTGCATCTGAAGGCGAGCCTCATCAGAATTTGCTGCCTTGCAGTCACATTCTCCCCCTGAGAACTAGAGCCTCCTCTACGAGACGGCTGCTTGCTCCTCCCCATGAGAGGATCCATCCTTTGCTTCACCCTTCTCTCATCTCCTCCTCCCGACATCTAAAACATGGAAACTGCAAATTAGAAGACTGCAAAAGGGATAGTAGGTTATAGTGGGGTAATAGACCTTGATGGATAGGGTGTTGTTTGGATCAAACCCCTGCTCAAGGTCCGGCACTGCCGCTCGGGGAGCAGCACTGCCGAGGCCCGGCACTGCCGCGCTGGCAGGCCAGGTCTGAGCCAAGAAACACCAAATCCATCATCTCTACTACCTCCCTATCATCTACAAGCCCTTCTACAACCTCTAAGTACAACAACCATGGCGCATTTTACAAATCGGGAAAACTAGGGTTAGGGATTTGAAATTTCACCTTGAGATGAGGATGGAAGGGAAAAAGACCCTTGGGGAAGGGAGGACGGAGCTGCACCGAAGGAGATCCCCAAGCGGCACTACCGGTGGCCGGAGTCGCCAAGAATAGCCCGGTGAAGCTTCGGTCGCCCTCCACCCTTTGACCGCCCAAGAGAGAGGAGAAAGGGACCCTTGCGGTCGGTTGGATAAGAATGAGAGAGAGAGAGAGAGGGTGGAGCCGTCGGGTAAGGATAGAAAAGTTTTCCCTTTGGCCCCACATGGTAACTGGGCGATTCCATCTGAATCAAAAAGTCGCGGCACTGCCACGCCAGACGCGGCACTGCCGGGGCCCGGCACTTCCGCGGTTGGCCCGACACTGCCGGACAGCTACCACTGAGTAGGTTTATCTCTAAGTTACTATATCTCTTGTTTGGAATGGACAAGTACTGCTTGCATGTTATGACCAGTGACAATCAACCAGTACAGAACAATGGTCATTTCAAGCAAGTTTCTTTTTCAAAGATTTTGAAACACAATGTATGAAAGTTTTGAAATCGGTTTTGCCTAGGTCATACTAGTTGATCAATCAAGCATACTGGGTTTCAAACTACGTTACGAGAGTCAAGGATATTTAGTTCACTCCTCAAAGCACAAAACCTTGACTCATCGAGAGGCTTAGTGAAGATATCAGCTAGTTGTTTGTCGGTGCTCACATGACGAATTGCGATATCTCCTTTGGTTTCGTGATCTCTCAAGAAATGATGTCGGATGTCTATATGTTTGGTTCTTGAGTGACTCACTGGATTGTTTGCAAGTTTTATGGCACTTTCATTGTCACACAAGAGTGGGATATGGGTAAAATGACATCCGAAATCATGAAGGGTTTGCCTCATCTAAAGTAGTTGAGCACAACATGCACCTGCTGCAACATACTCGGCCTCGGCTATGGAAAGGGCTACACAATTTTGCTTTTTAGAACCCCAAGACACTAAGGAGTGTCCAAGGAATTGACATGTTCTCGAAGTGTTTTTTCGATCTACTTTACAACCGGCATAATTGGAATCCGAATAGCCAAGTAGTTCGAACTTGGAGCCCTTAGGATACCACAAGCCAAGGTTTGGAGTGTGAACTAGATATCTCAAGATTCTCTTAATGGCCACTAGGTGACACTCTTTCGGGTTAGCTTGAAATCTAGCACACATGCACACACTAAGCATAATATCGGGCCTAGATGCGCATAAGTAGAGTAGAGAGCCGATCATGGAGCGATATACCTTGATGTCCACGGCTTTCCCTTCCACATTGAGATCAAGATGTCCATTAGTTGGCATGGGAGTTTTGATAGGCTTGGCATTCACCATGCCAAACTTCCTTAACATATCATGGGTGTACTTGGTTTGGCAAAGAAAAGTCCCTTCCTTCAATTGCTTGATTTGAAATCCAAGGAAGAACTTGAGCTCACCCATCATAGACATCTCAAATCTCTTGGTCATGCTCCTACTAAACTCATCACAAAAGGTTTTGTTAGTACTACCAAATATTATGTCATTGACATATATTTGGCACACAAAAATATCTCCATTGACTTTATGAGTGAAGAGAGTAGGATCGGCTTTGCCTATTTCAAAGCCTTGTTTGAGCAAGAATTCCTTAAGGCATTCATACCATGCTCTAGGTGCTTGTTTAAGACCATAGAGCTCCTTTTGGAGCTTGAAGACATAGTTAGGGAACTTGGGATCTTCAAAACCCAGTGGTTTCTCAACATACACCAACTCTTGTATAGGGCCATTGAGAAATGCACTCTTCACATCCATTTGATACAGCTTGAAGTTGTGATGGGCTGCATAGGCTAAAAGAATCTGAATGGCTTCAAGTCTAGCAACCGGTGCATATGTTTCTTCAAAGTCCAAACCCTCTACTTGAGTGAAGCCTTGAGCTACCAATCTTTCCTTGTTCCCTGTTACCACACCTTCTTCATCTTGCTTGTTGCGAAAGACCCATTTGGTTCCAATAACATTGGTATTTGGTCTTTCTACAAGTGACCATACTTGATTACGCTCGAAGTTGTTGAGCTCTTCTTGCATGGCCATCACCCAATCTGGATCTTCAAGAGCTTCTTCTACCTTGAGAGGTTCCAAAGAGGAAACAAACGAGTAATATTGACAGAAATTTGCCAAATGAGAGCGTGTCGTTACCCCCTTTTGAAGACTCCCAAGAATATTGTCAACGGGATGATCTCGTTGAATGGTTTGCATGAGCCTTGGATGATCAATGGGTTCTACGTCATCTTCTGCATCTTCTTCATCTTGCTCGGAGATGGGTTGTAGGTTTACTCCATGAAGTGGAGTAGCTGCAGCTCCTCTGGGAGTGCCCGGTACTGCTGGGGTCTGCCCGGCACTGCCGGCGCCCGACACTACCGGGGTCATGGCCGGCACTACCGGGGACTATGTATCACAAGTCCCAGCAGGGGCTTCAGCTTGAGAACCATCCTGATCAGTAGCCTGCTGTTCTTGTGGTCTGATATCACCAATAGCTAATTGATTGATTGCTTCGCAAGGTGGTTCCTCATTTCCTACAACAACTTCATCAACTTGCTCTACTTGAGAGCCGTTAGATTCATCAAACGTCACGTCTATCGCTATTTCAACCTTGCCGGAGGCTTTGTTGAAAACACGATAGGCATGCTCGTTTGATCCATAACCGAGAAGAAAACCTTCATCAACCTTAGATGCGAACTTAAAGGCTTTGGGCTTCATGTTCAATATGAAACATTTGCACCCAAAGACTCTAAAGTACGACACCTTTGGCTTGTTACCGGTGAGGAGCTCATAGGAGGTCCTCTTTCTTCTCTTGTGGAGGTAGAGGCGGTTGATTGCATGGCAAGCGGTATTGACGGCTTCGACCCAAAAGATGTCCGGTGTCTTGTACTCATCTAGCATCGTCCTTGCCATGTCAATAAGTGTTCTACTCTTCCTCTCCACCACACCATTTTGTTGAGGGGTGTATGGAACTGAAAACTCATGCTTGATGCCCTCATCATCAAGAAACTCTTCCACTTGGGTACTTTTGAATTCAGTTCCATTGTCACTATGAACTTTCTTGATGTTAAAACCGAACTCTCTTTGGGCCCTTCGAATGAACATCTTGACTTTCTCTTGCACTACACTCTTGTCATGCAAAAAGAATACCCAAGTGAAACGAGAAAAATCATCAACAATAACAAGACCATGTTTGTTACCGCCGATGCTAAGGTAGGCAACCGGCCCAAAGAGATCCATATGAATCAACTCCAATGAATGTGTAGTAGTGTCATAGCTCTTTGGTGGGTGTGGTACGCCTACTTGTTTTCCGGCTTGGCAAGCTCCACATACTCTGTCTTTCTCAAAATCAACATTAGTTAGTCCTAGGATGTGGTTGTCTTTTTGAAGTTTGGCCAAGTTCCTCATCCCAACATGAGCTAGTCGGCGATGCCATAACCAACCCATGCTAGATTTTGCCACTAAACAAGTCTCAAGTTTGGCTTCACTTTTGTTGAAATCAACTAAGTAAAACTTCCCTTTCAAACGACCCGTAAAGACAATAGAGGAATCCTCCCTTCTAAAGACTTCCACACCCACATCCGTAAAGAGACAATTGAAACCCATACCACACAATTGTGAGATGGATAACAAGTTGTAACTCAACGAATCAACATGTAAGACATTAGTGATTGAATGCTCAAGTGTAATGGCAACTTTACCAAGTCCTAACACATCCCCCTTGGAGTTATCACCAAAAATGATATTTTCACTTGCATTTGAAGTTGGGGAATATGATGAGAACATACTCCTTTCTCCGGTCATATGATTTGTACATCCGCTATCAAGCACCCAACTTGATCCACCGGAGGAGTATGCCTGCAAAACAAGTTTAGTTCCTAGATTTAGGTCCCCAATTTAGATTGGGGCCTTGCAAGTTAGTCACAAGTATCCTAGGAACCCAAATGAACTTGTCGGCTGTCTTCTTGCTATCACCAACATATTTGGCAACAATTTTACCACTGTTGTTGTGTTCTAATATGTAACAAGATGACACGCTCTTCCTTGGGGCTTCGGTCTTGGGTTGATGTGCAAACTTGTTTTTCATCACCCAAACCGATTCCTTTGGTTTCTGAGAAATCTGCTTCTGGTTGGGCACCTGCTTGTGTTGTGTGTGAGACTGAGCAGAAGGGAAACTGGTAGCCTTCCCTTTCTTGGGGCGCGACACTGCCGGCCTGGGGGCGGCACTGTCGGGGCCCGGCACTGCCGCCTTCTGGCGCGGCACTGCCACGATCTGTGCAGGCTGAACTGTACCAATCTGCCCCTTCTTCTCAAACCTCACACACTCATAGCCATTCACTGTTTTTCTTTCATTGGTTTTGGCTCCTTTTTTGTGCCCTAACCCATCCTTTATGGAAGGACGCCTTCCATTTTTGAACTTGTGCTTGTTCTTCCCTTGAGTCTTCTCACTCGCACTTGTGGTAGACTTGATGCAGCCACTTGCAATAATGTTGGTCAATCTTGCTATCTCCTTTCTCATGGCCTCCATGTTCACAAGGTTAGTGGAATAGGCATTCAAATCAACATTATAGCATTTTCCACAACCTTCACTAGTGGAGGGAATAGAAGTGACATTTGCTTTAGGGAGAGTTGAGTTGCTTTCCCAAAGAAGATTATATTGCAGCTCAAGTTCTTTGTGCTTTTTATCCAAGCTACAATACTTTTCCTTGAGTGCAATATGAGCCTTCTTTAGGGAAGCATGTTCATCTTGCTCTTTGGCCAAGGCCTCATGCAAGATGTCCAACTCACTTCTCTCTAATGCAAGAGCCTCCTTGCAAGCAATATAGAGGTCCTCTTGTTTGATGAGGGCATCCTCTCTTAATGCTAACTCGGCTTGTACACTTTCTAATTCCTCCATTAGCTTAGTGATAAAGAGTTTGGTTTTCTTGTCCAAATTTTTAGTTATCATGTTTATCTCTTCATCACTAGAATCATCATCACTAGAGGAATCACTAAGTTCACTACTAGAGATGTCACTAGGTGGAAGAGAAGGTTTAGGAGTGTGAGCCTTTTTCACCTTCTCTTTCTTGGCCATGAGACAAGTGTGGGAGTTGCAATCGTCATCATCATCGGACAAGTTGTTGAATAGCTTTGGTGAAGGAGATGACTTTTGAAATGCTATTGTTGCTATCTTCTCATCTTCTTCACTTGAGGTTTGTACGGTTGAGCCCCATTCATGTCCAATGTGAGCTTCTCCCATGAATCTCTTGTTGTTCTTCTTGTAAGTGGCTTTATCATCTTTCTTGCCCTTGTTGAAATTGTTGTCCTTCTTCTCATGTGGGCAATGTGCTATGAAATGATCGGTGCTACCACAATTGTAGCAAGTTCTCTTTTTCTTGTTTGGAAACCTTCTTTTCACAAACTTGTAACCTTCCTTCTTGAGCCCCTTGCGGTATCTTCTCATGAATAGGGCTATATCTCCAATTGCTTCAAATTCTTCACCTTCACTTCCACTTTCACTTGAGGATGATGTGCCGTCCTCAACTTCTATTTTCTTCTTTTGTTGCTT
The DNA here is from genome assembly GCA_009763385.1 of Coix lacryma-jobi var. lacryma-jobi. Taxonomy (NCBI): domain Eukaryota; kingdom Viridiplantae; phylum Streptophyta; class Magnoliopsida; order Poales; family Poaceae; genus Coix; species Coix lacryma-jobi. Next base: position 138,921,197 of record CM019828.1, read on the forward strand.
GGGCTTGCTTGTAGAGGCTTGCTTGCTTGATTTTGGTTTGCTTGATGTTGCTTGCCTTGTTGGTTTGCTTGCCTTGAGTGCCACATCCTTGATTTTCATCCCATCTAGCCTAGCTTGCAACTCCCCAAGCTTCCTTCTTTCATTTGCCTCTTCTCTTTGCATGTCAAAGGTAATGATCCTCCCAAGCACATCACTAGGTGTGAATTGCTCAAACTTCTTCTTGTCTCTAATCAATGTCACTACGGTCTCATTTCTTGGTGAGTATGCTTCCAACATGATCTTCACAACCTTGTGATCATTGATTTCACTTCCACCTAGCCCTCTAATCTTGCCAACAATGACCATCAATCTATCAAACATTTCTTGTGGACCTTCACCATCACAAATGACAAACCGGTTGAGCTTAGCCATCAACAAGTCAATCTTGGATTGCCTCATGAGCAATGTGCAAAGTGTCACAAATCTCTTTTGCAACCTCAACTCCCATGACCTTGTTGTACTCATCACCATCCAAGGCACTAAGTAGCACACTAGTAGCTTGGGCATTGAGATGAATATTGCGGAATTCATCTTGAGTAGGGTTCTTCGGATCAACCGGTGCTTCAAGTCCATTGTGCACTATCTCCCAAATAACTGGATGGAGACCAATAAGGTAGGTCTTCATAATGTGCTTCCACTTGGCAAAGTTAGTCCCATCGAAACGAGGTAACTTGCCCGCGGGCACATTTATGAGAGGCCTAGAATCATGGTTAGTCAAACTAGAGTAGTTAAAGGATACAACTCCATATGACTTCTTGGTCTCCTCCATCTTCTTCTTGTTGCCCTTGGGGAGATAGGAGATGTCAGCATCTCCATTTTCGATGCTACTTGAGTCATCACTCAAGTTCAAATTCTTCTTTGCTTGGAGCTCTACCTTCTTCTTCTTTTCTTCTCTTCTCTTGGCTCTTTCTTCTCTTCTAATCTTTCTCTCTTCTTTTCTTTGAGCCTTCTCCTCTTTAGCTTTGAGAGCTGTTGCATCTTCTCTTGCTTTAGCTCTTGCTTCTCTCCTTAGCTTTCTTTCTTCTTTTCTTCTTGCAAGCTCTCCGGTAGACACATCCAATTGAGGAAGTGTCCTTCCACTTGCTGTGGAGACGCTTTCGCTGCTGCTAGTGGTGTGCATTTCCACCTCGACGGGTGTGGGTTGCACAACACTAGCGGTACCCGTTCCTCCATCGGTAGCCATACTCTCGCACGGTGAAGTGCTGTGTGAGAGACCAGGCTTTGATACCACTTGTAAGGACCTGTGTGACCTAGAGGGGGGTGAATAGGCATGTCAAAAATCACAACTCAAAACTTAATTAGTGAGGCCCGACACTACCGCCCTGAGCCCGGCACTGCCGCTCCCCGGCACTGCCGGCCTCAGCCCGGTACTACCGCGCAGAATACTTCCCGAGCCTGCAATTCGAAATCCAGCCACAGGAAACCAAATCTATATGAATGGAAATGTTACACTAGGTTTCCTGAACCAGCAGAACCAACTCAACCAAGCCAAATATGGTGTATGAAGTAGATCGGGACCAAACCCTAGAATCTATCACAAGCTCACAAGTATGATGAATAAATGCAAGTAAGCACAAGAGACAAGTGATTTTTCCCGTGGTTCAGCTCGCCACCAAGGCTTGCCTACCTCCACGTTGTTGAGGATGACCACTTAGGTCATGAGCTTTGCAACTCTTCCTCGTTCTCAAGTCAAGGAACCAAATCCTTGAAGTGAGGGGTAATAATACTAGCTGCACAAGTGATTACAAACCTCCCAAGGCTGCCACACAAGTTGGCTAGCTCAAGGGCGACGCCTAGCCGGCTAGGGTTCCAAGAACCTAAGAGTAATAGAAGCAAATCCACCGGCTATGGCTCAAATCAAGTGCTCTAGGGAGTAGATCTTAGATAGGGCTTCTCTTTGGTGAAGGTTTGAGCCTCTCACTCACTTGAAATCAATGGGAATCGAAGATTTGGTGAGAGAGAGCTTGGGGGCCTTCAATGGGGAGAGAAAGCCTTGTCTGGAGGTAGGAGAAGAGTTATGGTCGTGGGTAACCGTTGGGGTGGCAGGAGAGTGGAGTAAATACCCCCTGCCATCCAACGGTTGAAACAAGTCGCAGCAATGTCGGCCTTAGCCCGGCAGTGCCGTGGCCCGGCACTGCCGCGCCCTGAGCGGCACTGCCGCGCCTACGAGACAGACAGAAGATCAGAATTTTGTGTGCAGCTGTCTTTGGTTAAAAGCAAGAATGGCTTGGGTTGGTTTTGAGCACATATCATTCAGCCATAGCAGTACATTTGCATTCCCCCTTGATAGTACGGCAATCCTAAAACTCAAATTCAAATGAAAAAGCTTGTTATAGCACTTTGAGTCCGGAACCGATGAAATGTAGCATGAGGGGTCCACCAACACACGTGCACCATCCTTTCTCACTATCAACCTGCTTGTCATCTTGGTAAATCTCATTAGTTCTCCAATCATGTGGTCATTATCACCAAAACCCACAATTAGGGCTTGATTGCACTTACAATGTTGTCTATAGGCTTTAGCTTCCAAAGTGAGCGTTGATCTAATTATAGTGAAGCAAGTACATATTGATTATTATCCCTAGCCATGTTATGCAACATCTAACGAACATGCATGAAAACAATGAAAATAGGGTTCCTTATATAGTGATTGCCCCTTCTTAGGGAAAGGCGATCCTTGCTAGATACTCGGTCGCCTTGGTTGCATTTTTGGCTCTTGATCTCTTCTTGCTCCTCAAGTTGACAACATGTTATGACGAGGCTCTGCTTCATTGTGGCTTCAACTTGAACCACTTATTAGACCGAGTATAGTCCCATTTAGGATTTCTATGTTGGGAACGTATGCTATGAAAACCAGTCTCCGGTGTAAACTATAGAAACTCTAATCAAGATCACAGGAATCTAATCCGATGGTTGGTTATTTTAGCACTTAAACTCCTCCACTCATCTCATCCTAATCTAAACAGGCGTGGGCACAGTGGGAGGGTTTAAGCGCTAAAATAAGCCACATTCACCTCTAACTATCGGATTATATTCCTATGGTCTTGATTAGAGTTTCTATAGTTTGCACAGGAGGCTGGTTTCATAGCATACGTTGCCTTCTATGTTTGTTGATCGGGTATCAACCTCGAGGAGAATAGAATGAAAACAACCAAGGACAATGGGTGGTTGCAGATCACATATCTTGTTCAATCTAGAGAGAAAGATATCTTTTCCACACCTTAGGACTGTAGCTTGAAAGTTTAGGGTGAAAACACAATTTACGCTTTGACAAAGGTGTTAGAAAAAGTTTTAACAAGTATAGTTTTTGGGTTGTGAAAGTTTATAATTTCATATAAGTTTAGTATAAACGTTGTATTACAAATATAATGGGGATTCAAGACTATTTTATTGCATCCGTCTCCATGCTCAAGGGATCAATTCCTGATTTTTTTTTTGTTCTTTGTACTTGTAAAATCGCAGAGAAAATTCGACAAGCGTACGTATTTTTTGCATTTACGTTACAAATTCTTTTGTCCAGGTTTGAAGAAAATCCGAAATTTATCAAGAGGTTGTATTACCACAGAAGCATCTCATGGGCTTCAAAAAAAATGGAGCATCTCATGGGCTGATGGGAACAAGGCACCATCCAGTCCTGGCCCAGGCCCAGTAAAACCTCTACTGCCTAGTGCCTTCTTCTCCCCTACACGCCGCGTGCGCTCTCGGTGGGGACAACTGCGCGACCGCCGCCGCCCTACGCCAGGCGCCGAGGTCTCCTCCGACCCCTTCGCCGGCGACGAACGAGCACCCACAGGTATGCGCACCCCTTCTCCTCCCTTCCTGCTGCCTAACTTAAGCTATTTTTCTATCTGTATGTACTCGGATCTGATCTAATTACAACTCTATTCATCTGTTATGCCTACCAATTTCGAGAATTTGTGTCTGGATCCCTGTATTTCTTTCTTACTGAACAAAACACTGTGGGAAATTTGTGTCCTGAATTAGCTTTTGACATTTCCCACTTGCATCCAGAATAGTCCTGCTTTTGAGGTGATGCTAGTGCTTGTGTCTGGGAGGAAGAATTGTTTTTTCTTTCCTGGATTATCAATCGTGTGCCAGTAACTTGCATCAGTAGTAACGGAGAATGGTGCTAGTAGATGCTAGGCTGATGAATTGCTCTGCCATGCAAGTTTTCTCTCTTTCTTCGACAGTTTGTGTTATGTAGTGTAGTATTTTTATTATCGATTTCTGGGCTCACTTAACTCTAATAGGATTTGCTATGCCCACTAAATGTTGATGTTAGCAAACTGTCCTTTTTCGGTATGTTACTCTTTCACCATTTCCGTCACAGCAGGGAGCAGTTATAGTCATAAAACAGTTGACAGCTTGGATGTACATTGCTAACTTATAACGTATTTCTCATTAAATCTTGAACAAGGCTGTAAATTTACTCACTTAATAGGCAAGAAGACTGTTATTTTGTTGTGCACAGCAAAATACTGCCTGCAAAAAATGAGGCAATTCTGATATTATGATTTTTGAGAGGTAAGTAATCAAAGATTACTCAATAGTTGATGAAGTGATTTTCCTTGCACCCTGGTGACACCTGGTGGTCCTAACAAACTGCTGAACATTACTTTTGGCAACATATAATGTATGAAATTTATATACAATAATTTCCCCTTTGGCTCATATTTCATAAAACGTAACACTACTTTTTAACACTGTTATCCGTGGTTACTCCTTGTTTGGTTATATATGTTAGATTTCTATTTAGTGTTACAGAAATGTGTTTCTTCTATGTTGTGTTTGGCATTAACTGTTTTATTGTGCGCCTCAGATGCTGTGATGAAGTCATAGCTAGCACCTGTGCTTAAAAGATGCCTTTTTCTCTTCACAGGTTTTGTCGTTAGTGATTTTGTTCTCCTGTTATCTGCGTCACTAGGGAAATGGCAAGCAGAGCAGGTGGTGATGGCAAAGAACCCATAAATGAACAAGTAATTGCCAACACTTACACCAACATGCGTACCGAAATGAGCCAGCTCTACACGAAGATCACAGAGCTGGAGATGGAGGTCAGCGAGCACTCCCTTGTGATCGGTGCGATCGAGCCGCTGGATCCCTCTAGGCGGTGCTACAGGATGGTTGGTGGTGTCCTAGTGGAGAGGACCATCAAGGAGGTCCTGCCTGCTGTGAAGCGCAATAAGGAGGGCCTCGAAGAGGTGATTGCTCGCATGCACGCGGCACTGGAGAGGAAGAAGAAAGAGATCACTGAGTTCGAGCTCAAGTACAAGATCAGGATCCGGAAGGCTGACAATGATGCCGATGGTGAAGGTGGCAAGAGGGAAGGCACTGCGCAGGGAGTCCTTGTTGGTCCTGCCGGACAGTAATAAAACTTAATTAGAGATACCTGGGTGCTACAGGTTACTATCCTTGCACAGCAGGGAGGTGGTTGCTCTTTGCTAGATGTGTATGCTTTGGGGTGACATACTTCTGTAGAACCGGCGATTTTGTGTAAAATCCAATACTATGCTTAGGTGAGAACCCCATTGGGAACTGGAATAGTTTGGCAAGGTTTGATACCGGTTTCTGCACCTGTTCTTCAGGTGGATCGGTTATCCAAGTATTTCTGCTTGTTGATGGCACATCTCAAATTTCACAGGATTACATTTTCTGTCTGGGCGTCCTTTTTATTATATTTTCAGATAAGTGTGGCAAGTCGTCTTTATGATTATTTTAACTCAACTGATGCTGAAAACACTGCAGCGTTTGGAGGTCGGTAAATTGCTGACAATTTTGCTGTTGTAATGGTTTCGCTGCATGGTGTTAAGAACTTTTGAGAAATAATTGAGTACTTTTGTTTGAGATTTCGCAATAAGCTTAGTTTTACTGGCATGGTACTAAGAAATAGCTACGGATCGTAGAGGTTTTTGGGTAGGTAGGTCAAGAGGGGATCTCGCTATATTTTGAGTCAACTGGCTACTATTTAATATTTATGTTAATGTCCAATGATCAAATGTTATGTCTTAGGTAGTTGTAAGTTGAAGTTTTGATGGGCTATCCTGTTTAATTTTTAATTTTGAGACCACACAGACAAGAGCCTTGTATGCCCTGTTCCTTTATAGTATCCCAAAAAACAGAGCAGGACAGGGCTGACGCCAAACAAAAAGCAGAGCAGGACTGGGCTATGGTATCCCAAAAACAGAGCAGGACAGGGCTGATGCAGAGTAAAGCATGCAATGCACACACCTCATTTCATTCATGTCGTTTGAGACTGAAGTTATCGACTGCGTCTGCTAGTGGAAAATTCAGTGACAACTGCAATGGGAGGATCGTTTCGTTTTGGTTTGGTTTCGGAAGAAGAGGAGGCAGGTGGCTGTGGCTGTGGCTTGCTCTCCACTCCACGAGCGCGCGACGGCGACGATTCATCAGTGGATCGCTCTCGCTCGGTTGAGTCGTTGACCCTTGGAGAAGAAGTTGCTCGTGGCCCTGGCCGGCCTCGTGTCTGTCACTGTCAGCTGTGAATCACGTACAAAACCGCGTGACCAGTGTAGTAGTACTAGGAGGAGTAGCATTGCTTGTGGTGATGGCGTGACGCTCATTATTCTTGAACCCCCTGTCCAAGAAACGGAACGAGAACGAACCATGTGGATGTGGCCATGCGCCCATGCCTTTCAGTTTCAGCAAGCACAATGACAAGTACCGTATATATATATAAACGGCCGGCCGGGACCTCCTGCCAGCAGACTCATCACTCACAGCTACAAGAAGAAGAAGAAGAAGAAGAAGAAAGCAGCGAGCATGTTTTGCCTGGCGCGGCGGTTGTTCCCGTTTCTGCTGGGCACGGCGGTGGGCGCGTACGTGGCGCAGAACTACAGGGTCCCCAGCATCCGAGGCCTCGCCGAGCGCGGCATCGACGACGCCAGGCGCTACGAGGAGGCCTACCGCAGGAAGGGGAAGCAGCCCGCTACTAGTTCTGACGACGACGCCGGCGCCGGCGGCGGCCGCGGCGGCAGGAAGAAGAAGCCCGCCGCGGTGGTGCAGGTGGACATGGATGACGACGACGAGTGGTAGCTGCTGCTGCTGCTACAGTGCTACCTGCTAAAATCGATGTGTAACTAAGTTAATACTCTCCCTGTCTGAAAAAAAACTTAGATGTTTTTATTATATATGCTTCATATGTCTAACATATATAAAATATGTTATATGACAGATCGTGATGATAATTATTAAGTCACATAAATAATACTACTATTCTTTTGTAAAAAACTCGATCAAACCTTTATTACACAGTTTAGTAATTAACTTGAAGGCAAAATTAAACATCAATTTTTTTTTAAGGACAGGGTAGTACGAGTGAATATTTCAGTTGGCCCGTCATGCACAATTCTGTAAATGTAGTGGGCTGGCTTCCATGATGGGCCTAGGGTGTAGTGGGCTTTATCGATCGACTCTCTTCGGCCCACTGACATGCCTGACTCTCTCGTGCTCACCTTCTCCGGGTTCTCCCAATGTTGTGGACTTTGATGGATTTCATTTGCTTCCCCAGTGAAAGCTCATCTCTCTCTGGATTTCGAAATCGCAAAAGAACAACAAAGCGAACGAAATCATTTGACCACAAACTTTAATTTAATAATCGAAAACAGAAGAGCGATAATAGTTTCCGTTGGATTTTGAGAAAAATAAAAAGCACAAGCACGTGCACTGCCCAACGCCATAGAAGTGGTACTAGCATCTTTGTAGGTACAGTACTTGTCAAAATTGACGTGGATCATTTTGCGCCAGTAAATAACTGGCCAGGCACGCCCTGTACAGTATCTACAACCGCCGGTCGTTGTTGGCCGAGACAGATATAGATCAGGGGAAAAGACAAAAACAAAAAAAAAAAACATCTTCGGTGGTCTTCGTTGCTATAGCATTGTTTTATAGCTTTTTTTAAGACATATATAGCACTATAGTATTGCTAATTATTCTGCTATTATCATAAAAAAAATGTTTTAGCTCTGCTAAACATCACTGTTTGACTTAGCCACAAATATTTTTAGCACCGTTAGTCGTCTCCAAGACAAATATTTTTTACTTACTCTAGAGGAGTATATAATCTATGCCTATCAGTCATGTTCTTTACTTTAAAACTATTACAGAATTATCAGGCCATTGAATATTAAGTGATACGAATGTTGATTATCAGGCCGTTTAGAAATGGAGAAGTGGAGAAATTTTGGATTATTAGGAATTTTTCCTATAATAATAACCTTTAAGCAACTCCAGTTCAACATGCAAAATGGGCTCCTATTTAGCTTCATTTGCATGCTAGCCTGTAAAAAATAGAAACCCAAATTTAGGTCCAACTCCAGCCCAAGTCTCTATTCTTTCCAACTCTTCCTCGACAACGCCAGGTCCAGCCCCAAGACCGGCGCCCCACCCGCGCGCCGCCCCTTCTCGGCAACGCGGCGCCAGGACCGGCGCCCCGCCCCTTCTCCGACAACGCGCCGCCAGGACCGGCACCCCGCTCGCGCCTCCCCATCCCCGCAACGCGCCGCCAGGACCCCCCCCCCCCTTCCCCGACGGAGGCAGACGCCTGCTCGCGGATGCTTGGAACCGCACGGAGGGGCGGAGGCAGGCGTCTGCTCGCGGACGCACCGCCGGATTGCTGGTAGGGAGGACCGGACGGAGGGGTGCTCTCGGTGGATCTCCGGAGGGAAGGACCGCACAGAGGGGCGAACTCGTCGGAGGGGATGACCGCAGTCAGGGGCGCGCTTGCCAAGGGACGCCGCTCGCCGGAGGGGCGCCCTTGCCGGAGGAGAGCGACGGTGGAGCGGGGAACGACGACACGTGGGGCGAGCGTCGGGCGTCGCGATTTGGAGCAGATAGGAGCCCCTGTTTTGGGGGGCCTCAAAGTAAATTTTAGGAGTCCTCCAAAAATAGGAGTTCAAATAGGAAGTCCATTGAAGTTGGTTTTTTTGTTTGAGCCCCTAAAATTAGAATAGGGGTCAGTTTAGTGACTTCCTTGGAGTTGCTCTTAGAGAACAAACGATTCGACCTCCATTGTTCATACGAAAAATGGAGAAACAACAAGGATTGGAAATCCAATAGAAATTGAAAATTTCTACTGTTTATGCCTTTGGTTGATAGGAATGGAGTATAGGAATAGTGTAGAGAATTTTCCCAGGACTTCTATTATGGAGGAAAAATACAGGAAATTTAGCATCCACTCAAACCTCTTGATCAAAATCCTTCGTTTTTCCTACCACTCCAAATGACCACTCTTTTCTAAAATTCATATGTTTAATCCTCTATTTTGAAACCTCATTGGTGTGAAATTCCTATACTTTTCCTATTTATGTGTGTTTCCTTTGGTGTGTTCCAAAGGAAGCCTCAAATTTCATGAATTCCTTTAAAATTTCTATGTAATAAGCTATCATATCGCAAGAATTTTGCAGAAAAGTAATTTTGAGTTCGAACGTGGTGGATTCTCTCTCTCTCTGCCTTAGAACACTCTGTTCTTGTGTACTCCCTCTTTCTCAAAATACATTACATTTTTTTACTTTTTCATATCTTGTTTAATTGTTCGTCTTATTCAAAAAATTTGTATAAATATAATTTATCTTGTTATGACTTATTTTATCATTAAAGATATTTTGATGATGACTTTTAATTTTATTATTTGTAAAAAAACCAAATAATACAAACGGTTAAATACTTAAATATGGAGAACATATACTAAAAACTATAGAAACTCTAATCAAGACTACAAGAATCTAATCCGATGGTCAGATGTAAAGGTAGTTTATTTTAACACTTAAACCCTCCCACTGTGTCCACGCCTGTTTAGATTAGGATGAGATGAGTGGAGGAGTTTAAGTGCTAAAATAACCCAATTAGATTTCTGTAGTCTTGATTAGAGTTTCTATATTTTACACAGGAGGCTGATTTCTATAGCATACGTTCCCTAAATATGACATGTAAAAAAACAAAAGTGTCATCTATTTTGTCATGGTGGGAGTATACCATCTAAATTCTAAACTCTACTCTGCACTCTGGATTACCGTAGGATTCTAATTTGAACGGGTATTCTAATCCTCGCGTCTTTCTGTTGGGAGAAAAAAAAAACTGGCGTCTTTCGTGCCAGAAGACAGAAGGAAAAGAATCTGGATAAGAGGCAGGGCGGCGGCGGGTTTGGTTGGTGGTTTTGGTTTGGCGATGGCGACCGGCGGGCGCGGCGGAGGTCGTGCAACTGCAGCTGCGGTTAATTCACAAAAAAAAAACTGCAGCTGCGGTTCCCGAGCGCGCAGGATCGATCCAGTCATCCAGGATGGGTCTGGATCCTGGTCGGCGGTCGCCCCCACTCCATGCATGGAACATATTCCGGTGGGCGGCGGCGGCGGCGGCGGCCCCGGGTGCCGGCAGCCGCTGCGCCGCTCCGCCCCGCCCGTGATGATGGAATGGAAAGGAGGGAGCAGCAGTGCAGCACCACGACAGCAAGCAACCGCCGGCCAGGAGGACCACCGGTGCGCGTCACGTCACACGCAACGCACACATCGCCTTTGTCTGGTTTTTGTCGCCTGCCGCCGGCCACCCTACGCCATCCATGACCGCTAGGCGCGGGCGTTTCCTTTCCACGGCCACTTGCCGGCCGTAGCCTCTAGATACTCGATCTCCTGCTACTCCTCGCTTGGTGGCTTTGGCACACCTCCACAAGCGGCTCCAGCACCGGCTTATTAAGAAGCTATGCCAAACGATGGTTTCAAAACGGCTTCGGCCACAAAGCATCCGGATTTCGTGCTCGCTGGAGCAGTTTGGCGGATGTGGAGCCAAAAATACTGGCTCCCCGCGGCTCCCTCCCTAGCTGTGCTCTCGTTTTGCAAGAAAAAACCGTTTTGCCAAACACTTTTGAAAAACGGCTTCCGCTTAGCCAGATAAACTGCTTCACCACCACAGCCACAGCCGGAGCCGTTTCAGCCACAGTCATCCCAAACCCACCCTTACTAGGTTCGTGTGGAATTTTTTTTATTAATAACCCAATTAAATAAGATAATTTAAAATTAACACTGTTTATTTTTTTTTCCAAAACTAACCCTTTTGCCGCGCCGTGCCGCATGGCGCGGCAAAAGCGTTAGCCGCGCCATGCGGGCTGGCGCGGCAAACGGTGCCAGCGTGGCACCGGCCGGCCACGCAGGCCCGCGTGGGCCCCGCCTGTCAGTTTGCCGCGCCAGGCGGGCTGGCGCGGCTGGTGGCTTTGCCGCGCCAGGCGGCCTGGCGCGGTCAACGGCTTTGCCGCGCCAGGCGGGGTGGCGCGGCAAAGCGCATCTAGATCTGGCGCCGGCGGCTTCTTCCTCCTTTCTCCTCCTTCTCGCCCGCCCGCGCCTCCGTCCCGCCGCCGCCGCCGTCGTGCCCCGCCGCTGTGCCGCCGCCGCCGCCGTGCCCCGTCCCCAGCCTCGTCCCCGTCCCCGTCCCGGCCGGCCGCCCCCGTGCGCACCGGCGCCCCCGGCCGCCATCGGCCGCCCCCGGGCGCCCCCGGCGCCCCCGGCCGCCACCGGCGCCACCGGCGCCCCCCTCCACCACCGTCTCCACCATCGTCCACGATCGGAAGGTATTTTTTTCTTTTTGTTATTTTTTTGTAGTTTGCGTTAATTAGTTAGTTAAATAGGTTAGTAATTTAGTTATTTATTTATTTATTTGCTTAGTTAGTTATCTAGTTAGTTAGTTAGGTTAGATTAGTTAGTTAGGTTAGGTTAGTTTAGGTGGTTAGTTAGTTAGTTAGTTATATAGTTAGTTAGTGTGTTAGTTAGTTAGTTAGCTAGCTAGTTAGTTAGGTTTATGTTAGGTTAGTTTTAGTTAGTTAGTTAGTTAGTTAGTTAGTTAGGTAGGTTAGTTAGGTTAGGTTTAGTTAGTTAGTTACTTAGTTAGGTTAGTTACTTAGTCTAGGGTTTAGGGTTTAGGGTTTAGGTTAATATGTTAGTTAGGTTAGTGAAGACAACTTAGTATTTATGTCATTCTGTATTTTAGAGAAGACCATCACTTGACCATCACTTGACCTTAGTTCCACTATTGACTTTGTAGATGGACACTGTATTCAGATTGTTTTATGGAGGCACAGTTAGTAAACGAGATGGGTTGTTTGATGATAACATAGAACAAGAACTCGAAGTATTTGATGAGCGTCCTTCTTTTACGGAGCTTATGTTGCGTCTGAAGGAGAAGTTCGATGGTGATTTCTCGTTGAAAGGGAGATTTGACAGTGGCAAGATTAGGGCCAACTATGCGTTGATGCCCTTGCGCAACCAGGCTGACTGGGCAAAATACCAGACGATCGTTATGGCATCCAATTCGACCATGGCTGAGATCGTGGTAGAGGATGGTAGGAGGAAGCAGGCAGAGGCGTCCGATGATGGCAACGAAGGTGAAGCACAGGAGGTAGGGGATGATGACGATGCAGCTCCGATGACTATGGACGTTGATGGTCACCCCACGCAGGAGACGGTGTATCCAACTGAAGATGTCCACGCTGACGTCGGTCAAATAAACAATGATTTTGATGTGGCCGACCTAGAGCGGCAGGAGCAGGAGGACCAGGAGGCACAATTGTTTGATGAAAACTATGATTCTGATGATGATTCGGATTATGACGAAGAAGAGGACAGTTATATTTGTGCTATGCCTGACCCGGTTCGTGGTATTCCACAACCGGTTCGTGCTATGCCACAACCGGTTCCTCAGAATATGCATCCTCCAGGGAGACTAGTCACTGATATACCAGAGGATCATATACATTTTGATGCGTGGCGGCGTTTGAGCGAAGCGAGGTATTATGTTGCGCCCGATCCTTTGACTGAGACAGAGCTGCAGCAATTGAGGTCGGTTAACATGCAGTTTAGAGGCGTTCCAAGTTATAGGGATGTCAGTTTGGTGGACCAGGCAGTTTGTGATACTGGATTGAATCTGTGCAAGCAAACACTGCATAACCATACAGATTGGATTCTTCAGAAGGGTATGATTTTCAACACTATGACTGAGCTGAAGCTTTTCCTTGAGAACTATGCTGTGCATCATCATCGACCGTACACGGTCAGCCATTCAGATATTAGTTTGAGGTCACGGGGCATGCCACAACCGGTTCGTGCTATGCCACAACCGGTTCCTCAGAATATGCATCCTCCAGGGAGACTAGTCACTGCATCATCATCATCGACCGTACACGGTCACGCCGAACATGGATCTGTCGCAGCCGAGGCGTCGGAGGCGGCCTCGTCAGCCGTACACACCTAGCTAGGCTTAGTGTTAGACTATATGGATAGGTGATGTATATGTTAGATAACTTGTTTGAGAACCCTATTATGTACTTCGTGGAGCCTGAGCCACTAAGCCTGGTTTTTATGACCGCTATTATGTTTCCGTTTATTCAAATTGTGTCAATGTTTGGTTCCTTGTTATTCCGTTTGCGGAAAAAGACAGGAAAAACGGAAAAACACATTCGATCAAACAGAGACAACACATTAGGACAAAGATCGATCAGGAACTCGACTAGTCGGCGGGAAACCTTGGGGCTTTGCCTGCTGCAAAACTTCATGCCAGCTTTTGCCGCGCCAACCCTGGGGGCGCGGCTGACGCTTTTGCCGCGCCAGGCGGGGTGGCGCGGCAAATGCATTAGCCGCGCCATCCCGCCTGGCGCGGCAAAAGCGTCAGCCGCGCCCCCAGGGTTGGCGCGGCAAAAGCTGGCATCTTGTTGCACAGCCTTTTCAGTGTCGTGTCCTGTCCTCATAAGTGCTCTGCAGTTTTGATTCCCATAGACTTTTCAGTGTATAGGCTTTTCAGTGTATAGGCTTTTCAGTATATAGGCTTTTCAGTGATTAGATTTTTCAGCGAATAGCCTTTTCAGTTGCATTAACTACACACTCACAATGCAGCTGAGATAATTCACAAGTTCAAAACCAGGGCTCCGCCTATATAAACCCATCAGCGCCTTGCATATTCAACAACTTCAGCAGAGCTTGCGAGGTTCGTAGTAGAGATGTCTGGAGGTTCGTCCAAAGGCGGGAGAGGAAAGGGTGGGAGGAAGGGACCTCCCATTGTGTGGGAGGGATCTCTTGGTCCTGATTTCTTCTTAGAGGCACTATATGACTTTCCCGTTGAGAGCAAAAAGGATTTCAGCCGGGACCGTCCTCTTAGGGGATATGATAACCGTTTAGAGGACTGGCCAAAATGCCGCCATGGTGAGGATTGTTTGGTGCAGATGCTCCACGACGACCTGGAGGCAGGCCGACGTTTCTTCAAATGCCCGCGAGCATGGGTAACTTTATTTAATTGTTGTTGCTATGCCTCTCATGTTTGCTAATACTTAGTCATTTTGTGAATGACAGTCTTCTATTTCCGAAGAAAACTGCGGCTTCACCAGATGGGTGGATCCTCCTCCAATATGGCCGCATCAGGAATACATCTATTATCTGCAGCGTCGTATCGACGATCTTGAAAGAGAAGTTAAAAGCATGCTCAAGGACTATGATGATGACGACAGCGATGCAGGCGGTTCAGATGAAGCAATATGCCTTGATCCATATTGCAACTGCCCGCATCACAAGAACAAGGGGCCTCCACCGCCGCCCCCACCACCGCCACCACCACCACCACCCGCAATGGGAGGCTATTACGGAGAAGGGTCTACTCAGTTTGCTATGTGGGACGGCTTCTAGACTACTTAGATCACTATGTGCGTGTTGTGTTGTGCCAATCAATTACCTAAGGCATGTTAGGATTAGTCTAGGACCTTTTAACCAAGTTACGGTAAAAGGTCCTCACATGCCATGTACTAGTTTGTTGTTTGTGTAATGGTTTGCTCTATTCTATTTCTCGTACTTTATCCCACAAAAAATCAATGACACATGAACTACCGCAAACAATACAACAACATATAATAAAGCCGAACAAAGTGCAGTTCAAGACTACATAATCGATGATCCGAAATAAACGGTACACGGAAGTACAAACCAAGAGTACAATACACTAACAAGTCCACCAAATGACAACAATGTTCATTACTCAATAATGACTACTGAACCTACCACACTACTGAGTGCAACGAGGCCATTTTCCCTTCCTCACAGCATCCGGATCCTGCTCCATGGCAGCCTTGGCACGGCGCACACGCTCAAGCCTCTTCTCCCTCTCCCCCCTACGCTTAGCTGCATCCCTCATTCTTGCCTCTTCCTCATGCTGCTTTTGTGCTGCCTCTTCTTTGCGTCTATTCTCCAAACGCTCCTTGTCCTCCGCAGCCCACTTTTTCATCCTCTCTACGTGCTCCTTGTCCTCCGGCTTCATCTCAGTGTCGATCCACTGCTCGAAGTCACATAGTGGTGGAGGCTCCTGCAAAATACGACTAAATCAATTAGGTAATAAAATATAAATGATTTTTCATTCATGTATAGAACAAGCCATCAGCTTCTCACCATCAGTCCAATACGGATCTGTTTAGGTGTAGGGTCAAAGGCATAATTCTCACACATCCAATACCTCTGACCGTATGTGTGCTCCTCATCAGATATTGCGACCTTACAATCATCGCCGCAGTAGCACATGGGCACCGGAACACCGCTAGGCAATGGCAAACGGGCATAGGCATTGCCCGTGAGAGGCTGCCTACAATCATCAACGCAATAACAAATGAACATAAAACAAAATTACTTCATTAAAACAGACAAATAAATCAACAATGTACCGATCTTACCTTGCCTTACTAGCTTTGCCACGCCGCGGCATCCTAACAATAAAAAATATGTCAACGCTACACATACATTCATGATTAATTATAAATCTACATAATGACGTAACAAATATTACACAAAAAATTGTATACAAAATGAACAAAATATTAAGCAAAACAGATATAAAAAGTCTAATACATGAACAAATCCATCATTAATTAACAACTAACGTCACGACAGTATCAAAATAAATATTGTCTACAAACCCTAACTTACAAAAATATGGTTCAATCCTACATTGCAAATATGGATAAAGAACAATAATATGGATCAAAATACCTCTTGTAGACAAGTTTGATTGGGGGAGGGAGATGAAGAGAGGAGGAATGAAATGAAATGAAATAGAATGGATTGGATTGAATTGGTTCGGGAGAAGAGAGGAATGAGGAGGAGCCTGCTGCTCGGCGCGGCGGCCAGATCTAGATCGGCTTTGCCGCGCCACCCCGCCTGGCGCGGCAAAGCCGTTGACCGCGCCAGGTCGTCTGGCGCGGCAAACTCACTAGCCGCGCCAGCCCGCCTGGCGCGGCAAACTGACAGGCGGGGCCCGCCCGAGACTGCGTGGCCGGGCGGTGCCACGGTGGCACTTTTGCCGCGCCGCCATGCATGGCGTGGCTAACGTTTTTGCCGCGCCATTGGGGACGGCGCGGCAAAAGGGTTAGTTTTGCAAAAAAAAAAATAGATAGTGTTATTTATGAAATTTTTTATTTAATTGGGTTATTAATAAAAAAAAATTCTTCGTGTGTCCCTTTCTTCATCAGCTACGTCAGGAAAGGAAACTAACTACGCAACCGGCCGGCCACTGGGACCCATGCTTGTTCCTTGCTCAGGCCCTGTCCTTACTTGCTTGTGCTTCTTTGGATATATATATATATATATATAGTATTTTTTATTGAAAAAAGTTAGAGCAATTTAATACATTAATATGGGAAAAATACCTAATTAAGAGAAAGTGTTATTATGAGTTGTAAGCAACTCTAGCTGTTTTACAAATGAGTTTGACATTCTCGTTTTTGCAAAAAAAAGGTCTAAAAATCTCATATTCAACGGTTTGACAAACGAGCTTAGCATTTTTAGCAACTTGACAAACATCGGGTGGTATTTGACATATATGTTAAGCTGCGGTTTGCTTGGCAATCGCCCTCGTGTGCTACTCTCGCAGGATATTTCCCTCTCGCGCGCATAACTTTTTAATTTTGGCAAGTCTAAATGCAAAACCGTTGGAGATTGACTCTTTTTACCTTTCTATATTAATTTGAGAGTTGACAAATACCATATTTAATCAAATAAAAAATACAAAACCGTTGGAGTTGCTCTTTATATGTTAAGGTATAGGAGAGAGTAGAAGATAGAAGAATAAGTAGGATGTAAGAGCATTTCTAAGAGATTCTAAAATCCACTCTCAATCTTGATTTTTTTTGGTAATATGTACAAAAGTGCAAGTAAGGAAAAAATATAATCTTGCTCTGAGCATTGTCGCATGAGTCGTAGCTAGGAGAAGTGTGGCTCCTTATGAAAAGCTACCTTACCATTTTTTTATTGGAATAATATATTTTATGAGCTAACCATTTTAATTGCCTTGGCCTCTCGATCGATCGGGTTGTCGCTGGATCCATCACGCATGGGCATCGACGTCTTTATTACAGTAGTAAGCATGATATGCAATATGCATTCATCGTGCACCACGATAGGTACGTGATGCGCGCGTGGAACTCATCGACTCATCGTCACATGTAGGACGTATTTAGTTATATATATGGGTTAGTCTAGCTTAGCTTAACTTTAATTAGCGCCAGGTCAGTTGAAGCCTAACTTCAGCAATGCAACCAGCTCTCACAGTAACACACACCTCTTCTTCTAACGTCCAGAGCGGTTTCCAGCAATGCAGGCTAAGATTTTTTTTTTTTTTGGCTTCAAAAAATCTGGCTTATTATTATTATTTTTTGACAAGAAACCATTCAAATATTAACAACAAGATGCTAAGAGTATGGATACATTGTTAAGGCGTACAGCCTCAAGAGCCTGTTGAACATTACAGGAGCTAGAGCTATGATCATAAGAACAAGATACTACCAGCTGATATACAGATTCAGATAAAGCCTGACATGCTAGTGTATCAGTTGTGTTGTTTATCTATCTAGAGATCTTTAAGATCTTTGAGTTTCGACCTGCAGAAAGGTTGAGAAATGTTTGAGTGAAGTACTTGATTCTCCAGTTAGGAGGATTGGATTGGTCTTGCATGTTGAGGAAATTGACCAACTGTGTTCACAGTCTGAAAGAAAGTTGGTACTGTGTAGATTGAGATTATTAGCAATAATAGCTGCAAGGGCAACTGCCGCTGCTTCCGCCATGAGCACAGAACTAGTTTGAGCCATTCTTGCTTTAATGTAGATTGTCTGCACTGGTTGGGCCTGCATGATTAGAAAAAGAATTCCAATCCCAACCTATCTTAGGGGGTGATTGGTTGCCCGAAGAGTTTCCGTCAGGGATGAAGTACCCATCCAGGCTCATTTCAGCCTGAACGAAGAGATACACTTTGGTGTGTTTGGTTGCCATTTTCAGTGTCATACCGAATGACAGAGCACTTGTTTGGTTGCCCGAACGGACAATTTTCCAGTATGAACTGGTTGAACCCAGTGTGTTTGGTTGGGCGGACAGTGAGTGGTGCAAGCACCCCTGTATGGTTGTGGTGTGGTTACCACCTTTTGCAGCAAGAGAATAGGAAATGATCAAGATACATTTGCCTCAGTTATCACCTTAAATTTGTCACTGACAACGACCTTGGAGCTTGTAATTACTTCATTAATTTGACCACTAAACAGTCACAGTTTCTCACAAGGTCATTGTCTTTAGATTAGTCAATGACAATGTGAAACCATCACATGCACTTCTTGCAACCGAAGATGATGAACAAGAGCAATACCAACAGGACAAAAGCCAAAACTACACAAATAGAAAATAAGCAATGTGATTTGTTAACAACCGGTTGAGGTGTTTGCGGCAACAGCGGTCGTTCTTCACCAGTAATGAACTCCAAGTAGGATGCTTCTGCCTCTTGTCTAGTTGGAAAACCCTTGTAAGAGTTGTTCGGAAAACCAGTTACCTGGTCATTGCATTTTGACCAAGTTCGATACACCCCAGGAACCCTGCCGCGATAGACAACATACCAAGCCATGTAGTCCTTTAAGAAATCAAAAAAACCAAGTATAAGATGTTGTAATAAGAACGGATAGGTGAAACAATTTGCCTCAGTTATAATTGTCACTTCATTTGATCTTTGGACTTGGAGCTTAAGGAACATGTAGACAACAAAATATAAACATCATGATAGGCATGGAGCCATGTGAGCCTCAGCTAGAACAATGCTCCAGTACCTCACAAGTCCAATATCATCATCACAAGACCAAACAATATTTTCGTCATTACCAAAATGTAGTCTCAGTAACATACATAGACGTCATTGGTGGCTGCAAGCAAAATGTAAAGGCCTCATATGTAGCATACATGGCACCCATGTAATCTTCTAAACCATCCACTATTTGCCATCAAGTTGGGGGTCACCCAAATGTTGCTAAACAGTGGATGATTCCAGGAGATCAGATGAATGACATGAAAAAGGCAGCCACCTCTATCTAGCATGTTTCATCATAGACAAGAAAGATAAAGGCCTCAGATTGTATTGCCAGTTCATTAACCATTGGACTTGGAGCTTAAGGAACCTTGAAACAGATTAGAAAACCAACATCATGAAAGGCATGGAACCATGTGAGCCATCCAGCCCAGGCATCAGGCTATCAGATAAGCAGAGCTGTTGCTTCAGCGTGGATGTTTCACATGGCTTGATGACATTCATGAAAGCCATCTCAAGAAATTAGAAGGAAAACAGCTCCAGTACCTCACAAGTCCAACATCCTCACCCAAATGGCATTATTTTCATCATTAGCAGAAATGAAAAAGTGAAGGAGAATAAAACAGCCAAGAGAACTGAAACAAGCCTCAATCAAGGAAGAATTAAGCAGAGGAAATCTCAGGTACTTAGTAAACTTCACAGGTGGCAAACAAGACAGAAGATAGAATGGACCAAAAAACGCTGCCACCTCAGACTAACATAGATACCATCATAGGCCTAGCATAATATATGACATAGATACCATTCAGTGAAACCTAATACAGTTCCCAAATTGTTGACACCAATTGTTCATGTCTGCATCACACAGCAAGGGTGCCTGTCTGCACCACACAGCCTCACATCCACCACCATGTCTCCTATGCTATACAAAAATACCATCATTCTAGGCAGGGCTTTAGACAATGCCTGTTCTCACAAAAGGTGGTTAGTGTTACACCACCCAAAAGTCAACCTAGCATAAGTCAGCATGGCTATTTGCAAAAGTGAAGAGGCCATAGGATCCTATCAAATAGGATTAGGCAAAGTAAGTAGTGTTGAGATAGGTACTCAACCAGAGGATCCTATGAGCCTCAGTCATTTGCACAAAGCAAAGGCCTTCTGCTTTGTTTTTTAGCAGATACACAAGAGCATACATCAGTGCTTCTTGTGAGTAGCCAGGGCAACTCATGACACAACCATACAGATCCTCATGCACCTCATTGTGCTGAGGAGTCTTTAGAGCCTGTCCAACTGACTTAACAACTTCTACCATCCTAGTCATGATGTCAATTTCCTCCTGAGCCAGCCTCCTCCTCTTACCACCTCTCCCCTCTTTGTCTTTTTCATCAAAGCCTTTAGAGCTCTCCACACCAGCAGTAGTACCCTTCCCAGAATCAGCCTCATTCACACCTAGGTCTGTGAGGTCCTCCTTAGCATCTACATCACCCTGACCAATGTCAGTTGGTGTGCCCAAAGGCTCATTTGGCCCCATTGCAAACCTGCCAGTGGCCTGGTTGCCACCAAATATAGCCTCCATCTCAACATAGTGCTCTAATGGCGTGTTCAAGAACTTAGCATCATTTGGGTGGTCCTAGTAGTCAAACAGATTTAACTATTAGACAAAGATAAGAAATGCAGAAGGGGGAAGTGGTATGTGCACATGTCCTAACCTTGGTGTGGCCAAGCAAGTGCTCATCATCAAGGACTATCATGTGGTGCTCCTCATCCCAGAGGGCACCACTGATATCCTTCAACCTAACAATTTTAACCCACCTTGTCCTCCATTTGCGCAAGTGATTGTAAATATGTTGGGTTGTGACATTGACTTGAGCAAAGTCAGAAAATATGGAAGCAACCTGTCTAACAAGGACTTCCTTGAGGCCCTTGTTAGTTTTCACCCCTTGCCAACCAGGTCATGGAATCTCCTTAACATGAATCCAGACTGAACAGGAGTCCAGTGCATTGGGCCATTGGGAAGCTGGGCTGCAGGCATGGCATCATCAATAGGATGGTTACCACCCTGAGGCCCTCCCTCAACATCCTCACCACCTTCAAGGTTAACAAAGTTCCCCATTTTCCTATGCAGTATAAGCATAAATAAATTGAGTCAGTCACATGCAACCCTGAACCTCTCATTGTGACCAACCACATGCAAGAACATTGCTACTTGTTCTTCAACAGATGCATGTATGGTGTCAGTCACCAACTCCCTACTACGAATAGGTCACATAGTTGAAAAAAGGTGCCCTTTTCATCCTAAGCAAATTCACACAGTGGACATCATCAGACTCATAAATGTATCTCAGGTTGTTCATCCTCTGTTGGTCCCTTTCTGCCATGGGACCATATGTGACTGAATGAGCATCTTCAACTCGCCACCTAAACCAACAGAAAAACCAAGCGGCCACTGCAACTACCACAGCAGCGGCCGCCCTGCGCCTATCTTCGAAAGCCATGTGCACTGGTATGTTGGATGGGATAAAGTTTGGAGGTAAAAGTTAGATAGGAACAACTATTTATAGTGTGCTCTCGCAAAAAAAACTATTTGTGGTGTGTATGTACTGAGATGCAAGCAAATATTCAGAGCATGTACAAAACCCTAGACGCGGCTACCACACAATTTGGTTCTCGTCCAGCGCCTAGGGTTACAAATATAACATCATTGACCTAGGCACTTATGCTCAGTATATATTGTCGGTGTTTCGTACCCGGGGGTATCACACCAACAAGTAATATGATCGCGTGCTTCTCTTCCTGGATGGTGATGCAAGAGGACACAAGGATTTATCCTGGTTCGGGCAAAGAAAGCCCTACGTCCAGCGGGGGGGGGGGGATGTTCTTGTATTACTTGCACCTAAGTGCTTGTACAGGGGCGAATACAAGCTCAGTGAGCGTGGACCGGAGTCCGGACTCGTGTATGTGCGTGGACTCGTGTGTTGTCTCTCGAAGTTCTCTCTCTTCCTGAATGAGGGCCCTGGTGTCCCCTTTTATAGAGCAAGGGGAGGCCAGGGTTACATAAGGGTATTACAGGTGTCGGGGCGTACGGTGCCCCATACAGAGAAGGGTAGGAACCTTGTCTTGTCGAAGACATTGTAGCCGACGTGGGCGTTGCTGTTGAAGCGTCCTTGAAGCGTGGCTTCCGTCCTGGGCACGGACGTGGTGGCGCGGCGAGGTGGGAGCCGTACAGCACCCATCCCGGAACGTACAGGACGCGGCGGGGTCCCTCCGGGTCTTGGGGTACCTGTCCTCCAATAGCATGAAAGTAGTTAGGGCTCGAAGGGCGTGGAGCCGGCCTCGAGATGGCGCCTGCGGGGGGCTCGAGTCCCCGCAGGTATGGGCGAGTTCCGGGGAGCCTGGTCGTACAGCGAAAATCCGTGTCTCGAGATGTGACCGGGACGTGCCACAGTGCAAGGTATGGTCGAACAGTGCTGTGCTGGTGCCTTTTTGCCCATGCTTGTGGTGAAAATGAGACTTGACTTTGCCCTGGTTACTGTGGTACACGTCGGGCTGCAGAGGACGTGACTGGAGTAGGTGGATGTATTAAATGTGCGGTATGGGGCTGGCATCCGATGTCTGCACCGCTTGAGGGAGGCAAAACGCGTCTCGAGGGATAGGCCGCCGTGCCAGAGAGGCTCAAGGTCCCCGCGTGGGGTCTCGAGGTGTGGTGTTCGGCTGTGGGGGGCTAGAAAGGTAGTGGAGCGCTTGCCCGAGGCCTGGGGGGCTCAGGCGAGACGGAAAACGAGTGCGCGCCCGAGGCCTGGCTTGGAGGGCTCGGACGAGACGGAAAACGAGCGCTCGCCCGAGGCCTGGCTTGGAGGGCTCGGGCGAGACGGAAAACGAGCGCTCGCCCGAGGCCTGACGCGGAGCGGAGGATGGGCGCTCGCCCGAGGCTTGGCCTGGAGGGCTCGGGCGAGACGGAGAACGAGCGCTTGCCCGAGGCCTGGCCTGGAGGGCTCGGGTGAGACGGAGAACGGGCGCTTGTCCGTGGCCTGGCCTGGAGGGCTCGGGCGAGGCGGAGAAAGTGCGCCGGCACGTGGCCTGACTTGCTGGGTTTATTAACTGGTGCTCCAGGTTTAACTTATGCGTTGATTGGGGTACCCCTTTGGCGTTCCCCCGACAGTAGCCCCCGAGCCCTTGTTTGAGTGCTTGCACTCGAGCAGGGGCTCTTGATTGGGATCTCGAGGGTGTTGGCTGTGTTGGATCTCGAAGGCTTGGTCGTGCTGGTTCCGTGGGTGTCGTGCGAGCGACACCCGCGGGTGTAGCCCCCGAGGCCACGGGGGAGTGGTTTGAGCTCCCCCGTGGGCTTTTTGCGCGTTTAGTTGCGATTTTTAGGTTCGGGGGTGTCGAGCCCCCGAGCTTTTTAGACCCTCTTTCGTCGAGGGGTGCCAGGCTGAACCGGTCGGCCGGCTCTTCAAGCTGTCCGGCACGCCGGTTGCCCTGGCTCGTCATCCCGCAATTCCTTTCGATCGGATGCGAGGGGGGATGCCTCGTACCACCACGAGCGGGTGAGTATCGAGGTTCCCGGTGAGCTGATAATGGGGAATCCAAGTGAGACCTCGGGCCCCGTCTTGCCTTCCTGAAGAGGCCTTCGTCGCTTGGAAACCTTCTGCCCAGTGGGCACGCCTTTTTAGGCGGAAACCGCCAGGGTGCAGAGATCGTGGCGCTATGTGTACCTGTAAACAGGCTCGAGATGCGATTCGGTAGTAATATTAAATGTTCGCGGTAACCTTTCCTTTGTCGTGGGAGACTCCGTCCGAGGCTTGGCTCGGAGGGCTCGGACGAGACAGAGAACGAGCGTTCGTCCTGGGCCTGGAGGGCTCAGGCGAGACGGGGGTCGAGCGTTCGCCCGAGGCCTGAAAATCTCATGTTCACACAAAGAAAAGAGATTAGTCGTAACTGTCCGAGTTTTTAGACCCTCTTTCGTCGAGGGGTGCCAGGCTGAACCGACTGGCCGGCTCCTCGAGCTGTCCGGCATGCCGATTGCCCCGGCTTGTCATCCCGCGTGTCCTTTCGATCGGATGCGAGGGGGGATGCCTCGTACTACCCCGAGTGGGCGAGTATCGAGGTTCCCGGTGAGCTGGTAACGGGGAATCCAAGTGAGAGCTCGTGCCCCGTTCGATAGGGGTCGACTGTGGCCCGGAGGCGGTCTCATAAAGCATGGGTGCTCAGTCTGCAGGAGTGCCGGGTCCATTCGATAGGACCCGGTGGCTCGATGCCTCCCTCCGAGGGGATCTCACTGCATGTCAAGCTCCCCGCCTTGGATACACGTGAGGGGCCTCGAGGGCTTGGCCCTCGAGTGATGCCGCGAATGGCGCCCCTTGGTGTCCCTGACTCGGGTGCTCAAAGCCGGCTGTCGAACCCTTTTCGAGGGCCAGCCTTCGCTGCTTCGAGACTCAGGGCCGGGGCCCGTTTTTACCTTTGTGAAGAAGCCTCCGTCGTCTGGGAATCCTTCTGCCCGTTGGGCACGCCTTTTTAGGCGGAAACCGTCGGGGAGGGCGGCGGACGCGAAGCCGGAGCGACGGTCGTGGCGGGCCCGGGTAGTGGAGCGAATGGAGAGGTGCCGCGTGTACCCTGCATCCGGCTCGAGACGCAGTTAGGTGGGCGCATTGAATGCATTCGGTTACCTTTTTACGTCGTGGGAGATCCCGCCCGTCTGGGTTTCCCCCTATAAATATCGAAAGAGGGGAAAAGGAACCCTTTACTTTGCCTTTGCCTTCGCCGCCGCCGTAGCCTTCACGCGCCCTCTCCTTCGAGCTAGTCGATTGGGGATTTCCAGCCGCCCGTCCGCTGCTCGGATCCGCGCCGCGCCACTGCCATGGCCGCCCAGACACAGATGCTGCCGGCCGAAGACTGGAGCCCGTCGAAGGTGACGCAGAGCAAAATGGACTCGCTGGTGGCCCAGGGGCTTCTGCGCCCCAACCCGAAGGAGGGACCCGCATGGTGGGTTATCCCGTCGGCGGAGCACCGGGAGCCGCACCCGCCGGAGGGGTACGTGGTGAGCTTCGCGCGCTACCACCGTATGGGGCTCGGCGTCCCGCCGAGCCGCTTCTTGCGAGGGCTGGCCCACCATTTCGAGGTGGAGCTGCAACACTTCTCCCCCAACTCCATCTCGCACGCCGCCATATTCGCCGCGGTGTGCGAGGGGTACTTGAAGATGGAGCCGCACTGGGAGATGTTCGTCCATCTCTTCCGGGGCGAGCTCTTC
The DNA here is from genome assembly GCA_009763385.1 of Coix lacryma-jobi var. lacryma-jobi. Taxonomy (NCBI): domain Eukaryota; kingdom Viridiplantae; phylum Streptophyta; class Magnoliopsida; order Poales; family Poaceae; genus Coix; species Coix lacryma-jobi. The sequence continues at coordinate 138,946,563 of CM019828.1, forward strand.
ATCAAGTCCCTAAAGCCCAGCGGGAGGCGGCCCGTGCGCATGGGCTCCCTTGCCATTACCGCGAGGGCGGGGACCTCGTCGGCCAATGTCCCCCGCGAGTACCTGCGATACAAGCTTTCCACCAACCAGGCCGGGTGGGAGGACCATTGGTTCTATCTGCGGAACGAAGGTGGCCTCTTTCCGCAGTACACCGGCAGGGTCCTCACTCAACGCCCGGAGAAGTGGACCTGGGGCGTCACGGCGGACAGGCAACGCCACCTGGCCCCGCTGATGGAGATGATGAAGACGCTGGTGGACGAGAAGAAGCTGACCGTGCAAGCGGTCATTTGGGCGTTCCACCAGCGAAGAGTTCTCCCGCTGGCGGACCGCCCCCTTCTTATGCACGAGATGGGCCTGCAGGCTCAGCTCGAGGCGCTCAATCGCTCGAGGATGGCCGAAGGGAGGCTGTCCCGGAACGAGGGCGTCTCCCGGGTGTCAATCACGATCCAGGGGCCGTTCATCCCTGAATACTCCAACCTGGTTGCGATGGCACCCGACGAGGGGTGTCTCGACCTGGTAAGCCTCCCTCGAGCCGAGCTATCTCGAGCCTCCTCCCCCTTTTTCCTCCTTCGATCCTTTTGCATCCGTCTTGTGGTTTGTCTCATCACGCTTCTTCTTTTTTCAGGGGACATTCACTTGTCGCGCGTCGAGGCCCCCGGTGAGGGAGGACGCCGCGGATTCTCAGGTGAGGCGCCTCTCTGCTCAGAAGGACAAGGAGAGCAAGGATGCCAAAAAGAAGAAAGAGAAAAACAAAAACTTGCATCGCTTAGCTCGGGAGCAGAGACTGGCGAAGGCTCGTCGTAACCGTCAGCCTGGGGACGGGTCCCCCGAGCTGGGCTCCTCGAGCTCGGAGGAGGAGAGTGGTGATGAGGAGGAGAGCGACGACGAGGGGATGGATGCGCGCCTGATGCGCGCGGCGCTCGTCGATGACAGGGCTGACCGCTCCTCTGTGCAGGAGGGTACACTGGAGGTCCCCCCGACAAAGGGGTCGCGCGGGACGCAGCCGCGGAAGGCGGTGCCGATCCCTGCCCCGTCGGGGGCCCGAGGTCCGTCGAGCTCCGCGCCGGACGTGCCCCCGGTCGTAAGGAAGCCCCGGACCCGGAGCGCCTCCGCCACAGCACCAACGGAGGCCGCCCCCGCGTCAGCCCAGACGGGGGGTCTCGAGAAGGGTCGGGCTTCGAGAAGCGGCCGACAGGTCGAGAGGGATTTCGGGCCTGACCGCCGCGAGCCGTCAAGGGCGCCGTCGAGCCCGCGGAGGAGCGGGCGCCGGCAGGAGGCGTCGAGCCCGTGCCATCACGAGCGTCGGGGAGGGAGTCCCCGAGCGTCTCGTGACCAGGGGCGTGGGCGTCCCCGGAGTCCATCGCCGCACCGCCGCCGGGACACGGAAGCGGACGCGGGAGGGCGCGACCACCAGCGTGAGCGCCGGAGCAGGTCCCGGAGCCCGCGCCGGGGCGGGCGCCACGACGACAGCACGAGGGAGGTACGGTCGCCCTCCCGCGATGTGGGGCGGAAGGAGGGCTCTCCCTCGAGGTCGAGCCACGGGAGGCGTCGGGAGCCTTCCCCCCATCCCAGCCCTGCGGAGACGGTCCAGGCACAGGGCTCGAGCCGTGGGGTGGGCTCGAAGCCTCCGAGTGGGTCCGGCGATTCCGGGAAGAAGCCCAGCCGCCGCTTCGGGTGAGTAGTTTTCTTGGGCCTCGTCGGTAGTGAGGCTTCACCTCTTTACTTTTGATGACGCATGCTATCTCCGTTTTCTCAGGGGGAAGCGCTCCTACCAGGAGGTGGACCTCGCTTCGTCCAAGAGGGCCAAGACCTCGAGCCCCGTCGAGGCACAGACACCTCGAGGTATGGCTCCTTCCTTCGCTAGAGAAGCCGCTTGGCTGGAGAAGGCTCGAGCTGCCATGGCTCGAGGAGGCCAGATGGTCGTCGCGAATTTTGGTGAGGCCGTCGCCAACGACCACAGGGGTCGAGGCATCCTTCCCTATTCTGATATCGCTGTCATCTCGTATTGCAGGGGCCACAGCCTACGGCATCGAGCCAGCCTCCACCACGTCAACTGAGACGCTGCCTCCTCCCCCTCCTCCTCCTCCGGCGACGGCGCCAGCTGGGAGCGCCACCCTTCCCCCCACCGCGACGGCTGTTCCGGGGGAAGCGCCTGGGCGAGCACGGCCCCGCCGGTGCTTGGGGCTGAGGAGACTGCGCCCCTCGAGGCCCCGACCGAGACGAGCCGGGCTGCGGCGGAGGGAAAGGGGGGAGAGGAGTTGGCAGAGGAGGAGCCGACGGTGGAGGACCTCCTGAACGAGCTAGAGCAGGGGCCGCTCCTCGCCGCGGGCTCAATGATGGTGGAGGCGCCCGAGGCGCCGGCTAGCGCCGATAAGGCGCCGGAGGGCCCGGCCAGGGAAGAGTCGGGGCTCGTGCCGTCGGGCGGCGGGCCGCAGTCGGGGCAGCTCGGGGCGGAGAAGGATCTGCCCGACATCGAGCTTGACCGGCCAGTATGGCCATTTCCCGATGCGTCGAGCCCGTCCCTCGCCATGGTCTCCGTCGAGCAACCGATCCAGCGGGGGGCCCCGCGCGAGGTGCGGTCCATCTTCCGGGAGGTGGCCGAGCTTATGGCGGAGGCGGAGCGGTCCTGCTCCGAGGAGGCGGGCCGGTCCGCGCAGGTGTCAGCCGCCCTCGCGCGGGCTGAGGCGGAGCTTCAAGATCTCCGCGCGGAGCTGAGCCGGAACGCCCAAATGGCGAGCCGGCTCAACGAGGCGGAGGCGGAGGTCCGGGCGGCTCGAGGTGAGGTCGCTCGATCCAAGGAGGAGGCCACCGCCGCTCTCGAGGCGTCGAGGAAGGAGGCCGCGGACGCGTGAAGCGAGGCCACCTCCGCCCGGGCTGAAGCCGAGGCGGCGAAGCAGGAGGCCGCTGACGCCCGAAGCGAGGCCGCCACTGCCCGAACCGCAGCGGAGGCGGCAAGAAAAGAGGCCGAAGACGCCAAGAGTGGTGCCGCCACCGCCCGAGCTGCCGAGGGGGCGGCGCGGCAGGAGGTGATCCGAAAGGATCTGGCCCTGGCGGAGGTGGGCAGGTTGATCGAGGAGCTTAAGTCCGAGAGGCTCCTCATGCGGACCGAGAAGCGCAGGCTCGAGCAGCGCGCTGAGGGCCTTACCAGCGACCTCGCCGCACTGGGTCGACATTGCGATGGTGAGGCTTACACCTTGTCCATGTTCGGGTCTCGAAGTTTTCGTTACGTCGCAGTCTCACTCTTCCTCATTTGTTGCGCAGGGGTCGAGAAGACGGTCGAGGAGCTCCGTGGGACGAATGAGGCTCTCTTGGACCAACTCCAAGACGAGACGATGGTGGCGGAGCGGGCTCGCGCCTCTCTCGACCGGCTCGGCCCCATGTGGGGTGCTCCTCCTGTGACTGCGGCAGAAGGTGCAGTGGCTCGGAGCGACGCCTTGGTCGACGCCTTGTGCTTCTTCGACGCAGCCGCGCGGGACCGTGTCCGGCAAGCTCTCCATCATGGCGTCAAGCAGACACTCGCGGTCGTTCGCTCCGGTTTCCGCTTCCCGGTCCACGTTGTCGCGAATGGCATCATCGAGATCGAGGGGAAGGATGAGGAGTGGAACAACCGCCGTGTCGACAAAATTTTGGAGAAGATGGAGAGGCCGGGGACGTCGCTCGCGAAGATCTTCGAGGAGGACGTGCTGCCTTCTGACGCCAGCAGCGGTGTCGGGAGCCCTCCTCCTTCGAGCTCGGGTGTCGAGGTTGAGCCCGCCGTGGAGGACCTCGGGGAGGAGTACCGCACCGACGAAGACTGAGGCCTGCGTGCCAAATTTGGGCGCCGAGGCCCTTGTAAGAATTTTATGACATGAATGAGGGTACGTCGAGACCCGAATGTATATATGACTTGTTTGTTTAAAGGGGTTGTTTTCCTTTCAAATGCGTTTGACCACTTCTCTTTGTCGCAAGCTCGAGTTTCTGCTAACTTAGTCTGTGTTCCTTCGATACGTCGCGAGCCCCTCGAGGGGAGGCGTAGGTAGGGCACCGTAGCCCGGGGGCGTAGGTGGCCGTCTACGTCGACGCCCCCCGACCTTGGAGGCTCGAGGTACTTTAGGATTTAGACGTCGCTAGTTCACTCGAGGCACGAGTCGAGACGAGGGTCGAAATTTTTGAAAAGAAAACGCGCATTTTTTCCGGAGTCTGGGGGGGGGGGGGTGAGGCCCCCCCGTCAGCCCCCGAGGGAGGCTTGACCCTGAGCAAAGCAGGGTCGAGGCTACCTTAAGATGCGAAGCAACATGAACGACAATGCACGAGTTTGTTCATTCATTTTGACATGTTTGTACAAAGTGATAAAATGAACAAGGCCTCGAGGCCTTTAAGGGTAGAAGCGACGTAGCTGAGATATGTTCCACGCGTTCGCCAGGATCCTGCCTTGACCGTCGTAGAGCTTGTATGTTCCTGGCTTGAGCACTTCAGCTACGGTGTATGGGCCTTCCCACGGAGGGGTGAGCTTATGGCGCCCTCGATTATCTTGCAGCCGTCGAAGCACGAGGTCCCCCACCGCTAGGTCCCTTTTGCGCACGTGCTTGTCGTGGTAGCGTCGAAGTGTTTGCTGGTAGCGTGCAGAGTTGATGAGCGCCACGTCTCGGGCCTCCTCGAGCTGGTCCTTGGCGTTAGCAAGCCCCTCGTCGTTGTTTTGCTCGTTGTAGGCTCGAAGTCGAGGGGAGCCGTACTCGAGATCCGTAGGTTGTGGTTGTGGTGTGGTTACCACCTTTTGCAGCAAGAGAATAGGAAATGATCAAGATACATTTGCCTCAGTTATCACCTTAAATTTGTCACTGACAACGACCTTGAAGCTTGTAATTACTTCATTAATTTGACCACTAAACAGTCACAGTTTCTCACAAGGTCATTGTCTTTAGATTAGTCAATGACAATGTGAAACCATCACATGCACTTCTTGCAACCGAAGATGATGAACAAGAGCAATACCAACAGGACAAAAGCCAAAACTACACAAATAGAAAATAAGCAATGTGATTTGTTAACAACCGGTTGAGGTGTTTGCGGCAACAGCGGTCGTTCTTCACCAGTAATGAACTCCAAGTAGGATGCTTCTGCCTCTTGTCTAGTTGGAAAACCCTTGTAAGAGTTGTTCGGAAAACCAGTTACCTGGTCATTGCATTTTGACCAAGTTCGATACACCCCAGGAACCCTGCCGCGATAGACAACATACCAAGCCATGTAGTCCTTTAAGAAATCAAAAAAACCAAGTATAAGATGTTGTAATAAGAACGGATAGGTGAAACAATTTGCCTCAGTTATAATTGTCACTTCATTTGATCTTTGGACTTGGAGCTTAAGGAACATGTAGACAACAAAATATAAACATCATGATAGGCATGGAGCCATGTGAGCCTCAGCTAGAACAATGCTCCAGTACCTCACAAGTCCAATATCATCATCACAAGACCAAACAATATTTTCGTCATTACCAAAATGTAGTCTCAGTAACATACATAGACGTCATTGGTGGCTGCAAGCAAAATGTAAAGGCCTCATATGTAGCATACATGGCACCCATGTAATCTTCTAAACCATCCACTATTTGCCATCAAGTTGGGGGTCACCCAAATGTTGCTAAACAGTGGATGATTCCAGGAGATCAGATGAATGACATGAAAAAGGCAGCCACCTCTATCTAGCATGTTTCATCATAGACAAGAAAGATAAAGGCCTCAGATTGTATTGCCAGTTCATTAACCATTGGACTTGGAGCTTAAGGAACCTTGAAACAGATTAGAAAACCAACATCATGAAAGGCATGGAACCATGTGAGCCATCCAGCCCAGGCATCAGGCTATCAGATAAGCAGAGCTGTTGCTTCAGCGTGGATGTTTCACATGGCTTGATGACATTCATGAAAGCCATCTCAAGAAATTAGAAGGAAAACAGCTCCAGTACCTCACAAGTCCAACATCCTCACCCAAATGGCATTATTTTCATCATTAGCAGAAATGAAAAAGTGAAGGAGAATAAAACAGCCAAGAGAACTGAAACAAGCCTCAATCAAGGAAGAATTAAGCAGAGGAAATCTCAGGTACTTAGTAAACTTCACAGGTGGCAAACAAGACAGAAGATAGAATGGACCAAAAAACGCTGCCACCTCAGACTAACATAGATACCATCATAGGCCTAGCATAATATATGACATAGATACCATTCAGTGAAACCTAATACAGTTCCCAAATTGTTGACACCAATTGTTCATGTCTGCATCACACAGCAAGGGTGCCTGTCTGCACCACACAGCCTCACATCCACCACCATGTCTCCTATGCTATACAAAAATACCATCATTCTAGGCAGGGCTTTAGACAATGCCTGTTCTCACAAAAGGTGGTTAGTGTTACACCACCCAAAAGTCAACCTAGCATAAGTCAGCATGGCTATTTGCAAAAGTGAAGAGGCCATAGGATCCTATCAAATAGGATTAGGCAAAGTAAGTAGTGTTGAGATAGGTACTCAACCAGAGGATCCTATGAGCCTCAGTCATTTGCACAAAGCAAAGGCCTTCTGCTTTGTTTTTTAGCAGATACACAAGAGCATACATCAGTGCTTCTTGTGAGTAGCCAGGGCAACTCATGACACAACCATACAGATCCTCATGCACCTCATTGTGCTGAGGAGTCTTTAGAGCCTGTCCAACTGACTTAACAACTTCTACCATCCTAGTCATGATGTCAATTTCCTCCTGAGCCAGCCTCCTCCTCTTACCACCTCTTCCCTCTTTGTCTTTTTCATCAAAGCCTTTAGAGCTCTCCACACCAGCAGTAGTACCCTTCCCAGAATCAGCCTCATTCACACCTAGGTCTGTGAGGTCCTCCTTAGCATCTACATCACCCTGACCAATGTCAGTTGGTGTGCCCAAAGGCTCATTTGGCCCCATTGCAAACCTGCCAGTGGCCTGGTTGCCACCAAATATAGCCTCCATCTCAACATAGTGCTCTAATGGCGTGTTCAAGAACTTAGCATCATTTGGGTGGTCCTAGTAGTCAAACAGATTTAACTATTAGACAAAGATAAGAAATGCAGAAGGGGGAAGTGGTATGTGCACATGTCCTAACCTTGGTGTGGCCAAGCAAGTGCTCATCATCAAGGACTATCATGTGGTGCTCCTCATCCCAGAGGGCACCACTGATATCCTTCAACCTAATAATTTTAACCCACCTTGTCCTCCATTTGCGCAAGTGATTGTAAATATGTTGGGTTGTGACATTGACTTGAGCAAAGTCAGAAAATATGGAAGCAACCTGTCTAACAAGGACTTCCTTGAGGCCCTTGTTAGTTTTCACCCCTTGCCAACCAGGTCATGGAATCTCCTTAACATGAATCCAGACTGAACAGGAGTCCAGTGCATTGGGCCATTGGGAAGCTGGGCTGCAGGCATGGCATCATCAATAGGATGGTTACCACCCTGAGGCCCTCCCTCAACATCCTCACCACCTTCAAGGTTAACAAAGTTCCCCATTTTCCTATGCAGTATAAGCATAAATAAATTGAGTCAGTCACATGCAACCCTGAACCTCTCATTGTGACCAACCACATGCAAGAACATTGCTACTTGTTCTTCAACAGATGCATGTATGGTGTCAGTCACCAACTCCCTACTACGAATAGGTCACATAGTTGAAAAAAGGTGCCCTTTTCATCCTAAGCAAATTCACACAGTGGACATCATCAGACTCATAAATGTATCTCAGGTTGTTCATCCTCTGTTGGTCCCTTTCTGCCATGGGACCATATGTGACTGAATGAGCATCTTCAACTCGCCACCTAAACCAACAGAAAAACCAAGCGGCCACTGCAACTACCACAGCAGCGGCCGCCCTGCGCCTATCTTCGAAAGCCATGTGCACTGGTATGTTGGATGGGATAAAGTTTGGAGGTAAAAGTTAGATAGGAACAACTATTTATGGTGTGCTCTCGCAAAAAAAACTATTTGTGGTGTGTATGTACTGAGATGCAAGCAAATATTCAGAGCATGTACAAAACCCTAGACGCGGCTACCACACGATTTGGTTCTCGTCCAGCGCCTAGGGTTACAAATATAACATCATTGACCTAGGCACTTATGCTCAGTATATATGAAAATATGCATCATCATGTCATAGATCTGACATATGAACATCAAAACAACTTTACCAGACTTAGATTTGAGGGATAGGGTAACAAAATAACTACAAACAAGTAGATCAGGAGCACCGGACCGTAGATCTGAGTGTGAGACATCAAGAACCCTAGAAGCAGGGAACCGAACAAAACAAAATCGAACAGAAATCAACACAAACACGCACAAGTTAGAAAGGAGCAGATGAGATATACCGTCGCGGGACCGGTCGACCACCACAAATCCGTCGGCGGCGGTCGAAACCAACAATCAACCAAGAACGAGGGGGAGAAAGGGCACAGACCGCACCAGAGCTCAGGAAGGAGGTGGCGCGAAATGAGGGGAGGTAACCCTAGCGGACACCCCGTGCACACCCTTTTATCGCCAGGACGGGGCCATCTCCCGCGCTCGCCCAAATCCTTCGCGCCAAGCATCGAGGCGTCCTGCATCGAGAGGGAAGGCTGAATCGAGAAGATGGCGTCGTCCGGGATGGAGGCGAGGAGAGGAATGGCAGGGTGCGGCGAAAGGATACAACAAAGGCAACCAAACACACGGGTGGAACGATGCGGCCCAGGTAAGTGGTGCGGGCACAGCCCAATTCAGGTTACCAATCAGCCCCTTAGTGTTCCTGAATCTTGGTCTGGGGTGGTGGACGCGTCGACATAGCACCTATTTCCTTGCAGAAGTGCTGGCATAGAGACGGTATATCTGTTCGTCACCTGCAGTTGATTTAGAGAAAGACACATACCTTGGAATAAATTGTTTGTAAATATCCCTCTGTTTGTTCCTTGATTTTGCACTCGTATACCCCTCGCCCTTGGTTGCATGTTCGTCAGCTCCTGCAGGCTGTCATTATTGTTTCCTGGGTCTAGAGGATGAATGTTAGTAATCAAAGAAGATTGAACATCCTGATGATTGCCATCCTGAATCTGCGAATTGTGGCCCTCCTGCAAACCAATATTGTCCTGTATAGAGATGAGATAGGTAGATAGGAAAGCTTTAACTGAATGGTGAACCTGATGAGGGTTCCAGGTTCTATTGTTAAATCTTTTGTCATTTCTAGCTTTCCAGATGAACCAAAGGGTGACTAAAATGGTATTGAAGATTGGATCAGTGATTGACACGAGAATGAGATGTTGCATAATCTGTTGCACTCCATCCCATTCTTGAGGCAGGAGATCAGCCCTAAGAGGAGGGTTCGCAGAGAACCAAACAACTCTCGAGAGGTGGCAATAGAAGAAAAGATGGGCATCATCTTCTACTACACCACAAGTAGAGCAATGCTTATCAATGTTCTTAGTGTACCTCGAAGCTCTTTCAGTCATAGATAAAGCTCTCCTAATTAGCCTCCAGGTAAAAGTTTTGATCAAGGGTGGAAGCTTCTTTGATTTCCAAGTCCTATTCAAAATGAGATTTGCATGATTAGTAATACTTCTGGAGCCCTGCTGAGGCAGGTGAATTAAATTTTGCATGCTAAGATGTCTATAGATAGCTTTAGTGGAGCAACGTCCATCTCTAGCTGGTGTCCACCTGAGAATGTCTTCATTATCACTGAGAATTTTAGTTATTTCTGAAATGCAGTTGGCTGCTTGAGTGGAAAAGATATTTTGGATGTAGTTGAGGTTCCATCTGCTAGCATTGGTATCCCAAAGCTGGGAGACGGTAGCAGGGAGGGGTAACTGAGTGACAGGTAGAATAAGGTGGTCATGAATGTTATCCCAAACCTGGCACCATGGCGAAGACCAAATGGAGTTGTTTCCTCCATGAATCTGTAGAGTGACATTGTTCGTCAGATCTGTTTTAACCTGAATGATTGATGACTAGAAAACTGATTTTGCATTATTATTTTTGGCTACCCAAAAGGAGGTTTTCGGGAAATATTTAGCCTTTAGCACTGCAGATAGGAGAGGATTTTTGTGATTAGCTATGTCCCAAGCAGCGTGGATAATCAAACTTTTGTTAACAGTGTAAAGATCTCTGATTCCAAGGCCTCCATTATGTTTGGGTTGGCAGATATCATCCCAAGCTCTGTAAGCAATAGAGTTAGTGTGGTTTTCTTCTTGAACCCCTGTCCACCAAAACCTTCTAATGATTGTTGTTATTTTTGCCACAAAGGTTTTCAAGAATAAAATAGTAGACAGGAATAGAAGCAAGAATTGATTTTATGTACGTGAGACGACCTGCATGATTTAATTTATTAGCCTTGACAGTAGTTAGTTTAGCTCTAAATTTATTAAGGATGAAAGCATATGCTTTATTCCTATCAGCATGGTTGAAAATAATAGGATGACCCAGGTGCAAATTATTAGGAGCAAGGTCAGCAACAGGGAAAATAGCTTTAATTTGAGCTCTTATCGAGACCGGGACATTTTTGCTGAAGAGTATTGTAGATTTCTGAAGGTTCGGTGACTGACCTGACTGGTTACAGAAGCTTTGAAGGATGTGATTGATGTTATTTGCTTCAGCCAACGTAGCCTTGCCACAAAGAATAAGATCATCAACAAATAAAAGCGAGTGGATAGGGGGGCAGTCCGGCCCTAAGGAAATGCCTGAAATATCAACATTATTCATGTAATTGTTCAGACGAATAGAAAGTTCATTGATGGCCACCACAAAGAGGTAAGGGGACAGCAGACAACCTTGACGGATACCCCGAGTGGGAAAGAAAAATTCAGTAGGTTCACCATTGAGAAGCACAGAGAACGATGGAGTAGAAATGCAAGTTTTAATAAGAGCAATGAAATTACTTGATAGGCCAAGCCGAATGATAGCATTATTAATAAACGACCATTCTACTCTATCAAAAGCTTTTGCTAAATCAATTTTCAAAATAAAAGCATGGTGCTTCTAGGACTTTAGGGAAAAAGAGTGAACGATTTCCTGGGTGATAATGACATTAGAAGAGATGTGCCTATTTTCAATAAAAGCAGTTTGTGCTTGGTCTATGTAGCTGGGTAAGAGAGGTTTAAGTCTGTCTGCCAAAGATTTTGCAATAATTTTATAGATGACATTGCAAAGGCTAATAGGTCTATAATCCTGAGGCGAAGTAGGATTCATTCTTTTTGGAATTAAAGCTATAAAGGTCTGGTTCAGATTATCTTGAAGCTGCGCGGTAGAATAGAAATGAGTTACCAATTGGGTGACATCCTTTGATATCCAGTTCCATGCTGCCTTGTAGAAAGCCGCATTGAGTCCATCTGGTCCTGGCGAGGCATTGCTTCTCATATTCCTTATAATTGTGTGCAGTTCCTGTTCATCAGGCGTGGAGTTGGTGAAGACCATGTCTGGTCTATGTGCTGATGTTGTGTGTTGTTGTTGTGCATCCTCCATGTTGGGGCTCAGATTGGAATGTTGTGCATTCCCCTGTAAAGCTGTTGGAAGCAGAGACCTGTTGATTGTTAGTAGGCATTGCAGTGGTGAGTAAAGTACGGTCTGCTGAGAAGATAGATTTAAAGTAAGTTGTTATAGTATCAACCAACTGTTGAGGTGTAGTGGAGTAAGTTCCATCTGGGTTTTGTAAATAAGCAATTCTATTTTTCCTATTTCTTTTAATAATAGATAGATGAAAAAAAGAAGTGTTTCGATCTCCTTTAGTGGCCCAATCTTTTTTAGCTCTTTGTAGATGGAACTGTTCGTCTTTTAGCAACAGCTGCTGGTGTTGATGCGTCAGATGTTGTTGAAGATCGAAGTCTTGTTGCCCCGACGGTTTTGTTTGTTGATGTAGTAGCTGATCCTCCACGTTCTGTAGCTGATCCTTCAGCTTGAGCTTCTTTTTCCTCCATTTGCGCAGGTCTCTTGATAGATACTGAGTTTTTTGGTTGAATGGTCTATTCCTGGATCTGTTCCAGCTGCTCTGCGCCACCTCCTGATATTAATATTCCTGTTCCATAAATCACCAATTTTCAAGGCGAAAAGGTCAAAAGGCTTGTTAGTGGAAGGACGATTAGAATTGAGAATGGCTAAGATTGGAGCGTGGTCACTTCGGGGGCTAGCCAGCCATCCAAACTCGCTAAGCTTGCTTTAGCTAAATCTAGATAGTAGACCCTAAATCACCCAACCAAACACACTTGTAGTATCTTAGTGTCTCGTTCTCGTCCCAGCTAGCAGCAGTTCCCGGGACAGACACACGGCCCGCAAGGATTGCGTGTGTATGCCGGCGTCGGGGCCTGCCCTTCATGGTGGTCACCAGCTAGCACTGGCAGCTTTGGTAGGTACCTTGAGCGAGCGAGCAAGCAAGCAAGGCTTGGGTTTGTTTATTTGGTTGACTTTAATTGGAAAGCAAAGCAAAGCAAGTGCGGCGGAAGCGGACTGCCACTAGCCAGCGGATGCGGATCGGATTACTTTAACCATCCATCCGATTCCGGTGAATCCGGCCGGATCCAAGAAACACAGGATCAAAAAACGAGAGCTGGTGAATCGCCCAGGCCACCAGCGGCCCCTGCCCCCTCATCTCATATCTGTATGTCGTCAGTCACCGTCGTCCTCCGATCCGGCATCCGGGGGATCGGAGCGGCCATTATTTGTCAACCACAACCACAGCCACAACCAGAACCAAAGCCATACGTGATCACCACTGGAACACGTACACTCGTATGTACTCTCTCCGTTTCTCTAAAAATCTCGGAGAGTCAAAGACTCAAAATATCTCAAGTTTAACAAAAAAAAATATAGAGAAAAACATAAAGATTCGTAACATCAAATAGATACTAATAATACTTAGGTTAATATTATAAATATTGTTATTTATTATATAAATATAGATTATAAATTTAATTAAACTTAAATTTTTTACTCTCTAAAATTATTAAAGTACAGTAACTATCGATATAAGATTAAATTCTAGATATCCGTTTAGTGCTTCTTTTGTGGCCGGATCGAGTGCTCTCGATATAAGGAAGGGGGGCGAAAATGACAAGTGGTGATAACACATATGTCTGTCCAGAACCGATACCGAGTTGGATTGAGCGGGGAGGGTATCCTCCTTACCAAAAAAATATTTGACGTTACTATATGTTTAGACACGGGAGTTTGGAAAGATTGAAAAGGTGTGGTACACTAAAAAATCTAGTATGATGCCCGTGCTAACGCTACGGCTTCATCTAAAGATATACCTATAAAAAGATCTAAACATTGGTATCTTTAACATTATTTATTTTTGTCGGGGGACCGCAAAAGGGTACCCCCAATCAACGCAAAACAGATAGGTTAAACCTAGAACACCAATAAATAAACCCAGCTAGGCTAACCTTCAAAAAAAACCAACCCCTCGAGGCCTACAACGCCGGCCCATCACCAGGGAGCCCAGGGCCGCCGACGCCTTACTGCCCGCCTCATGGCAGCCTATCCCTCGAGCCCCGGCACATAGGCCTCGAGCCCTGCACCGCTCCTCGAGACCCACGCGGGGACCTCGAGCCTCACTAGCACGGTAACCTATCCCTCGAGACACATCAAGCCACCCTCGAGCAGCACCAGACATCGGATACCAATCCCATACTACGCATTTAATGCATCCACCTACTCCGGTCATGTCCTCTGGTACACGACGTGCGCCACAGTGAACCAGGGCAGAGTCAAATCTCGTTTTCACCACAGGCATGGGCAAAAGGCACCAGTACAGCACTGTTCGGCCATACCCTGCACTGTTGCACGCCCGAGTCACAACTCGAGGCCCGGCTAACCGCCGTACGACCGAGTTTACCGGGACTTGCCCATACCTGCGGGGACTCGAGCCCCCCGTAGGCGCCACCTCGAGGCTGGCCCGGCGCCCCTCGAGCCCTAACAGCTTTCATGCCATTGGAGGACAGGTACCCCAAGACCCGGAGGGACCCTGCCACGACTTGCACGTATCGGAATGGGCGCTGTACGGCCTCCACGTCGCCACGCCTCCACGTCCGCGCTCAGAATGGAGGGCACGTTTCAAGGACGTCTCAACAGCAACACCCACGTCGACTCCAGTGACCCCGACAAGACAGGATTCCTACTCCTTACCATATTGGGCACTGTACATCCCGACTCCTGTAACATTCCTGTGTAACCCTGGCCTCCTCTTGCTCTATAAAAGAGGACACCAGAGCCCTTCACGCGCACGAGAGACGGTGACACTCCGGTTACACACGCTCGCACACAAGTAGACACGGTTCCACAGAATGCCACACACACTCGAGTCCGGACTCCGGTCCACGCTCATTAAGCTTGTATTGCCTCTGTACAAGCACTTAGGTGCAAGTAATACAAGAACCTCCTCCCCCGCTGGACGTAGGGCCTTCTTTGTCCGAACCAGGATAAATCCTTGTGTCATCTTGCATCACCATCCAGAAAGAGAGCACGCGATCATATTACTCGTTGGTGTCATACCCCCGGGTTCGAAACACCGACAGTTGGCGCACCAGGTAGGGGCTTCGCGCGTCCGAGTCGATTTCTCGTTGTTTCCTGGATGGCTTCTTCCGCTCCTTCGTTTTCTGCTGGCGCCGTCATCTGGTTCGGGAGCCTCGAGTTCCTGGCCACCGACAGCGGCAACGAGCTGACCCTGCTCTCCACGGAGAGCCCGAGCGGAGGGCGTGTCACGCCACCCCGCGCGGGGGGCGTGGCGCGTCGCCCGCACCACCACGAGTCGCCACCACGTGAGCGGTGCCGTCGTCACCATCGCCGCCGGGCACAGGCGGTGCCCGCGGCGTACACCCACTTCCCCGCGGCCGGCGCAGAGCCCCCGAGGGGAAACCTACCCGGCGTGCGGCCGGAGACTTCCAGGGAGCACGCGCACTCCCCCAGCGAGTTCGCGTTCGTCATGCGCACGGACCGGGAGCCTGGCCAGAGGCCCCCGAGCCGTGCTCCGTCGACACCACCTGGCTTCCTCCCGCACAGGGTGTACCGCGCTCGACGCCAGCGGTGCCCGTTCGGCCTCAACAACTTCGCAGCTGTCTATGCCCACCACCTCGACGAGCGCCGGCGGGACCGAGCGGCGGCGGAGCAGGAGGAACGTCCGGGCGTGCTCCTACGAGCCACCGCCGACCTGGAGATCGTCTACCCCGCGCACGTCGACCGCGGCTTCTCGCGGGTCGTCGAGCCGCCCCGGCGAGCCACCGTCGGGGAGTGGTATCGCGAACTGCAGTCCCAGCACGAGCCAAGGCGGCGCGTCACCAACACCTCCGACTCCGACGAGTACGACTACCACGACCCTGACCTCTGGGATCCCACCAGGGAGTGCTTCCAGCTCGAGGGGGTCGTGAGCGACATCGAGGACCACGGCGACGACAACAGGCCGACGCTCAACCCCGAAGAGCCCGGAGACGTGGCTGCGGCAGGCGGATCACGCGTTCAGGGGAGGAATGAACCCCCGGCACCGGCTGCACCATCTCGGCACAGCGACGACCGGGCGGCGCAGCTCGCACAGCTGCTGGAGGCCATCGCTAAGGCTGAGGAGGACCGACAACGCCTACTGCAGCTCAAGAAAACCCTAGTGCAGGAACAAGCCCAGCCTCGAGGCGCCGGTGTTCGTGGTCGCGCTCGAGAGGCCCACCGGCAAATCCTCGAGGACGGGGCACCAGCACGCCCCGAGGTACGTTTCCCGCGAGCCGGACAGAACGTGGTGGCGGCCGCAATGCTGCTCCGCGATCTATCCGCCGTTTCCAACCCTGACGCCAGGCGCATGCTCGGGAAAATGAAGAACCTCCTCGAGACAGCCGTTGTGCAGCAGGCCGAGAGCTCAGCCTCGCGACGGTGCGGGGCGGCCTCGGGGAAGCCAGCAGACGCGCCCCGCAACGAGCGGGAGATGTCCGTTCACCAACCGGACGCCCCTCGAGCCAGGCCAGTCCGGGAACGGATCGTCGACAACAGGCCACCTCGAGATGCCAATCACGCCCGCAACGACATCAACCGACGGCGCAAGGACAAAGGGGCAGAGGAGCGTGGCTATAACGCCCATCGAGGAGGGTGTTACGACAGCGACGAGGACCAGCAAGCTCTCGAGCCCCCAGGCCCCAGGGTCTTCAGCCGGGCCATCCGCAGATCAACCCTCCCCGACCGCTTTCGACCACCGACCAACATCGTGAAGTATGACGGGGAGGTCGAGCCCAAGAAGCTATGTCTCTCCGACTTCCGCCTGGGCTGCCAACTGGGCGGGGCAAAGAGCGACGACCGCGTGATCATACGCCAACTCCCACTCTACCTCTCGGACACCGCCCGTCGGTGGCTCGAAGGGCTCCCGCCGAATCAGATCAACGACTGGGCTGACCTAGTCAGGGTCTTCGATGGGAATTTCAAGGGGACTTGCGTGCGCCCAGGCAACCCCTGGGACCTGCGACGCTGCAGGCAGACAGCGGACGAGCCCCTCCGCGACTTCGCTCGGCGATTCTCGAAGCAGCGCCCCGAGCTCCCCCATGTGCCTGATGAGGATGTCATCTCAGCGTTCCTCGTGGGCACGACCTGCCAAGAGCTAGTCCACGAGCTAGGGCGCTACCGCCCCAGGACGGTCGAGGAGCTGATGGACCGTGTCACCAGCTTTGCCTCAGGCGACGAGGCAGTGAGGGCCTTCTTTGGCCGCTCCACGGACAAAGGCAAGGCGGTGGCCGCACCGGAGGGCTCGAGCAAGGGCAACAACGACAAGAACCGCAACAACAACAACAAAAAGAAGAGGAACAAAGGCAAAGGTCAGAGGGTGAAGCGCGACATCGATGACAACGACGACGAAGAGGTGCTCGCGGGCGCCCTCGAGCACAAGAAGCCTCGAGGCCCCCCTGACGGGGCTGTCTTCGACACAATGCTCGAGGATCCCTGTCCTTATCACAAGGGTCCCACGAATCACAAGTTGAAGGACTGCCGATTGATGAAGAGCTTCTACTCCAGGCTCGGTGACAAGAAGGAGGACGCGCCTAAAGGCAAGGACAACAATCGACGCGACGACGGGGACGCGGATTTCCCCCCGGCGCGCGACTGCTTCATGATCTACGGGGGCCCGACCGTCGGGCTCTCGGCTCGAGAGAGAAAGAAGGAGCGCCGGGAGGTCTTCGCACTCCGCCACGACGCCCCCCGGTACCTCGACTGGTCTGATGCGCCGATCACGTTCAACCGTGACGACCATTCGGACCATGTCGTAAACCCGGGGGCGTACCCCCTCATCGTCGACCCCGTCATCATCGACGTACAGTTCTCCAAGGTGTTGATGGATGGGGGCTCGAGCCTCAACATCATATACCTCGAGACCCTCGACCTCCTGGGGATTTCGAGGGACCAGCTCCGACCCAGCGTTGGGGGGTTCCACGGAGTCGTACCAGGGAAGAAGGCACACCCCCTCGGGCGCATCGACCTGCCTGTCTGCTTTGGCACGCTGGCCAACTTCCGTCGGGAGACGCTCACCTTCGAGGTGGTCGGGTTCCAAGGGACCTACCACGCCATCATCGGTAGGCCCGGCTACGCCAAGTTCATGGCAGTCCCCAACTACACGTACTTGAAGCTCAAGATGCCGGGGCCGAAAGGGGTCATCACCGTCGACACCTCCTACGAGCACGCGTACCACTGCGACGTGGAGTGCGTCGAGCGTGGGGAGGCAAACGTCCAACTCGACTCGCTCGAGGCCCTAGCTGCCCTGGCCACCGAGGAGGCCCCTGAAGCAAAGCACCACGCTGGCACCTTCGAGCCGGCAGAACACACCAAGCAGATACCCGTCGACCCGACCTCGACCGACGGCAAGACGCTGGCCATTAGCGCCAGCCTCGAGCCTAAATAGGAAGCAGTGCTCGTCGACTTTCTCCGCGCGAACATCGACATGTTTGCGTGGAGCCCCTCGGACATGCCAGGCATACCGAGGGGAGTCGCCGAGCACGCCTTGGAGATCCAGGCCGGATCCAGACCAGTGAGGCAACGCCTGCGCCGCTTCGACGAAGAGAAGCGCAGGATCATCGGCGAGGAGGTGCACAAGCTTTTGGCAGCTGGATTCATCAAGGAGGTATTTCACCCGGAGTGGCTAGCTAATCCTGTACTAGTTAGGAAAAAGAATGGAAAATGCGGATGTGTGTAGACTACACTGGTTTGAATAAAGCATGTCCAAAAGTTCCATTTTCTTTACCTAGAATTGATCAGATTGTCGATTCCACTGCGGGGTGCGAAGTACTTTCATTTCTCAATGCGTTTTCCGGCTACCACCAGATTAAAATGAAAGAATCCGACGAGCTCGCTACCTCTTTTGTTACGCCTTTTGGCATGTATTGCTACGTTACAATGCCCTTCGGCCTTCGACACGCCGGGGCAACGTACCAACGTTGCATGCAGCATATCTTTGGCGAACACATAGGCAAAACCGTCGAGGCCTACGTCGATGACATCATGGTTAAGACCAAGACAGTCGGGGACCTCATCAGCGATCTCGAGACCACGTTCGAGTGCCTCCGGGCCAAGAATGTGAAACTCAACCCCGAGAAATGTGTCTTTGGTGTGCCTCGGGGCATGCTGCTTGGCTACATTGTCTCACAACGGGGGATCGAGGCCAACCCCGAAAAAATCTCAGCAGTCACGAGGATGGGCCCAATTCGAGACCTCAAGGGCGTACAGAAGGCGACGGGCTGTTTAGCCGCTCTCAGCAGGTTCATCTCGAGGCTAGGGGAAAAGGCGCTACCCCTCTACCGCCTGCTGAAGAAAACAGAACGCTTTGCGTGGACCCTTGAAGCCGAGGAGGCCCTAACCAAGCTGAAGGGGTTGCTGACTTCCGCGCCAATTCTCGTGCCACCACGACCAGCCCAGGGTGATGATCCCCCCGAGCCTCTCCTCCTCTATGTGGCCGCGACCACCCAGGTGGTCAGCGCGGTCATAGCCGTCGAGAGGCATGAGGAGGGTCACGCGTTACCGGTCCAACGGCCGGTGTACTTCATCAGTGAGGTGCTCTCCGAGGCCAAGGTCCAGTACCCGCACATCCAGAAGCTGCTCTACGACATCATCATCACGAGGCGCAAGCTCCAGCACTACTTCCTTGCCCATCCCGTAACGGTGGTGTCATCCTTCCCCCTCGGAGAGATCATCAACAATCGGGAGGCCACGGGGCGCATCGCCAAGTGGTCTGCCGAGCTGATGGGGGAGGCCATCACCTACGCTCCACGAAAGGCCATCAAGTCGCAAGCGTTGGCGGACTTCGTTGCTGAGTGGACCGACACCCAGCTCCCCCCGGCGCAGATCCAAGCCGAGCTCTGGACTATGTACTTCGACGGATCCCTCATGAAGACGGGGGCAGGCGCAGGCCTGCTCTTCGTCTCACCCCTCGGAGTCCACATGTGCTACCTGCTACGCTTGCACTTCCCCGCCTCCAACAACGTTGCTGAGTACGAGGCCCTCGTCAATGGGCTGCGCATCGCCCTCGAGCTCGGGGTCTGATGCCTCGACGCTCGGGGGGACTCGCAGCTCGTCATCAACCAGGTCATGAAGGCCTCGAGCTGCGTCGACCCCAAGATGGAAGCATACTGCGGAGAAGTGCGCAAGCTAGAAGACAAATTCTACGGCCTCGAGCTCAACCACATCGCTCGAAAATACAACGAGGCCGCAGACGAGTTGGCTAAGTTAGCATCCACGCGCGGCACCGTCCCACTAGACGTCTTCTCGAGGGACGTTTTTGAGCCATCCGTCAAGACCGGCTCAGGGGCTGGCCCTTCAACGCCACCCCTCGAGCCGGACTCGGGGGCTCGACCTTCAACGCCACCCCTCGAGAACGACCCCTCAACATCCGCTGAGGCAATGCATATCGACGCACCCGCCACTTCTTCATCACGACCCCTCGACTGGCGAACGCCCTTCATCGACTACCTGACGCAAGGCGTGCTACCAGAAGACAAGATGGAGGCCCGACGCATCGCTCGAAGGGCCAAGACCTACGTCATCTACGGCGATGAACGAGAACTGCACTGACGAAGCCCAGCAGGAATCCTTCAGCGCTGCATCCCCCTCGAGGAAGGACACAGGCTCCTCGACGACATGCACTCGGGGGCTTGCGGCCATCACACAGCGCCAAGGACCTTGGTGGGGAATGCCTTTCGCCAAGGCTTCTACTGGCCAACCGCCATCGGAGATGCCAAGCGCCTGGTCCGAGCTTGCCAAGGGTGTCAGTTCTACGCCAAGCAAACGCACCAGCCCGCGCACGCCCTGCAGATGATCCCCATCACTTGGCCGTTTGCCGTCTGGGGGCTCGACCTCGTGGGTCCCCTCAAGATGACAACTGTAAAGTGCACGCATGTGCTCGTGGCCATCGACAAATTCACCAAGTGGATCGAGGCTAAGCCTATAGGCGACCCCACCTTCGAGAAGGCCGTCGAGTTCATCGCCGACATCATATATCGGTTTGGGGTGCCTAACGTCATCATCACCAACAATGGCACCCAATTCACGGGCAAAAAGTTCACCAACTTCTGCGACGATAACAACATTCGCGTGACATGGGCCTCGGTCGCATACCCTCAATGCAACGGGCAGGTCGAGCGCGCCAACGGCATGATACTCCACGTGCTGAAGCCAAGGCTCTTCAAGACCCTCAAGAATTTCGGAAAGGGGTGGGTTGCAGAGCTCCCCTCGGTGCTGTGGGGCCTCAGGACTACGCCGAGTCGAGCCACCGGGTTCACTCCGTTTTTTCTAACCTACGGCGCCGAGGCTGTCTTGCCAACGGACCTCGAGTACGGCTCTCCTCGACTTCGAGCCTACAACGAGCAAACCAACGACGAGAGGCTTGCCAACGCCAAGGACCAGCTCGAGGAGGCTCGAGACGTGGCGCTCATCAACTCCGCGCGCTACCAGCAAACACTTCGACGCTACCACGACAAGCACGTGCGCAAGAGGGACCTGGCGGTAGGGGACCTCGTGCTTCGACGGCTGCAGGATAATCGAGGGCGCCACAAGCTCACCCCTCCATGGGAGGGCCCATACACCGTAGTTGAAGTGCTGAAGCCAGGAACGTACAAGCTCTACGACGGTCAAGGCAGGATCCTGGTGAACGCATGGAACATATCTCAGCTACGTCGCTTCTACCCTTAAGGGCCTCGAGGCCTTGTTCATTTTGTTGCTTTGTACAAACACGTTGAATATGAATGAGCAAACTCGTGCACCATCTTTCATATCACTTAGCAACTTAAGGTAGCCTCGACCCTGCCGTGCTCAGGGTCGAGCCTCCCTCGGGGGCTGACAGGGGGGAACCCCCTCCCCAGACCCCGAAAAAGCGCGTTTTCTTTTCAAAAAATTCGACCCTCGTCTCGATTCGCACTTCGAGCATACCAGCAGCGTCTAATCCGTAAATACCTCGAGCCTCCAAGAGTCGGGGGGCGTCGACGTAGACGGCCACCTACGCCCCCGGGCTACGGTACCCTACCTACGCCTCCCCTCACGGAACTCGTGACGCGTATCGAAGAAACACAGACCAAGCTGGTAAAAGTTCGAGCTTGCGATAAAGAAAAATGATCGAATAAATTTGAAAAGAAAACAACTTCTTTAAACAAATAAGTCATATGCACATGTTGGCCTCGACGGGCCATAGGTCATGACATGATTTTTACAGGGGCCTCGACGCCCAAATTTGGCATGCAGGCCTCACTCTTCATCGGTCTGGTACTCCTCCCCAAGGTCTTCTGCCGCGGGCTCGACCTCGACGTCCGGGCCAGGAGGAGGGGGGCCACCTGCACCACTGTCCGCATCGGGAGGCAGCACGTCCTCCTCGAAGAGCTTCGCGAGTGCCGCCCCCGGTCTCTCCACCTTCTCCAAGATCTTATCGACGCGGCGGTCGTTCCACTCCTCGTCCTTCCCCTCGATCTCGACGAAGCCCTTGGCAACGACGTTGACCGGGTAGCGGAAGCCGGAGCGGACGGCTGCAAGCGCCTGCTTGACGCCGTGGTGGAGAGCGCTCTTGACACGGTCCCGCGCGGCCATGTCGAAGAAGCACAGGGCGTCGACCAAGGCGTCGCCTCGAGCCACCGCGCCCTCCGCCGGGGCCACCGGGTCGGCACCCCACACGGAGCTAAGCCTGTCGAGGGTGACGCGCGCTCGTTCCGCCACCATGGTCTCGCCCCGGAGTTGATCCACGAGAGTCTGATTCATCTCGCGGAGCTCCTCGGTGGTCTTCTCGACATCTATGCAACAAACAAAAAAGAGTGAGTCCGCAGCAGGGCAAGAATTTCGAGATCAAAGCAAGACGAAGCGTGAAAATTACCCTGGCAGTGCACGCCCAGAGCGGCGAAGTCGCTGGTAAGGACCTCGACACGCTGCTCGAGTGTACGCTTCTGGGACAGCACGTCGAGTTTTTCGCCCCTAAGGTCCTCGACCAGCTTGCCCGCATGCGCGAGGGCCAGATCCTTCTGGATCACCACCTGTCGCGCTGCCGCCGCTGCAGCCAGGGCGGTGGCGGCCTCGCTCTTGGCCTCCTCGGCTTCCTTCTTCGCCGCCTCCGCTGCAGACCGGGCGGTGGCGGCTTCGCTTTGGGCGTCGGCAGCCTCCTTCTTCGCCGCCTCCGCTGCAGACCGGGCGGTGGCGGCCTCGCTTCGGGCGTCGGCGGCCTCCTTCCTCGACGCCTCCGCCGTGGCCAGAGCAGCGGTGGCCCCCCTCCTAGCTTGGGCGGCCTCATCACGAGCCGCCTGGGTCTCCGCCCGCGCCGCGTTGAGCCAGCTCGCCATCTGCGCGTTCCGACCCAGCTCGGCGCGGAGCTCCTGGAGCTCCCCCTCCGCCTTCGCAAGGGCGGCCGCCACCT
Organism: Coix lacryma-jobi var. lacryma-jobi; assembly: GCA_009763385.1. NCBI lineage: Eukaryota > Viridiplantae > Streptophyta > Magnoliopsida > Poales > Poaceae > Coix > Coix lacryma-jobi. The sequence goes on from CM019828.1 coordinate 138,969,449, forward strand.
GCGCGGACTTCTCCGACTCCTCTGAGAAGGACCTCTCCGCCTCCGCCACGAGCTCGGCCACCTCCCTGAAGATGGACCGCGCCTCCCGCGGAACCCCCTGCCGAGCCGGCCGCTCGACGAGGACCATGGCGCCAGTCGGGTTCGGCGCGCCAGGATACGGCCACACCGGTCGATCGATCTCGACGATGGGCAGACCCTCCTCCTCCGCCTCGAGCGGCGCCAGCTGCGGCACACCAACCGGCGGCACAGGCTGCGGCTCCCACCGCCCCTCCGTCGTCTGCTCCTGCTGCACCGTCCCCACCCCAGGCGACGGCGCGGCCTCGCGCGGAGGCGGGAACTCGAGCGGTAGCGGATCGCCCGAGGGGTGGCTCGTCCCCAAGCTCCCCTCCCCCGCCGGGTCTTCCGGCGTCTTGTCGACCCCGGCTGGTGCCTCGAGCACCTCTTCCAGCGTCGAGCCCTCGACTGGGGACGGCTCCTGCTCCAGCTCGTCCAAAAGCTCCTCCACCGTCGGCACCTTCTCCACCGACGCTTCTCCCTCCTCCCCCTTCTCCACGGGCCGGCTTGCGTCGGTTGGGGTCTCGAGGGCCGCTGTCTCTTCAGCCCCAGACGCCGACGCAGCCATGCTCGTCTCGGGAGCTTCCCCCGAGATGGTTGTCGTGACGGGGGGAGGAGTGACCCTCTCGATAGGTGCCACCGGAGGAGGAGAAGGAGGAGGAGGAGGAGGAGGCGGCGGTGCCGCGACGGACGCGGTGGCGGCAGGCTCGGCGCCAGGAGTCGCGGTCCCTGCTAAACAAGAAAACGACGTTGTCAGAATCAAGAAAAAGCCTCGACCCCCGTGGTCGACGGCATCGGCCTCACCAAGATCCGCGGCGGCCATCTGGCTTCCGCGAGCCATAGCCGCTCGATCCTTCACCAGCCAAGCGGCCTCCCCAGCGGAAGAAGGAGCCATACCTCGAGGTGCTTGGACCTCAGCAGAGCTCGAGGTCTTGGCCCGCTTGGACGCCGCGGGGTCCGCCTCCTGCCGAGAGCGTTTTTCCGTGAAAAACCAGAAACGACACATATCACCAAAGGTAAAAAGGAAAAATTTCCCTACCAACGAAATTGAGGAGCACTACTTACCCAAAGCGACGGCGGGGCTTCTTCCCCGAATCGCCGGACCCGCTCGGGGGCTTCGAGCCCGCCCCTTGGCTCGAGCCACGCCCCTGAGCCGTCTCCACGTGGCCCGGGATGGGGGAAGGCTCCCGATGCTTCCCGTGGCTCGACCCCGGCGGGGAACTCTCCTTTTGTCTTTTGTCCCGGGGGGACCGCGGCCCCCTCGAGCGCTCCTTGTGGCGCCCTTCCTTGCGCGGGCTCCGGGACCTGCTCCGGCGCTCGTGCCGGCGGTCGCGTCCCCCCGCGTCGGCCTCCTTCTCCCGGCGACGGTGCGGCGAGGGGCTCCGGGAGCACTCACGACTCCCCCCTCGTCGGTCACGATGGCGGGGGCTCGACGCCCCCTCACGCCGCCCGCTCTCCCGCGGGCTTGTAGTCTCCCTCGACGACCTATGGCGGTCAGGCCCGGAGTCCTTCTCGACGTGTTGGCCGCTCCCCGAGGACCGGCCCTTCTCGAGACCCCCCGTCTGGGTCGACGCGACCGTGGACTCCTTCTGCGCCGCGGCGACGGCGCCTCGGGTCCGAGGCTTCTTCGCGTCTGGAGGCACGTCCGACACGGAGCTCGACGGGCCCTGAGCCTCCGACGAGGCTGGGCTTGGCGCCGCCTTCCGCGGCTGCGTCCCCCGCGATCCCTTCGTCGGGGGACCTCCAGGATATCCTCCTGCACAGAGGAGCGGTCAGCCCTGACGTCGACGACCCCCGCGCGCCTCAAACGCGCATCCATCCCCTCGTCGTCACTCTCCTCCTCGTCATCATCCTCCTCCTCCGAGAACGAGGAGCTGAGCTCGGGGGACTCGTCCCCAGGCTGCCGATTACACGACCCTTCGCCAGCCTCTGTTCCCGGGCCGCCCGACGCAAGTTCCTCTCCTTCCCTTTCTTCTTCTTGGCATCTTTACTCTCCTTATCCTTCTGAGCAGAGAGGCGCCTCACCCGTGTTTCCGCGGCATCCTCCCTCACTGGGGGCCTCGACGCGCGACAAGTGAACGTTCCCTGCAACAAAGAAGCTCGATGAGAAAAATTACGAGGGGAGTAAAATAAGGATCGAAGAAAGAGAAAGGAGGGGAGGCTCAAAACAGTCCGGCTCGAGGAAGGCTTACCAGGTCGAGACACCCCGCGTCGGGTGCCATAGCAATCAGGTTGGCCTCCTCGGGGCGGAACGTCCCATGGATCGTGACCGCCACCCGGGAGGTACCCTCGTTCCGCGTCAACCCCTCCTCGGCCATCCTCGATCGGTTCAGCGCCTCGAGCGGGGCCTTAGGTCCCATCTCGAACATGAGAAGGGGGCGGTCCGCCAGAGGAAGGACCCTCCTCTGATGGAACGCCCAAATGACCGCCTGGACGGTCAGTTTCTTCTCCTCCACCAGTGTCCACATCATATTCATCAGCGGCATCAAGTGGCGCTGCCTGTCCGCCGCAACGCCCCAATTCCACTTCTCCGGGCGCTGGGTGATGATCCTGCCGGTGTACTGCGGAAGGAGCCCGTCCTCGTTCCGCAGATAGAACCAGTGGTCGTCCCACCCCGCCTGGTTGGTGGAAAGCTTGTAGCGGAGGTAGTTGCGGGGGACGTTGGCCGACGAAGGTCCGGTCCTCGCAGTGATGGTGAGGGAGCCCGCACGCGCGAGCCTCCTCCCGCTGGGTTTCGTAGCCTTGTGAAAAAGCTCGCCCCGGAAGAGATGGACGAACATCTCCCAATGCGGCTCGATCTTCAGGTACCCCTCGCACACCGTGGCGAAGATGGCAGCGTGCGAGATGGAGTTGGGGGAGAAGTGCTGCAGCTCCACCTCGAAATGGTGAGCCAGCCCCCGCATAAAGCGGCTCGGCGGAACGCCGAGCCCCATGTGGTGGTAGCGGGTGAAGCTCACCACGTACCCCTCCGGCGGATTCGGGTCCTGGTGATCCGCCGACGGGAGAATCCACCACGCGGATCCCTCCTGCGGATTGGGACGGAGGAGCCCCTGGGCCACCAGCGACTCCAGCTCGCTCTGCGACGTCTTCGTCGGGTTCCAGTCTTCGGCCGACAACACTTGGGCGGCCATGGCGGCGACGGCGAGGATCCGAGCGACGGAAGGACGGTCGGGAAGATTCCCAATCGCTGGCTCGGGAGGATGGCGTGTGGAAGCTACGGCGGCGGCTGAAGGCTAAAGGCAAAGTAAAAGAGCCACCTAACCCTCTTTCGATATTTATAAGAGAAAACCCCCACGGGCGGGATCTCCCACGGCAAAAAAAAGGTAACCGCACGCATTCAATGCGCCCACCTAACCGAATCTTGAGCCGGTTGACAGGTACACGCGGCAACTCCCCATTCGCCCCGCTACCTAGGCCCACCACGACCGTCGCTCCAACTTCGCGTTCGTCGCCCTCCCTGACAGTTTCCGCCTAAAAAGGCGCGCCCAACGGGCAGAAGGATTCCCAGATAACGGTGGCTTCTTCACGAAGGTAAAAACAGGCCCCGGCCCTAAGCCTCGAAGCAGCGAAGGCTGGCCCTCGAAGAGGGTTCGACAGCCGGCTTCGAGCACCCGAGTCAGGGACACTAAGGGGCGCCACTCGCAGCATCGCTCGAGGGCCAAGCCCTCGAGGCCCCTCACGTGTATCCAAGGCAGGGCGCACGACGTGCAGTGAGATCCCCTCGAAGGGAGGCATCGAGCCACCGGGTCCTATCGAATGGACCCGGCACTCCTGCAGACCGAGCGCCCATGCTTTATGAGATCGCCTCCGGGCTTCAGTCGACCCCATCGAACGGGGCATGAGGTCTCACTTGGATTCCCCCGTTATCAGCTCACCGGGAACTTCGATACTCGCCCGCTCGTGGTAGTACGAGGCATCCCCCCTCGCATCCGATCGAAAGGACTCGCGGGATGACAAGCCAGGGCAACCGGCGTGCCGGACAGCTCGAAGAGCCGGCCGGTCGATTCAGCCTGGCGCCCCTCGACGAAAGAGGGTCTAAAAACTTGGGGGCTCGACACTCCCGAACCTAAAAAACGCAACTAACACTCACACAAGAAAAAGGCCACGAGGGAGTCCTAACCACTCCCCCGACACCCACGGAATCAAAGCAACCAAACCCTCGAGAACCAGCTAACTAACCCTTGGGATCCCAATCGGGAGCCCTTGCTCGAGTGCAAGCACTCAAACAAGGGCCCGGGGGCTACTGTCGGGGGACCGCAAAAGGGGTACCCCCAATCAACGCAAAACAGATAGGTTAAACCTAGAACACCAATAAATAAACCCAGCTAGGCTAACCTTCCAAAAAACCAACCCCTCGAGGCCTACAACATCGGCCCATCACCAGGGAGCCCAGGGCCGCCGAAGCCTTACTGCCCGCCTCATGGCAGCCTATCCCTCGAGCCCCGGCACATAGGCCTCGAGCCCTGCACCGCTCCTCGAGACCCACGCGGGGACCTCGAGCCTCACTAGCACGGTAACCTATCCCTCGAGAAAAATCAAGCCACCCTCGAGCAGCACCAGACATCGGATACCAATCCCATACTACGCATTTAATGCATCCACCTACTCCGGTCATGTCCTCTGGTACACGACGTGCGCCACAATGAACCAGGGTAGAGTCAAATCTCGTTTTCACCACAAGCATGGGCAAAAGGCACCAGTACAGCACCGTTCGGCCATACCCTGCATTGTTGCACGCCCGAGTCACAACTCGAGGCCCGGCTACCCGCCGTACGACCGAGTTTACTGGGACTTGCCCATACCTGCGGGGACTCGAGCCCCCCGTAGGCGCCACCTCGAGGCCGGCCCGGCGCCCCTCGAGCCCTAACAGCTTTCATGCCATTGGAGGACAGGTACCCCAAGACCCGGAGGGACCCTGCCACGACTTGCACGTATCGGAATGGGCGCTGTACGGCCTCCACGTCGCCACGCCTCCACGTCCGCGTCCGGAATGGAGGCCACGTTTCAAGGACGCCTCAACAGCAACACCCACGTCGACTCCAGTGACCACGACAAGACAGGATTCCTACTCCTCACCGTATTGGGCATTGTACATCCCGACTCCTGTAACATTCCTGTGTAACTCTGGCCTCCTCTTGCTCTATAAAAGAGGACACCAGGGCCCTTCACGCGCACGAGAGACGGTGACACTCCGGTTACACACGCTCGCACACAAGTAGACACGGTTCCACAGAACGCCACACACACTCGAGTCCGGACTCCGGTCCACGCTCATTAAGCTTGTATTGCCCCTGTACAAGCACTTAGGTGCAAGTAATATAAGAACCTCCTCCCCCGCTGAACGTAGGGCCTTCTTTGCCCGAACCAGGATAAATCCTTGTGTCATCTTGCATCACCATCCAGGAAGAGAGCACACGATCATATTACTCGTTGGTGTCATACCCCCGGGTTCGAAACACCGACAATTTTCAAACAAATAGGATGTTTTATTTGGCCAGTTATAGCCACTTGTAATTCCTAAAAACTATTTTCTTCTTAATAAAAATGATACACAATTCTCTTGCGTATTTGAAAAAAACAATTCACTAATAAAAAATATTGAGGTAGGTCAATAGTGATTTGGCAGAAAATGATTCTTCTTTTTTATTTATGACGGAACGAACAAAGACGAATGTTTAGATCTTGTCGCGTCCTCGTCCTGCGACGCCTCTGCCATAGTCTCGCCTTGAACGGTGGAGGCCCACGCGGCCTTCACGACGTGCATCTTGCTTGTATCTTCCTTGGAACTCAGAGAGTAAGCGATGTGCGTTGCGTTAGCCCCACGCCGTGGCACCACGCGTCCACCCCACGCCGTCACTTTCCTGTTGCAACGCCTTTTGCCACCACGTAAGTCGTGCGCCACTAGCGATCGGATCAGGTGTGTGGCCGTGTGGGTACGTTTGAAAACCCTGGCCACGTAACATGGCCCTAATATATAGTAATAATAATAACAGTGAACAAAATATTTTCAATAAACAATTAATTACGTATAAAGGAAATATTCATATAAAATAATTTATCAATATTAAATTATCTTAGAAAATTCTTCTAGTGTTTCTTGATGTAAGTCATTGATGATAATGTCAATATCAATCTTATCCGACGATAGAATCATAGATGTCGGAAGTCTAGGATCGCAACGTCTCGTCTCGACGTAGAATCGTAGATGTCAAAAGTCTAGGGTTGTCACTCGTGACTTATTGTTGGGGAGGCTGAGAGTGTTTGGATCAACAATCAGACCATGATGGCTTTGTAGTAGTATTTTTTTTTCTTTCTCCAGAGTCTTGTCGTTCTAGGTCATAAGTATCGTACGTATTTAGCTGTGGGCCCTTTGATTTTCAGTGGCAGCTTCGCTCGCCTGTCCTGGCCGACACTCACGTTGGGACACCACGTGAGGCATGTGTGTGCTAGAGAAAAAAAAGAAAACCTAATAACAACCATCACCCGGCATAAAGCGTGTGTGTGCTAGAAAAAACAAAATAAAATAACAACCATTAGAGCAACTCCAAGTGTTTGGCAAACATCACTCGGCAAATCTCTAGTTTTGCCAACTCTAAAACACATTTGCCAAGTGAAAAAATAACCCTTCTCCAACAGTTAGCTATTTGGGCTTGGCAAATTTTAATTTGGTGGCCCACGTGTCTAAAATTTTTGGGCTGGCTGGGTCTCCTATTGAGCTACGATCGACGTACGCGCTAGGGTCGCGGTCTCTCTTCGTCCGTGCGCGGCTGGGAGCGCGTCGCTCCTCCTTCTGTCGTCGCGCAGCAGAAGCCGAGCCATGGAGCGCCGCCGTGAAGACCCGGAAGGTAGATCATCGCCCCTCCCTCCATCGCTTCCTACCTCTGCCACCGCCCCTCCATGACGACGCTTCCTGACTCTATCTTCTCCCAATCAGAAACCCAACCTAGGAAGAGATCTCGTGGTCGGAGAGAGCTAGATGAATCTTCATCCGATGACGATGACCTTCTCTTGTCCTCGGTTGCTCAAATTGTGAGTAATTTTTGCAACGACGACGAAAGAAAGCATGGTGGCTCCGTCCCTGGTCATCGAGTTATTTATCGCGATAGAGAAGGCGGCCATGACCGGATGTACCAAGATTATTTGGCGGACAATGCAACGTACGGCCTTGATATATTCCGTCGAAGGTACATGAGTTCATCTATCACACCATATTTGTTTTCTCATTTTGTTTTTTTGCTGAAATATGTAATCTGTTACTTCAGGTTCCGGATGTCGAAGAATCTTTTTCTACGCATAATGAACAAAGTTGAAGCGCACGATGACTACTTCGTCCAGAAAAGAAATGCAGCCCATATACTCGGTCTGAGTTGCTTTCAAAAGGTCACTGCCGCAATGCGGATGCTCACATATGGACTTCCAGCTGATGCTACAGATGAGTACATTCGCATTGGCGAAAGTACTACACTGGAGAGCCTTCGCAAGTTTGTTGCTGCAGTGGTTGACATTTTTTAAGATGAATACCTGAGGTACCTCAATGAGAAAGACACAGCACGCCTACTAGCATTGGGTGAGAAGAAAGGTTTTCCTGGAATGTTAGGATGCATCGACTGTATGCATTGGGCATGGAAGAACTGTCCATACAGTAAACAAGGTCAGTACAAGGGGCATGTGGACAAACCCACTATCATCCTGGAGGCAGTTGCTTCGGACGATCTTTGGATCTGGCATGCCTTCTTCGGGATGCCTGGGTCGCACAATGACATCAATGTCCTTCACCGGTCCCCTTTGTTTGCAAACTTGGCGGAAGGCACAGCTCCACAGGTTAATTTTACAGTTAATGGACATGAATATTCGATGGGCTATTATCTTGCAGATGGAATATATCCATCGTGGGCTACATTAGTGAAGACCATAAATCGTCCAGCGGGGAACAAGGAGAAATATTTTGCGAAGGCACAAGAAGCAGCAAGGAAGGCAGTGGAGAGAGCTTTTGGTGTTCTTCAATCAAGGTTCGCCATTGTTCGTGGACCTGCTCGTATTTGGGACATAGAGACACTAACATTGATCATGAAGGCTTGTATTATCATGCACAACATGATAATCGAAGATGAAGGGCATGTGGATCCTAACGAGCGTTTCGATGAGGAAGATGAAAATGTGGAGCTCGAACATGGCCAGCCCTCTCGTTCACTACAGGAATTTATTGAGGCGCACCAAAGGATCAGAGACCCCGAAACACATGGCCAACTCAAAGACGATCTCATTGAGCACCTCTGGAACAATCACCCTGATTTATATAGCTATCAAATTTAAATATATGCAATCAGTATCTTGATTTAAATATATTGTAAAGAGATGCTATCAAATTATTTGCTTGGAACTGCTGTGACCGATGCTGAGTTGATTTGACACATCTACTGTACCTTGCTGTGCTTGATTCGGTAGATTCCTGGGAGCACATTTGCCGGCCATTTGCACAGGTCCTATCACCTCTCACAGAGTACATTTGTTGGCAAAGCAATAAAAAATATTTCTGAACTGAATATATTTTCTGAACTGAATATATTTCTGATAGAACACAATCTGAAGGTACCAGTACATAGAAATAAACTCAAATAAACTAAGATAGTTTAGATAGAAATAAACTAAGATACATTGCAATATTTCAATTGTAAAATAAACTAAGATTCAATCTTCCTCAATTAGCCATACGACGAGCGATGATCTTCCTCTGCATCATCTCGTAGTACTCCAGCTGCAGCGAGTCGAGCTTGCTCTTGTCCACTTGCATGATTTCTTTTTCTTCTTTCATCAACTTCGCTTCCGCTAGCTTAGCTTCATTTGCGGCTCTCTCCTTGTCAAGCTCTATTCCAGCCTTGTCGATCTCAATAGTTTGCTTGAATCTCTCCTCTCTCGCCTTCTCTTTTTTCTTGTCCATAGCCTCCTTCTTTGCCCACATCTTTTCTATAGCATCCAAGCAAAGTACAGCAGCCTCCCCTCGCCTAAGATTTTGCTTTGCCTTCTTGATCCCTTCTATTTTCTTTCTTGGTTCAGCCGGCTCATCATCTACATCTATTGCTACTTCATTGATCGGTGATTCCTCATCTCTTGGGCTAGACGCTTTGGTGCGCTTCTTGCTGTTCTTCTCTTTTTTTCTTTTTTTCTTTCTCCAGCTTGGCGAGCTCCACCCTCTTTGCTGCCCACTTATCCTCCTTCTTAAGTATGTCGTAACAATGGATGAGCGTGAATGACTTCTTATCTTTGTCTAGTGCGGTGTACATCTTGGAGGCTTCAGCAATCTGAAAAAATGGCATCAATGTACAATTTAGAATGAACCAAAATTGTATGAACAACAAATATAAATTACCTTGTTTTCGATAGTCATGCCACTCTGATTCCTACGTTCAATAGCCTCTACATATGAACAATACTTGTTCACTTGCAGCTGAATTGTAAGCCACCTGTGCATAATGGAACTTTGTGTCCTCATAGCATCAGTCTTCTTGTTCTTCAGAAAATAAGCATGAACTCTCTTCCAAAATGATGCACGAGTTTGATTGGCACCGTGAATTGGATCCTTGCTAACTACCAGCCATCCATCGCATATAACTTCATCTTCCTTAAAAAAAAAGTTCTTGGTCCTTTTGGATTTATTTGAGCTGCGAGTTGCCTGGACCTCTTTCACATCTTCATACTGTGTTCCTTGGTCATCGGAATCTCGAAATCGTCGAGACCAGCAAGATGACCATCAACTTCATTGTGAACTCCGTTGCAAAGGATGTCAGTCAAAAATTCCCCCCTTCCATTGCAATGGCTATACAAAAAATAAAATACCATGATCAAATGAAGAACACTATACTGTACAGATGCAAACCCTAAAACCTCATTGTACAGATTGAATAACAAAAACAGTACATAACAAATCGATCTAATTGATTTTGTGATAGCCTCGATCTATGGCTGTGTAGATCAAAATAATCTATGGAAAACAGTAGGGATGTATAGATAGATTGAGGAACTGAATAAAACGACGGCAGCACAAAGGGCTATCCAAATCAATTAAACAACAAGAAGAAGAGGAGGTGATCAAGACCCTTTACCTACAGCAGCAGCCAATCGAAGCCTCTCCCCGTGCGTGCTCTTCGCGGCCGATCCGGCTGCTGCCCCTGGCGACCGATCTCCAGGCGACGGACAAACCAGGGACGCGCGTGCTCCAGCGACGAAACACCGATCTGGGCGTGTGCTCCACATACACGACGTATTTTATACGCCCAAGCCCGATGCTTTTGCTCTTCGCGCGCGCGGCAAAGTACGCGCGGGCCCGGTTCGTGCGCGGGGGAAGTGAGGCCGGGGCGCCCGAAACAGCCGATGCCAAGCGCGGAGAAGCGCGCATATATGCGCCAGGAAGGATGGATTTTGCCAACTCCAAAAATTTGCCAAGTCCTTTTGCCTAATTGTTGGAGAGTGTTTTTTGTGGTTTTGGCAAAAATTCAGATTTGCCAAGTGCTTTTGCCAAACACTTGGAGTTGCTCTTAGCTAATAAGAAATTGACTTGAGGAATCGAACCGTGGAAGGCAATATACGGACCTTGGAAGGAGGCGTGGGCGTGGACGGCTACCGAGAATGAGTATAACATACATGCAATTATGATCGTTAGATCTGAGTGAGTAAGGAGAGAGAATATTGACAAATAATCTGGATGGTTGGTTTTTATGTTGTTGATTTTTTGGGTACATTTTTTGCGGTGTGTGGAGGGTGGTCATCTCAGCGGGGGAGATTTTTTTGGTAGACCAAACAAAGATTTGAGATGGTGCTTTAGTAGGGTAGAAGAAGAGAGGGATCAAGAGAAATAGAGATGGAGATGTGTATTCTCTATCTCTATCTCTTCTCTATCTCTATCTCTACAACTAAAACATACAGAAAGGAATCGTCAATCCAGTGAATCGCACGCTCCCTCGCACATAGCTCGCCCGGCGCTCCCTCGGGCGCACCAACCTCCTCCCCGCGCGACAATCACGGACATGCAAAGAACCAAAGTTGCATGCGGAAGCCAATATTGCATGCAAGGCAAGAAGCAAACTACGATCAATCAACCAAATAATATAAAATGAGAAATTATTTTCATCAATGCAATGAATAATCCCATCATCAACGTCCCCAGAGTCAATCACGCAAGGTTATATTACGCACAACCGTCCTCCCTATCGCACACCTCACCGTCGTGCACTGCTCTCGCCACTTTGCCTTGTGCGCCGTCCTCACCTGCTCGCCACTCTTGTCCTCGACGTTGCCCGTCGCAAATGTCACCGCTGCCTTGTCCACGCTAAGTCGCCAGCCCGCTTCCTGGTCCTTAACGTTGCCGAGCTTGACTTTCTCCTCGCCGCGATAGTGGAGAGGCAACACCAACCGATCATGCATCCTGGTGTTCCCTCCGATCCCTCCCTCAGCTCCCTACTATTCATGATCCAGCAAATCTGTTACTGTTTATCTTCTTGGTCTGGTTCAATGCACACGGGCGGTTCAGGAGATTAAGAGGTAGTTTATGGTTTATATGAGTCATTGTCATTTTTTATATCAATATTGTTAGAAGAAGTTTCTTGTCGAACGGCATCGGCGGCCATGGCAGCAACGACTATGACTATCATCTCTCCCCTGTGGCTTGATGCCTCGATCCAGTGGTTTGGCACCTCGAAATGGCGGCCCAGCTCCTGAGAGGATGCGCGTGGGGCTCTAGGAGGCTTGCCGGCGACACACGCTCATGGTGGTCGTGGCCTTGTGGAACGCTCTGCAACAGAACCCGTGGCACGCACGAGCTTTTACATTACGACCGTTGGACGTGTCCAGGCAAGCATGTTCCTTGCCAAAGTGATTTTTCCATAATTCCATAACGCTCCAAACTCTAACGTTTTCTCTTGTGACGACATAGGGGAGAGCTAAAGGCCACCGTGCGACTGGAACATGTTAAGAGAAGGTGTAGGACAAGGCGTCAAGGGTGGCGCCGGCAGTTGGGACATGCATGATATGGTGAATGGATTATCAGAAGTGGAAATGGTACTTATTATCGCGGGTGAACTATTAAATACAAATACATACATTGCTACTTAATTAATTTGTCAGACCTTCTCCAAATTCAGTTTGTTTGTTTCACCTTATTATTTTGGTGTGCTATGATCGATTACCCATGAAATGGTTACCGTTTTGAAGATAAAATTGCACTGTGACATCTGCAAGATCAAACAGAGGAATGTGCTTGGAGAACATGTTTGAAATTAAAAAATTATATTATTCCCGTTGCAACGCACGGGCATTTATCTAGTTGAGAAAAGAAAATAATGTATTGGTACAAGAGAAAGGAACATTGAGAAATGAAAGTGTCAAGTATATTGAAATAAAATTCAAATTCTGTAGTAAGGTCATCTAGGACTGAGGAGGGAACATGTGAATTCTTCAAGGTCATATGTTCATGTTCTCTGGTATTACGTATATCGGAGCGTACTTGTGTGTGTGCGCGCGCTTTATTGAATTATTGTATCCAAATACTCCCTCCGTTTCATTAAAAGTGTCGTTCTAAATTTTGGGACTTCTCATTTCATCATTCGTCTTATTCAAATGTTTTGTATAAATATTATTTATTTTATTATAATTTATTTTATTACTACAAATACTTTAATAATGATTTATTTATTTTATTATTTGCATATTTTTTTAAATAAGACGAATAGTCAAATGAGAAGATTAAAAGTTAAAAACATCAGTTTTAATGAGACGGAGTATATACCAGCTAGCATAACAGACAGCGCAATGCAACGACATCATGTACAATATAGGTTCTTCCTCCGTTCCTAAATAAGTATCGTCGTTGGTGTACGTGCCATATTTTTTACTTAATTTATAGAAAATATATGCAATATATATTGCCCAAATAATTTTGTTAAAAACTAGATGTAAAGATCTTTCCGGTAATACTAATTCTTAGCATAAATATTAGTATATTTTAATATATAATTACCGACAGTTTTTTCTTGAGAAATGAGAACGACACTTATTTAGGGACTGAGGGAGTAGTCCACACCGGACAAAGCATTTCATTATCCACAAGTAGAAAGGTCGTCATGCGGTCTATTCTACGTTTCTGGAAAGGCCACATCATCATCCAGATGTCACCCAGACAAACTGTACGTGTCCCGGTGCAGCGCAATACACTGTGACGTGGCAGGCCATTCGTCTTTGAACCGAATACGCATGAGATGAGAAGCAATGATAGTTTCAAGTTCCTGCACATGAGAAGTTACCATCAAGCAGGCTACTACTAGCAAATTGCAAGCAACGCCAGCCAAGCATGCAAAGGCAAGGCAGCGAGAAGGACTTACCGGACATGGATTATGGACGGATCTATATGACTATATATATACAATTTATTACTGGTGAGGACGTATCCACAAACAGCGAGAAGGACGTATCAGACATGGACGGATCTATATACAATTTACTGGTACAGATGTATTCATAATTTTTTAAAAAAACAGTAATTATAATCAATTTTTTATTATATTCGTATTTATATGATAAAATTATATGCATACGCAAGGCAAGTGTGTCCCCTAACATTTGCTTTGGCTACAATATAATAAACTCGGTGAGGTAGACCCTCATATATAGAATTATTACTGGAAGCAAGGAGCTGCGTGGATGCATGCACAGCCATACTCACAAAACCACTTTGTTTGTATCCATCTCGCGCATATCGACCTTGTTTTCCCACAACCGTAAGCGGCTACATACCCTATTCTACAGCCCGCACAGCTCCAAGATTCGTGCACCGTATGGCACCCACACCGCACTGCTCCAATATTCACATCGGCACAAATCTTAAAGCAAAGTGAACGGTGTAGGATACAGCATATGGCCGCATACCGTTGCGCAGATGTGTTTCCGCGTATGGCTACCGCATGCATGCATATGCCCACTGTTTTTGTATACTAGTCCATCTCAAAAGGCTATCGTACGCCAGGATCTGAGTAAAGGTTGTGCATGTACGTTGAGGCAAAGATAGATCACACATCACGCCCATTTTTCTCGATTTCTTATAGAACATTGCGCTTTCAATGATATGCTACGTTTCCAATCTCGAAATATGCCAGTACAGTCTTTCGGAGGTGCTCATAGGGTAGAGCCTGCATACATGTGTTTGTAGGGAGGTGAGTGTGCGTGCGTATTGAACATATTTGGCAGTACTTATGTAGTTCGCAAAAAAAAAGAGCTAGAACGCTCCAATTGCAAATAAATGGAGGTGGAACGATTTTGTCAAAACTGGCCTAGCCGCATTTAGGAATCAGATTAGCAGGTTTTCCTAATATTTGTGTCTCGAAACGTCCGAGGGTACCAAATAACACATTTACATGGTGAAGAACCACGAGGTTACAAGCAAACTATTAAATGATAATCAATCATATTTATGTCATGAAGAATAGCAAGTTTCTAGACAACCTAACAAAGAAACTGTCGACAAGCTCACATCCAGAAAGAACCCTGTCAGGGTAAGGATGTTGTCGGGTTGTCCTAGGTCGGCCAATAAACACAGGCTTCATCCTGATTGTCAGATCAAGTGACAAACAACAACATAGAGTTTAAGAGATTAGGGCATGGAGTAGAATGGTTTTTTATCAATTGTGTGTGTTGGATACCTCAATCGGTTGTGCCCCTTATTTTATAATTATAACGAGGGTGCAATCTTATCTCACGAGGAATTGAAATTCCTTGCAAAGCACATCAAAATATAAATTAATCTCATAGTAGACCGTAAAACCAAACCTAGTCGGCTTCTAAACTAGGCCTAGCCTGTTTCTACGGGGAGAAATTTCTCAAGAGCGTATGTTCTTTATCTGGATCTAAATTAGACATTTTATATATGTATTTTGACCATCTCGATGAGAGGAATGCAATACTGAAGTCCATTCTGTATTTTTACAACTCTGCAAAACCTAGCCCAGTCAGTTTTGCAACCAGACCAAGCCTATATTCTGAGAAAACTCACACTTGGCTTCTCTTGACAATTTTGATTGTCAATGGCACTTATATGACATATGTATCTCCATATTGTATATAAGTATATGTTTATATATATTGCTTCTAAAATTGCCCTTCGATTAGGTAGTTGGATTTAGCATGAGCTTCTCATCCGCAAGTGGTTTTTTTTTTATTTCTATGGACATAGTAAATTTGCAGCTATAGGGTAAAACATGTGGTGCCAAGGCTAGAGGCAGAGGAACGATGCTAACACATCAGTAGAGTCAGCTTAGCATGATGACGACGAGCATGTTGGCTAGGAGTCCTAGGATGAGGGGAGGTGTGTGCGGAAGAAGAAATGGAAGAAAAAAATGAAGATGAAAAAATTCATTGGGAGGTTGAAAAAGGTTGTTGGGGTCATCATATACACATTCGACGACCAAAATTGATTGCCTGACATAAATCAAAAGAACTAGCATTTGAATATAGCAACCCTCTTTTGTATTTCAATTAAGACTTAAGACGACAAAGATATAGAAATAGAAGTACTATATATATATATATATGTATCAGCCTTATGCTCTTCTTTCATCACCATTCTTGTCCTTTTTCTTTTTAAGATGACCGGTCTCATTGCACTCATAGTATCTTATTTCTTCATTTGATCTTCTAGATGATTGTCTTCTTCCACCATAGCCTCTCTTCTTCTTGAATTTGCCAAACCTCTGCACAAAGAGAGATATTTCTTCATCGGTGTCGCCACTAGAGTTCTCCTCATCATCATCACTATCATCCACTTTCTTCTTGCTTTTGGTGGACTTTGCCTTGAATGTTATTGGTTTCTTCTTCTGTTGCCCCTTCTTCTCTCACTCATCACTTCTATCATCCTGATCAAATGTGTCATGAGTGATTATTTCTCCTAATACTTGTGTGGGAGTGAGTTTCTTTATAGCTCCTCTCAAGATCATGGTGACAATGATCTTGAACTTCTTGGGCAATGACTAAAAGAACTTGTAAGAGAAGTCTTCGTCATCAACCATTTGTCATAGACTCCTCAATTCATTAATTGTCACAATGAGCCTATGGAACATTTCTGGCACACTCTCTAGTGCCATCTCTAGTGTACCATAGGAGAGCTCCGGTGAACGTTAGAGCCCAAATCACAAGAAAATACCCCTCTAAGATTTACTCTCTAATGCCACAATAGAGAACTCTGATGAGCTCTTTAGTACTTTGTCGCCTCCTGACGTGCACTTTTACAAAGCTCTACTCACATCGGAAGTTTAGGTTTCTACCTTTAAATAATAAATAGCCTTACCACGTCACTATTACAAAACTAAAGCTATGGTGCAACATCAGAGAGTTCTGGTGAACCTGAGAATAGAGCGAACAACGTGTTTTCAAACTTTCAAAACATGCTAACTCCAGATGCTAACTTCAAAACATGCTAACTCTAAATGCTAACTTCAAAACATGCTAACCCCAAAAGCCAAAAGCTCAACCAAAGGGGTTACAGCTGGAGGTGGCTTTTGCAGAAGCAGGTGCTTTTTAGTAGTACATTTTTGAAAGTTGATTTGATCCTGCTTTTGGCTTTTGATTTTTGACTTTCAACTTTTCAAAATAAGTGAAATAAAAAATATTATCATAATTATTTTAAAAACAAAACTAAAAGATATATATACTTTATACTTAACCAAACAGCTTTCAGCTCTTCCACACCTCACAACCCACATCAGCTTTTCCACAGCTCACAGTTACAGCAGTTTTTTTTCCACAGCCATAGCTCAATCAAACAGGCCCTTAGTCTGCGGATCCCCAATAGATTACTCTTTATTAAACCCATCAGAAAATGTGCCGTGACTTAGGACTTGACGTACTACGTGCAGTGTGCTTCTTCCTTCTATTCTATTCTATCATCCCCGAGAGAACACGCAAAAAGACTTGACGTAGCTAGTGCGTGTTATGTTGTGTACCATTACGTGTCCTTTATTTTGCCCTCGCTTACAATGATTCATGCATCAAACCGTGTACAATTTTTCCTTCTTACTTCTTGCACACGTCATTATTAAACACTTCACATGATCAAGTACTGCTAATATATAGATAGTGTAGTAGCACCGTACCACTGTTTACACGGGTGAGCTGGATGGATGCTAGTAAACGGCGCGGTCCGTGTGTCCGCGTGCTCTCGTCCCGTGTCATTGCATTATTGTACCCTTCCCCAGATCTAGATGTTAGCTAGCCAAGCATGCATCCCGTCCGTACCATCTTTTTTTTGTCTAGTCCAAGTCATCACTCATATCACAGTCACACGTACTGATGTGTGTGGTCTCGACAGCACGACGAGAAATATAACGAAGGAAGAAGAAGCCACGAAGAAAACTTGCTCGTCGTCTGATGACCCCCCTACGACTGTGTATAGTTAACCGATATATGCATGACCCGGCGGCGACGTAGTACCACCACACACACACTGCACGCTTGCATTGCTCTTGTTCCCCGGCCGGGTCATGAAGTCGCCACGTACGTTACCTTATTCCCCAGTCGCCGTCGACCGTCACCATGCACGAGAAAGCCCCACAACGCTATCATATCATGGAATATATATTGGAATGAAATGAAATAGGACAGGGCTGTACCGTCGTTGTCGTCCACGACGACAGCAACATGTGTTTTTTTCTGCACTTAATAAAATTGCATTATGTAATTATCCGCAGCGCAATCAATAGCTAAATTATAAATCATTTAAAAAATCTTAGAGAGTTAAACTATATCAAATTTGACCAAAATTTATTATAGAGAAAAAAATCAAAGATTTATATCATTAAATAAGTAACTATAAAAATATAATTAATGGAGAATTTAATAATACTTAGTTGATATTATATCATAAAAGTTATTATTTTATTATATAAATTTTATTAAATTTAAAAAACTCTGGCTCTCCAAAATTATTAGAATGACTTATCATTTAGGACGGATTGAATACCTATCTAGCTGTTTCCGGAACGGCCACGCGTACGTCGCACGGCGTTATTAGAATTTTCCTAGCTTTTTGCGGTACGTGTGCCTGCTCGTGTGTGAAAATGTGAAGAGTGATCACACTTCAGTCTCGAGCAAATACAGAGAGCTTCGAGAAGACTTCAAGTCTTTGGCCGGCGCGGCCTCATCACCTAATAATAAGGGCAGCCTCAGTGGTATGAGCTGACTGCTAGCTCTAAGTCAACCTCTTCAATAGTACTAACTCTTAGCAATAGCTCATAGGGTCTTGAAATGTGTGTATAAGCCTAGCTCTTGAGCAAGAGCTAACTCTTCTCTTTCTCTTATTAAAATATGACAAATATTCTAAGAGCTAGCTTATAAGCTAGCCATTGCGGCTGCCCTAACCAGACTTAAACTTTGAAGTCTTCGCTCACGCACACGGGAAACTTGAAACCGGACTTCAAGTCTTTCTTCATGTTTATATATATAGGTCGTCACCTACGCGTTCTATAGTCAAGCCTTTCTTCGTTCATCGTTCACTGTATTAAGCAGCTAAACCCATTGCTGAGTAATGGTGTGTTGCTAGGGCTTCACTCTTTGACTTTTAGCTCCAGCTCTCTGCTTGACTAATGGAGTGATTTGCTGGAGCAGCAGGGTGAGGGAGTACATGGCTCTAGCTGAGTTGGTTATACTATATAAATATGATTTTTGGTGACTACAAATTTAATTTACGGAGGCGGGCAAAACTTGATAGTGTGTATCTACAAATGGACTCTAAACTTAGATATTGTCTATTCATTTTAGGAGACACCTTTAAAAAAAATACCTGCCTCTGAAAATAGCCCCAAATCCCGTATGGATTCGCTGACCCATCGTAGCCTGATATCAATCTCAAAGTATTTAAAACAGAAAGTGGAAAGCCTACCTTATTCTCTCTTTCTCCCAACCACTTTAATGGTGTCCTTCTCTTGCTCGCCCCTCTATACAACTCTCACTGATAGCGTACTCTGTCTCTTTCACACACACACACACATTCCCTCCTCCTCACAGCCAGCAGCTAGGGTGGGATGAGCGCGCAACATCGACCAAGAGGTGGTGTCAACACGAATCTGCGAAGAGGCAATAGGTCGGGGCGACGGCGTGCCCTAGGCGCAAACCACGATGTTGTGACTTACCACGAAGTGTGGCACCAGGTCTCTCCCTCCACGTGGCAACCTTCTTCCTATAGCGGTCAAATCTGGTGGCACTGGTCGAGATCTAGAGCATCACGACTGGGATCTACCTCGAGGAGGCGACTCAGGTGTGTATCCAGGCGGTGTGGTGTGGTGGGTCTGCCAGATGCAGGTGTTGGGATGTGGCATGGCGAGTCGCCGGACTCAAGTGATGGGCTCCACGACGTCCATGACAGGATCCAAACGGTGACAGGTGGGGGTCTAGACGACGACGAGCTTTTGAAGCCGGCTCACCGGCGGGCTCGAAAACGGGCTTGTCTTTGTGCTTGTGGTTTTTTATTTTAAAAAAATATTTCTGGGGATGGTCTTTATGCCACCTTTGGAAACATTGATTTGCACTGACAACTATCCAGAGGCGGATTGGCCTCCAGAAAAGATTTTTGGCCATCTCTGAAAACTGTGGCTATAATAGTGTAGGTGACTTGAGTAGCACTCCTCAGATCCTAAGTTCGACTCACCATGAGAGCAAATTTTCAGGTTTGGGTTAAAAAATCCACTCGTTTGTCCCGCACCAAACCATAGGTTTAAGATCGGACTCCAATCATGATAATTCCCACATGGGCTATGGTGTTGTTGTGTTATAGGCGGGATAGAGTGCATGAGAATGACTTCTTGTTAATACAATGTCCAGAGACTGTCTTATTACAACTCATAGGTCAAGTTTTTTAAGGGAGTAGATAGAGGACTGTAGGTAATGACGAGGGTATTTTTTAGCTCACAGTTGCCAATGTAAATGTTGTTTAGTTAAAAAGAGGGTTATTCTTAGGGCATTCTTATTGGGGTTCTGAATCCCCGTTCCCAAGATTACGATATGTTAAGAACAACGTGAACATGTTTTCCATCCCCACGAAACTTGTTTTACTCTAATGAAACTTTGGTTCTTTCTCTTCATTTCATATTGCATCATGCCAGCATATTTGCTAAGATCTCTTGTAAAAATGTCATGACACCACCCTGATAAAATATGAGATTGTTGCCTGAATTTAGGATAATTGGAAAGAAAAACTGGGTTGAATGCATCTAAGTATCTAACGTTGTCGTCCGTCAAAATCCAACCCCGATCCGCAGTAGCCAGTAGCACACACAGCAGCTTTCTTTGAAGCAGCAGGCAGCGGAAAAGCGATAGCCAAGAACATGAGGGCACCCGCAGTGGTATCAGCTAGCTATTACCTTTAAGTCAGCCTCTTCAATAGTGTTAACTCTTAATAATAGCTCATAGTATAATTAGGTCCACGTTACATTCACACATTATCTTGGAAAGGGTGTATGAACCCAAGAGCTAGCTCTTCTTTTTTTTTATATTAAAATATAACAAAAATTCTAAGAGCTGCCCTGAAGGTGAGCTGCGCACGCCATATCCGGTATGCACATCGGCCGGGAAATACTCCCTCCGTCCATAAAAACATGCAATTATGAGATCCGTGCCGGTCAAATTGACTGAAGTTTGACCAAGGTTATAATAAAAAATATTAGTATTTATGTCGTTAAATAAAATTATTATGAAAATATACTCTATTACTAATTTAATGGTATATTTTTTGTATTAGGAATATTAGTAATTTTTTATATAATTTTGGTCAAAGTTCAAATGTTTGACTCCTCGATAAGCGAGAATTGCATCTTTTGTTGGACGGAGGGAGTACGTGGCTGTGTCTGTTGCGCCTCCGCCTCGGTACGCCACCTATCTTTTCGGCGTCTTCTGCTTTTTTTTATTTGGCCACCATGCATGCGTGAGAGATGGAACTCATGGACACCGTTGAAAAATTCACGCCAACCTTAGCTTTGCCCAGATTAAACAGGAAACAGCTTGCTCCTCCGTGGATGAATTTATCTACGTGTTTAATATATGGCGATTATCAGGGTACGTAAATGGTACTACTTCGAACTTCGATACTCCTGGCTAGCATAGCATGCTGCAAGTAGCAGTGATTGTACTGCCACCACATGATTTTCTTGGTGCCAAATGTGCGTGCAAATCTTGGTCCGGATAGCTCGGCCTTCAGTTCAGTCAATCCGTTCTGGTCCTCAACATTCAACTTCAGGGTAAACAAATCCACAGCTCATAAAACTATGGTTCTATGTTGTTTTCTTCACTTAAATTTTAGGCTTCTAAAATTGCTCTTCGATCAGGCATCTGGGGTTAGCGTTGGGCTTCTCATCGGTGGATGCATTTTTCTTTTCTTTTTATCAACGGGCATTGAAGTAATTTGCATCTGCAAGGTAAAGACTTGTGGTGTCAGGGCGGAAGGCGGAGGGATGATGTTGTGGACAACGTAGTAGGCAGAGTCAGCTTAGAGCAAGATTAATAATATAGCTGGCAAGCTGACTGCAAGCTTCCTTAGAGGCTTCTTCTAGCCTACTCATATACAGTAGTAGTTAATCTTTAACAATTAATACATGACTCACTTGTTTATCTCACATAATTTTTTGATGTTTACAGCCCGCTTTCCATCTCTTTTCTCTCCTCTCTCCTCTATATTAACATTTAGCCGGCTCTTAGCGTGCGTGAAGACACATATGTTGTGTGGGAAGAAGCCATGGAAGGAAAAAAAAACATTTAATAAGATTAAAAAAATCACTAGTGGTTGAAAAGGCTGTTGGGATCGTCCTATACAAATACGACAACCAAAATCGATTGCGTGAAACAAATCAAAAGATTCGGTGTTTGAGATAATATAGCAACTCTCCTCTTAAAAAATCTAAAGTGGCAGGAGCTTTGTATTTTGATAATTAAGACAAAGATATAAAAATAGAAGCTTGGTGGTTCACTGATTGTCCACGCATATAATTGCTTGTTTTTTTTGGCCTTGTTTAGAGGTCGTTGTGAAAAGTTTTTGAATGTCACATCAAATTTTCAAAACTAATTTAGTCTATTAAAAATAAATTAATAAAAAACAAATTATATATTCTATCTAAAAATCGTGAGACGAATTTATTAAAACTAATTAATCTGTTATTAGTACATATTTACTATTCTCAGAATGGGCAACTTGAACTTGAACAAGGACAAGAACAACAACAAGAATGCAATTACAGAAAATGTGTCGGTCAAACTATTTCAACTTTGACCACGTTTACAGTAAATAGTATTAGCATTTACTCCTTCATTCCTAAATAACTGTCATTATCGCTTATCGAGAAACCCATTTTTAACTAAATATATATTAAAAATATTAATATTCATCGTACATAATTAGTATTAGTGGAAAGTAGTGCTAAGATCTTTGAATCTAGTTTTTTAATAAAATTATTTAAAGATGGAAATGTTGCAAGTATTCACTACGAATCAAGTCAACTTGTGGTACGAACATCAACAACGACAATTAATTATGGACAAAGAGAGTATGTCTTAAATAAATTTATTATAGAAATATATTTTACAACTAATCTAATAATACCTATTTTATCTCATAAGTGTTAGTATTTTTTCATATAATTTTAGTTAAAATTTATGATATTTGACTCATCGATTCATTCTTCGGAAGGGTGTATATACACAATACACAGAGGTTATACATTGAAAGCATGGGCTATGGAGCCAATTATTGATTTTGAATGGTTGAACGCATCCCGGACGGAATTATTCCGAGAATATACCCATGCAAATCCCCCTCCTCGAACTTAGTGGGCTGTGTGGGAGGGCGTCGCAGCGCCGCCGGAGACGTAGTAGCAAGCCTGAAGCCACGCGTGCCGCAGAGGATCCGTGGCGGTGCCCGGCTCGCGTCTAGCGGGCGCGGCCCAGCTTTCTCCGGGACGGTTCGACGCGGGGCCCACGGCCACTGACGTGGACTGACGATACGGGGCCCACCCCCCGGCGTCGCGGCCGCGGGGACAGGTCACCGAAGCACGGCCAAGAGAACAGCGGCGCGCGCAGGCAGGCGCAGCGGAGCCGAGTCGTCGTGGGCTTGAGCGGTGCCCTGTGGGCTGCGGCTCGGGGCCCGTGTGGCCCATGCTGTGGCCTGTGCGTGACGCGGCGGGCGGGCGGGCAACGGGCAACGGGGAAGCGGAAGAAGACCCGCACGGCACGCGAGGGATTATTCCAGTGGCGGGAAGGGAATATTCGGAGAGCTTCGCCGGCCATGAATTTTCGATCCTCCTCGCTATTTCCGATTCTACCCTTGCCTTGTCGCCGTTTATACCTGCGCTGCCCTCCCTCCCCTGCACCGGTTTGGAGCGGAGTAGATCGAAGATTTTTCTTCTTTTTTATACTCTCCTCCTCCCCCCGTGATTGCTAGAGAGCCTAGAGGTATTATGCTTTTATCTAATGCTTTTTTTTAACATTTTATTAATCGTTGCATATGGCATGTTGGTAGACTAGATACAACCAGTCACAGGGTTTATCTTTCGACGCACCTTGTTAAGTTCCTGGTATCTAAATCGTAAATCTTTTTTTAGCTTTGTTCTGAACTAAATTTGTCTAATTTGAACTAAGTTTACAAAACATACAGTAATGTCTATAATATCAAATAAATGAATATATATTATATATCTAACTGATTTTTTAATTTATACTCCCTCCATATTGAAAAAGCTGACGTTTTGAACAAGGTTTGAGTCAAACATTGGGAATATAAATCATAAATAACTTTTAAATTATTGAGTTTAGAGATGTAAAAATCATATAAATAAATTTGTCTTGAAAAGTACTTTCATAAAAATATACATATACCACTTTTCAATAAATATTTTTAAAGAAACAAGTGGTCAAAGTGATACTTTGGAGACCGTGTCATTGTCTGAAACGTCCAAGTTTTTCAATATGGAGGGAGTATCTAATTAATCTAGCTTGTTGTTGCAGATATTCGTTCGGTTTTCTATATTCTCAGTTGAAGTTATACAAAACTCAACTATGAATAAAACTGGCATCTAGATGCCGTGAGATTTCATAGCACACAAGTGAGCTACTGGAGTTACAAACAGAACTTGCACTTGGTATGATAGTTTGTCGGTTTAGATTTAGAGGGTGTTCAGTTTTCACCCTAAAACTTTTCATCTATCACATCGACTATTTGGACACATGCATGAAGTATTAAATATATATTAAAAAACTAATTGTACAGATTGAGATATCTTCAGAAGATAAATTTTTAATCATAATGGCCTATTTGGAATGCAGGAATTTCACAGGAATCACGCAGGAATTTCACAGGAAAAATGCAGGAATAGGGAAAAAATCCCGCGTTCCAAACGGGGCCTAATTAGTTTATGATTTGACAATGTTGTGCTATAGTAAACATATGATAATAATATATTAATTAGTTTTAATAAATTCATCTCACGGTTTTTTGACAAAATATATAATTTGTTTTTTTATTTTTGTATCACAACCTCCAATGTAACATCAAGAAACTTTTTATCCCACCAACTAAACATCCATTTATCTAATTGTCCTTGCCTCGGTTTGGGAAAACGCTAGTGAGAGTGTCCGCAATGGTGTTCAAATTGTTAGCTATTTGGTCTCTAGGAAGAATGCTATTGGCTCTCAATGACAACTTACAAATAGTTAGCTAGATGAGACATATAAATAAATACTATTTTGATGAAGCAACTTATAAAAGTAGCACTTTTATTGGCTAACTATTTATAAAGTGCTATTGAGACCCAATAGAATTCCTTGTAACTAGCTATTTGACATGATGGTCTGATGATAAATAATACTCCATCGACCGGCCCATCGTGAGCCATGATGCCAGCTTAGGAAAAGGCTTCCTTTCGTGGCCGTGTGGTGTCAGCAACCAATAAAAAGCAAGGGGGGGCAGTTCCGTCCAAGGGCATCATCGTAAATACCCCGGCTCAGCTTCCAATAAATGCCCTTCGTTCGGTGACTTCGCTCGCACTCGCACCGCCCGAAACGAGCTCGACAACACCACCAGCACCACGACCAAGAAAGAAACGCACGGGCGGCGGGGGCTTCTCCTTTTCCACACCCTCCCTCCCTCCTTCCCTCCCCATTGCGTGATTCCGCGGCGTCGCCGTCGCCGTCGCGTGTGCATTTGCGCGGCGCCCCGCCCAGTCCGTCCCGCCGCAGGAGCCGCCTCTCCGATCCGGCGAAGATCGGCCGGGCTCCGGGAGACCCCTCCTCTCTCTCTCGCGCGCTCTGGAGGAAAAAAAAAAGGTCCGTGCTTTGTCCTGTTCTTGATCTCTGCGCCGACTCTGGGCTGAATCCGGCAGCTTGTGTTGTTGCTTCTTCGATGTTATTGTTTTTGGCGGTGGTGTGTGGCTCCGTGCTACTGTAATGGGTTTAGGCGTCTCAGGGGGTTCTGGGTGGAAATTGAGGGAAATTTTGGTGAAGGATTGGTAGGAGTTTTGGGACAAGGTTGCGTTTTTCCATCACTGAACTGGGCGGGACGTCAGGTATGAGATCATACCTGTTGAGATGGAAATACGATGGGGCCAGGTCCTGTGATTGCACTTGTGAAATCTTTGCAAGGACGGTGGAGTCGAAGTGTCCAGATCAACTTTTTACCTGCGTCCACATGGAAACTTCCTTCTTGTGCAGGTTTAAAGAAGTATGCTAGAGAGTTGGGAGTTTCCCTGTTCGCGCTTGAGCTTATCAGCCAGCCCTGCTTTGCCATGGAGCATTATTTTTTCTCCCGGTTTATCGGCTGCTACAAACACAGTTAGGCTAATGTTAGGGGTTAACAAAGGCCACTAATTTGGTGAAATTTTGATCAGTGGGGCATTTAGGGACATGCAAATTTAATCACTGTGTCTCTGATCCAGGGTCACAGTTGCTAAGGAACAAGAGTAACAAATGCCTTGGAAGAACCTGTGATCATTGAATTTGAATGCTAAATAAGCAGATTAATTAATTTGTTTCCTGAAATATGCTTTGGATCATTCGGTCCATCAGTTTTCCTCTTTTTCGTGGTGTAACTGAAACTGCTGTACGAGGCTGCATTGAGACCACTGTTTTCCAACCTTTTAGAGCATAATTGCATACTATATGAACTAAGAGTTGCATAACATCTGCTATCTCAATT
Source organism: Coix lacryma-jobi var. lacryma-jobi (assembly GCA_009763385.1). Lineage (NCBI taxonomy): Eukaryota > Viridiplantae > Streptophyta > Magnoliopsida > Poales > Poaceae > Coix > Coix lacryma-jobi. The sequence continues at coordinate 138,995,706 of CM019828.1, forward strand.
ATCAACATAAGAATTCATAAGCTCCTTGCACGCCTGTTAGCCTGATTCCTGATTACATCTTCGTTTGTTGCTTTCAGGTGGCAGTTGTCGTTGATTCCAGAAAGGTGTCCCTGCTGCGCTGGCTCTAGCTGCACTGTGACCTTTCTCAGCAATCTTGTATTCTCATGTCTCACTCTCGACAGATGACGAGTAGGAAACCTCCTGGTCTTCGGTTATTTGGAGGTGCCGGTTCACTAAGAACGTACCAGACACTAGTCCTGGTCCTTACATTCTTTGCATATGCATGCTTCCATATGACTCGGAAGATCACAAGCATTGTTAAGAGTGCTCTCGATCCCCAGACGAAGGTGGGATTCTCACACTGGGGACGGCTGCACACGAGCAACGGTCTTAACATTGGCTGGTTGCCATTTAACACTGTTGATGGTTCAGCATTACTTGGTGAGATAGATGTTGCGTTCCTTGCTGTATATTCGATCGGGATGTTCTTCGCTGGACATATTGGGGACCGCATGGATTTAAGGATCTTTCTGACAATTGGCATGATTGGCACTGCTGTGTTCACAACTCTCTTTGGTGCTGGATATTGGCTGAATGTCCACAGCTTCTACTATTTCTTGGTTATTCAGATGCTTTCTGGTCTGTTTCAATCAATTGGGTGGCCTTCAGTTGTTGCAGTTGTTGGTAACTGGTTTGGGAAGAGCAAGAGAGGATTAATCATGGGTATATGGAATGCACACACTTCTATTGGGAATATAGCAGGCTCACTGCTTGCTGCATTCCTCCTGAAGTTTGGATGGGGTTGGTCATTTGCCGTCCCCAGCCTTATCATGGCTCTTGTTGGTTTGATAGTGTGTATTTTCTTGCCGGTTAATCCTGAGGCAATGGAGATAGACATTGACAGTGGTGAGTTTAACTGTGGGAAGGACACTGTGAAGGAACCCCTTTTGGAACCAGGCCAGGAAGTGAAACATACGGCAGTGGGTTTCTTAGAGGCATGGAGGATTCCTGGAGTTGCACCATTTGCTCTTTGCCTCTTCTTCTCCAAATTGGTTGCATATACCTTCCTGTATTGGCTGCCGTTCTACATCAGCCATACACGTAAGTCTTCATATTGAACCTGCAAATCTGTCTGACAGTAATCTCATTCAGTATACATATTAGACTTCTTTTTTGTCTACTAGAACTGGAACTGTTCCTGGGAATATGCTTTCTAATAGGCCTTTACTTGTTTCAGGCATTGGTGGTCAGTACCTCTCTGATGCTATGGCTGGCAGCTTATCAACAATCTTTGATGTCGGTGGTGTGTTGGGAGGAGTCCTTGCCGGTCACATATCTGATCGCTTAAATGCGCGAGCAATCACAGCTGCAAGCTTCATGTACTGTGCGATACCAGCCCTCTTCCTGTACCGCACATATGGAAGCATGTCGATAATGTGGAACATCTGCCTCATGTTCATCACTGGAATGTTTGTGAATGGACCCTATGCCCTGATCACAACTGCAGTGTCAGCTGACCTTGGCACCCACAGCTCTTTGAATGGCAACTCCCGAGCACTGGCCACTGTGACAGCAATAATTGATGGGACAGGGTCTGTGGGAGCTGCCATTGGACCCTTGCTAACAGGATACATCTCATCCAAGAGCTGGAGCGCTGTCTTCACAATGTTGATGGCAGCAGCTCTCCTTGCTGGGCTCCTCTTGACAAAGCTTGTGTGCGCCGAGATAAAAGGTAAAACGCCTTCCAACGCGAGCAAGGACGTTGCCGATGCGCAAGGTACCTTCTCAGAAGAAGTGTAAATTCAAAGCTGGTTGCACCATGGAAGTAGTTCCTGTGAATGCCTGCTAAGAAGGTGGCAGGTTGCTGATTCCCACCACCTTTCTTGATGGCTACCAGTCTGAGACTGAAAAAGGCAAAGAGATTTGGCTGCCGAGTGACTTGCTCAAATGCCACTTCAGATGATCTTTTTTGTGTGTGTTCTGGTATAGAGGCAATAGGAGATAGAAGTGTGTGCTTAGATTAGTTTTCAGGTTTGCTAGATAGAGGTGAAAACACCTCAAAAGCTCAAGAGCCCAAATATAGGCACATTTTATACACCTTGTAAATATGCTGGGCAATAAGATCGGGCTTGTACTGGTTGCACTGCTAGTTACGTAATTGTATGCGATTGTTGTCAGATCAGGGTAGATCAAAGGGAGAACGAACCACCCTTTTGTACAGTATTATATCGGAATGGCCAACTCTGCATTTACTTGGAATGTTGGCCTTCTTTTGTACGTGTAAACAGTGTGAACAAGGCTCTGAAATTTTTTGAATTGAAGCACCAGGGAAGTGTTGATTCAAGAAACATTGGCGTACATATTTCTTCCGTTCTGTTGTTCTCTGTTACAGTGTAGCAAATTTTGCAACCGGATAGTTATACACAGCCACACACGTGCAAACCTGTTCGGTACTTTGCTTCCCTTTTCTAGCTATCCTGCGTTGCATCTGTTACAAAACGGTGTCTATCAACACACCCCTTCGACAATCTCATCAACCCCTTCGACAATCTCATCAACGAACAGACCCCACGGCTAGATCAATGGATAGTGTTAGACATTCAGTTTTACTCCCAAAGGACATGTTCTTTGAGAAGAGTCGTTTCCGTTTGAAACACCCTTCACATATATATATAGAGATCAATAAAATAATTAGTTCTTCCAATCACTCACTTCGGTGCCAAACTTTCTTGGATTTTCTAAGATTAGTTACCAAGCTTTTGGGCACTCAAATTACCGTCTTCTTTGGGCCAACCATGAGTGCACGAATGTACTTAGCCTTCACACCATAGTACCCTTGGTAAGCATATAACAAGAATCAAAATGAATAGATGATACATTAGCATTTTTCTAGTTTTTGTTATTGCTTATGCAATGTTGTTCTATATATATCCGGAATTGCAAATCTTGCAAAACCGTTCATTGCCTCCGTCTTGTCTTTCTTGGGGTATAATCAATTCCCTCTTTATTAAGTGAAAAGTGTTGGCTACCCAAGCACTTAACCAAGCGGGCATCTCCATCATAGGCATTGCCTAAGGTAAGAGTGAGTTCATTGACCTTCTTCATTAAGGTCTCATTCTCCACCATTAGTGAGGCATCACAAGTGAAACCATCACTCATAGTAGAAGTAGTATTGATTGAGCTACATGAAGCATTAGTGAGAGCAACAACAATAGAAGTATAGAATGATTCATCGAGAATATCACATATTCACATGTAATTCCTATATTGTATGTCTCTACAACATTCTCATCAAGGAGGGAGGAGTGGGCTTCCGCAAGTCTAGTGTGAGCTTGATCAAGCTTCTCATGGGCTTCCACTAGCCTCTCATGAGTACACTTGAGCTCATCAAAAGATTGTTCAAGAGCCTTGTTGGCCTTACACAACTCTTTGCACTCCTTTTTCTTAGTCTCAATGTAAGAGTGAGCATCTTGTAGCATGCTCATGAGGTCTTTCTTTGAGTAATCTTCATCATCATCACTCTCATTGGATGATACCTTAGTGGACTTAGCCATGAAGCATGTCGATGGAGCGTCAAAGATCACTACTACACAAATGATTTTTCGAGACACTAGGCTTATTAACCGAGGGGGCGTCCAATGCCCACCTCGGTTAATATTTACCGAGACGGGCATTCAGTGTCCACCTCCGTTAACGATTAACCGAGGCGATCACCTTAAGGCAACCACCTCGGTTAATCGATTATTTTTCGAGGTGGACATTTTAAGTGTCTGCCTCGGTAAATCCATTAACCGAGGCAGACACCTTAAGATGCCTGCCTCAGTTAATGACTGCAATAAAAAATAATTCATAATTCTTTCATATGAACTCGGATGTAGACAAACTTTATATCAAAATTGTAGCCCTCGACGAGATCTATAACGTTGTAGTTGAAAAGTTTTTGAACTAAAACTATTTAGGGTCCCAAAATATGGTTATAAGTGCATAGATTTTAAAATTTAAATTTATCAAACAATCTTGTATGTTAATATGGTCTACACAAGTTATAGTTCTCAATAGAATCCATGGAAAAAAAATAGCGGGCTATAGCGGCGCTATAGCTGCCTGAGAGACTTGACGCTAAGCTATTCCTCTTTTTTCCGCTATGTCAATTTAACTGCTATTGCACGCTATAGCACCGCTATTTGTATAGCTTTTGCTTTTGCATAGTGCCGCTATTTTAGATTTTGGCAATGGGCCATATTGACAATTGGCTTGCTAAGAATTCCAATCTTCCCAACCGCTATGTCAAAGTGCATCATTAGTCCATAATTGATCAATCTTCTCGGTCGGAATCCGAGAGATCCATCTCAAACTAGATTGCATTTGTGTCCTTAAATTGCACTACAAACGGTGATAATTAATTAGTTATTTCATACTTATTTAATTATCATTTGCTATCAATTTAATATTTTGAACAATTAAACTTTCATGAACTATGTTGTAATGATAATCTAGACTTGTGAAACCTTAGAAACATATTTATTTTCATTAAATTTTATATTTGCCATATTTTTTCATCAATTACTTGTGTTTCCATGTTTTTTTTAATAAAAATGCTATCTGCCATAGCGTCGCTATAGCACCACTATAGCTTTATAGCTTTTAAAAAAGTTACCACTATTTAAAACCTTGATAGAACCTATAACTTTATAGTTAATTTTTTTAATTTAAAGTTATTTAGAGTTCCAAATATGTGTTCGAAGGTTATAAATTTTGAAATTTTAAATTTAGAATTTCTAAACGATCTCAAATATTCACATAGTTAATACCAAAGTTGCAGTGACCCACCTAAGCTACATCTTTGATATTGACAAGTTTTTGCTTTAAAATCATCTAGAGTCTCAAATATGTGTTTGAAATTCACATGTTTTAAAACTTAAATTTTTTGAATTTTTCAAACTATCTCTAATGCAGTTACATTCTATACCAAAGTTGTAGTACTTAACAAGATTTTAAATTGTGTAGTTATAAGTTTTTTTATTTCAGTTTATTTAGTAGCCCAAATATTCAATATAAGATTACGAAATATTGATACTAAACAATAACATATTATATATAGACATGAATGAGTTGAGGTGTAGTGGTAGAGACATAGTAGTCTAATAAAGTGTGAGGTTTGATTCTTTGAAGTTACAAATTTTTTGGTTTTTTGGTTCTCTAGGGAACATTAATCGAGGCAAGCACCTTACAAACGCTCACCTCTGTTAATCAATTAACCGAGACGGGCAAAGTGACCGCCTCAATTAATCCTGATTAATGGAGATCTTTAAGCCGAGGCGGTTGGAATGCTCGTCTCGGTTAATTGTTTTTGACCGCCTTGGTTAATCAATCTGTAGTAGTGGATTGAAGGCTTGCTTGAAATAGTAAGAATAGTCATAGCCTTCTTCTTAGTGGTCTTCTTCTCATCATCACTTGAGTCATCATCATTAGAGGAAGCATCACTATCCCATGTCACCACATAGGGTCCACCCTTCTTCTCGAATTCCATCTTCTTTTCCTTCTTGTCCTTCTTCTTGCTCTTCTTGTGATCAAACTCATCATCACTAGCATATGGGCAATCAGTAATGAGATGATCCTTTGCTCTTGCCCCGAAAGCATCTTCTAGTTGAGCTCTTGGTAGTGTCTCTTCTCTTTCTTAATCCATAGCCCTTCTTCTTCATAAATTTGGCAAATCTTTTGACAAAGATAGTCATTTCTTCATCATTTATTTTATCTCCACTTGTGCAAGCCTCATCTTCACTTTTTTCTTTCTTAGCCTTGCCCTTGTTCTTGCTCTTGGAGGATGTAGCCTTGAATGCCATAGTCTTCTTCTTTTCCTCTTCTTGCATGCCCTCATCTCATTCCACACGTTATGTGTCTTGAGTGATCACATCACCTAGTACTTGGTTTGGGATGACGGTATCCAATCCTTCTCTCACAAGAATTGTCACCAAGGTGTTAAACCTCGGTGGTAAGCATCTCAAGAACTTGTGAGAAAAGTCTTTGTCCTCCACTTTCTCACCCAAGCTCTTCAAGTCAATGCTGATCACTTGCAACTGGTGAAACATCTTCGGTATGCTCTCATCTTCTTGCATCTTGAAGGTTGCTAACATGTCCACGAGAATGTACAACTTTGCACTCTTGATCGCTTTGGTGCCCTCATATGTCTCCTCATGTCTCTCCCAAACTTCACTTGCTCTCTCAAGATCTTTGATTTGTTCAAACACTTTAGTGTCAAAGGCTTCATAGAATAGATTGATTGCAATGTCATTCCATTGAAGCTTTTCTTCTTCTCTTGGAGTGCGATTGGCAGTATCAATCACCGCGAAATCATTTTCAATCACATCCCAAATCTTGTGGTTCATTTCTCTTGTGAATGCGCACATCTTCCTCTTCCAACAATCATAGTTGGTGCCATCAAAATGTGGTGGCTTCCCCATATAGTTGATTTGAGCCATCTTTACATCGAAGGTTGTTAAGCCTTAAACAAATGGTGACCATGACTCTGATACTACTTGAAAGGTCCGAATTGGCTAGAGGGGATGAATAGCCTAATTAAAAATCTACAAAAACACTTAGGCCAAATTGATTAGCAACACAAATAGTGAAGCCTTTTGCACTAGCCTAATGCTTGTGTTGCAAGCCACTTATCCAACAATTCTAGCTAATATTTCAATGTCACTCAATTAACTAGAGCTACACAAGAAAGATAGCTCAAGGTGAATGGCACAAAAAGATACACAAAGTAAATAGCTCAACTTGAATGAAAATGCAATAAGTATAAGAACTAGAAGAGGAGTGGTCCACCGAGCCTTCAGGATCAAGTAGAAGACCAATCACCGGTGAACACTTTGCGTAGAGCCAATCACGAATAATCCAGATGAAGTCTAATCACCAAGATGATCAATCAATCACACAATAGCACACGGGAGACACCGATTTATCCCGAGGTTCACATGCTTGCCAACACGCTACTTCCTGTTGTGTCGACCAACTCTTGGTGATTCGGTGGCTAATTGGTACCACGCCAAGCTCCACGAGCGCCACAAAAATCTACCACAAGAGATGTAGCTCAATGACACGAGCAATCCACTAAAGGTGCCTTTCACCACTTCGATGGGGATGAGGTCTAATAACCCCTCACAAATCAATTGGTGGTGGCCAAGAACAATCACCAACTCTTGCGAACTCCACCAAACACCTCCAAGCCGTCTAGGCATCGGCAAGTGCCAAGAGTAACAAGAAACTCAAAGCTGATGCGGAGAACTATTGCCACTAGATTGAATCACTCTTAAATCTTAGCACTAGTTCACTCAATCTCACTTGAAATCAACAAATCAAGTCTTGAGATGAGTGAGGAGGGTTGCCAAGGCTCACAAGGATGATAGAGTATCAAAATATGCAAGCGAGAACATCCACTAGTTGGCCAACCTTTTAAATAACCCTTATTGGCTACATATATATTTATATACATATATATACATACATATATACACACACATATTATTGGCTACTTTATGAATTTAATTATTATATACATCTTTGTATTAATTTTGGTGTAGGTTTTAATTTCTTCTTCAAGGAAAGCTATTCTCTTGCTTTTGATATGTGTTCCTCATTTATTATAGGTGATGAGAGTGGCATGTCAACGGGTCCATCTCTGGGCTTGAATGGATAATCCGCTCTAGGAAAGGAGAATGTCATGAAACCAGTTCTGAAAGGAAAAACAAGTCAATACAGAAAACATGAAACATAAATTGTACCCGCCAACAACAAAATCCCCATCATATCTTGGACCAGACCAATTTTCACAGCTTTCTTCTCACGCCAACTACAAATAAAATTGTTTTATTTTGAGATTATGTCACCAACAAAAATTATTGATTCAATCAAAGAATGAGATAAAAAGTAGAGTCATACTTTCCCTCAGTTACAGCTGGCAACTCAATAGTCTCAGAAAACAATCTGTTGTGGATGGAAAGGACGCTAAAACCTGATTTCTTCAATTCACCAATCTCTTTCTGTGTATTTTTTGATCTAATTAGATGACACAAAGTTAGTTTGACATTCCCAGTCTCCCGCACGTCAGAAAAAAATATTTACCTAACAATGCACAACCAAATTTTCACAAAATTTACATGGTTGTTAAAGAAGCCCTACCCACGTATCAATTTGCATACTACTTACTGTTAACTGTGAAGACTTATATTGTAGGCCTATAGGCCTATATGGTCCGGCCCATGAGGCTCTCCAGCCCTATATATACTTATCACCATCTCTCTAGAGTGCTTATACTCTTAGATCCCCAAGGTATGTAACACTTACATGATTGTTGAACAACAACATATAATTCTCATACTTGGAATTTTGAGTGCATTTTCAGAGTTAGTACACAAAACTGGATGAAAGAGTTATGACTTTTACATGAATATATATGAAGTAGATTTGTCCTCTCAGATCTTATTCCTACCTAGTAATCAATGCATAGATAAAGAAACATTGCCCCTACCTGTTTTGCTTCATAGTTTCTTTCAGTAATTGCCTCTGGATCCCTGATGTTGAGAAGTCATCTAGCACTCTAAGTAGTTTATCTTTCATCTTTAATGGAAGAAATAGGTATATGTTTCATGAGGTTACATTAGATTGAAACTCTAACATATATACATGACTTACTTCTCTGCATATGTAGTGTTTGTAGTCCGCATTTTCTGTAGAGAGTTTAAATAAACCGGACTTGAAAAACGGAAAGATGCAATTACACTCTTGGGAGGCTACAGAATACACAATACAAAATCATGAATCAACTCAGTAGTGCCTCATCATATGATAACCTAAGTTTCATAGATGTATTGTTCTACAGTACCAGTAGTAACAAGTCTGTAGATGAACACATCTTTTAATTGACCGACCCTATACGTTTGATCTACACACTAATCGTCGATGATGTAGCATATAGAGAAACAATTTCATGTTACTCAACCATCATATATAACAGAAAATAGTTTAGTACATAAAAGGCCCAACGGTCTATCTCCTAAATCATAAAAAGTTCATATTATAATTTTTCAAGTATGAGTAGTAACTTGGTTTAGTTTGTTGGTCAATGTTGTTGCACCCAGCTACATAACATGAAGTATGAACCTAAATGATGTATTTCTCGAGCCTTATAAATATAAAAGTGTAACCAACAAGGCAACCACAAAAAAAACCAGCGGTACATTCAATGCAAGTTTAAGTAAGCTAGAGATTAAACCCAACACAAGAAATTTTGAATAGTGCAAAAACACTGTAATGTTTCTTGATTAATAAGGTGTAGCAATTGTAATAAATTAGCTTCCAAATGTATATATAAAAGATAACCTTGGGTTCTAAGCTGGATCCACAATTATAGTTCTGGAAGCAACAAACAGATCGAGGCTAACACCACCAACTCGAGTGATAGCAAGAACATTTTAGAACCACCTTCTTTCTTAAAAGCCTGAATAGTTGAAATATAGTATAAGCATCCCTAGAATAATCTAAAGCACAGTTGTGACTAGAGAAAAATAAACGTACCTCAACCAGCTCATTCCGCTCAGAGGGCTTTGTTGCCCCATCAATTTACAAAAAGTTATACTTCTTCGATATTACATCCTGTTTTTTTGGCAGATGTGTTAATGTAAAGAAAAAAAGATCAAGGTAATATGAAAGTTTCTTAATGAAATGAACCACAACCCTCTTGTTGGGGGAGCCTATATGGAATATTGGCCAACTCCCCTAAAGAGGTCCAATGGGAGTTAGTGTAGTGGCCTGTGAAATCCTCCCCCACTAGGGGGTCATTTGTAAATTGCTACTTGCCTATATAATATCAAGATCACGAGGGCAAGAGGGTCCCTTCACTGATTATGAAAACCCTAATTACGATGTCTTACTCTCCCCTTTCACATGTTGGGGGCCTCCGTCACGGAGGCTCCATCACAGAGCCTTCTTCACGAAGCCAACGCATGGGAACTTCATCCCAAGACCTTCGTCTAGGACCTTCGCCGGAGCACCTCATCTGGTTGTGCCTTCGTCGCAGGACCTCTGCATGGAACCTCCGTCATTCGCATATGGCCTTCTCCGAGCAACTTTGCCAGGGAACCACTCCCTCCTAAAACTCTTCGGAACCCTTGTCCCAACATTTTCCATCCTGCAATGAGTTAGCCTCTGACCAAAGTCAGAGGCCCCCCACACCTCCGCCCTGTTCGGGATCCGCTTCCCAACATTGGGGTCCATCGTGGTAAATTTTTTGATTGAAAGTTTGAACCTTTGGCAACCCCCAAGGAAAACCTTATGGAGGCCTATCTTTTGACTTTTGTGCAGGAGGGATCAATCATGGATGCCCGATAAAGTAGCCAAGATAAGAGCCACTGCACCGTGAGACAAGGCTGGAGCCTCTGCACCAACAGCCGAGATGAGGCAGGAGCCTCTGCAACAACAGACAACACAGAGTCAATTAAAAGGCCATCAGAGGAGAGATGGCCAATCTAGGCCTTCGACCTTTCAAGGAGAAGGCTCAGAGGTCCCAACGAGTCAGCCGACATAGGCCTCTAAGCTTTCCGAGAAGAAAGATCATAGGCCCCCAACGAGACAACCAACAGAGGTCTCTGAGCTTCATAAAGAGAAAGCTCAGAGGCCCCAGTAGCTTAGAGACGAGATCAGTTGCAAAGGCCATTAGCAACAAAACAACCAATGAAGACCTTCGGCTTATGAGAATAAAGATCAAAGGCCCCAAAATGGTCAAAGGAGATCTTTGACTTATGAGAAGAAATATTGAAGGCCACAACAGTAGCAATCAGTAGTGTCAACAGTACCATGCATATGGTACCATGTACCATGCATACGGTATCATGCATACAGTACCATATAATACAGTACCAATAAGAGCGGTAGCAGACCATGCATACGGTACCATGTACCATGCATACGGTATCATGCATACAGTACCATATAATACAGTACCAATAAGAGCGGTAGCAACTGTAGACGTGGGCAAAAGAAGCAGCATAGCAGAGCAGTAGCAGGCACCAACAAAGCAGTAGTAGTAGGTGTCGGCAAAAGCAAAAGGAGCAGCAGAGCAGTAGCAGGCACATGCCCAGGATGTTGTACCAGGAGCAGAGCGGGAAGAGGAGACGTCGCACCGGGAAGTCTAGATGCGCGGTGACTACAGTACGTGCATTTTTACGTGCCGAAGAAGGAGATTTGCCAAGTGCTAAAAGATAGGGGAAAGATATGGGGTACTCTTGGAGATGAGTTTTTTCTCTTTTTTCTAAAAAAGATAGCTAGGGAAGGGAGATGGAATATTCTTGGAGATGCTCTTGCCTAGTCACTTGCTGCTTGCACATATCCACAATTATATGACTGATATTATACATATATATACATGTAAATCACTAACATCTTTTACATGTATGGAAAGTATCACAATTATATGACTGATATTGCAGGAATTAAACCAACATAAGTGATTAATCTTTGTTCTTGTGATTTATTTTGTCACGTACTTAATTAAACTTTTGCCTCTTGAGGCAAATTTCAAAAATTAACATTCACACACAACTTGTCACCAATGTGACCAAGAAAGTTGTCTTGACCTTCGCCACACTGAAAGCATGACCTGAGGGGCTATGCACGCTTGGCCTTAACTAGCAAACTCAAAATACCTATCTTTTTCTTGTGTTGATTTTTTTAATATACTAACATACAAGTCACCACCACTGTAAGTATCTCTTACCCTCTCATAACATATTTGTCATATTGTATGCATGTCAGCACCTTCTCTAGTTAAATCCATTGGTACTCTCCATCAATCTATGGTTCTCCTTTAGTGTTCAACCTTCATCACATATGTATCCAACAACTCTCGAGAAGACTATCTATAGCCAATGGTTCTCATGAAATATTCAACCATCATTCGACACCTCAATGATCCACTTTCAGCCAGTGATTTTTCATCAATCAGCGATCTTGGCCAGTTGCTAGTCTTCGATAGTCAGTAGTCTTCAACACTTATTGAACATCATCTAGCATTGGTCTTCGTCAGTTACTGGTCTTTGACAGTTAGCAGCCTTCAAAACTTATTGAACTTTATTAGGCATTGGTCTTCATTAGTTACTGACCTTTGATGCTTAGTAGCCTTTGGCACTTATTGGCGTTCATCAGTCATTGGCCTTCGTTAGTTATTGTCCATCGACAATCAGCAGCCATTGACTCATCAATCAGTGGCCTTCATCTATAATTGTTATCATCAGACAACAACCTTCGTCAGTTTTTGTCTTTGTCAGTTATTGACCTTCGACAGTCAGTGGTCATCATTATCCCGTGGACTATATCTATTATTGGTTATACTCAGTTAGTAGCCTTCAACAACTATTTAGTCTAGCTTTTATGGAAGCTTTAACAATTTATGGACTGGTTGTGGCACTAGCGCTTTTATTTATGAACCCTTTTGTTTAATCCTAAAAAAGAAAATGGGTCATTTAGATTAGATACTTTTTTCTTTTTTAGGAACCCCAAGAAGGGCTGATTTGAGCATGATCGCCTTTGACAGTTAGTGGCCTTCGACAATCATGGACCTTCGTCAGTCATCACCCTTCGTTAGCCAGCAGTTTTAGTCAGTCATTGGCCTTTATCAATCAGCGGCCTTCATCAGTCATTAGATCTCACCAACAATCAGACTCCATCAAATCAACCTTTGGTACCCACCCAACCTTTGAACCCTCTAACGCTAATTTTTTCCTCTTTTTCGTAGGTTGTATTGATCAAAAAAATTCTATATTTTCATAATAAGCATTGATCCAATGTTATTTGAGCTAACCTTTGTAGAAAACTAGCCATGCATGTTCCTAATTGGCAGCCTCCGCTAGCCAACTTTGAGGGCATTGTTCCTATGTGCAGAGTTTATCTCTTGGTCAAACATAGTTATTTTTTTAAGATGCATGATATGTCTACCCTTTTAATATTTTTGTGCAAATGCATTCACTTGCATCATCACGCACATACACACATTACATAAATGCATTGCATCGTAGTAACCCAACAAACACCTGTCCCAATGAGACATCGAGGTTGTCACTCTCAAAATGCTTCCAATAGCTTGAGAGATTCTCAAAAGTTTCAAAAAGCTTCTCCTGACAAAGACCTATCCATAATTAGGCATCAGGACCTTCACTCTTTCAAAAGCTTAAAAAAAGACCTTCGCTCTTTCAAAAGCTGAAAAAAGGCCTTTGCTCTTTTAGAAGCTTAAAAAAAGCCTTCGCTCTTTTAGAAGCTTAAAAAAAGACCTTTGCTCTTTCAGAAGCTTAAAAAACTTGGCTCTTTCAAAAGCTTAAAAAGACCTTTGCTCTTTCAAAAGCTAAAAAAGACCTTTGCTCTTTCAAAAACTAAAAAACATGATCCTTGCATATTGTATGATGTATGAAATGACTAACCATCTTCTACAGCAAGTAGAAAATCAGTGACTTTTTGAGTGTCAAAAAACTTGCTAGCAAGTTTGAAGGGTCGAGATGGCGGACTAGAGGGGGGGTGAATAGCCCCTTTTAAAATTAAACTTAATTGGAGCGGCTAACCGAAACAAATGCGGAATTAAAATTATCGGTCTAGCCAAGACTACACCCCTCTACCTATACTCTATGACACCTTACAAAAGATCCTAATCAATGCAAATAAGGTGTCGGGCTAGCTAGAGCTCACCTAACCAATTCTAGAAGCAAGGTCACACAAGCCTATGCAACTAGTACTTCAAGCACGGAGGAGCTCCTAAGCAATCTAGCAAGCAAAGCACAAAGCCTAAGCTCACTAGCAATGCTCAATAACAAGGCTACCCAAGCCAAATTAGAGAGCTCAACTTAGCTACACAAACTAAGCAACTAAACACTAGCACAAGAATAAATATTGCAATACAAGCTAGTGCAAACAGCAGGCAGTCGGTACTACCGAGCTATAGGCCGGTACTACCGACGCCGGTACTACCGGGCTTCTAAGCCGGTACTACCGGGCACCTGCAGGGAGCTACGAAATCGAAGGGGATGAGATGCAATCTCAGACCTAGCAATTACCCCACTTCCCTAGATGATGTAGATGACGAATGTAGCTCCCCCACGTCTTGGTTCCTTGCCAAAAAGGTAGATCGAGTCTTCCCAACCTAAGATAGAGTGAAGGAGGGAGGAAGAACACGAAGAACACAAACAAGCGTAATATGCAAGGAACAAAGAACAATAAGAGCAACAAGAGACGGGGACACAAGATTTTATCCCGAGGTTCACTTGGTTGTCACCAAGCTAGTCCCCGTTGAAGCAAGCCCAAGGTTGCCGCCGATCCTCTCGCTAGTGGTGACACTAAGCCAACCTCTCCACGATGGAGTGCTCACCAAGAGCTCTAGCTTTTGATCCGGTCGGACCACTCGGTGCTCTTCACGCCTCTTCTCCACTAGAGTTGCTCTTCGCGATCTCCCGCGAGGCGAGCACAATGCCCCTCACAAAGCTTCTCCGGAGCCACGCACAATCTTCACGCGGGCTTCACGACGGAGACACGCACCAAGCCGTCTAGGAGGTGGCAACCTCCAAGAGTAATAAGCACCACCGGCTTGCAACTCGAACACCTAGTGCCACTCGATGCTATCTCTCAAAGCAACGCACTAGGATCGCTCTCTCACACAATCGGATAAGCACTAAAGCATATGTGAGTTAGAGGGCTCACAAGCACATCCATACAAGCCACCAAGGCTTTGGAGTGCTCCAGCAACCGGCCCACAGCCGGCCTCCACCCCTATTTATAGAGGGGAGCGGCCAACTAGCCGTTTCCCCTTTCCTGCGCTTCGGTCGGTAGTACCGACAGTGTCAGAACTAGCCGTTACACACGGCGCGTTGACCAAAACGAACAACCGACTCCTGGTCGATATCACCGACGGTCGGTAGTACCGACCCTATGGCGGTACTACCGACAGGCCAAACTGGGGACTATACAGAGAGCCCCGAACTCCTTCGCCTTCGGATCTTCCAAAGGTCGGTAGTACCGGCCCTATGGCGGTACTACCGACAGGCCAACATTGGATCTACACTGAGAGCATCCAAAACTCCTCCATACCATGGTACTACCGACCCCCTGGTCGGTACTACCGAGCCCGGTACTACCGGCCCTATGGCGGTACTACCGGTAGGCCAAAACTGGCCACTTCCAGAGAGCTTCCAAACTCCTCACATCTCGAAACCTCCAACGGTCGGTAGTACCGACTTTATGGCCGTACTACCGGCAGGCCAAAATTAGCTCAACACAGAGAGCCTGCAAAACCCTTCAGGGCCACGGTACCACCGACCCTCTGGTCGATACCACCGCGGGTGGTAGTACCGAGGATATGGCGGTACTACCGCCAGGCCAAATCAGCCCCAACACAGAGAAGGTTGCACGCAGCACCCATGGGCGGTACTACCGACCCCCCTGGGCGGTACTACCGACCATACTCAGAAAACTTCCCTTTTCTTCTCTGTGTTGATCCAAATCAACTCCAACAACTTCTCCTTTGCAAATGTGCCAACACCACCAAGTGTACACCATCATGTGCATGTCTGTTAGCATTTTCACAATCATTTTTCAAAGGATTTTCACTTGCTCTCACCACGCCACTCGATCCTAACAACATCGCAAAGTTAGATCGCTCAAGTGGCACTAGATGACCGATATGCAAACAAGTTTGCTCCTCTTAATAGTACGGCCATCTATCCTAAACCCGGTCATAATCTTCTCTACACACCTATGACCGGTGAAATGAAATGCCCTATAAGTATACCTTTTCCTTGCGCATTCCATTCCATCTCCTCCATGTGTTGATGCAACACATGCACCAACCTCTTCATCAAATGATATGATCCACTTCATATCATCACATGGCCTCCATGGTCCATCGATCTTGACATCACTTGCTCTTCACCATCGCTTCGGTCCTTCGGCGCCAAGTCTTGCTTAAGCCTCCCGACACTCGTACCAACGGCTTCAAAGCCTCCAACTTGCCCTTCACCTTTGCAACCGGCCCATCAAGCCAAGTCTTGCCTTGATCTTCACCATCTTAGCCACATGACCACATGTCATGTTTCATGTGCATTAAGCTCCTTCTTCACATGTGTGAGCCTTGCAACATCTTCCAAGCCATTTCACCTCTATGGCATATGTTGCTCACACATGATCACCTATGGACTAATCACCTGTGTAATTCACTTCAAACACATATTAGTCCACCTAAGTTGTTACTCAATTACCAAAACCAAACTAGGACCTTTCAAAGTTGATATTTGATAAAGCTACAACGCTCAATCTAAGTCCCTGAAAAATGCACCCTACCAACTCAGGTGCATTTTCACGCGACTTTTCTGTCCTTTGACAAAATCAAACTTCACGAACACCTTCAACATCTACAATGAAAACATCTTCACCAAGCTATTTGGCGTGAAGGGCTTCACCACTTTCTCCGATGACTTCATAAACATCACCTTCGCCAAAATACATTTGTAGAAGGACCTTTGCCAACACCTTCGACAAACCGTGACAAATCAACTTCGCCAAGCTCTTCGGCATGAGGGGGCTTCACAACCATCTTAGGTGACTCCACCAACAATGTCTCCATCAAAATACATTTATTTTTAGGAGGGCCTTCACCACCATCTTAGGAGGGCCTTCGACAAACCATAATGATTTGCATGTGCAAACACGTCGGCATATACATGAACATTTCTTTCGCCAAACACATTTTGCAGGAGGGCCTTCACAAAACATCATTAATGAACCTCTATAGTCGGCCTCCATCAACACTTTAGTAAGAGGCGCCATCATCTTCACCCACTACAATGGCTCGAGAGCCACCGTCAACACCTACGATGACTTGACTCTATCACCAAACTCGAGGGGCTATGGTGACACCTTTGCACCAAGGTCTACTACACCTTCATCAACCACTTCAGCTCGAGGGGCTCGCCGACAACTTTGATATGGACATCTGCTTCCACTACTACAACTACGTCGACTACACCAAGTGTGGATGAGGATTCGGTCACGAGTGCCAAGCCAAGAAGGAGCTAGGGGGTGCATCGAAGGACCAACCACTTCGTAGCATGAAATCTTTTGCCCGACACTCGTGAGCAAAGGTAACAAGAAGACCCGAAGACAAAGACCACTGTTATAACAAGGCTAGGAGATGAAGACCTCTTCAACAGCAAGACCAACAAGACTTGGAAACGAAGACCTCTGCCATAAGAAGACCAAGAGATAAAGACCTCTACTATAACAAGACTAGGAGAAAAAGACCTCTGCTACAACAAGACTCGGAGACGAAGACCTCCGCCATAAGAAGACCCAGAGATAAAGACCTCCACTATAACAAGACTAGGAGACTAAGACCTCTGCTACAACATCTTGGAGACGAAGACCTCCGCTACAAGAAGACCCAGGGACAAATACCTCCGCTATAACAAGACCCAGAGACAAAGACCCCTACAACAAGACCCGGAGATGAAGACCGCACCTAGAAGGCTCAGAAATGAAGACCTCCGCATCGACAAGGCTCAAAAGAAGACCATGCCTAGAAGGCTCAAAAATAAAGACCTCCACATTGACAAGGCTCGAAAATGAAGATTGCACCTAGAAGGCTCAGAAATAAAGACCTTCGCATTGACAAGCCTAAAAAATGAAGACGGCACCTAGAAGGCTCGGAAATAAAGACCTCCGCATTGGGAAGATTTGGAAATGAAGACCTCTGTGCTGAGAAGGCTCGAAAATGAAGACCTCTGCACTAAGAAGGCTCGAAAATGAAGACCTCTGCACCGAGGAGGCCTTGAAGATGAAGACGTCAGAAGGCTTGAAGATAGAGACCTCCATGCCCTGATGACCTCAGAGATGAAGACCTATGTGTCAAGAAGATATTGGATCAGAAGGCCTTGAAGATGAAGGCCGACGCGCCAAGAAAAGCCAATGAACAATGTCGTCGAAGTGGAGGAAGAAGAGAAAGCTCAAAGGTGAAGACATCCGAAAGAACGAGGCATTCAGAGATGCCTTAAGAATTAGAACATGTATAGGATAAAGTCATGTGCATGCTCTTTTCTCCATGCCCTTTTTCCCACTGGGTTTTTGGGATGGAGTTTTTAGTGAGGCACGCATGTCGGCACGTGTAGGTTGCGAAGGATGATCCTCTCAACCAGGTTTTGAGTTGCATTGTGCCTCTTCATATATCATCAACTACTAGGTCATGTAGTACATGCCATGACCTAGTAGCTGAGGGGCTACTGCCTACTGTTAGGGGAGCCCATGTAGCATATGGGCCAATCCCCTTGAAGAGGCCCAATGGGAGTTAGTGTACTAGACTGTGAAATCCTCCCCCAACAGGGGTCACTTGTAAATTGTCGCTTTCCTATATAATACCAAGAGCATGAGGGCAAGTGGGCTCTCTTCGACTAATTATGAAAACCCTAATTTTATCGTCTTGTTTTCTCCCCTTTCACATGTTGGGGGCCTCCATCATGGAGGCTCCATCATAGAGCCTTCTTCACGAAGCCAACACCACCTTCTTACTCTCTCTTTTCACATGTTAGGGGTTCCAAACTGCATCTGCAATTATAGTTTTAGAAACAACAGGCAGATCGAGGCCAACACCACCTACTTGAGTTGACAGAAAGATATTTTAGGACCACCTTATTTGTGAAAAGTATAAATAGTTCAAATATAGTATAAGCATCCCCAGAATAATCTAAAACTCAATTATGATTGGAGCAAAATAAACGTACCTCAACCAGCTCATTCTGCTCAGAATGAAATGAACCACAACCCTCTTGTGTTTTCGAGAAAAAAGTAATATGAAAAGGACAACCAACTTTCAAAACACTCAAATAGATTAAGGTAATGTAACAAAAACTGTTTTGAGTTTTAATCCAAAAAATAAAAGATCATTAATAGACATAAAAGGCAATTCATACATTTACATAAAAATGAAAGCATTATGTTGAGTAGTTGTACAGATAAGAATGCAAACTAAAAACAAACACGAATAATTGTACCCCCAATATATTTTAGTTTGGCTAAACGACAATACTTAAATCTCACCTAACATTTCTTGCGTCTGTATAAAGATCAACACTTTGTGATGACCATGGAGTCTCTCCTGTCAAAAACATATGTTTTAATTAGTAACTGCATTCGTATGAGCTAGTTGAATGGAAAAAATTTTGTGACAAAAAACTCACAAGAGGTTTTAAAATGAACTCTATTTTGTAGAAGAAATTAAATTCATCATCATTTCTCTGATTTTTTGAGAGACTTGTTTCCAATTTATACACTATTTTCCTCAAAAGTTTTAGCTTATCCTTATCCAAATACATTTCAATGTCTTCTTCGGACAATTTGCACGGATGATTACAAATTTTCTGAAAAAAAGTGTTAGGAAAGACATAGAAGGTGAAAAGCATTGAGTACTCTATTGGTCGCCGCATGACGCGTGCATATGTGCAACACGAGCGATTGCACTTCCACTACATGCGGGGGTGTGGACGGTGTGGCCAGCACGACGGCACGCGTACGTGGTGGCTGGTGCAAGGGAGAGAAACATAGACTAGTAGATGGAGCGAGCGTGCGTGCACGGCTACACATCATCACCTGACATATTATAGGGAGCTTCGTGCATATTTCAGCACTTACCCGATTCACACATGTTGTGAGTGCCACCGTGACACGTTATGTTAGATAAATTGTGGATGTGATCGATATGAACCTATTGTGTTTTCTATTAGTTAACAAGTTTATTCTATTATAAATATTTTGTATAGTTCGTGGACCTAAGTAATATCATTTGACAAGTTTAGAGACTGCTCATAAAATTAACCTAAAATTTATTTTACCTTCCTCAACCGTGTTTAGAGTTCAATATTTTTCTCAAAACTTCAAAATATAGATGGTCAATAGGTCAGGCTTGCACGACACGGGCTTGTGTCGAGACACAGTTCGATGGGAGTTAGGCTGACATGACACGTCGTGTCGAGCTAAGTTTCGTACCTAGCCAATGGCTAACGCGTAGTTTGTTGGACCGTTTTTCGTGTTAGGTTGGTTCAAAAAGCATAGCCTCTAAAAGCTTCTTGGGCTGGCCCGAGGCCCGTTTGGCAGGGGAGGCAGTACCGTAGGTCGCAGCGGTTGCAGGTGCCTTCGTGTGTGAGCATCTAGGCCCCTAGTGGGTTTCAGTGATTAGATGACAACGGTAAATTACTATGACTAATGTGTGTTTTGCAGAAACAGTTGAGTTAGGTCATGGTAATGATGATCGTGTGGGCACTATGGTATTCATGTCCCCTTATTGATGGAATTCGTTCGGTTTTCAAAGGATGGACGATGAAGACGGTGATAGGCTAATTCTAAGTGTCATTTGGTGATGAAGGACACTTAGAGTAGCATAGGTCTTTGTTTTATCTTTGGCCGTACTATTAAGGGGAGTTTGAATGGGTAGCTTGACCTAGGTGAGACTTTTGAGTTAGATGTGGTGCACACTTGTTAACCAAATCCCTAGGTAGCTTAGAAAGGTCCCTAAGATCATAAGGAAGAAAGTTCGTGAAGGGAGCGTCGCAAACCGAAGTCGTTTTTTACTTCAAATTGCGACCGGACGCTGGAGCCCTTGGGACCGGACGCTACGGTATGCGTCTGGTCAGTGGTGCTCGCTAAGGGGTAAGTCTGGTTGTGACCGGACGCTCCCTCAGCAATGGACCGAATGCCCCAGGGGGTGAGTCCGGTCGCGTCCAGAGAGGTTTCAGAGACGTTTTTACGCGATCGGACGCGTCCGATCAGAGGGGATCGGACGCATGGGAGCGTCCGATCAACAGTTCGTACGAGTGTCAGTGCTAACGTCAGTTAGTCGTTGGGCACTGACCGGACGCGTTTGGTCACCCCGACAGGTGCGTCCGGTCAGTGTGTAACTGGCTGGACTTACCCCTTTGTGCATGTTTTGAGTTGGGGGTATAAATATGCCTCCTCCTCATTCATGTTGTATCTCTTGCTCATTTGAAAGATTGCCAAACACATTGTGATTGCAAGTGAGTGCAAGAGACCTAGTGAGGTTGAGAGATTTGATAATTGAGTGATCAAACACCTCATTAGTGAAGAGAGAGTAGCAAGTGTGCATCCACCCATCTCATTAGCCTTGCGTTGGTCAAGTGAGAGTTCTTGCTTGTTACTCTTGGTGATCGGCATCACCTAGACGGCTTGGTGGTGATCGGAGAGCTTGGTGATCATCCGGAGGCTTTGTGGATGACCCAAGCCAAGTTGTGACCGGTAGCGAGCGATTCACCGGGCCGGAGTGACGAAGAATCAGCTCGTAGTGAGCACTTGATCCTTGCGCGGATCAAGGGGGAGCGATACCCTTGCGCGGGTGCTCCAACGAGGACTAGGGGGGTGTGCCGACACCTCGATACCTCGAGAAAAAGATCGTCGTGTCATTTCTACTCTCTTTACATACGCATTTACTTTTGAGCAATTCAATTCCACATTTTACTTGTTGTTTCTTCATAAGTTGAATTGCCATGCTAGAGTAGAAATGGTTTAGCGATAGTCGTTTGTGCGGTAGAGTTTAGAGAAACACACTTCTAGGCACAAGGGGTTAATTGGGCTTGTTAGGATTTAATTGTCGCAAAAGTTTTAGAAAAGCCCAATTCACCCCCCTCTTGGGCATCTTGATCCTTTCAATTGGTATCGGAGCCTCGTGCTCTCGATTTAGGCTTAACCGCCTAGAGTTAAAATGTCCGGGGGTGATGGACTGTTGGGTTACGAGGTTGCTACGCTAGCTGACAAAATCAAAAATCGACCTCATAAACCAGGATCTACTGCTAGTTACAGGTTACGGGATTACCACTCGACGCGCAGATGCAGCGGAGACGACTTGATGTAGTCGAACGCGTCGCAGCAGTGCCGACCCGAATAGCTGAGCAGCTCGTCCTTGTGCTCCAAATGCAGCACCTCCGAGGAATCCCACACGTGCGGGGAGGAAGCGATGCGCCTCCAGACTGCTAGATCCGCGAGATGCAATAGACGTGAGCGTGGGGGCGCGACGGCTGCAGGCAGGGGGGTCCTACCCCTTAGCCTCGCGCCCACCCCTCTCTTATATAGGCGCCCTGGTGTGCCTCGAGTTGGAGGCCCATCAGCGACCCTAAACCTAGTCTAACTCGGGTCCAACCCGAATTAGGCTTCCTGGCCCTTAAGCGTGCGACCCTATGGGTTCACGTACACATAGACATGGCCCGAATACTCCTACTCGTCCAATAGTTGACAGCGGCCTCTAGCAAGACGTGTCAACTCCTATGTGTGCGCAAAGATCAAATCAGACGAACCACCACAAGAGCATATACATGTTATTCCCTTGTCACTCGATATATAGTTCCCTCATAGGTTAACACTTAACCTAAGCACGGCCATGCATTTGTTGATCCAATCATCAAAGTGATCCAGTGATATCTCTCTCATGTGGAGAGGGACAATTCTCATCTTGATTATTTATGTCTCACAACATGTTTCATGACAAACCCGAAGACTACCTTTATAACTACCCAGTTACGGAGTAGCGTTTCATAGTCCCTAAGTAAGTCATTTCACATCTTGAACACATACAACAATCTCAGGTCTAAGGACATAACGTACATGTTGTGAATAGAGACAATTCTCACGTCGGGTCAGTCCAGCTAACATGTCATACATGTGCCCACATTATTAGTTTGACATCTCTATGTCTATGACTTATGAAACGTAGTCATCAACTAATAATGTGCTGATCTAATATACATGTACGTTACTACACGTACTCCGATCAGGGACAAGTATAGAATAGCCATACAAGTAAATGAGTTTCACAAACAATTCACATAACTGCTGATCAATACAAGTTGTCTTTAATGGATATTCAATAAACTCATAAGTATATCATGGATACAATCATAGCATTATCATCTCTATGATTACCTCTAGGGCATACTACCAACATGGACCACCTCCCATGTTCGAGGGAGACGACTTTCCATATTGGAAAATCCGTATGGAGTCGTACCTAGAAGCGGTTGATGTTAAATGCCGCCAAGCCGCGATCACCAGCTTTCCCAAGCCCAAGGAGGGCACAAGCCTAACTCCTCATGAGGAGGAAAATGAGAAGTGGAATGCAAAGGCCAAAAACATCATCTTTAGAGGCATTTGCAAGGATGTGTTTAACCGCGTCCGGAACCACAAGGATGCCCATGAGTTATGGGATAACATTTGTGCGCTCCATGAGGGAACCAAGAGTGAGCGTGAGGAGCGTTATCATTTGGTCATGCAAAAGTTAAATTCTTTTGAGACGCTTGCTCATGAAAATGCCAATGAAATGTACTCACGCTTGAATGTTCTTGTAGAGGAGCTTAATGGTCTTGGCCTCACTCAAATGCAACCATCCGATGTTGTGAGGAAGATTCTATGTGTCCTTCCAATTGACAAATATGGACACATTGTGGCCGTGCTACATCAAGGTGGCCTTTCCACATCCACACCAACACAAGTCTTGTGGAAGATCAATGCTCATGAGATGTACATGCACATCACACCAAGTGGTGGCTCTTCCACCGACAAGAAGAAGGACTTGGCCTTCAAAGCAAGCCATGACAAGAAGGGCAAGTCCAAGACAATTGAGGTGCATCATGAGAGCACAAGTGATGATGAAGATGATTCCAACATCGCTCTCATGGTGAGGAAGACCACCAAGATGTTGAAGAAGCTTCACAAGAATGGAGTCAACTTTGACTCAAGAAAGAAGAAATTCTTCACAAGTAGCAAGAGAAGGCCAATCTCCGAAATGGATTGCTACAATTGCGGTGATCTTGGCCATCTTGCTCATCAATGCCCCAAGCCCAAGAAAGAAAGCTACAAGAACAAGAACAAGGGCAAGAAATATGACTCATCTAGCGAAGATGAGAAGAAGAGTGAGAAGCCCTACAAGAAGGATGGCAAGAAGAAGAAGCAATACCACAAGAAAGGTGGCAAGGCCTACATTGTTGGTGATTGGCTCACCGACATTGACTCCTCCGGTGGCTCATCCAATGAAGATGGTGATGACGAAAAGGAGAAGGTGGCCGCTCTAGTCATTGGGTCCTCTACACCACCACCACCGCCGCCGCCATCATCCTCTACACACCTATGCCTTATGGCTAAGGGTGACCGGAAGGTACTAAGCAATGATGACTCTAGTGATGATGATAGTGATGGTGAATTTGAGGCACCTACTTATGATGAGCTTGTTGAATTGCTTAACAACTACACTAAAATCATAAGAAAGACTAGAGCTAAGAATGAAAGACTTGTTCATGATAATGAATGTCTTGTTGAAAAGTTCAAAAATGCTACACATGCTAGTGATGAGTTACAAAATGAACTTGCTACTATGTCATCTTCCATCAAGGAGCTCAAATCCTCTAACAAGGAGCTCAAAGCTAAAAATGAAAAACTTGAAAAGATGCATAGTGACCTTACCACTAGTTATGTTTTGCTCAAAGAACAATATACTCAAGTGAAAGTTGATCATGATACTCTCACTATTGCTTATGATATGCTTTCTCATGAGACACATGATGCTCCTAACCTTATTGTTAAGTGTGATATAGCAACATCTTGTGAGGATTTGGTTAGTGAGCATGATGAGCAAAGAGCTAGTTGCAAGGGCAAGAAAGTGGTTGAGGCCGAACACTATGATGACTATGTCAAGATCAAGAATGAGAATACAAAGCTCAAGATTGATCTAGAGAAGCTTACAACCACCAAGCAAGTTGTCATTGAAACTCATGATGATGATTATAGCATGACACTTGAGCTAGACATGCTAAAAGAAGAGAACAAGAGATTGAAGAAGGAGAGGGACTATAAAATGACACCATCTCAATTGGAACTTCAACAAGAGAATGACAAGCTCAAGAAGGAGAAAGAGCATCTCACCACCAGGCTAAGGAACTTCACCAAGGGTCAATGTCTTCAAAGTGAGCTACTCATGAACACCGTAATGAAGACAAATAGAAATGGTATTGGCTTTCTTGAAGAGAAGATGAAGCAACGCAAGAGCATCACAAAGCCAAAGAAGAAGAAGATTGGGAGATGTTATGAGTGTGGAAAAGAAGGACACTTTGCTCATGATTGTGAAGAGCCAAAACCCACACCCTTGCCCAAGCATGCTAGGCCCTTTGCTTTCAATGCTCACTACATGCTTAGACAAGACTCTAGTGGCAAAGTGAAAGTCATGTTCATGGGGCCTCCTAACAAGAATAGGCCAAAGCAAATTTGGGTTGCAAAGTCACTTGTAGAGAAGGTTAAGGGACCTCAACAAGTTTGGGTCCCGAAAGCTCAAGCTTGATTTCTTGTGTGTGTAGGTGAACTACAAGACCGGTGGATCTCATTGGGTGATTGATAGTGGTTGCACACAACATATGATCGGTGATCCCCGGATGTTCATCTCACTTGAAGAGAATGTTAATGACCAAGAAAAGATAACATTTGGTGACAAATCAAAGGGCAATGTCATGGGATTGGGCAAAGTAGCAATATCAAATGATCATACCATCTCCAATGTGCTTCTTGTTGCATCATTGAGCTTCAACTTGCTATCCGTTGGGCAATTATGTGATCTTGGCTTTCAATGTTTGTTCACCGACAAGGAAGTGGTTGTGACCAAGAGAGATGATGCTCAAGTGATATTCCAAGGCTTTAGATACAACAATCTCTATCTAGTGGATTTCTCCTCCGAAGATGCCAACTTGAAGACATGTTTGTTCACTAAGAAATCACTTGGTTGGCTTTGGCATAGAAGATTGGCACATGTGGGAATGAACACTCTCAACAAGCTATTGAAGAAGGATTTGGTTAGAGGCTTGAAGGATGTCAAATTTGAGAAGGACAAATTGTGTAGTGCATGTCAAGCCGGCAAGCAAGTGGCAAATACACATCCAACCAAAGCCTTTGTATCAACATCAAGAGAGTTAGAGCTACTTCACATGGATCTATTCAGGCCAACAACATATGCTAGCTTGGGTGGAAATCTCTATTGCCTAGTGATTGTTGATGACTACTCTAGATACACTTGGGTATTCTTTCTTCATGACAAATCCGAAGCAACCCCTTCGTTCAAGAAGTTTGCCAAGAGAGCCCAAAATGAATTTGAAGTGAAGATCAAAAAGATTAGAAGTGACAACGGAAAGGAGTTTGACAACACCCACATTGAGCAATATTGTGATGAAGTTGGGATCAAGCATGAAGTATCCGCAACCTACACACCACAATAAAATGGGGTAGTTGAGAGGAAGAACCGAACTCTAATCACCCTAGCAAGGACAATGTTAGATGAGTACTCTACACCGGAAAGATTTTGAGCGGAAGCAATCAACACCGCTTGTTATGCATCAAATCGGTTGTTCCCCCATTGTCTCCTTGGCAAGACCCCCTATAAGCTACTCAACAACAAGAAGCTGGATGTATCATTCTTTAGAGTGTTTGGGTGCAAATGCTACATCTACAAGAAGCGCCAACACCTAGGGAAGTTCCAACGCCGATGTGATATTGGTTTTCTTGTTGGTTACTCATTGAAGTCCAAAGCATATCGAGTATTCAACCATGCCACCGGGATGGTAGAAGAAACATATGATGTGGAATTCGATGAATCTAACGGCTCTCAAGGAGAGCATAAGAATCTTGATGATGTAGGTGATGAACCATTGAGGGAAGCAATGAAGAACATGCCAGTTGGAGCCATCAAGCCTAAATATGATGATGATGATGTGCAAGTCATTGGCAAGCCATCCTCATCAAATGTACCACGTGATGATGACAAAGATGGGAGGGATCCAAATGAAGACATTCATGTCTCCCATGATCAAATGGTGGTACAAGCTCAAGATGTTGATGCTCCACAAGCGGCCCCTCAAGTGGTTGCTCGAAGGACTTCTCCTCTACTACAAGCTCATCCTCAAGATCTCATCATAGGGAGTCCGACAAGAGGTGTAATGACTCGATCTCAAAAACTTGCTTTATTTATGGAACATCACTCCTTTGTTTCTCTTGTTGAGCCTACCATTGTAGATGAAGCTCTAAGTGATCCGGATTGGGTGAATGCCATGCATGAAGAATTAAACAACTTCACCCACAACTAAGTTTGGACACTTGAAGAGCGACCAAAAGGCGCAAGAGTCATTGGAACAAAATGGGTGTTTAGGAACAAGCAAGATGATCAAGGCAAGGTTGTTAGAAACAAGGCTAGGCTAGTGGCAAAGGGGTTCTCTCAAGTTGAAGGCTTGGATTTTGGAGAGACCTTTGCACCGGTTGCAAGACTCGAAGCCATCCGTATCCTCCTTGCATATGCATCACATCATGACATTAAATTATACAAATGGATGTGAAAAGTGCATTTTTAAATGGCTTCATAAATGAACTAGTCTATGTTGATCAACCTCCCGGGTTTGAAGACCCTAGATATCCTAATCATGTTTATAGGTTGTCCAAGGCACTATATGGGCTCAAGCAAGCCCCTAGAGCATGGTATGAGCGCCTTCGGGACTTCCTCATTGAGAAGGGTTTCACCATTGGGAAGGTTGACACCACACTATTCACCAAGAAGCTTGATGGAGAGATCTTCATTTGCCAAGTCTACGTTGATGATATCATCTTCGGGTCAACAAATGAAGCTTATTGCAAGGAATTTGGTGATTTGATGTCGAAGGAGTTCGAAATGTCCATGATTGGCGAGCTCACATTCTTCCTAGGCTTCCAAGTCAAGCAATTGAAGGAGGGGACTTTTATATCTCAAGAGAAGTACACAAAAGACCTCCTCAAGCGCTTCAACATGGATGATTGCAAGCCTATCAAGACTCCAATGCCAACAAATGGACATCTCGACCTAGATGAGGGAGGTAACCCGGTTGATCAAACTCTCTACCGTTCTATGATTGGTAGCTTGTTATATTTGACCGCATCTAGGCCCGACATCATGTTTAGTGTGTGCATGTGTGCTCGGTTTCAAGCCAATCCTAGGGAATCACATCTCATAGCCGTGAAGAGAATCCTTAGGTACCTAAAGCACACCCCAAGCATTGGCCTTTGTTATCCCAAAGGAGCTAACTTCCAACTCGTTGGGTATTCCGATTTGGATTACGCGGGTTGCAAAGTTGATAGAAAGAGCACATCCGGAGGGTGCCATTTGCTTGGGAGATCACTAGTTTCATGGAGTTCTAAGAAGCAAAATAGTGTGGCCTTGTCTACCGTCGAGGCGGAATACATAGCCGCGGGTGCTTGTTGTGCACAAATCCTTTATATGAAACAAACCCTTTTAGACTATGGTGTAGTTCTAGAAAGGGTACCTTCATTGTGTGACAATGAGAGCGCGGTTAAGCTTGCTAACAACCCAGTTCAACACTCTCGCAAAAAGCACATAGATATTCGCCATCACTTTCTTAGAGACCATGTTTCAAAGAAAGACATATCCTTAGAGGGAGTTAGAACCGAAGATCAATTGGCGGATATCTTCACAAAACCCCTAGATGAGAACACCCTTTGTAGATTGCGAAGTGAGCTTAATGTGCTTGATCTAAGTAACTTTGTCAAAAGGTGAAAGGGGGTTGTCTTTGCATTGCATTGTATCACATTCCATGTTTAATTTATGCTATGCACATAGGCTTGTCAGACGTGGTTAAGATAACCGCCCTAAAAAGCGTGTGAAGAAGCTTACCCATGAGCAAACTTGACAAGCAACCTAGATTCAAATTCCGTATTGCATTGCATATGCATGTGTGTTGCCTTGTCGTTTCTTTTTGGTTAAGTTTTGAGCAACCGCTGTGTTCGTCCACCGCTAGGGGGAGCATTTGAGGCTCCTAATGGTTGAAACCCCTAGTTTTGGTGGCCACATGTTGTCTCCTCGGGTTTTATTGCCTATTTTATCTAGAAAACTAAATTAGCCTATGGCAAATTATTTAAAAAAATTGAGGGTTTAAGAGAGGTCACTCCACTAGGTTCCAACTGGTGTTTATTTGGGTCTTATTTGAGTTGGAACTTGGTTGGGAGAAGTCGGCGCGAAAATTCAAGTCAAAACAGGGTTTCCCCTGTGACCGGACGCTCTGACCGGACTCACCAGGTGCGTCCGGTCAATGCATCACACGCGCTGATGAACAGTGTCATCATCGCGTCCGGTCAGATGAAGGTAGGAGCGTCCGGTCGTTGGCCGAGAAGTGACCGGACGCTGGTGTGAGTCCAGTCACTTGGGACAGGACGCGTCCGGTCGCAAATTTTGCGTTTCGGGAGCTCTCTGTTTGTGACTGGACGCTGAGCAGTGTGCGTCCGGTCGCTTGTAGGTGCGTCCGGTCGCAACTTAAACCGCGCGATATATTCTTCAACCAACACGTGGGCCCGCGTCTCCTTCTTCCTCACTGAGCTCGCGCCCGAGAAACATCGCCGTCGCAGCCCTAACCGCCGGCCGCCGCCACCTCCCCTCCCCGCCCCTCGCGCCGCCTGTGCCCCCCCCCCCCCCCGCCACCACCTCCCCTCCCCACCGCTCCGCGCCGCCGCTCCTCCCTCCCGTGCATGCGCCGCCGATCCTCCCTCTCGCGTGCAAGCCCCCGCAAGCCGCGGTGGTGCTCTCGGCCGGAACCGGACCTCGTCGGAGCTCCGCTCTCCCGTCACCGGAGCTCGTGCCACTCGTCTCCGAGCATCCCTCCCACTCCGGTGATCTCTCCTCGATGATCAAGTTTCCCACCAGTGAGCTCCCACCTCTCCACCTTTACTCGCTGCGCGCCAAGTGCTCGACGAAATGCCAAAGCCACTCGTTCATGCCTATCTAACCTAGTTTTTGCCCTAATTCTCGCGCAAATCCTTTCGGCGAGACTTCGTGGTGCCCGAACGTGTCGGTGTCTCACCTCTGCTTAATCCGTTCGTCGTGTCTCGTTAGGTAGCAAAGCCATGACCTCTTTTCTTATCTCTTGCTTTGCTTCCGATAGGGCCCTCTTATCTCTAGTTTATATATGCTTATATATATCCCTATCTATCTATTGCAGCGAGTCGGGACCGTGTCAGTGAGCCGCTTGTCAGTGTCAGTTTAATCCGGGGCCAAGCTCGCGAATACAGAATGGGGCCAAGCCTCTGAGGTTCAGTCCAGTCTCTTTTTCGTCAGAGGATTCTTGGCAGTGGTTTCTCTCAGTGGCTGTGGATTGATTGTCAGTGGGGTTTGTCAGCGACAGCGGTTCAGTTGATATTCTGCCTGGTCAGTTGGCAGTGGTTCTCTTCTTGTAGCGATGGCACGCTGCAAGAATGTTGGTGGAGGTCCCGGGGCAGATCCTCCTCCCCCTCGCCCTCCTTCTGGTGGCAAGGCGAAGGGGAAGCAGAAGCTTGTGTTCAAGAAGCGCAAGCGCCTTGACCGTGATTCAGAGATGGCTTTGGCAGCAGCACGGGCAGCCGAGAGGGCAGAGCGGGGTGGTTAGGCAGGCGGTCTTTGCATTCGAGACCAGCCTTCAGAGCAGGGTGGTCAGTCAGATGGTCAGCTGAGTGGACAGCGTATTCGCGATCTGCTTACAGAGCAGCAGCTACAGGCTTTGCTTCAGATCGAGGGGGAGTCGTCCGGGTTCATGGCGAGCAGTACTCTCTTGACGACCCGATTGAGGTCCTTCCTCCGGACTTTCGTTTTCCATCAGAGGCAGCCTCAGCTCTCGCCACAGCTTCAGCCAGTGGTTCAGCTCTAGAGGCCAGTGCAGCCATAGAGACCCAGGCAGAGGGTCAGCCAGAGGAGCAGCCAGCTCAGCAGCCAGTCCGTAGGTCCACCCGTTCTCGCACTCAGGTGTCTCCCAGACCTGAGGGGCAGAGGCGGGGTGGTTGTCCGCCTCCGAGGCCACAGGGACCCCCACCTGTGGAGCACTTGGACTTGCGGGCCACGACAGCACGTCAGGTGCAGGCTCTTCGGCTCATTCCGTACGAGGAGTGGTTCCCAGACGCCAGGCACCCTCAGGCCTCCGAGGGTTTCTATACAATGCTTCAGGAGGATTTTTACACAGCTTATGTCAACAGTGGCGTCCATATTCGGCCTCACAGAGTTGTCCACTCAAGGATATAGTTGCAGCTGGTGGAGAGGCCATTCGTCCCATGCTCTCCTACCTGCCAGACTTGGCAGATCTTCTTGGACAACGTGGTCAGTATGTGGAGGACTGGGTTCGACAGTTTTACGCGTCTCTGTGGATCTCCCCGGATCACCGGTTCCTTCACTTTGCCTTCAGGGGGCGATCCTACAGGCTATACAGTGCCCGCGCCAGAGGGTACCTTGGTCTAACAGCCTATGAGACCAAGATTCACACCCTATGCTATGGAGAGACAGAGCCACCTCGGCGTCCTCATGCAGGCGAGATTCCTCCAGCAGATTTAGTCTGTGTCTGCTTCCGAGAGCCATTCGGAGAGGGGTCCAGCCGGCGTCCTGGTGACTTGACGTCGACGGCCCGTCTCGTGAACGAGGTTATGAGGCGCACTCTTCTGCCTCGGACAGGCTACAGAGAGGGATTGACTCAGATTCAGCTTTGGCTTGTGCACCACTTGGTCTCCCAGCTTGAGTTTGACATTTGGGACGTCATTATTTCAGAGATGGAGGACACGTTAGCAGAGGGGTTCAAGGGTCACCGGCAGCTTCCCTATGCTCACTGGATTTGTTTCATTCTGAGGAGGATGATTCCGGCCCTGCTTTCCGATCTTTCACAGTTTCCGACTGAGTTTCCCGTGTATGACACTCGCCAGATCATCGGGGTCAGTCCGGACACTCATCCCAGACAGCAGCGTTAGAGGCCAGTTGTCACTGAGACAGAGGCAGGGCAGGATGAGGTTGTTCGTCAGCTAGCAGAGGCAGAGCTCGCAGGTCTTGAGGCAGAGGCAGAGGACCCAGATCTTCCAGAGATCCCGACTGACAGCTCCGACGATGACTACGCTCCTCTTCCGAGGATGCGTCCAGCAGCGCACGACTCAGAGGCCACCTCGTCCCGTTGAAAGGTCCTAAATGGCTAGAGGGGGGGTGAATAGCCTATAAAAAATTTCTACAACAACACTTAAACAAACTAGTTAGACAACTAAATGGCGAAGCGAAGTTTGCGCTAGCTCTACACAGATGCAAGCCACCTATTCACAATTCTAGATAACCACAAACTCTAAGTCACACAATATCAAAGGAACTATTCAACAACTAAATAAGCAATAATGTATATCACTACACAAGATAAGAGAATGTAACTAACAACAAGGTATAATATTAACTTGCAAGAAAGTAACAAATGTAAGTACAAGAGATAGAGGTGTGTATACCGAGCCGGCAAGAGATTAATAGATGAATATCAAAGAATACCACGGAGACAGGTTGACACAATAATTTTTTCTCCGAGGTTCACTTGCTTGCCGGCAAGCTACGTCCCCGTTGTAGCGATACACCCACTTGGAGGTTCACGCGCTAATAGGCATCACACGCCTAACCCTCAATAGGGTGCCGCACAACCAACACAAGATGGGGATCCACAAGCTACGAGCAATCCACTAGAGTTACCTTTGGCGCTCCGCTGGGGAAGGTACAAGAAACCCCTTACAAATCACCGGGAGATGGCCACGAACAATCACCACTCGTGCCTTATCTCCTCCGCTGCTCCAAACCATCTAGGTGGCGGCAACCACCAAGAGTAATAAGAATATCCGCAGCAACAACAATCGCCAAGTGCCACTAGATGCAAACTCACAAGCAAATGCACTTGGATCTCTCGATCTCACTTGGATTCGCACTAACAAGCAAAGAGATCAGAGGGAGGGATTAGATCTTGCTCAAGAGGATGTTCAAGAAGTCAGAGAGTCAAGAAGAACACCCCAAAGGCGGCCACAGCCAATTTATAGGGAAGGGAGGGCGACGGCCCGAACCCTACCTTTCTGCGCTTGGTCGGTAGTACCGACCCCTCCTGGGCGGTAGTACCGACAGAGTCAAACTAACCGTTAACACACGACCCGCTGATTTAGGCGAAGCACCGACTCTCTGGTCGGTACCTCCGAGGTCGGTAGTACCGAGGTAATGGCGCTACTACAGCCAGGCCAAAATCGGCCGCGAACAGAGAGCTCTGCAAAAAGCAAGCCACTACCGACCTTGCGTCGGTACCACCTCGGGTGGTAGTACCGAGGTAATGGCGGTACTACCGCCAGGCCATTTTCAAATCTACAGAGAGCCTCGCAAAACCCTTTAGAGCCACGGTACCAACGACCCTCTGGTCGGTACCACCGCCGGCGGTAGTACCGAGGTTATGGCGGTACTACCGCCAGGCCAAAAACGCCCCAACACAGAGAAGGCTGCACGCAGCACCTATGGGCGGTACCACCGACCACCTGGTTGGTACCACCGACCATACACAGAAAACTTCATTTTCTTCTCTGTGTTGATCCAAAAACTACTTCAACAACTTCTCCTTTGCAAAAGTGCTAACACCACCAAGTGTTCATCATCCTGTGCATGTGTGTTGGCATTTTCACAAACATTTTCAAAGGATTCGAGTTAGCACACTAGGTCCTAATGCATATGCATGTATGAATCCACCTAGTGGCACTTGATAACCGTGATCACTGAGATATTCCCCTCTTAATAGTACGACTATCTATCCTAAATGCACTCACACCCTCTACGGTGTCTTGAGTGCCAAAACAAAATTCCTATTTATACCTTTGCCTTGATCTCCATAGGATTTTGTTTTTCTCTTCTTCTTCTTCCAAATGTGGAGCACTTGATCTATCTTTTGGTCATCACCACCAATACCATGATCATCATTTAGCTCTCGTACTTGGAGTGTACCAACCTAGCTCATAAACACTTCATGACAAGGTTAGTACTCTAGGTGACATCAATTATCCAAAACCAAACAAGGACTTTCACCCGTATGGCCGGCTTCGGCCCAGCTCTTCTTGCCATTCTCTCACGGATGGAGCAACAGCAGGCCCGGCTCTCTGAGGAGGTTCAGCGCCAGGCTGAGGAGCAGCGACGTCAGGCTCAGGAGTAGGCCAGACTTGCAGAGGCACAGGCAGTGGCCGCAGCTCAGGCTCAGGAGCGCCAGGATGCTCTTCAACGTCAGATGATTTATCTTCAGACTCAGACCCTGGCCTTCATGGAGCGGATGGCGGCCCTTCCTCAGTTACCGCAGCCTACTTAGTTTCAGCTACAGCAGCCCGGACCGTCGACCTCGTTCTACATGACAGTTCCTCCGTCGTCGGTCTCGCCCTTTCCGCAGTATCCTCAGTGGTTCACTTCGCCTGCGCCAGGGTAGCTGCCAGGGTTCACGCCACTTCACTCGGGCTTCACTCCTACTCAGACGGAGTCGGTTCTAGTGACCCCTAGGAGCTTGGAGGCTTCGTTCAGCGAGCTCACCGGCCTGCCTACCCCGCCAGAGTTTCACTTGCCGGTGACCTCCGCTCCAGCTCCTGCTCCCGCTACTGGTACCACAGAGACACTTCCTTCGTCAGTAGCATCGTCCGAGCCACTGGTCTCTCAGAGTCAGACTTTGCCTATCAGTTCCGCACCTGAGGCTTCGTTGACCGTGTCAGTGGCAGAGACAGAGTCAGTGGATCCTCCTCTGGAGTCAGAGCTTCCACAGCCAGAGGTTCCCGAGCTAGAGGTCGTTCCAGAGTCCGCTGAGCAGACCCAGACTGCTTCACCTCCACTTCCAGTGTCAGAGGGTCAGCCTGCTCACAGTTCATCATCCGACGATGAGGCACTTCTTGCTCAGTTTGAGACTCTTCCGCGTACCTCGTCGCCCGACTCGTCTGCTCCCGTCCCTCCTTCAGACCCTTAGGTTTTGGTCCTTGATGCCAAAGGGGGAGAGAGCGCATGTTAGACTTAGGGGGAGCTTGTGAGAGGGTCTCGGTTCTTTTGTGATGATCCTTGCACTCATATGCATACATGTTTATCTTTTGGCACTTGTACGATATGCATATGTCTTTTGGTTGTGACATGTTATGCTTCACTCGTTATATATTACGTGTCACTTGGTTATGCTCATTTACTTTGCTTCCGCATTTATACTCTGATAAATGAGCTTGTTCATAAGTACTTGTGTTAATTCTTATATGTTGAGTACTTATGTGGACTTGGTTTGTATAAGCATGCTTAACTCTTTCTGATCTTACTTTCACATGCTTATATAAACCAAGCATTCGAAAACCTCACCTCTCTTTCAAACATACTTGAGGTTGTCATCAATCACCAAAAAGGGGGAGATTGTGAGCATCTAGGCCCCTAGTGGGTTTCGGTGATTGGATGACGACAGTAAATTACTATGACTAACGTGTGTTTTGCAGAAACAGTTGAGTTAGGTCATGGTAATGATGATCG
Organism: Coix lacryma-jobi var. lacryma-jobi; assembly: GCA_009763385.1. Taxonomy (NCBI): domain Eukaryota; kingdom Viridiplantae; phylum Streptophyta; class Magnoliopsida; order Poales; family Poaceae; genus Coix; species Coix lacryma-jobi. The sequence goes on from CM019828.1 coordinate 139,031,113, forward strand.
TGTGGGCACTATGGTATTCATATCCCCTTATTGATGGAATTCGTTCGGTTTTCAAAGGATGGACGATGAAGACGGTGATAGGCTAGTTCTAAGTGTCATTTGGTGATGAAGAACACTTAGAGTAGCATAGGTCTTTGTTTTATCTTTGGCCGTACTATTAAGGGGAGTTTGAATGGGTAGCTTGACCTAGGTGAGACTTTTGAGTTAGGTGTGGTGCACACTTGTTAACCAAAGCCCTAGGTAGCTTAGAAAGGTCCCTAAGATCATAAGGAAGAAAGTTCGTGAAGGGAGCGTTGTAAACCGAAGTCATTTTTTACTTCAAATTGCGACCGGACGCTGGAGCCCTTGGGACCGGACGCTAGGGTATGCGTCCGGTCAGTGGTGCTCGCTGAGGGGTAAGTCTGGTTGTGACCGGACGCTCCCTCAGCAATGGACCGGACGCGCCAGGGGGTGAGTCCGGTCGCGTCCAGAGAGGTTCCAGAGACGTTTTTACGCGATCGGACGCATGAGAGCATCCGATCAACAGTTCGTACGAGTGTCGGTGCTAACGTCAGTTAGCCGTTGGGCACTGACCGGACGCGTCCGGTCACCCCGACAAGTGCGTCCGGTCAATGTGTAACTGGCTGGACTTACCCCTTCGTGCATGTTTTGAGTTGGGGGTATAAATATGCCTCCTCCTCATTCATGTTGTATCTCTTGCTCATTTGAAAGATTGCCAAACACATTGTGATTGCAAGTGAGTGCAAGAGACCTAGTGAGGTTGAGAGATTTGATAATTGAGTGATCAAACACCTCATTAGTTAAGACAGAGTAGCAAGTGTGCATCCACACATCTCATTAGCCTTGCGTTGGTTAAGTGAGAGTTCTTGCTTGTTACTCTTGGTGATCGGCATCACCTAGACGGCTTGGTGGTGATCGGAGAGCTTGGTGATCATCCGGAGGCTTTGTGGATGACCCAAGCCAAGTTGTGATCGGTAGCGAGCGATTCACCGGGCCGGAGTGACGAAGAATCAGCTCGTAGTGAGCACTTGATCCTTGCGCGGATCAAGGGGGAGCGATACCCTTGCGCGGGTGCTCCAACGAGGACTAGGGGGGTGTGCCGACACCTCGATACCTCGAGAAAAAGATCGTCGTGTCATTTCTACTCTCTTTACATACGCATTTACTTTTGAGCAATTCAATTCCACATTTTACTTGTTGTTTCTTCATAAGTTGAATTGTCATGCTAGAGTAGAAATGGTTTAGCGATAGTCGTTTGTGCGGTAGAGTTCAGAGAAACACACTTCTAGGCACAAGGGGTTAATTGAGCTGGTTAGGATTTAATTGTCGCAAAAGTTTTAGAAAAGCTCAATTCATCTCCTCTTTTGGACATCTTGATCCTTTCCTCGTGGTTAGCGGCCTGAGGCCCCGTGATCGTTGCTCTCGAGGGCGGCGAGTGTTTGGCCATGGACGCGAGGGAGGAAGAGAGGAGAGATAGGAAAAGAGATGATGAGCTGTGTTCTCCACGCGGCCGCAACCAGCGTATACACGTGACCTCCACACTGATCAAATTGAGGATCCAACCGGTTCTACCCTTCTATGTTCATTATACTTACACCCTGTTTGGAACTAACATAAGCAATTTACGATACATTTTAATTTCGAAGTACACTAGGCAAATAAGCAAAGAATGTGCACGTGTTAATGTTTAATTCGTAACTAAACATAAACAAGAGATTGAACCAGAAAAGGTTGATGTACCCAAAGGCGGGACCATTGCCGAAGACTTTAAACACCCAAATATAATTGGTGTGGTCAAAACACGGCAATTCGCACCTCTACTATTCCTGGCCCGGAGAGAGCGATACTCTTATACTCACTTTGTACTTATAAAGAAAGTTGTTTTGGACAGCGATACGGTCTTCACAATATAACTTTGACTCCTTATTTCTATAAATATATTTATTGAAAAGTGACATATTTATATTTTTATGAAAATACATTTTAAGATGAATCTATTCATATAGTTGTTATATTTTCAAACTAAACAACTTAAAAGTTATTCACGATTTATATTTCTAATGTTTAACTTAAATCTTTTTCAAAACAACTTTCTTTAAGAGTATGGAAGAAGTACTTTCTAAAATATTCTACGTGCAGATTGGCAAGAGGGCTGCTAATATTGCAGATTGGCGGTGGGCTGCTAATATTCTCAAGTACCACATTCCTGTGCCATAGTAGTAGAATTCAAAGCCAATAATTACCTTTGTTAACAGAGACCGACACAGTTTTTTCAGTCATTCAGTTTCTTCAATGACTAAAGACATTCATAATGTAGACTCTATTATAAAATCTAAGTCTATTTATTACCTTAAAGATATAATAAACTTAATTGGAATCTAAATATATTGTTGCATCAACAAAATATAGGAGGGTAATAAACCTGACATTACAACGAGGAATTTAAACTTTTTTCTGAGTTTCTTCTTCAAAGGAAGTCATTATTTACACCTGGGCTATGACAGGCATTTGAAACATTTGTGTTGGGCGGCCTGCGCATTTAGTTGCTGGCTTGCTGAAGCGTACATCATGGCGCCGAAATAAGTTGCCGCATCACTGCAGGTTTAGTACTGCAGATTAACCTAACCAATCCTTCCGTGTCCCATCGCTAGCATCTCACCAGAGAGCTGATTTTGCTTAGGTCAAATATTCAAATACTAGTACAGCGGGCAAGGTCAGTCATTTCGGAACTAATCTCTCGCAGTTTTTCCACGGAAAATCCGATTGCCTTATTAAAGAATGTCTCTCCGAGATGGATACCAAAAAGAGAATTTTGTCCATGGGACTGGATTTGTATACCACACACTTTATTTATTTAGAGTAAAGTCCATCACCGGTCTCTAAACTTGTACTGTTGTGTCATTCCGGTCTCTGAACTCGTAAATCGACCGTTTATGTCCTTGTTCGGTTGTGTCACTCTGGTCCCTAAACTTGGAAATCACCCGTTTAGGTCCTCAAACTTAGTCAGTTGTGTCATTCTGATCCCTAAACTTTGTTTTGAGTCTCATCTAGATCTGAACATGGCAATTTAATAACTTTATATTAACAAATAATTCATAACTTCTTCATATAAACTCGAATGAAGACAAACTTTATATCAAAATTATAGCCCTCGATGTGATCTACAACTTTGTAGTTGAAAAGTTTTTGATTTAAAACTGTTTAGGGTCCCAAAATATTGTTATATGATTATAGATTTTGAAATTTAAAATTTAAAATTATCAAACAATCTTGAATATTGACATGATCTATATAAAAGTTATAGTTCTCAATGCAATCTACAACGTTGTAGATAAATTTTTTTATTTAAAGTCATTTAGTATCCACAAAACTAATTTTAAATTTTATATTTCAAAATCTATAAACATACAATAATATTTTGGGACCCTAAACAGTTTTAAATCAAAAAAGTTTCAACTACAAAGTTGTAGATCATATCGAGGGCTATAATTTTGATATAAAGTTTGTCTTCATTCGAGTTCATATGAAAAAGTTATGAATTATTTATTGATATAAAGTTATTAAATTGTCATGTTTAGATTTAAATGAGACTCAAAACAAAGTTCAGGGACCAGGATGACACAACTGACTAAGTTTGAGGACCTAAACGAGTGATTTGTAAGTTTATGGACCGGGATGACACAACCGAACAAGTTTAGGGACCGGGATGACACAACCGAACAAGTTTGAGGACCTAAACGGTCGATTTGTGAGTTTAGGGACCGGGATAACACAACGACACAAGTTTAGGGACCGGTGATGGACTTTACTCATTTATTTATTGTCCAGAACACACCGCACTCAATTAATAGACCATCTTGCCCTTCTGTCTTATCCTTCCAGTTTCTTCCGGGTCTGCAAGCACCTTCTAGTTCAATTGTTCAAATGCTGATTAGCAATGTTAGTTAACTATAAGCCGCAGCAAGTGTTTTGTATGTTAGTTAACTATAAGCATTACCAGTATTCAAATACCCACTAGTGGTTAGGGGTGGTAAAGCGTCATCTAATTTAGCCAAACAAATTTAAGCATCGGGCTCAATAAAATCGGATCATAATATAGAACATAAGATACATTACCACCTCTATGACTGTATTGCCCTTCTTCTCTCTTGTCATAATTAAATAGAACGAAGTTGGGTTGTGAAAGAAGCATGAGAGTCATGATCTATTACCACTCCTACCAGTGGTGTCCTATTATAGAATATAAGCTATGAGATAATACTAGGATTTTGTACATGTTTAGCGGAGGAGTCGGAGCCGGAGCAAAGAGAAGAGCAATAGATTCCAGCAAAAAAATTTATAAAAAATAGCTCTTGCTACACTAAAAATGGCTCCTCACTCTAGGATGTTTTGTGGAGCTCCTCTCCTAAAGCTACTATTGGAGCCGTGCCAAAAAAATCCTTAATTAATCATATTATTTTCAATGCTTGGTCCTAAATTTTTCGCCACTTGATCTCTTTTTTCTCTATTTTTTGTTTGTGAGATTTGTATGTTTTTAATCATAATATAGTTTTCTTTTTTTAGATCGGGTGTTCAACCCATTTTTCATTAAGAGAAAGGCAACCAAATGTTACAAAGTTGGTTATAGTGGCAAGGAGCCACTACCAAACACTAGGCACCTAACTATTGAATATATATATATATATATATATATATATATATATATATATATATATATATATGCGTGTGTGTGTGTGTGTGGTGAAGTGGGTGTAGAATATATATGGTGAAGTGTGTGGAGAATATATAGGGTGAAGTGGGTGGAGAGGAGAGGTTGGTTGCTGTTTTCTACTAGTACCTAGCAAGAGGCAGCAGGACCATGGGGGTAGCGATCGAGCACCCAATGGTGTTGGATTTAATTGAGTTCATCTCATTTTTATTCAGCAATTAAATTAATTCAAGACTACAGTTAATGCTAGGTTAATATGCATATGTCCTTTATACAGTATAACACTGACAATTTGATAAGTGTTAAGTGTATGATAACTAGTATACGGGGCGGGCGATTAAAGTTTTTAAGGTATTGCTGTGACTGCTTGTTTGCATTTAGATCGCATGTATATATATGTCTGATGTCAGTTATCACAAACATATTGCTAATCTTTTTTGAATTTGCTTAATTTCCAGCAAATGGATCTGCTTCTCTCATCAACGACCTACTCATGCTCATCAGAACTCATGATAGCGCCTACTCATGCTCATCAGAACTCATGACAGTGCACCGTGGTTCACCACAATCGCAGCTATCAAAGGTTCACCACTGAAAAATCTGGTGGGACAGGGACAGGGACATAAGATAGGAATAAAAGAGGAGAGAAGGAAATAAATAGCGCTGGCCTTCGGGGAAAAAAAAATAGATCAAAGAAGACAGACAAAACAGGCATGTGTTGCCGTGCAATGTTTTGCGGACAAAATACACCAAAATGTAAATGGAAGGATATTATGTGTGCAGGACCAAAACAAGGTTAGAAGGATATTATGTGTGCAGGACCAAAACAAGGTTATTGAGTGTCCTGCAGACCTAGGGGCCCTGTTTACATGCGACCAGTGCTCGCCCAGTCAGCCAACCACGACGCGCCGCTGCAAAGCAGGCAACCAAACAAGACCTAACTGTATCAACATTCTGCAGGTTGGAGAAAACCATATCCAATCACCCTATTGTGTTGGAGGCTAATGTCATACACAAATTGCTACATAACCAGGCACCAATTGCTTTTTTGCAATCACCTTGGACGGTATTCATTGCAGAAGACTTGACAGATTGCTATCAACTTTAATGGTTAAACCCTTGTTCTTTCCGGATAATGGAACAGCAGATTACTTGGGGAAAAACAGATTTCGTCAGCAACAAGATAAACTGTGGACAAAAGCAATTGATGCATTTCCACGTTACAGTGTCAGCAATGCGCATAACCCATCCAACGAAAAATAACAAGAGACGAAAAAGAAAAACTTAATCCTCCCATACGCACTCCTATATCGACAAAATAGGCAGGAGAACTTCAAGACATCTGGTTTGAATAGTCTTTTTCGAGTTCCCAAACACAACTTGCATGACTGTCTTTGATATGGCCAGATGACAGCCTGAAAGAATTATGACTTCATCAGATAGCCCAGGATGATGCCGATCAAAGCAACAATTATGACAACGATAAAGGAGAAGCCCCCTCCACGCCTCTTGCTGATCTCCTGTCTCACCAAATCCTGCCACATGAAACAGAAACAAATAAATACTGAGTTTCTCAGCTGACAAGAGAAGGTCGTTAAAACCCCAGAATTTCTTGATGGCAGTAAAAAGCTTCAATGATAAAATAGTACTTGTCCTCAAGGAGACTATTCTATATTTTCTCTACCTTTTAATATTCTATATTTCAAAGTTAGAGGATCTACTTTTAATTGTTCTTCGGGTAGTTCTTGATGCAATTCTTTGGCTTTACTAGGTAGACGGTGGGCCAAATTATGAAGTGGCACATGATCCTAATCAAATATAGGATATGTTTTAAGACTCAAGAGCAGAATCACACAAATTTTGGGCTAAATAGAAGAAATTTGGAAACAACTTCTATCTTCAAAATACAAAAATTAATGATCAACTATATCCTGATAATGCATAGTGTAGGCACTGGCAACAGTGCGACGACTCTTATTAATTCTAGAATCTGGATGGATCGTGGCTTTTGAAAAGCTGATTTTGAGTCAGCATTTGATGTGAATGAGGTTTATATATATACACGTATAAGTATAAGTACAAGTATAACCAAGGGAAACACCCCGTCGTCGAACTGTGAAAAATCCTTTCATTAAACATGTTTAGAAGACTAGAAAAACTCTTACATTAATAGTGAGCTGAGGATAGAGCTGTTCAAGGCCCAACTCAACCTCGTTTGTGTGTACATAAAATTGACAGAGGACAAAGAAACCAACCAACCAAGCCTCTTAGTCCAAACAAGTTGGGGTAGGCTAGAGTTGAAACCCAACAAGAGACCCTAGTCACGGTTCAGGCACGTCAATAGCTGCTCTCCATGTATTTCTATCTAAACATAGATCTCTAGGTATATCCCAACTTTTTAGATCTCTCTTTATTGCCTCCCCCCACGTCCATTTCGGTCTACCTCTACCTCTCCTCTCACATGAAAATCTTGGGCTAAAACTCCACAATGGACTGGTGCCTCTGGAGGTCTCCTTTGGACATGACCAAACCACCTCAACCGATGTTGGACCAACTTTTCTTCAATTGGTGCTACCCCTAGCCGGTCACGAATATCGTCATTTCGGACTCGGTCCATCCTTGTGTGGCCACAAATCCAGCGCAACATACGCATTTCTGCAACACTCATTTGTTGGACATATCTTCTTTTAGTAGCCCAACATTCTGCTCCATACAACATAGCCGGTCTAACCGCCGTCCTATAAAACTTGCCTTTGAGCTTTTGTGGTACCCTCTTGTCACAGAGAATACTAGATGCTTAGCGCCACTTCATCCACCCTGCTTTGATCTTATGGCTAACATCTGCATCAATATCTCAACATCGATCCAAGATACCGGAAGACATCTTTCTTAGGCACCACTTGGTCTTCCAAGCTCACCTCTCCCTCTTCCTGTGCAGCATTGCCGAAATCACATCTCATGTACTCAGTCTTAGTCCGGCTTATTCTAAACCCTTTGGACTCAAGGGTCCGCCGCCACAACTCCAGTTTCCTATTTACTCCTGTCTGACTTTCATCAACTAACACTACATCGTCTGCAAAAAGCATACACCAAGGGATTTCTCCTTGTATGTCCCTCGTAACCTCATCCATAACCAAGGCTGACCCTTGATGAAGACCTATTTTAATCGGAAAGAAATCAGTGTCACCATCATTTGTTCGCACACTAGTCTCGACGTTGTTGTACATGTCCTTGATGAGGGTAACATACTTTGTTGGGACTTTATGTTTGTCCAAAGCCCACCACGTAACATTCCTTGGTATCTTGTCGTACGCCTTCTCCAAGTCAATGAAAACCATGTGTAGGTCCTTCTTTTGCTCCCTGAACCGCTCCATAACTTGTCTTATTAAGAAGATTGCTTATATGGTTGACCTTCCAGGCATGAAACCAAATTGGTTCATGGATATCCGCGTCGACCCTCGCAATCTATACTCAATAACTCTCTCCCACAACTTCATCGTGTGGCTCATCAACTTAATTCCCCGATAATTAGTGCAACTTTGGATGTCTCCCTTGTTCTTGTAGATTGGAACCAATATGCTTCTTCTCCACTCCTGAGGCATCTTGTTTGAACGATAGATATTGTTAAACAACTTGGTTAGCCATACTATAGCTATATCCCCGAGGCATCTCCACACCTTGATTGGAATACCATCAGGACCCATCGCTTTATCCACTTTCATCCTTTTCAAAGTTTCTCTAACCTCCTGCTCTTAGATCCTCCGCACATAGCGCCTATTGGTGTCATCAGATGAGTCATCCAACCGAACGGTGGAGTTCTCATTCTCCCCATTGAACAAATTATCAAAATATTCTTGCCACCTATGTCTAATCTCATCTTCCTTCACCAAGAGTTGCTCCCTCTTATCCTTAATGCACTTGACTTGGTTGAAGTCCCTTGTCTTCTTATCACGAGCCCTAGCCATCCTATAAATGTCCTTCTCTCCTTCCTTCGTATTCAAACGTTGGTAAAGATTCTCGTAAGCCCGCCCCTTCGCCTCCCCCACCGCTCGTTTTGCAGCCTTCTTAGCCACCTTGTACTTTTCTATGTTGTCCGCGCATCGGTCTTGGTACAAGCACTTATAGCATTCCTTTTTTTCCTTAATAGCCTTTTGCACATTTTCATTCCACCACCAAGTGTCTTTTGGATCGCGACCACTTCCTTTAGACACTCCAAGCACCTCTGCGGCAGCCTTCCGAACGTAAGTTGCCATCTTCTCCCACATGTTGTTTGCATCTTCTTCGTCTTTCCAAGGGCCCTCATCAATAACTCTTTCTTTGAAGCTCTTCAATGCTTCTCCTTTTAAATTCCACCACTTTGTCCTCGCACTCTTGGCTTGTTTGACCCTACGAGCATGCACCAGGAAGCGAAAATCGGCCACCAGTAGCTTGTGTTGAGAAACCACACATTCTTCAAGTATCACCTTACAATCCTCGCAAGTGTGTTTATCCCCCCTTCTTGTAAGGACAAAGTCGATCTGGCTAGAGGAACGACCACTACTAAAGGTCACTAAATGGGAAGGTCTCTTTCTAAAGAAAGTATTGGCTATCATCAGGTCGAAAGCTGTAGCAAAATCTAGGACATCCACTCCCTCCTGGTTCCTACTACCATAACCGAAACCACCATGAGCCGCTTCAAAACCTGCACTTGAAGACCCTACATGGCCATTTTGGTCCCCTCCTATGAAGAGCTTCTCACTGCTAGGTACAGCTCTAACCAAGCCATCCAAATCTTCCCAGAACTACCTCTTAACACTCTCATCATGGCCTACTTGAGGGGCATAAGCACTAATTACGTTTAGAACCATATCACTAACGACAAGTTTAACTAAGATAATCCTATCTCCTTGTCTTCTCACCTCCACTACTCCATCCTTCAGGCTCTTGTCAATCAAAACTCCTACTCCATTAATATTTGAAGTTGTCCCTGTGTACCAGAGCTTGAAACCAGTATTGTCCACCTCCTTCGCCTTCTGACCCTTCCATTTAGTCTCTTGGACGCACAAGATATTTACACGCCTTCTAACTGTTGTATCAACTAACTCTCTTAACTTATCCGTGAGGGACCCTACGTTCCAACTGCCTAGACGAATCCTAGTTGGCTCGACTAGCTTCCTTACCCTCCTCACCCGCCGAGTTAGATGGGAAGACCCTTGCACATTTTTCACCACATCCGGGCGCCGATGTGGCGCGCCACTAAGGATGCGACGACCCGATCCTTGCTCACTTGGCACCATGTCCAGATCACGACACGGCGCGTCACGAGGGTGACGACCCGGCTCTTGCTCATTTGACACCATGCCCGGGTTCCGACATGGCGCGTCGCTAAGAGGGTTACGCCCCAACATGATTCTTTTGGGTTTCATCTCCATAAGGTTAGCTAGGTTTAACAGAGGACAAAGAAAAAAAACAAAAAAATGCATATGTTGTGTATTTGTCCTGTTTCCCAATCAATTTCATATCTTACAAAGTCGATTTCGACCTTAAAAGGCCTGTTCGATTTGTGAATGAACCAGTGTAAAGGAGTGCACCCAGTGGTTGAAAGCTTCCCCAAATAGTGGGATCTAGGGAAGGGAATTTCTAAGCAACCTTGTCGTTGCTTATTTTTGCTAGTAGGTTGATTAGAACTCAGAACCTCTAGGACACATGTGGAGAAACTAACTGCACCCAGCCCATAGTTCATTTCTGACTCTAGTGTGTCAAGCCAAAGTACAAAAGGGTTCCCTTGCTCAGTAGTAATCTGAACCCTTTCCTACTTTGGCTTGGCACAAACAAGATGCATAGAATTTGGTTCCCTTGCTCAGTAAAGCAGCAAAAGGAGGGTGAGGTTGCTACAATGGCAGGAACTTCAGTCAGGGGGTAGTTCAAGCACGGCAAGAAGAAATTTGATTTGGGCAGCTGAGAGCTCAAGTTCGGTGCAGTGAAGCTCGATTAGGTATCTTGTATGGTGTGTTTGGTTGCTCGGATGGTGTTTCATAGACCCGCAATGTGTATTCTGGCCGGAGGGAAGCAGGCTAAGCGGGTGCAGATTCTCAAAAAGAAAGTGTTTGGTGAGGTTGCATGAGCGGATACAAAAGAATACTAAGATGATGTTTTGTTGCTAGTACGAGCGTATGCAATCTGTTCAGCATGTGAGACTTGTGGGCCCCTCGCTGCATCCGCCGGGCCTGGCAGGCCAGCGATGCTCAAAACAAACACATCCAGTGGAGCCTGCATCCAATAGTAGATTTGCTTCCGCCCAATCAAAACACTGTAGCAGAAGCAGGCAACCAATCATGCTTCTCTGCCAGAACGCGCTGGTGCATGCACTGCAGGAGCAGTGAACCAAACACACCTGTACTCGAGCTAGGGTGGGGGGAGCTCAATTTGGGTGATGGAGACCTTGACTGTGGCAGCGGAGAGCTTGATTTGGGCAGTGGGAAAATCAATTCCAGCATTTTCTAGCTTGCTCTGTCGAATCTGAGACCGCTGTCGAGAGGCGATCACGAGAACTAGAGAGCAAGAGCTTGAAACCAGAAGACCACATAAAAACGACAGTAAACATGCCCCAAGTCTAGAAGTTACTGTCAACGCTAAATGCATATTGCTTTTTCATGAACATGCATATCGCTGGTGTTTATATGGTACCTCCTCCGTCCATGAATGCAAGGTATATATATTTTGAATAGTGAAAAGTCTTGTCAAATTGTACACATGTTTAGTGTACAAAAATTGCACCAATAGATATTGAAAGTACTTTGGACATGATGTTGATTTACAACATTTGAAAATATATCATATGATAAGAGAAATTAGAGGTAACAATGAACAATCTAACTGAAAGAATTTTACTACTAAAATGTTCTTTATATTGATGGATGGACAGTATTATTGTAATCTATTAGTATGGGAATCAAATAGATTTCAGTATTCTGAACACATTCAAATCCACTCAAATCATAGCAAAAGGGAAAAGTGTATCTACAAATAACAGTGCTTTTCGTAAAGAAAACATGCATTGACCATAACAGAATTCTCTTTATTGATTCTCTTAGCAAAATTTATGTTTGAACAGAAATCTCGTGTGATATAACTACAAGGACTACCTCTACAGCTGTTTATGAGATGACAACAAAAAGGGACTAAAGATATATATTGTCAAACAGTTAGATCATTCTAGATAAGTTCCCTAATGTGATAAAAAGATAAAAATGCTATGCTTCACTTACAAGTTCCTGTCTAAGTCTATTATTCTGTTGAATCGCGGAATTCTTTTCTTCAGTCAACTTGGAAATCAAAGCTCCAGCCTGCAATGTCAACACTCCCAAAGTATACAAAAATAAGTACAAAGTAAAGGAAATAAAGTACAAAAGATGCTAACTCTATTATAAAACCTTAATATCTTATACTAATCAGAAGAGTAACTGACCTCTGTAGATTTGTCTTGAGGCTCAATACGCTCTCTCAGTGCCTGCAATGATTTCAGAAATACATTATCCTCAAAACGAGGAAAAATGGTAAATGGATAAATCAAAGTTCAATGGTAACAATAACTCACTCTGGTGAATCCTCCAGCAGGTCCATCTCCATTTTCTGATTCAGAAGCCCTAGATGGAGAGCCTTCTTCAGACTCCTCTGGAACTGGAGAGGGTGGCTGTGGAGGAGCAACATAGGTCACTCGCAACTTGACCTCTTCCATCTTATTCCCAGACTGCTTCGTAAACTATCAAGTCACACGACAATCAATACCATAGAGGTTTTAATATAGCTGCAATCTAAAGTCAACTTAGATAAAGAGTGCTATGAAGACAAGACAATTTTATCTGTGTAAAAAAAATAAACCCACAACTGATGCCTTTATCCCTATATGCGTAGTGTTTCATCAGATTATTCCTCAAAACGTTTAAGAAAGAAATATTACCATATCCGCTGTGACATCCTTCACAGTTATACCATCACGAGCAACGACACTTTGGACTAGGAACTTGTCTTTGCACTGCATGTCAGGCGGGGCTTCCCGCTGTACTTGCATCGTAACTGTAACAGTACAGACAAATGCATAAAAACAAGAAAATGGATGATGGTTTGCCCAAACACATATCACTTTGGTAAATGCTAAGAGTCACAAACCAAGAACATCACAGGTAGACCGTGGCAAGACAACCCCAGTGTTGGGCCGCACTGAATACTTCCTTGGACTTGTAGTTTTCACCTGGGTAATCAAAGAAACAGTCAAACAAGAAATATATGGGTACGATAAGACCTCCTTGAACATATGTTTGCAATTTCAAGATCAAACTATACGCAGTTAAAGAGCACAAAGATGTCAGACTAACCATTGTTAGAATAGCAAGAAAAAACATCATCGTATGTTCAATCATCAATACAACAACAACAACCAACAACAACAACAACAACCAAGCCTCTTAGTCCCAAACAAGTTGGGGTAGGCTAGAGTTGAAACCCAACAAGAGACCCTAGTCACGGTTCAGGCACGTCAATAACTGCTCTCCATGCATTTCTATCTAAACATAGATCTCTGGGTATATCCCAACTTTTTAGATCTCTCTTTATTGCCTCCCCCCACGTCAATTTCGGTCTACCTCTACCTCTCCTCACATGAAAATCTTGGGCTAAAACTCCACAATGCACTGGTGCCTCTGGAGGTCTCCTTTGGACATGACCAAACTACCTCAACCGATGTTGGACCAACTTTTCTTCAATTGGTGCTACCCCTAGCCGGTCACGAATATCGTCATTTCGGACTCGGTCCATCCTTGTGTGGCCACAAATCCAGCGCAACATACGCATTTCTGCAACACTCATTTGTTGGACATGTCTTCTTTTAGTAGGCCAACATTCTGCTCCATACAACATAGCCGGTCTAATCGCCGTCCTATAAAACTTGCCTTTGAGCTTTTGTGGTACCCTCTTGTCACAGAGAATACCAGATGTTTGACGCCACTTCATCCACCCTGCTTTGATCCTATGGCTAACATCTGCATCAATATCTCCATCCTTCTGTAACATCGATCCAAGATACCGGAAGACATCTTTCTTAGGCACCACTTGGTCTTCCAAGCTCACCTCTTCCTCTTCCTGTGCAGCATTGTCGAAATCACATCTCATGTACTCAGTCTTAGTCCTGCTTATTCTAAACCCTTTGGACTCAAGGGTCTGCCGCCACAACTCCAACTTCCTATTTACTCTTGTCTGACTTTCATCAACTAACACTACATCGTCTGCAAAAAGCATACACCAAGGGATATCTCCTTGTATGTCCCTCGTAACCTCATCCATAACCAAGGCAAAGAGATATGGGCTCAAGGCTGACCCTTGATGAAGACCTATTTTAATCGGGAAAAAATCAGTGTCACCATCATTTGTTCGCACACTGGTCTCGGCGTTGTTGTACATGTCCTTGATGAGGGTAACATACTTTGATGGGACTTTATGTTTGTCCAAAGCCCACCACATAACATTCCTTGGTATCTTGTCGTACGCCTTCTCCAAGTCAATGAAAACCATGTGTAGGTCCTTCTTTTGCTCCCTGAACCGCTCCATAACCTGTCTTATTAAGAAGATTGCTTCTATGGTTGACCTTCCAGGCATGAAACCAAATTGGTTCATGGATATCCGCGTCGACCCTCGCAATCTATGCTCAATAACTCTCTCCCACAACTTCATCGTGTGGCTCATCAATCATCGATGGAAGATTAAATTACAATGCATCGCAACCTCTAAGAGAAATAACATCAGTCAGTGCTAATTCTAACAGGCGAATAAATCACCAAAGCTCAACACTTCTTTTTTGCACCGAGCAGCCATTTTTACCACAGTTTAATAGTTGGGTCTCACAGGAAAACAAAGTGACCCCCTCCAAGCGCCACACCTCAATATAAAGATATTAGCAATACAATTCCAATAGCTCCAAAGTGTGAGCAAGCAAGACATGCAAGTATGAATAGAACAGACAATTTAAAGTCCTTTTAATCACGCAACTCGCCCTTCCTTGATACAGTAAAAGTCCAAATTGAGGGCCCGCCATCGCAGAACAACAATCTAGAGGGCCCCCAATTTTTTGGATGGTCAAACTCGCTGTTTCAATTCATGTAAACCAGTCTTTCAGGAATGTCACCACAAACCCAGCAGGTAGCAAAACAGCCCAAAATCCATCTCTATAGGGTTCTAATATGAGATAATTTCAAATGGGGGGAAAACACGCAAATAGAGGGCGAGGGGGGCTGCTAATAATGAACGGACCTTGAAGGCGATGTAGTCGTCGGTGTGATTCGACAGCTGCATGGAGCACGAGATCTGCTTCTTCAACTCGACTGCTCACGAGAAACACCAGCAAGGTCAGGAGCCAATCGATCCGCGCCCACAGAAAGAAGGGGAAAAAACGGTTTTTTTTTCCCGCAACCCAAGAAGAAAAGAATAAAGCGCGAGACATGGGGCGGCATACAGGGGAAGCGTAGCTCGAGGGGTTCGACGCGTAAGAGCTCGCCGGCGGTGGCAGGCGCGGGGGCGGCCATTGCCGGATCAAAAGAGGGTGGAGAGAGAAACGGCGAGAGGAGATAGAAGGGGAGATCTCGGGGAGGTGGAGGTGGGTGAGGAGAGATAGGATGGGTGGGAAAAGAATAGAAGTCTGTTTGATAGGAGGAGTAATTGCAGGTATCCGTTCTCTCCCTGCTTGACAGCAGACAAAAATATTAGTATAATCGTAGATTTTTGCTAATCGGAGTCCTAATTCCAAACGCTAGCTCGGTGGACCATTGTAGTTACAATCCAATGAAATACAGTAAGGCCCCGTTTGGACGGTGGAATTGGAATTCACTCAATAACCTAGCCTATTTGCCTTAGAATTTGACATTCCACCACTTTCCAAGGTTCACATATATGTCTACCTCAAATTCCTAGTGTGGGAGAGGGAAATGAATTCCATACATTACCATACTATATTTCTACTTTACAACTTTCAACATTCTCTTCAACTCACTCTCCTACGATAGAAATGCAACACATAAGTATCTCTCTCGTATAAGCAATAATAATATACAAATATAATCCATATATAATCATATTATTTTAATTAATATGTGTCTAAATCATGATTCTTAAAATGAATTCAAGTCCAAGCATCAGTACAGGGACTTTTTTTAGATGAAAGAAGAATTGTATTAAATTATAGCTGAGTAGATCATCGTATTACAGGTACTCTGGAAAAAACATGTATCCAGAAACTAATTCTCATATATATTATCCCTACGCTGTGAAAGACTCAAACTCTCAAATCCAAACTTGATAGAGACTTAGTGTTTGTTTAATTCTATGCTAAAAATTAATCTATCTTATAAAAATAATTTAAATATAAGTTAGTTCTAGGCTAATAAGAGCTAATGGATTCTAACGATAAATTAGCTCTTATTAGTCTAAAATTAGCTCACATTTAGGAGTTCCAATTGGCATTCAAAAATATGGGCTAATTATTAGCATTGGGATCCAAACACCCCCTTAAGTTGCTTTTATTTACGGTAAAGCTTCTTTTACCGCGTCCGGCTCCCTCTCCCGAGCTAGACGCGGCTCGCTCACCCTCGTCCTCCCTCCCGCCCTTCGTCTCTCTCCCTCCCTTGGTGATGACCCTGGCGAGTTCCTCCCGGCGAGCGCCTCCCTCTCCTCCCCGCTCCTCCACACCCCCTCGCCCGCGCCCCATCACCCCACCGCCTCTCCGCGCCGAACATGGCGGATCCGGCGGTGGCGGCGGATCCGGTGGAGGCGACGGCGGCACAGAGGTAGGCCTCTGCTCTCTCTCTCCTCTCTGCTCTCTCTCTCTCTCCCTCTAGGGTTCCGGTGAGCCCCTTCTTCTCTATCTCCGGCGGGTGTAGAAGGGGTCGGCCGAGGGGGAGGCAAGCAGGCCCGGCGGTGGGGATGGTGGTCGGGCGGCGCTTAGGGAGCCCTGTGACAGGTCCAAATTGGCTAGAGGGGGGTGAATAGCCTAATTTAAAAATCTACAAAACACTTAGGCAAACACTATTAGTATAACAATGGAGAAGCTTTTTGCGCTAGCCTAATAGTGTGTTGCAAGCCACTTAATCAACAATTCTACCTAATATTTCTAAGCCACACAAGCAACTAGAGCTAGTATCAAATGCGGAATAAAAACAGTCTAGCTCTAGCACAAGTATGAAATACAAGAGAGTATATGAGACAAGTGTGTACAATTGATAAACGAATCAAGCTAAAAACAATTGACTACACAAGGTATATGGCACAAGATATACAACAAGTGATAGTATCTATATGAATGGAATTGCTCAAAGTAAATACACAAAGTAAATGAGCTAGATAGAATGATTTCACCGAGCCTTCGGAATCGCCTAGTAGAGAGTCAATCACCGGTGAAATCCACTCGCGATGCCAATCACCAAGAATGCGAATATGAAGACCAATCACCAAGATATGAAAGCAATCACAATAAGCACATGAGACACCAAGATTTATCCCAAGGTTCACGTGCTTGCCGGCACGCTACTCCCCGTTGTGTCGACCAACACTAGGTGACCCGATGGCTAATTGGCACAAAGCCAAGCTCACAAAGAGCGCCACAAGAATCTACCGCTAGTGAGGTAGCTCAATGACACGAGCAATCCAATAAGGATGCCTCTTGCCTCTCCGACGAGGTGAGGATCCAAAAACCTTTCACAATCACGATCGGTGGTGGCCAAGAACAATCTCCTTCTCTTGCCAACAACACCACAACGCCTCCAAGCCGTCTAGGCACCGGCAAATGCCAAGAGTAACAAGCAACTCAAAGCCGATGCGAAGAACTAGTGCCACTAGATTGAACTCTTTTCAAATCACGCACTAGATCACTCAATCTCACTTGGTTTGATCAAATCAACTTGGGAGATGAGTTGGGAGGCTTGCCAAAGCTCACTAGTATGCTTAGGAATCAAGATGTGCAAGACAGAAACCAAGTGAGCCGGCCAAGCCCCTTAAATAGGCCACTCAAGTCGGCCTAGCCATTGGGCCAGAATCGGGGGCAACGGACGCGCCGATGCTTAATCATCGGACGCTGCCCCAGCGTCCGATGCTTTAGATGAAGCCACGTGTCCTCCGGATATGAAATCAGCCTGTTAGATCCCAACGGTCAAATTTCTTCGCGCCACGGTTAATGTGACATCGGACGCGCCGATGCCAGGCATCGGACGCTCTGATGCCATTGCTCCTTTCAGCTCTTTTCTGCGCCACATCGGACGCGTCGGCACCTTCACATCAGACGCTCAACCCCTGCGTCCGATGACCATGCAGAGAGGTTCCAGAGAGGGCCAAATCACATCGGACGCGTCTGATGGATCCGCATCGGACGCAGGCCAGCGTCCGATGCTCCCTGGAAATCAAGCTCGTGCCACGTCACCTGCATCGGACTCTGCAACAGTGATTCCTCAGCGTCCGTTGCCAGCGTCCGATGCTCCTTCAACATTTGTCAGAAACTAGGGTTTACCATCGGACGCTCAGCCCAGCGTTCGATGCCTCTCGGACCAGCGTCCGATGCTTCTGAACACACTACTTCTCTTCCGAAAAACGCTGAATCCTGCCTCGCAAGCTCGGCAGGAGGGAGAGGGACTATACACTAGTTTCTCCCACTTCTCCACAACTCCTTAACACCCCCTTATCCCAAAAGTGCCAACACCACCAAGTGTATATCATCATATGCAAGTGTGTTAGTATTTTGCAAAGCATTTTCCAAAGGGGTTTTGTTAGTCACTCACTAGGTCTATAGCATCGATATGTTAGAGAACACCTAGTGGCACTTGAACACCGCATAAGCCATGAATTATCTCCTCTTAATAGTACGGCTATGTATCCTAAATGTGATCACACTCGCTAAGTGTCTTGATCACCAAAACAAAGAGCCCTATAGGTTATACCTTTGCCTTCGGGCCTCTTTGCTACATCTCTTCTCTTCTTCTTGCGATTTCACCAAAGGTAGAGCACTTGGTCTCTTGAGTGCTTATGGCCATCACCATCCTCCATGGTTGCCACCTTGCTAGCTCCACCACTTGACTTGGTCTCAATCCTTTCTTATAAGCTACACACATGCTTAGCAATAGGATTAGACCAAATAGGTTTCATCAATTAGCCAAAACCAAACTAGGGCTTTCACCCTGGCGGCAGTGGAGGCGGCCGGGCCAGGAAGGGTCGGGGGAGCTCGTCGAAGATGGCGGCGATGGGAGGAAGGCGGTGGGGAGGGGAAGGAGAAGGCCGCGGCGACGAGCGGCGGCCGGCGATGGAGGGCGGGGGAGGGGATGTCGGGCGCCAGGAAGACGTCGTCCGGACGCACAAGACACGTCCGGACGCTAGCACTACCGTTTTATTTATTTACTACTTTGTTTTATATATCCTAATAACTTGTATGTACAGTGGAGTGTAGTATAAATATCTGTTCTAAGTAGCTATAATCAATTTTGAAGGATGGAATGTTATATTTCTTTATTAAAAAAACACCTTATTGAAATATATTGTAAAGAAAACTTGTTGAAACATATAGTGAGGTTGGTGTGAAAAAATAGAACCAAGTGGCTGTGTTTTTTCATGTCTTTGATTTGGCTTGCTTTCTAGAAAAAAAAAGTATTTCTAACTTAAATTAATGATGTTTCTGTGAAAGGGAATGTAGCCTAGAGGTTACAACTTACAAAAGTTTTAGTAGAAGCTTAGGTCATAGGTTCGACTGAGCGAATATTTTGGAATTTAACGACGTTGTGTTTTTATTGGTAGGCGATGTTCTCATCAATAGCGAAACATCTAGTTGTGTTTGATTAAATTTCTAAAAAGTGTTTTTGCTGAGCTGATTGAAAGGATCAAGATGCCCAAGAGGGGGGTGAATTGGGCTTTTCTAAAACTTCTTGCAAGAATAAAACCTATCAAGCCCCAATTAACCCCCTAGTGCCTAGAAGTGTGTTTCTCTTTATTCTACCGCACAAAAGACCAAGTCTATGCCACTCCTACTCTAGCAAAGCAATCCAATAGTGAATGAACAACAAGAGTAATGCGGAATTGAATTGCTTGAAAGTAAATGCGTAGGTAAAGGAGTAGAGATGACACGACGATCTTTTTGCCGAGGTATCGAGGTGTCGGCACACCCCCCTAGTCCTCGTTGGAGCACCCGCGCAAGGGTATCGCTCCCCCTTGATCCGCGCAAGGATCAAGTGCTCACTACGAGCTGATTCTTCGCCACTCCGGCCCGGTGAATCGCTCGCTACCGGTCACAACTTAGCTTGGGTCATCCACAATGCTTCGGATGATCACCAAGCTCTCCGATCGCCGCCAAGCCGTCTAGGTGATGCCGATCACCAAGAGTAACAAGCTAGAACTCTCACTTGACCAACACAAGGCCAAAGAGATGGATGGATGCACACTTGCTACTCAACTCTCACTAGGAGGTCACTAATTCTCTCAATTAGCTAATCTCTCAACCTCACTAGGGCTCTTGCTCTTTCTCACACTCACAATGTGTTTCTCAGCAAAGGAAAGTGGCAAGAACACTCAAATGGATGAAGGGAAGGAGTATAAATACTCCCCCAACCGGCCATCCAAAAGAGCACCAAATAGGGCTCTCTGCGGGGGCATCGGACGCTCCGATGCCTGGCATCGGACGCGCCGATGACCTCGACCAACGGTCGACTGTACCACCCTATCAGACTGGTTAAAGGGACATCAGACGTTGGGCAGCGTCCGATGCCACCACATCGGACACGTCCGATGTGGTTTTACCCTCTCTGGAACCTCTCTGCATGGCCATCGGACGCCGGCCCTCAGCGTCCGATGCCAACGTCCGATGCGGCCTCAAGTTCATGCGTACGTGAACAGTGGCACGGGCACGTCCGATGTGAACACATCGGCGCGTCCGATGCCACACACCAGACTAAACCCTAGTCGGGGTGAGCATCGGACACCTGGCCAGCGTCCGATGCCCATTACAAGGGCAGACTCAACTCGGATCGCGACGTGGCCTTAACGACTTTTGATCCTCTCGACTTAAGGCATCTCTCTGAGCTACCTAGGGCTATGAAATAACAAGTGTGCACCACACCTACCTCAATAGACTCATCTAGGTCAAGCTACTGATTCACGCTCCCCTTTATAGTACGGCCAAAGGAAAAACAAAGACCTAAGACTACCTAAGTGTCCTCCAACAGCATATGACACTTAGCCTAGTCTACCACCGTCTTCGTCGTCCGTCCTTTGAAAACCAAAAATGATATCCATTGCCAGGGGACATGAACTCCATATGCCCGTATCGTCACCATTACCGTGACCTAACTCAATCCTGTTTCTGCAAAACACACGTTAGTCACAGTAATCTTGTGTTTCATCCAATCACCAAAACCACTAGGGGCCAAGATGCGTTCAATCTCCCCCTTTTTGGTGATTGATGACAACACGAGATCGAGTATAGATAGAAGAGGTTTTTTAAATCATGACATGTATGAACTTGCAATGAATAAGAGAAAATGATTAGGGGCAAGCTCATACATATCATGCCATCATCCTGCACTCAACAAGTTAGAGTGAATAGCAAATGCAAGAGTAAAGAACTCGAATACATAACAAATGAGAATTAAGTGCAAGTAACTGAGTGAAATGGAATGACATGTCATATCATATATCACATAGTGAGCACAAACATGTCATGAGCACAAGTATATAACAAAGTATATAACAAACAAAGTGTCAAAAGATGTGATAAGTAAAGAGCGTATGAGAATGTAACACAACATAAGAAGTCAAATCCCTCTCACATCGCTCCCCCTATCACTATACTCATCCACTCTCCCCCTTTGGCATCAAGCGCCAAACTAAGCGTCGGAGGGCGGAGGTGGTGCAGACGAGCCAGGATCAGTCTCTGGAGTGCGCTAAGTAAACTCAAACTGCTGAAGGTACTCCTCAGAGTCGGAAGAAGTGGTGCCGGTAGCCTGCTGACCCTGTGAAGCTGGAAGTGGAGGAGAAGCGGTCTGGGTCGGCTCTGACGGCTCTGGCTGCTGGGCCTGCTCTGTCTGCTCTGAAGCCATCGCAGTCTCGGTAGCAGTGACAGCCTGAGTGTCAGAGTGCGGAAGCTCGTGTATCGGAGGAAGCTCAAGCTGCACTAACGTCGTGGTCTCTGACTGGACCGGCTCGGTCTTCTCGGAGGACGCTACAGAACTCGGAAGAGTCTCGGTAGTGGAAGTAACTGGAGTTGTAGACGTCCGGACTGGGTCCTGCAAATCTGGCGTGGGGAACCTAGTGAGCTCACTGAAGGTAGCTGACAGATCCCTAGTCACTGAAGTAGTCGTAGCGTAGAGGGACTCTGTCGGTCGCGGAGTTAATCCGGTACGCAGCAGACTGAAAAGCGGGGCCCCGCTTGGAGGAGTAGTGAAGCTCGTGAACTGAGAGGAGCTGGGGCCCGTGAGCGGCTGCGGAAATGGTGGTGGCGGTCCAAACTGCTGCTGCTGAGGAGGGACAGGAGGCTGCCACTGAAGCTGCTGCTGTGGTGGAGGCTGCTGCCACTGCCACTGAGGAGGTCCACTCGCAAGCCTCTCCATGAAGCTGAGAGTCTGCTGCTGCAGTGCCATCATCTGTCGTTGAAGTGCATCAGACATCTCTTGTGCCTGCTGCTGCGCTAGGGCCTAGGCCAGGGCCAACCTCTGCTGCTCCTGGGCGAGCCGCTGGACGTCCTGAGTAACTGTCCTCTGCTGCTCCTTCATCTGTGCGAGTATAGCAAGGAGCGCTGCGTCGAAGGAGGCAGTACCGCTGGTCCCGACCTGTGAGTCATGGGCACGTGGCTGAAAGTGAGGCGGGAGCTGGTAGTCCTCATCCGAGCTGTCAGTGGGGTCCTCGGCAACGAAAGTGTCCTCACCCTCTAACTCAGCAAGCTCCTGCTCGGCGAGGGCCTGGACTGTCTCGTCCTGCTCCTGAGCGGACTCGGGGACCTCTGGCCGCTGACGTGAACTGTATGGTGCCTCCTGCTACTGCCGGCAGTCCCGACTGTGTCCCAGAAGCTGACTCATATTGTAGGCGGGGAACACGGTCGCTGAGCCTGTAAGCGACTGGTCGGGGTGACTCCCAGTAGTGGCAGCTACCTTCCAGAGAATGAAGGAGATCCAGTGAGCATATGGTAGCTGCCGACGGGCCTTGATGCCCTCTGCCACAGTGTCCTCCATCTCACAGATGATCACATCCATGATATCAAACTCCCTATGCTGGATCAGGTAACTGAGGAGCCACAACTGAAGTCCGGAGATCGCCTCGCGGAACCCAACACGGGGCAGCAAGGTGCGTCGGAGCACCTCGTGGAGGATCTGGGCCGCAGGAGTGAGATCCTTCGGCGCACGGCTCGAACCCTCCCCGAAAGGCTCTCTGAAGTAGGGGCGCACCAGGTCGGTGGGTGGTTGCTCTCCGCCGTGAGGGCGCCTCGGTGGCTCTGTCTGATCGTAGCACAAGTCGTGAATCCGGGTCTGAGAGCGACGAAGTCCAAACCAATCCCGGATCTCAGACACAAACAGTCGGTAGTGCTCTCCACCAAAAGCAAACTCAAGGGTCTCTCTGTCAGGGTGAACCCAAAGTGACGCGTAGAACTGAAAGACCCAGTCCTCTATGTAGGAGCCAGACCGCCCCAACAGGTCTGAGAAGCCTGGTAAGTAAGTGAGGCTGGGGTGGAGCTGCTCGGAAGCTGTCACTAGGGCCTCCAGGGTGCAAACACGCTGAGAGCGAAGACTGATCCCAGCGTTCCTGTATCCGCGATAGAAGTCCTCCTGCAAGACAGTGAAGAACTCTGCCCCTGCCACTCCCTCGGGAACCACTGCTCAACTGGGACGAGCCGGAGTGCCTGTATATGGGAGCACGTGGCAGCCCGGAGGTCCAGTCGCGGTATCGGCGGGGGCGCACGCCTCGACGGAGCACGAGCTCCCCGCAGAGGGACATCGGGCCGGGGTGGCACCTCTGTCCTGCGACGGGATGACCGGCGCCTGGGCACCTCCTCTGGAACTGGCTCCTCTGCCTCTGCCTCTGGCTCAGCTGCCTCGGCCTCTGCCTGGCCCTGCTGCGAGCTCTGGGGCTCAACTCCAGGCGAGGTGAACGTGGTCCGGCGACCGGCGGCCATAATAGTGCCACGCGGTGAGCCGTGCCGACGCTCAACCTCCTCGATAGCTCTGCGCTGGTCTGGGGACAACTGATCCTCGATCCTGAGTCCGCCAGCACTGCCTCCCTGCTCTGCTCGCTCTGCTGCATCTGCCACTGTCTGTGCCTGTGCGGCCTCCCTGTCCTGACGACTGCGCTTCCGGCGCACGATTAGCTTCGCCTTCCCGGGTCTCTGTCCGGAAGGCGGGGGACAGGGAGGAGAGTCCTCGGGGCCACCACCGACGTTCTTGCAGCGCGGCATGGCTAACAAGAACAAGACACACTGCCTCTGAAAGAATCGACTGCCACTGAAAGATCTACTGACACTGAAAACAAGAGAGCAGCCCAACTGACACTGAAATCCCTGACAAAGAATCTCCCACTGTCACTGATCCTCTGGCGCTGTCACTCGCGAGGCTTGGCCTCGATCCGTACCCGCGGGCTTGGCCCCGGGTGAACTGACACTGCCAAGCTGTCAACTGAGCAAACCACTGACTCGCTGCAAGAGAAGAGGGGATATATATAAGAAATATATAGTCTAGAGACGAGAAATCCTATCGGAAGCAAAGCAGTCAAGATAAGAGGAGAGATTGGCTTTGCTACCTACGATCGACGAAACGAACACAATAGGAGGTGAGGATCGATGATCGGGCACCCACACGACACACCAAGGCGGACTGCAAAAGAATGGGTGGAAACAGGGGTTAAAACAATGGTGAACGGTCATGTAGACATTTTGGCGAACACCTGGAAGGCATGAGATGGAGAGGTGAACTGTGGTGCTCACTGTGGCAGGTAGACGAGCGAGAAGGAGTCGCCAGAGACGAGGACGGGCTCGGGGACGATGGAGAAACTCCGGCGAATCAAACACGGGCGTCGGCGAGGAGCTTCGGCGAGACCCGGCGGGTGGGGGAAACAGCGGAAAAGGGCGTCTCCGGCGGCGGGGCGCGGAGCGCGCGGGCGCGACGAGCGGCGGTGGAGACGGACACGACGGCCAGCGGCTTGGTCTTGGGAGAGTGGGGACGCGCCGGCGAGTACAAATTAGGGTTCGGGGCGGTGGCGAGCTCGGACGGACGGGATCGGGTCTGGGCGGCGCGAGGAGGAAGACAGGGAAGTATGACGCGTGGGTCCCAGATGTCAATAGAAGAACTTGTTGCGCCGCTTAAAGGAGCATCGGACGCGCCGGTGGGGAAGCGCCGGACGCTCCGATGCCCGTCCAGAGAGCTCCAGAAACGTCCATTTTGCATCGGACGCGTCCTATGCCTCGGCATCGGACGCTGGGCAGCGTCCGATGGGGCACCGGACACTCCGTTGGAAACACATCGGACGCGACGCCAACACTGTTCCAGCCGGGGCTGTGTACAGTGGGGGCATCGGACGCTGCGGCCAGCGTCCGATGCAGCGTCCGTTGCTGCAATTTGGACCGTTTCGAAGATTTCCGTTGCGGCTCCCTCTCCCAACCAAGTTCCAACTCAAATAAGAGCCAAATAAACACTAGTTGGAACCTAGTATGAGCATCCTCGCATAAGCCCTCAATTTTATAAATATTTTGCCATAGGCGATATATCATTTTTAGAGAAAATAGGCGATAAAAAATCCGAGGAGACAACATGTGGCCACCAAAACTAGGGGACTCAACCATTAGGAGCCTCAAATGCTCCCCCTAACGGTGGACGAACACAGCGGTTGCTCAAAACTTAACCAAAAATAAACGACCAAGCAACAACCATGCATATGCAATGCATTACGGAATTTGAATCTAGGTTGCTTGTCAAGTTTGCTCATGGGTAAGCTTCTTCACACGCTTTTTAGGGCGGTTATCTTAACCACGTCTGACAAGCCTATGTGCATAGCGTAATTGAAACATGGCATATTATACAATGCAATGCAAAGACAACCCCCTTTCACCTTTTGACAAAGTTACTTAGATCAAGCACATTAAGCTCACTTCGCAATCTACAAAGAGTGTTTTCATCTAGGGGTTTTGTGAAGATATCCGCCAATTGATCTTCAGTTCTAACTCCCTCTAAGGATATGTCTTTCTTTGAAACATTCTCTCTAAGAAAGTGATGGCGAATATCTATGTGCTTGGTGCGAGAGTGTTGAACCGGGTTGTTAGCAAGCTTAATCGCGCTCTCATTGTCACACAACGAAGGTACCCTTTCTAGAACTACACTGTAACACCTCTGGTGATTAATATGTAATTAACCTGACATGTCATGATCTTTAGTCATTAATCATTCTTGTCATGCATTAATGTTTGTCTAATGATTGCTTGCCTTTACCTTCCCTAAAGGTATTTTGTGTGTAGTGATTCCTTTTTCTAAAACCCTAAAAGCCCAAATCTTCCTATAAGGGCAAAATGGTAATTTCACCTCTGTGCCTAGCTTTGTGTAATTCTTGTGCAGTTTAGTGTCTTGAAGCTTTGTTGTGTTGTTCAAAAACCAAAATCAAAAACAGATTTCAATTTCCTTTTAAAAAAACCCTGATTTCCAAACCCTGGTTTTTACCCCTCTTTTATTAATTTAAAAACAATTCAAAATTTGGAGTTGGTCCAAAAAGCAAAGTTGTAGATCTGATCAAGAGAAAAAACTTTAGTATTTACAAATTTTCAAGTTTTTGTACAAAGTTTGAAGTAATTTCAAATTCATTCAAACTCCAGTTTTTGTCCCCTTTTTAGTTTTCAAAATTATTTCAAAAACTAATGAGTTTCAGAAAAAGTGTATAATAGCAAAGTTATAGGTTTGGACAAAAGGAACAACTTGCATGTTTACATATTTTCAACTTTCAATATAAAATCAAAAGTAATTTTGAATTTATTAAAATAAAAAAAGTGTCCCCTTTTCAAATTTCAAAGGTGATTCAAAAAATTTTTGGATTTTGAAAATGTTCATATTGACAAAGTTGTAGATCTCCTTTTTCTGCACAACTTTGGTGTTTTGAGTTTTTGCTGCTCAGTTCAAATTTTGGGAGTTATTTCAAAAATTTAGTTAGAGGGGAGGATGATGTCACTGCGCACGAACTTTAAAGCAGGGGGGCCCGGCCGCCGGCGGCGCAGCGCCGCCCACGCCAAGCCCGGCCGACCCGCGCCCGTGCCGCGCGCAGCCAGCGCTGGCGCTCGTCCTCCCGGCCCCTACCTCCGACCCGCCCGTTGCCTACCCCTCCCTCTTTCCCCTTCGGCCGCGGACAGCGGGCAGCTGCCGGCCGCCGGCAAGCCGCCGCGCCGCGCGCAAGCTTCCTGCCCACGTCGCGCCGCCCTACCTTGCTCCCTACCTCCGTTAGTGCCGCGCGAGCGCTCCTCACCCCTCGCTCGGACCCCCCAGCGCCACCCCGCGGCTATAAGAAGCCGCCGAGCTCCGCCATTGCCGCCACCACGGCACCCCGAGCCACCAGACCACCCCAGCGCCCGCCGAGCCCTCCACCGCCTTCGCCTTGAGCTCGCGAAGCTTCCCAGCCCCTCAATTTCACCTCTCCGCCCTCCTCTCGCCGGCGCAGGAGCTTCGTCCCCGACTCCGGCAAACGGCCGCGTTTCGGCTAAGCGAGAAATTCGCCGCCGTGAGTGCTTCTCTCTTTCCTCCGACCCCTGCCCTCTCTTCCTCACCTCAGCGCGCTCCTAACCGCACCCTCGGCGACCTCTTTTGGTGGACAGAGCCGCCGGACGCCGGTCGCCGCCGAAGAGATCCGCCACCACCGTCGGACTCCCTCCTCCGACCCTTGCACCGCCTCGCCGAGCCTCGCTCCTGACTCACGGTGAGCCCGCGAAGCTTCCCCCACCCTCCGCTTTCCCAGCGCAAGGCCCGAGCGGCCGGTCCGCCGTGCACCTCGCCTGAGATTCGCCCGAGCCCTCGGGGAAGATGCACAGTGCATTTTTCCTTTTTCAGTTTTAAATGAATAGTGTTCAGTTTTCATCTTTTTGTGTGATTTTCTGTATGGTTCCAAAAATTCTGAAAAATTCGTGGTAGACTCTTTATACCTTGAAGTATTTTATAAAAATATAAAACATGACTTTTCTGCAAGAATTTGAAAATGTAAAATCCCTCTTTTAATTAATAAATGGATGGTTTTGGATTTTTAGAAAATCATTTATAACTCCAAAAATCATGAGATAAATTTTTGTGAGTTGCCTATGCCATGTTTAGTCTCTGGTGAAATTTTGAAGTCTTTTGGAATAAGTTGATTTTTTGAGCATTTATTTTAATTGTAAATAGTGCCTTTTGTTAATTAATGACTGATTTTAATTGAGCACCTTAATGACCTCCAAAAATTATGAAATTTGTTTTGCCATCTTTTTATACCATAATAAACTTATGAGATTAATTTGGTAATTTGTGGAGCAACTTCATAAAATGACCTTTTTAAATAATTAGGAAAAATAGAAAATGAAGTAGGGTTGATGTTGTATGCCCTGTGATGTGACTTTTGGGATTGTTTGCTATTCATAGACCCCCACCCATTTGGTCTATGATGTTTGTGATGCCATGCATGATTTGTGTTTAGGTCGGATAAATGATGCTTAATAGGTTGATTAATTTTGCTTAGGGATAAAGATAAGTAACTTTATGTCCACACTAAGAAGTTACTTACGCGATGGAAAGTGTACTCTAGAATCAGTAGGTTTTGTCCTGCGTTTTAGCAAGCCTTTTGTTCATGTCAGCATCCTCATAAGCATACATCATTGCATCCGTATAGTGACCGAAGGAGAAAACGTCAAAGTCGAGGCAGTCGCTGACGAACCTACCCCCGAGGCGACCCCGAGCTCCGACACCTGCACTGCCGACCCCGAGCCTGTCCTCTTTGCTCTTCAAGGCAAGCCCCGGTGCATTTTAACCCTTCCTTGTTCTTATAAAAGTTTACCTAAAATGCCTTTGAGTTAAACTACTGCATTAGGTTATAGGAGTTGTGTGATGACCTATTGCCTGCATTATTTACCTCCACCGGCAAATACCCCGCCCTGTTTAAAAATTATTTGCGAAATGCTTAGTAACGCTATTCAATAGATTTGCAATAAAATACCAATTTCAAAAGTGCGATCACTTAAAGAATTTTTATGGGAATTTGGCTTTACTCCCCGACTGTTGGCTAAGTATCTAATCCGTACCTAGTCAACAGCGAGGAGAGGTTGTCTGAGCGTACGGTGCCGTCATGTTGTAGTCCGGGACTCAACAGTTGACACCGACCGAGACAGGGTTGAAAAACTGACAGGACTATTACGCTTGGGTGAGATATAACCGAGGTATAGTTCTGGCAGAAAAATTAGGGACCATCCGTATGGGGGCCTGCTGGTCAAGACTTGTAACTATTCACATACTTCGGAAAGCTCTGGCTCCGAGGACTCCTTGATTGGGACCGACAACCGCGCACTGGGAGTGGCGAGATGGCGGAAGTAGCTTGTACCCACGTGGTCGTCGTACCTGGATATGAGTGGTGTACTGTACTTCCGGGTGGCGTAGGACCGGTCCAATCTTGGAGGAATCGTGGAAGACGAGTTGACATATGCAAGCTTGGGTGCTACATATGCAGTGTGGATAGGGATCCTCAGCTGAGTATTATTTATCCGGATTAACGTTGCTCCTCGGTTATGGAGACTTGGTCACTGACTGTCAATGGAGAGTGGTTCTCAACTAGGAATGTTTTGAAAGGTAAAAAGAATCATGAGCAATGAAGAATTGAGAAATACTTGAACCTTTCCAAAAATAGAACAAGGTTTACAAAATGTTTTTTCTGCAAAATACTTGATCTTGCTTAAGCCTTACCTTGACTTCCTAAGCCTCTCATTCCTGAGTCTTCTTCCTTTTCTTTAGTCGGGTAAGTCTTGTAGAGTACCCCAGTACTCAGGGTTTGTTACCCATGCTGCAGGTATGACTGAGTCCCCGATGTGTCTTGCGCCCTGCTGCATGACCATCGTCCAGGAAGAGGCCGATGAGGCCGAAGAATAGTTGTACACCCTCGGGCTGGTTGATTACAAGTATCTTTATTTTGTTGTACTCCGCTACGCTGCCTATTTCTATTTCTAATTTCTATTATCCGAACTTGGTTTGTAATAACTGCACCTTTAATCTTATTTGGAAACTCAGTTTGTAAAACTAATGTTATTTAAGTCTTCCGCTCTGTATTCCGATGTTATTTGTAAAAGTATCCAGTGCTGTAACCGAAAGGTGAGATGATCCTGCGGACAATGGGCGCTGATGCGGCCCGGTGACGAACAGTCTTAATCACACAGAACATCAGTTCGGCTGTCAGTGGATGACAGGGACCGGTGGGCCATGGGATTAGGGCCGTTCTGCCACATACACCATAGTCTAAAAGGGTTTGTTTCATATAAAAGATTTATGCACAACAAGCACCCGCGGCTATGTATTCCGCCTCGGCGGTAGACAAGGCCACACTATTTTGCTTTTTCGAACTCCATGAAACTAGTGATCTCCCAAGCAAATGGCACCCTCCGGATGTGCTTTTTCTATCTACTTTGCAACCCGCGTAATCCGAATCGGAATACCCAACGAGTTGGAAGTTAGCTCCTTTGGGATACCAAAGGCCAATGCTTGGGGTGTGTTTTACGTACCTAAGGATTCTCTTCACGGCTATGAGATGTGATTCCCTAGGGTCGGCTTGAAAGCGAGCACACATGCACACACTAAACATGATGTCGGGCCTAGATGCGGTCAAATATAACAAGCTACCAATCATAGAACGGTAGAGAGTTTGATCAACCGGGTTACCTCCCACATCTAGGTCGAGATGTCCATTTGTTGGCATTGGAGTCTTGATAGGCTTGCAATCATCCATGTTGAAGCGCTTGAGGAGGTCTTTTGTATACTTCTCTTGAGATATGAAAGTCCCCTCCTTCAATTGCTTGACTTGGAAGCCTAGGAAGAATGTGAGCTCTCCAATCATGGACATTTCAAACTCCTTCGACATCAAGTCACCAAATTCCTTGCAATAAGCTTCATTTGTTGACCCGAAGATGATATCATCAACGTAGACTTGACAAATGAAGATATCTCCATCAAGCTTCTTGGTGAATAGTATGGTGTCGACCTTCCCAATGGTGAAACCCTTCTCAATGAGGAAGTCCCGAAGGCTTGCTCTTGGGGCTTGCTTGAGCCCATATAGCGCCTTGGACAACCTATAAACATGATTAGGATATCTAGGGTCTTCGAACCCGGGAGGTTGATCAACATAGACTAGTTCATTTATGAAGCCATTTAAAAATGCACTTTTCACATCCATTTGATATAGTTTAATGTCATGATGTGATGCATATGCAAGGAGGATACGAATGGCTTCGAGTCTTGCAACCGGTGCAAAGGTCTCTCCAAAATCCAAACCTTCAACTTGAGAGAACCCCTTTGCCACTAGTCTTGCCTTGTTTCTAACAACCTTGCCTTGATCATCTTGCTTTTTCCTAAACACCCATTTTGTTCCAATCACTCTTGCGCCTTTTGGTCGCTCTTCAAGTGTCGAAACTTGGTTGCGGGTGAAGTTGTTTATTTCTTCATGCATAGCATTCACCCAATCTGGATCACCTAGAGCTTCATCTACAATGGTAGGCTCAACAAGAGACACAAAGGAGTGATGTTCAATAAATAGAGCAAGTTTTTGAGATCGAGTCATTACACCCCTTGTTGGACTCCCTATGATAAGATCTTGAGGATGAGCTTGTAGTAGAGGAGTAGTCCTTCGATCAACCACTTGAGGGGCCGCTTGTGGAGCACCAACATCTTGAGTTTGTACCACCATTTGATCACGGGAGATATGAGTGTCTTCATTTGGATCTCTCCCATCTTTGTCATCATCAAGTGGTACATTTGATGAAGATGGCTTGTCAATGACTTGCACATCATCATCATCATCTTTAGGCTTGATAGCTCCAACTAGCATGTTCTTCATTGCTTCCCTCAATGGTTCATCACCTACATCATCAAGATTTTCATGCTCTCCTTGAGAGCCATTAGATTCATCGAATTCCACATCATATGTTTCTTCTACCATCCCGGTGGCATGGTTGAATACTCGATATGCTTTGGACTTCAATGAGCAACCAACGAGAAAACCAATATCACATCGGCGTTGGAACTTTCCTAGGTGTTGGCGCTTCTTGTAGATGTAGCATTTGCACCCAAACACTATAAAGAATGATACATCCAGCTTCTTGTTGTTGTGTAGCTCATAGGGGGTCTTGCCAAGGAGACGATGGGGGAACAACCGGTTTGATGCATAGCAAGCGGTGTTGATTGCTTCCGCCCAAAATCTTTCCGGTGTAGTGTACTCATCTAGCATTGTCCTTGCTAGGGTGATTAGTGTCCGGTTCTTCCTCTCAACGACCCCATTTTGTTGTGGTGTGTAGGTTGCGGAGACTTCATGCTTGATCCCAACTTCATCACAATATTCCTCAATGTGGGTGTTGTCGAACTCTCTTCCATTGTCACTTTTTATCTTTTTGATTTTCAAGTCAAACTCATTTTGGGCTCTCTTGGCAAACTTCTTGAATGAAGGGGTTGCTTCGGATTTGTCATGAAGAAAGAATACCCAAGTGTATCTTGAATAGTCATCAACAATCACTAGGCAATAGAGATTTCCACCCAAGCTAGCATATGTTGTTGGCCCAAATAGATCCATGTGAAGTAGCTCTAACTCTCTTGATGTTGATACAAAGGTGTCGAGGGACCGCAAAAGGGGTACCCCTAATCAGCGCAAAACAAATAAGTTAAACCTAGAACACCAATTAATAAGAAACCTTGCTAGACTAACCTTCCAAAAACCAACCCCTCGAGGCCCGTTACGCTGGCCCACCACCAGGGAGCCCGGGCTCACCAAAACCCAGCCGACCGCCTCGCGGCAACCTACCCCTCGAGCCCTGGCACGTAGGCCTCGAGCCCTCCACAGTCGTACACCGCTCCTCGAGACCCCACGCGGGGACCTCGAGCCTCTTTAGCACGACAGCCTATCCCTCGAGACACTTCACACCTCCTTCGAGCGGCGCCAGGCACTGGATGCTAATCTCACACTACGCATTTAATGCGTTCACCTACTCCGGTCACATCCTCTAGAACCCGACATGCGCCACAGTGAACCGGAGTAGGGGTCAAAACTCGTTTTCACCACAAGCATGGGCAAAAAGGCGCAAGTGCAACACTGTTGGGCCATACCCTACACTGTTGCACGTCCAAGCCACGTCTCGAGGCCCGGGCACCCGCTGTACGATCGGGTTTCCCGGGACTTGCCCATACCTGCGGGGACTCGAGCCCCCCCGTAGGTGCCACCTCGAGGCCAGTCCTGCGCCCCTCGAGCCCTGATCGCCTTCACGCTATTGGAGAACAGGTACCCCCAAGACCCGGAGGAACCATGGTGCCACCTCGAGGCCAGTCCTGCGCCCCTCGAGCCCTGATCGCCTTCACGCTATTGGAGAACAGGTACCCCCAAGACCCGGAGGAACCATGCCACGTCATGTACGTGCCGGGATGGGCGCTGCATGACCTCCATATCGCCACGTCTCCACGTCCGTGCCAGGGATGGAGGCCACGCTCCAAGGACGCTTCAACAGCAACCCCCACGCCGGCTACAACAACTCCGACAAGATAGAATTCCAACTCTTCACCGTATTGACATTGTACTTCCCTACTCCTGTGCAACCTTGTGCAACCCTGTGTAACCCTGGCCTCCTCTTGCTCTATAAAAGAGGACACCAGGGCCCTTCGCTCGTCCGGTTACACGACTCCACGAAACAGAGAAGTCTAGGTCCACACTCACACGGGTCAGCAACAACGCACTCACATACACGAGTCCGGACTCCGGTCCACGCTCTTCGAGCTTGTATTCGCCCCTGTACAAGCACTTAGGTGCAAGTAATACAAGAACATCCTCCCCCCGCTGGACGTAGGGCCTTCTTTGCCCGAACCAGGATAAATCCTTGTGTCATCTTGCATCACCATCCAGGAAGAGAGCACGCGATCATAATTACTAGTTGGTGTCATACCCCCGGGGTAGAAACACCGACAGTTGGCGCGCCAGGTAGGGGCCTTCGCGTGTCCGAGTCGATTTCTCGTTGTTTCCTGGATGGCTTCTTCCACTCCTTCGTTCTCTGCTGGTGTCGTCATCTGGTTTGGGAGCCTCGAGTTTCTGGCCACCGGCAGCGGCAACGAGCTGACCCTGCTCTCCACGGAGGGCTCGAGCAGAGGGCGTGTCACGCCACCCCACGCGGGAGGCGTGGCACGTCGCCCGCACCACCACGCGTCGCCACCTCGTGAGCGGCGCCGTCGTCACCATCGTCGCCAGGCACAGGCGCTGCCCGCGGCGTACACCCACTTTCCCGCGACCGGTGCAGGGTCCCCGAGGAGAAACCTGCCCGGTGCGCGACCGGAGACTTCTAGGGCGCGCGCGCTATCCCAGCGAGTTCGCGTTCGTCATGCGCACGGATCGGGAGCCCGGCCAGAGGCCCCCTAGCCATGCCCCGTCGACGCCACCTGGCTTCCTCCCGCACGGGGTGTGCCGCGCTCGATGCCAGCGGCTCCCGTTCGGCCTCAGCAACTCCGTTGTTGTCTACGCCCGCCACCTCGATGAGCGCCGTCAGGGCTGGGCGGCGGCAGAGCAGGAGGAACGTCCGGGCGTGCTCCTACGAGCCACCACCGACTTGGAGATCGTCTACCCCGCGCACGTCGACCGCGGCTTCTCACGAGTCGTCGAGCCACCCCGGCGAGCCAACTTCGGGGAGTGGTACCGCGAGCTGCAGTCCCGGCACGAGCCAGGGCGGCGCGGCATCAACAGCTCCAACTCCGACGAGTACGACTACCACGACCCTGACCTCTGGGATCCCACCAGGGAGTGCTTCCAGCTCGAGGGGGTCGTGGACGACGCCGAGGATGACGGCGACAACGACACCAGGCCGGCGCTCAACCTCGAAGAGCCCGGAGACGTGGCTGCGGCAGGCGGATCACGCGTTCAGGGGAGGAACGAACCCCCGGCACCGGCTCCACCATCTCAGCACAGCGACGACCGGGCGGCGCAGCTGTGGGAGGCCATCGCCAAGGCTGAGGAGGAACGACAACGCCTGCTGCAGCTTGAGAAAACTCTAGCACAGGAACCAGCCCAGCCTCGAGGCGCCGGTGTTCGTGGCCGCGCTCGAGAGGTCCACCGGCAGATCCTCGAGGACGGGGCACCAGCACGCCCCGAGGTGCATTTCCCGCGAGCCGGGTAGAACATGGTGGCGCCGACAATGCTGCTCCGTGATCTACCCGCCGTCTCCAACCCTGACGCCAGGCGCATGCTCGGGGAAATGAAGAACCTCCTCGAGACAGCCGCTGTGCAGCAGGCCGAGAGCTCGGCCTCGCAACGGCGCGAGGCGGCCTCGGGGAAGCCAGCAGACGCGCCCCGCAACGAGCGGGAGATGTCCGTCCACCAGCCGGACGCCCCTCGAGCCAGGCCGGTCCGGGAACGGATCGTCGACAACAGGCCACCTCGAGATGCCAATGACGCCCGCAACGACATCAACCGCCGGCGCAAGGACAAAGGGGCCGAGGAGCGTGGCTATAATGCCCATCGAGGAGGGCGTTACGACAGCGACGAGGACCGGCAAGCCCTCGAGCCCCCGGGCCCCAGGGTCTTCAGCCGGGCCATCCGCAGCTCAACCCTCCCCGACCGCTTTCGACCACCGACCAACATCGTGAAGTATGACGGGGAGGTCGAGCCCAAGCTATGGCTCTCTGACTTCCGCCTGGGTTGCCAACTGGGCGGGGCAAAGAGCGACGACCGCGTGATCATATGCCAGCTCCCACTCTACCTCTCGGACACCGCCCGTCGGTGGCTCGAGGGGCTCCTGCCGGATCGGATCCACGACTGGGCCGACCTAGTCAGGGTCTTCGATGGGAATTTCAAGGGGACCTGCGTGCGCCCAGGCAACCCCTGGGATCTACGACGTTGCAGGCAAATAGCAGATGAGCCCCTCCGCGACTTCGCTAGGCGATTCTCGAAGCAGCGCCTCGAGCTCCCCCACGTGCCTGATAAGGATGTCATCTCAGCGTTCCTCGCGGGCACGACATGCCAAGAGCTAGTTCATGAGCTAGGGCGCTACAGTCCCAGGATGGTCGAGGACCTGATGGATCGTGTCACCAGCTTTGCCTCAGGCGACGAGGTAGTGGGGGCCTTCTTTGGCCGCTCCACGGACAAAGGTAAGGCGGTGGCCGCGCCGGAGGGCTCGAGCAAGGGCAACGAGGTCAAGAACCGCGACAATAACAACAGCAGAAAGAAGAAAAACAAAGGCAAAGGTCAGAAGGTGAAGCGCGACGCCGACGACTACGACGATGAAGAAACGCTCGTGGGCGCCCTCGAGCACAAGAAGCCTCGAGGCCCCCCTGACGGGGCTGTCTTCGACACAATGCTCGAGGATCCCTGTCCTTATCACAAGGGTGCCGTGAATCACAAGTTGAAGGACTGCCGACTGTTGAAGGGCTTATACTCCAAGCTCAGCGACAAGACGGAAGATGCGCCTAAGGGCAAGGACAACAGTCAACATGACGACGGGGACGCGGACTTCCCCCCAGTGCGCGACTGCTTCATGATCTACGGGGGCCCGACCGTCGGGCTCTCGGCTCGAGAGAGAAAGAAGGAGCGCCGGGAGATCTTTGCACTCCGCCACGACGCCCCCCGGTACCTCGACTGGTCTGATGCGCTGATCACGTTCGACCGTGACGACCATCCGGATCATGTCGTAAATCCGAGAGCATACCCTCTTGTCGTCGACCCCGTCATCGTCGATGTACGGTTCTCCAAGGTGTTGATGGATGGGGGCTCGAGCCTCAACATCATATACCTCGAGACCCTCGACCTCCTGGGGATTTCGAGGGACCAGCTCCGACCCAGCATTGGGGGGTTCCACGAAGTCGTACCAGGGAAGAAGGCACACCCCCTCGGGCGCATCGACCTGCCTGTCTGCTTTGGCACGCCGGCCAACTTCCGCCGGGAGACGCTCACCTTCGAGGTGGTCAGGTTCCAAGGGACCTACCACGCCATCATCGGCAGGCCCGGCTATGCTAAGTTCATGGCGGTCCCCAACTACACGTACTTGAAGCTCAAGATGTCGGGGCCAAAAGGGGTCATCACCGTCGACACCTCCTACGAGCACGCGTACCACTGCGACGTGGAGTGCGTCGAGCGTGGGGAGGCAAACGTCCAACTCAACTCGCTCGAGGCCCTAGCTGCCCTGGCCACCGAGGAGGCCCCTGAAGCAAAGTGCCACGCTGGCACCTTCGAGCTGGCGGAGCACACCAAGTAGATACCCGTCGACCCGACCTCGACCAATGGCAAGACGCTGGCCATCAGCGCCAGCCTCGAGCCTAAATAGGAAGCAGTGCTCGTCGACTTTCTCCGCGCGAACATCGACATGTTTGCGTGGAGCCCCTCGGACATGCCAGGCATACCGAGGGGAGTTGCCGAGCACGCCTTGGAGATCCAGGCCGGGTCCAGACCGGTGAAGCAACGCCTGCGCCGCTTCGACGAGGAGAAGCGTAGGATCATCGGCGAGGAGGTGCACAAGCTTTTGGCGGCCGGGTTCATCAAGGAGGTATTTCACCCAGAGTGGCTAGCTAACCCTGTACTAGTTAGGAAAAAGAATGGAAAAATGCGGATGTGTGTAGACTACACTGGTCTGAATAAAGCATGTCCAAAAGTTCCATTTCCTTTACCTAGAATTGATCAGATTGTCGATTCCACTGCAGGGTGTGAAGTACTTTCGTTTCTCGATGCGTATTCCGGCTACCACCAGATTAGGATGAAAGAGTCCGACGAACTCGCCACCTCTTTTATTTCGCCTTTTGGTATGTATTGCTATGTTACAATGCCCTTCGGCCTTCGAAACGCCGGGGCAACGTATCAACGTTGTATGCAGCATATCTTTGGCGAACATATAGGCAAAACCGTCGAGGCCTACGTCGATGACATTGTGGTTAAGACCAAGGAAGTCGGGGACCTCATCAGCGATCTCGAGACCACGTTCGAGTGCCTCCGGGCCAAGAATGTGAAGCTCAACCCCGAGAAATGTGTCTTTGGTGTGCCCCGTGGCATGCTACTTGGCTACATTGTCTCACAACGGGGGATCGAGGCCAACCCCAAAAAAATCTCAGCAGTCACAAGGATGGGCCCAATTCAAGACCTCAAGGGCGTACAGAAAGTGACAGGCTGCCTAGCCGCTCTCAGCAGGTTCATCTCGAGGCTAGGGGAAAAA
Organism: Coix lacryma-jobi var. lacryma-jobi; assembly: GCA_009763385.1. Taxonomy (NCBI): domain Eukaryota; kingdom Viridiplantae; phylum Streptophyta; class Magnoliopsida; order Poales; family Poaceae; genus Coix; species Coix lacryma-jobi. The sequence continues at coordinate 139,069,209 of CM019828.1, forward strand.
GCGCTACCTCTCTACCGCCTGCTGAAGAAGACGGAACGCTTTGCGTGGACTGTCGAAGCCTAGGAGGCCCTAACCAAGTTGAAAGGGTTGCTGACTTCCGCGCTAATTCTCGTGCCACCACGACCAGCCCAGGGTGGCGATCCCCCCGAGCCTCTCCTCCTCTATGTGGCCGCAACCACCCAGGTGGTCAGCGCGGTCATAGCCGTCGAGATGCACGAGGTGGGTCACGCGCTACCAGTCCAACGGTCGGTGTACTTCGCCAGCGAGGTGCTCTCCGAGGCCAAAGTCCGGTACCCGCACATCCAGAAGCTGCTCTACGGCATCATCATCACGAGGCGCAAGCTCCAGCATTATTTTGTAACACCCCGGTGTTAAGCAATCCCTAAATGCATAATTTGGCATGGCATAAGCATAGCATCTCATCATTTCATGTGCATATGTTTGTTGAATGCTTAAGTCCTTGTTTGGTCTCTAGTGTAACCTTGTTATGCTTACTGTTTCTGACCAAGTGCCTTATAACAAAGTTGTAGATCTTGATGAGGGGAACAACTTTGCTTTAAAGCACTTTCTCAGAAAAAGCTTTTTAGTTAGGATTTCTTGCATTAGAAAAATGGTTTAGCACTAAATTTATTTTAAACAACAGAATTTGGACTGGAGCCTTAAGGATGATTTGTTCCTTACAAAATTCTAAGCAACTTTGCTGTTGGGACCTTTTCCTAGTTCGGTCTAGTTTAGAAGTTATAGAGCATCAAAGTTTGAAACAAAACCTCTTTAGTTTAACCCTAGTGGGCCCGGCTTGTCAGCCTCTCTCCCTTTCTTCCCGCGCGTGCGCCGCTCCCTCCGCGCCGACCGAGCCTGCCGCCGCCGCGAGACCGCCTCGCTGGCCGGCAAAACCACCGGCATCGCCGCCCGCGGTTTTGCGCCGCGTGCGCCATGTCACCCCCTCGCTCTCTGCAAGCTCGCCACGACGCCCCGGAGCTCGGTGCATGCCCGCCGCGTGGAGCTCGACGCCTGACGCCGCCGTGTCCGGTCGGGAGTTCCCCCGACGGGAACTGGCCAGGTGTAATACACCCAGGCACTTGTTCCTTTTGTCTTGTCCGCCTTGAGCTTGCAAGCCAGAAAGACCACTCCACTCCACTCCACCCACCTTCACAGAGCGAAGCGTCGCCGCCATTTCCGCCGCCGCCCGCCGAACCTCGGCGAGCGATTACTCGCTCCACCGCTCAGCGCCGCCCGATTCCTCCCGCCAGTTTCTCCGCCGTGACCTCCTTTTTCTCCGGCAAAGGTTGGTTTCACCTCTCTTCCTCTCTAGCTGCCGGAACAGCGGACGCCATCCGCAAGCTTCCGCCATGGCCGCCACCGTGACCTTCACGTGGACCGGTCATCTCCAGCCAAGCCATCCCAAACCGAGCCATGTTCTAGTCTTCTCTACCGCCGTAGTAGCTTAGAGTCAAATGGAGACCCCTCTCGCGCCCTGAGCTCGCCGGACCACGGGCCAGTCGCGCTGTGTCCGTCATGGACCGCCGCCGTGCATCGCGTCGGGCAATGCCGGGGATGCCGAAGCCTGGGAGTTGCTCCAATAGGTTGCTTAGGTCTTGCGTGGGCTAGTGCTAGCCTTGCCGAGTCGCAAGCCGCCGGGGAGAGTTCCGCCGCCGAGTCGCAGAGCCGCCGCTCCGCCATGGCCGCCGTCGAGCTTGCTCCGGTATCCCTTTGGCTCAGCCAGTTAGTCGGTCGTGTTCGTCTCGTAAACCCGCACCCAACGATGGTCTCAGTGTCGCCCGAAGAGTCGCTGTCGACGAGTTAGGGCCGGTCAACGACCACGGCGCCAAACTCCGCCGTTGACTGCCGAGCCTGGCCTCGCGCGGTAACGTGCCGAGCCTGGCCTCGGAAGCTTGGTCGCCCTGACCAGCGGGCCCCGACTGGCAGAAAAGGGTAGAGCCTGGTTGCCGTAGGCCTCGGTAAGTCGGATGAACCGAGCCTTCGCCTCGAGCCTCGGTCGAGTCGAGCCAAGTCAGTAAGCCTCGGTCGAGTCGAGCCAAGTCAGTAAGCCTCGGTCGAGTCGAGCCAAGTCAGTAAGCCTCGGTCGAGTCGAGCCAAGTCAGTTAGTCTCGGTTGAGTCAGTAGCCTCAGCTGAATAGGAGCCTCGGGCCTCGGGCGAATCGGAAAATTGTGTCTGAGCCTCGGGCCTCAGCCGAATCGCGCTGAACGTGCCGAAGCCTTCGTCTGAGCCTCGGGCGAGTCGCACCAGATGTGCCGAAGCCGAAGTCTTGAGCCTCGGCCGAAGTCTGTAGCGTATAGGTTTGAGTTTCCCTTTTTAGTGTGTTTTGCAGAATTCATGTAAAGGCTTCAAAAATTCGTGCAAGGCTCATTTTAAGTCCAAATCTTGTGAAACAAATTTTGTTGTGTTAAGCATGATTAGATCTACCTGTGAAGGATATTAATTGCATTATTGGTAATACTTTTATGTGTAGATTTATTTAAATTAGAAGAGTGCTGATAACTTGGAAAATGCATAACTAATCAAGTATGAGTCGGAAAAATGTGATTCCAGTTTTGTTAGGTTTGTATGGATGAGTAGCTTCAGAGAAAAATATAAGATGAGGTTGCTTTGTGAAATACTTTAGCAGTAGTAATTAAAATGGTTAAATGTTGTTTCTTGTTTATTTTGTAGTAGTTAAAATATGAGGAATATGAACCTGAGAATTTAAGCACATTGCTCTTATGCTAGGAAGTCCAGTAGGAAAATAAGAAATCTGTTGTTTGACACCTGTTGCTAGGGTGAGTAGTTCAAAGCACCTGTTCATGATAGGATTTGTCTTTTTCATAGGGGATAGAGTCTAGGTCCAAATGGGATGAAATTTGGACAGAGGATTAAATTAAGTATTATTAATCTCCAGTAATTTTTATAGATTTTTTTATGAAGCTGCCTAGGATAGGTTACTGTTATAGGCCTAATTAACTAGATTTAATTCTACAAATATTAGAGGGTAATAAACCCGTTAAGCAACTTTGATGTGGTGACAACAAGACTTAGTAAGTAGCGGTAGATGACATGTGCTTATCGCCTGAGTTGTTACTCCATGTTGCATCACTGTGCATCCCATGTGCATTCATGTTATTCATTCATGTACCGCATCATGCAGGGTCGGTAGTCGAAGCCCAAGACACGCCGGAGGAGCAGCGTCAGGAGGAGACAACCGAGGAGGGGATCCCGGAAGGAGACGCTGAGGACCTGCCGGAGTGCCGTGATCACCGCCCCGCCGACTTCGAGCGAGGCAAGCCCCGGAGCATTTTTTCTCCTACGGTTTGCAAATTACCGTTTACAAGTTAACCTGATATGATTGTTGCATTAGGTCATAGGAGTTGTGTGATACCGTTGCTGCATTGATTAATTATCCTTGTCCACCTGCAAATATTATCTTGTGATCCCTGTTAGGTCTAGGCTCGAATTATATGCTTAGCCCTGCTTAGACCGGTAAAAGTCGGGTGATTTCCTGTCTCCCGCATATAGGTGGATACTAAACATGTTTAGCCTCGTGCTATCGTGGAATATAACCATGTGATAATTAATTGGAGACCGGGCGGGATGTAGGAGCAGCAGGACATGGGTTCTGTGTGCTAGTAGTCTCCCGTCTGTGTCGATTAGGACCCGACGAAGGCACACCTCAGTCATTTTGAACGCGTCAATCACTTAACGGAGTAGGTCGGAGTACCTCCCGTGAAGCCGAGTAAGGTGTTTCGAGCCGGTGATGGAGACGTTGACGCCTAACACCCAGGGCCTTACATGTACCGTGGGCAACTATTCTGATCGACCTGGCATGGTCCGAGGGCAGGCAGGGCCTGATCGACCTGGCATGACCGTGGGCAGTTAATAGCTTGAGCGACCTGGCATTGAGATAACCCTCGGTGTAGAAGGGTCCATGGCCGTCCCGCGATTTGGGTTCTCGAACCTCCTGAGTGGTCGCCAATGGCCGCCTGGCAGGGTGTGTCGGGCGAGTGTGCGACATTTTGTCCCCAGCTGGTAGGAATCGATTATAATCGCCATCGCTCCTGGTTAGTGAGTAACTTGACTGAGCATGTGTTACCGTAGTAATATATGGAATTAATGATGGTTAAGGTTGGTGAATCTGAAAGGCTATTGATGAAATAGTCACTCTTGCTTGAATAAGTAGTCAAGTGTTTGCTCTAGATCAGGTGCAAATCTAGATAATCAGGCTGATTACCTAAAAGTGATTGCTAATGCTCGAATAAGGAATTCTTAATAATAAAATGCTTTTATGCAAAAGGTAAGTGTGGCCAACCTCAGATACAGCCTTGCATAATCCTTGGTGTCAATTATTTCTGGTTTATGACGGGTAAGTCTAGCTGAGTACCTTCTCGTACTCAGGGTGCTATCCCTTGTTGTTGCAGATGGGCAGTGTTTCTTCGGCTACTGCGAGAACTGTCTGTATCCCGTCGAGGGCAGTGACTAGACCATGGGCATGGTCAATCCTTATCTTTCCTGATGCTTTTGTGGACAGATCAGGCATATGGCACCGTATTGTGAACTAAGGACTTGTGTTTCAAAACTATGTTGCTTCCGCTTGAATTCAAAACTATGGTTTGTAATAACTATCGATCTCCGATGTATTTGAACTATGTGCGAACTGAATATACCTTGTGGGCATGTACGCTAATCTATTACGATCTTGGTTAAAGTTGAATGACTTGAAATCCTTCGAGATTTCCGGACTACCGGGTTTGTACGAGCTTAGGTACTTGTAGTCTCTGTGAAAGCAGCGATTCGGTGCTTAATCTGGTGCAAATTGGTCGGTTCTGTGACAGCTGGCATCGGAGCGTGGTTAGCGTTACTGTTCACAAGCGTATTTGAAAAACCGTATTTTCAATTAAAAATTTCCTATTTGACAAGAACTTATAGCTATATTAGGATTTGAAAAACCTTTTTGACCAAGAGTAAGGTGTGCCATTGATCAAGTCCTTATGCCCAACAGGAACTTAGGTGGCTATTTAAGTACTAACTTTGGGGGTCGTGCATCATACTTATTTTCTGTTTATTCTGTCGTCCATACGGCAAGGGTGAAATTGTATGGATGCTATTCCTCGGAATAGTAATGTATGGATCAATTGCCTCTACGCTAAAGGTAATGAGAGTTGTGAGAGCATGATTGGACAACCGCCAATCTAGGGAAAGTGCTTATATGATACTGACGCGTATACCTGTTCCACACAAGTATATGTGAAAGTATTGATTGTGGGAGTAATAATTTATGATGGGTGCATATACTGCTTACGTGTATACCGGGTGTACACCTAAGAGAGTATTAGATTTAAATTTCAGCAGTGCATGATATTCATACTGTGGGAAGGGCTGAAATGGTTTCTTCTGCAGGTACGCTAACTTGCGAACGTGTAGTACGTATAGTTAACGCTATGAGTGAACGTGTATGCCACCGTCTAGCCGATAGATTGTTAGGCAGTGAGGACGTATGTTACGCTCATGCATCATGATCATACAACTTTGCATTAATCTTACTTCCTTCCTTATGGTTTCCGTCCCGTTTTTCTAATAAAAGTTGTTTTCAACTAATTAAAAACTGTGTGGATAAACTTCTTACAGATGGCACGCACCAAGCGCACTGCTCGCAAGTCCACGGGAGGCAAGAGGCCTAACTACATGCTGGGGCCATGGACTGATGAGGGATCAGAGGACTTTCTAGAGGAGTTTGGGATGCCCACTATTCTTTGGAGAGTTCTGCACCTGGTGGGATATCAGGAGGGCCAGGAGCCACAGTACGACTGGCACCGTGTGCAGTTGTCAGAGGATCGCCACGTGTACACGGTGGAGGTCGACGTGCCTAGCCGTGAGGACCAGGATCACGTCTGGTGCCGTCGGGTGTTTGCCTTGCAGGGGAGGACCCCCTGGGATGCAGCCAACCAGGTTGCTTATACCGCTCTTCGGGACATCATGGAGGACCATCCGGAGGTGGTTGCCCAGGCTACTGCTAGTATCTTCCCGACGACAGACCCTTACCAGGCAGTGTGGCGTCAGTCAGGCGCTACCGTACTTGAGGCTAGCTCTCTTGAGAGGGAGCATTGTGCTGGACCAGCAGGGAGTGCTATGGCTGCTCTGATGGCTACTTATGGCTGTTTATCCCGCAGCTATGAGCAGTTGGACCATGTTCTTAGCGAGGAGATTGCAGCGCAGCATCGCCGTCAGCAGGAGCACACTACAGAGATAGACCTCCTCACTACACAGCTAGCTCAGTTGACAGTAGAGAGAGACCAGGCACTTCAGAGGGAGCAGGAGACTGCTCATCAGCTTGCCATTCAGCAAGGGTCGACTACTTTCTTGGCCTCGGTCATGAGGGAGACTGAGGAGGCGCTTCGAGGAGTTTGTGTTGAGGGCATTCGTGTTTCAGAGGAGAACAGGTTGCTGAGGTTGCGAGTGGGAGACCTGGAGCTCCAACTCCATCACTTGGAGGACTACAACGATCGTCTGCACGAGGAGATCCACCGTAGGGAGAATGAGAGGAACCCCATCTTTCCCCAGGAGGATCCGGAGCCGAGTAGTTCTTCTAGTAGTTCTTCAGATATGTCTAGTGAGGACGGTGACGTTGGTGAGATCGCTAGAGAGTAGTCTAGATCGTATGCTTAGCACCTAGAGATCTTTTGCGTATGTTGGCACGCCCGATCTTTTGTTGTTATGGGCTGGATGTAAGCATGAGTATGGACCTAGGTGATGTGGTGTAAGACCTTGAAAAGTCCCATATGTTTGGGCAAGACTATGGATGTTATGTTATCTATTGCATGATGTGTTAAGCGATCTTATTATGTGTTGATGCGATGTGGATCGAAATTATTATTCCTCTGTAATTGTTTGGTGAATTTGTTTCCGAATAATTCCAGTGGGTATGATTTATTGTTCTCTACAATGTTGCAACTTCGCCTAATGGTCACTTATTGTCGTGTATGCAGATGACAACAACTCGTAGTGGAGCAGGGGGTAGTGGGGGAAATGAGGACCCCAGAAAACCGCAATCCACCACCTCCTCCACCACCAACGGCTGAGCAACTTTTTGCTCAATTTCTTGGAAGCAGCGCAACATCGAAGCTTTGCTGAGGGAGAACTTGGCGCAGGGACATCAACGCCCTGAGCCAACCAATATAGTTCTTTCAAGGATTTCCTGGATACTAAACCGCCTATCTTCAAGGAAGCTATAGAACCGTTGGAGGCAGAAGAATGGCTGCATACTCTGGAGCAGAAGTTCCGTTTGCTTAGGCTCACAGAGGAGCTTAAAGCAGAATATGCCGCACACGTTGCAGGGACCAGCCGGGATTTGGTGGGGACATCATCGTACCACCTATCCTGCCAATGTTCCTATCACTTGGAGAGTGTTTACTGCTGCCGTTCGAGGTCATTTCATTCCGCCGGGCTTGACCCAGATGAAGTGGCAGAGTTCATGAATCTGACTCAAGGGACTCGGTCTATCACAGAGTATCATCATCTGTTCAACTCGTTGGCTCGCTATATCCCAGACTTCGTTGACACAGATGCCAAGAAGATTGCTAGTTTCAAGAGAGGCTTGAACACTAAGATGGGAAAGTCAGTGGGTACGTCTTCTCGTACCAATTTCAATGACTTCTTAAGTGACTGTCTGATTCAAGAGAATCATAACAACAAGCATGCTGCTAGCAAGGCCCGGAAGAGAACCTTTGAATCAGGATCATCACAACCCAGAGGACCACCAGCTCAGCGAAATCAGTATCGACCACCAGCGCCGGGGGCACGTTTTAGGCCGCCACAGAAGAGGAATCAGCCACAAGCTCAGCGCAATCAGAAGCCATACAAGATAGCTGCCGCTCAGGCTCGTGGAGGTCAAGGCAGTTCTTCAGGAAATAAACCTATAGTTCGGGGACCATGCTACAACTGCAACCAAGAGGGGCACTTCGCAAGATATTGTCCCTACCCAAAGAAGCAACAGGCCAATTACCCCGCACGCCTGCACAACATGACCGCTGAAGAAGCTCGTGCTGGAGAGCCCGTGACTGCTGGTATGTGCCTTGTTAATCATCATCCTGCAGTCGTTTTGTTTGATACTGGATCATCGCATTCGTTCATGAGTAAAGCATTTGCACAAAAGCATGATCAAGAGGTGTCTGAAATGGATTATGGGTTTCGCGTAAGCTCTGTGGGGAGTAGTGTGTTGTCTAGGCAGATGGTACGTGATGCAACCATCGACATCGGAGGGCATAAGTTTGGGGCTAATTTAGTAGTTTTGCCAGGGCTCAGTATGGACGTAGTCCTAGGAATGAGTTGGATGAGTATGTGGAAAGCAGTGTTAGACACTGCAGATAGGACTCTTACCTTGACCGATCCAAGGAGGAACAACAAGTTACGTATCTCTCTTCCTCGAGGGGCTGATTTTGTTGATCTATCTTGCACCTTATCTATAGAGGACCTGTCAAAAATTCCAGTTGTTCGGGATTTCCCAGACGTCTTTCCAGATGAGTTGCCGGGTTTACCGCCCAAGCGGGCTGTAGAGTTTACCATTGAGTTGTTACCAGGGACTGCACCGATCTCGAGAAGACCTTATCGTATGCCGCCCAATGAATTAGCCGAACTCAAGACTCAGATTAAGGAACTTTTGGACAAGGGTTTCATTCAACCTAGTGTGTCAGAGTGGGGATGTCCAGCCTTGTTTGTTAAGAAGAAGGACAAATCCTTGAGAATGTGTGTGGATTATCGACCGCTTAATGCCGTGACCGTTAAGAATAAATATCCGTTGCCACGGATAGATATTTTGTTTGACCAGTTATCCAGAGCCAAAGTTTTCTCCAAGATCGATTTGAGATCCGGTTATCATCAAATTAGAATCCGACCACAAGATTCCAAAGACTGCTTTTTCCACCAGATATGGCCTATACGAGTATTTAGTCATGTCTTTTGGATTGACAAATGCTCCGGCTTACTTTATGAGTTTAATGAACTCGGTATTCATGCCAGAGCTAGATAAGTTTGTAGTGGTATTCATTGATGACATTTTGGTTATTCGGAGAACCCGGACGACCATGCAGAACATTTGAGGATCGTTTTGACAAGGCTACGAGAGCATAAACTTTATGCTAAGTTTAGCAAATGTGAATTTTGGATGAAGCAAGTACAATTCCTTGGTCACATCCTGTCGGAGAAAGGAATCTCTGTGGACCCTAGCAAGTACAAGAAGTAATGGATTGGGAAGCTCCAACTTCAGTTGGGGAGATTCGGAGTTTTCTCGGTTTAGCAGGGTATTACCGTCGTTTCATTCCCGATTTCTCCAAATTGCCAACCCATGACAAGTTTGCTTCAGAAGGATCAGAAGTTTGAGTGGACAGAGAAGTGTGAAACAGCTTTCTGTACCTTGCGGAAACTGTTAACCACTGCCCCTGTCTTAGCTCAACCAGATATCGAGAAGCCGTTTGATGTCTTCTGCGACGCATCAAAAGTCGGTTTAGGGTGTGTTCTTATGCAAGAAGGCAGAGTGATTGCTTATGCTTCACGACAGTTGAGAAAGCATGAGATAAATTATCCTACGCATGATTTGGAATTAGCTGCTGTGGTGCACGCTCTGAAGATCTGGAGGCACTATTTACTAGGAAATGTCTGCAATATGTACACTGATCATAAGAGTCTCAAGTATATCTTCACTCAACCGGAGTTGAATATGAGGCAGAGAAGATGGCTTGAATTGATTAAGGATTACAATTTGCAGATACATTATCACCCTGGAAAAGCAAATGTGGTTGCTGATGCTCTGAGTCGGAAGTCGCATTGTAATAACTTAAGGTTACAACCAGAGGACGAGTTTAGTCTCGTACACCCTGTGATCCTGCGTCACATCGAGCTGCAGAGCACCTTAGTTGACCAGATTCTAGAAGGGCAGAAAACAGACAAGGGAATCTATCATATCAAGAAAAGCTAAGGGCTGCCACTGAACCCGTAAACATTTCCGAGTTGATGATAAGGGAGTGTTATGGTTTGATAATCGCCTAGTGGTACCCAAGAATAGGGAACTGAAAAATCAGATCATGGACGAGGCTCACCTTTCTAAATTGTCTATCCATCCCGGGAGCACTAAGATGTATCAAGATTTGCGTCCAAGATTTTGGTGGACCAAAATGAAGAAGGAAATTGCCGCATATGTAGCCAGATGCGACACGTGTTGTCGGGTGAAGGCTATTCACCTGAAGCCAGCCGGAACACTTCAACCTTTATCAATACCTGAATGGAAGTGGGAAGTGAGTATGGACTTTATCACCGGTTTGCCTACCACTCAGAAGGGAAACGATTCGATTTGGGTAATTGTAGATCGTCTCACCAAGACCGCTCATTTTATACCAGTTAAAACTTGTTATCGAGCACCGGACTATGCAGAGATCTATGTCAATCAGATTGTACGATTACATGGTATACCCAAGGTCATAGTTTCGGATCGTGGAACGCAGTTTACTGCACCTTTCTGGGAGAAACTGCAAAAAGAGTTAGGTACTAAGTTAATCCATAGCTCAGCTTACCATCCTCAGACATCAGGGCAAACGGAAAGGGTAATCAGATTTTAGAGGATATGTTAAGAGCCTGTGTAATTTCAGCAAAGGATCTTGGGAGAAGTGGTTGCCATTAGCAGAATTTGCTTACAACAATAGTTATCAAGAAAGCATTCAGATGGCACCTTTTGAAGCTCTGTATGGCAGAAGATGCAGAACACCAGTAAGTTGGGTTGAACCAGGAGAACGTCGTTACTATGGAAATGATTTTGTCAAGGAAGCAGAAGAACAAGTTAGAATAATCCAACAACATAGCCGCTGCACAGTCTCGACAGAAGAGCTATGCCGATAAGCGAAAAGACCGCTTGAATTCAAAGTAGGTGACTATGTGTATTTGAAAGTATCACCCATGAAAGGAGTTAAACGTTTTGGCGTGAAAAGAAAATTAGCGCCAAGGTTTGTGGGACCCTACAGGATAATGGAAAGGAGGGAAAAGTGGCTTATCAACTACAGTTACCTGAACATTTGAAGGCTATATTCCCTGTATTCCATGTGTCACAATTAAAGAAATGTCTTCGAGTTCCAGAAGAGGAAGTACAACCGCCAACATCAAGTTACAATCCGACCTCACTTACTCAGTAGAGCCGCACCGAGTGCTTGATGAAAAAGAAAGGATAACTCGCGGAAGAATAGTGAAGCAGTACAAGGTATCTTGGAGTGAGCAAGATGATCGAGATGCCACTTGGGAAACAGAAGACTATCTAAGAGAAGTATATCCCCACTTCTTTAAGAAATGGTTAGTAACTTAAATCTCGGGACGAGATTCCTTTAAGGAGGGGAGGGCTGTAACACCCCGGTGTTAAGCAATCCCTAAATGCATAATTTGGCATGGCATAAGCATAGCATCTCATCATTTCATGTGCATATGTTTGTTGAATGCTTAAGTCCTTGTTTGGTCTCTAGTGTAACCTTGTTATGCTTACTGTTTCTGACCAAGTGCCTTATAACAAAGTTGTAGATCTTGATGAGGGGAACAACTTTGCTTTAAAGCACTTTCTCAGAAAAAGCTTTTTAGTTAGGATTTCTTGCATTAGAAAAATGGTTTAGCACTAAATTTCTTTTAAACAACAGAATTTGGACTGGAGCCTTAAGGATGATTTGTTCCTTACAAAATTCTAAGCAACTTTGCTGTTGGGACCTTTTCCTAGTTCGGTCTAGTTTAGAAGTTATAGAGCATCAAAGTTTGAAACAACCTCTTTAGTTTAACTAGTGGCCCGCTTGTCAGCCTCTCTCCCTTTCTTCCCGCGCGTGCGCCGCTCCCTCCGCGCCGACCGAGCCTGCCGCCGCCGCGAGACCGCCTCGCTGGCCGGCAAAACCACCGGCATCGCCGCCCGCGGTTTTGCGCCGCGTGCGCCATGTCACCCCCTCGCTCTCTGCAAGCTCGCCACGACGCCCCGGAGCTCGTGCATGCCCGCCGCGTGGAGCTCGACGCCTGACGCCGCCGCGTCCGGTCGGGAGTTCCCCCGACGGGAACTGGCCAGGTGTAATACACCCAGGCACTTGTTCCTTTTGTCTTGTCCGCCTTGAGCTTGCAAGCCAGAAGACCACTCCACTCCACTCCACCACTCCACCCACTTCACAGAGCGAAGCGCCGCCGCCATTTCCGCCGCCGCCCGCCGAACCTCGGCGAGCGATTACTCGCTCCACCGCTCAGCGCCGCCCGATTCCTCCCGCCAGTTTCTCCGCCGTGACCTCCTTTTTCTCCGGCAAAGGTTGGTTTCACCTCTCTTCCTCTCTAGCTGCCGGAACAGCGGACGCCATCCGCAAGCTTCCGCCATGGCCGCCACCGTGACCTTCACGTGGACCGGTCATCTCCGGCCAAGCCATCCCAAACCGAGCCATGTTCTAGTCTTCTCTACCGCCGTAGTAGCTTAGAGTCAAATGGAGACCCCTCTCGCGCCCTGAGCTCGCCGGACCACGGCCAGTCGCGCTGTGTCCGTCATGGACCGCCGCCGTGCATCGCGCGGGCAATGCCGGGGATGCCGAAGCCTGGGAGTTGCTCCAATAGGTTGCTTAGGTCTTCTTGCGTGGGCTAGTGCTAGCCTTGCCGAGTCGCAAGCCGCCGGGGAGAGTTCCGCCGCCGAGTCGCAGAGCCGCCGCTCCGCCATGGCCGCCGTCGAGCTTGCTCCGGTATCCCTCTGGCTCAGCCAGTTAGTCGGTCGTGTTCGTCTCGTAAACCCACCCAACGATGGTCTCAGTGTCGCCCGAAGTGTCGCCGTCGACGAGTTAGGGCCGGTCAACGACCACGGCGCCAAACTCCGCCGTTGACTGCCGAGCCTGGCCTCGCGCGGTAACGTGCCGAGCCTGGCCTCGGAAGCTTGGTCGCCCTGACCAGCGGGCCCCGACTGGCAGAAAAGGGTGAGCCTGTTTGCCGTAGGCCTCGTAAGGTTCGGATCGAACCGAGCCTTTCGCCTCGAGCCCCTCGGTCGAGCGATCCAAGTCGGGAGTCGAGCCAGTCAGTAAGCCTCGGTCGAGTCGAGCCAAGTCAGTAAGCCTCGGTCGAGTCGAGCCAAGTCAGTAAGCCTCGGTCGAGTCGAGCCAAGTCAGTTAGTCTCGGTTGAGTCAGTAGCCTCAGCTGAATAGGAGCCTCGGGCCTCGGGCGAATCGGAAAATTGTGTCTGAGCCTCGGGCCTCAGCCGAATCGCGCTGAACGTGCCGAAGCCTTCGTCTGAGCCTCGGGCGAGTCGCACCAGATGTGCCGAAGCCGTGTCTTGAGCCTCGGCCGAAGTCTGTAGCGTATAGGTTGAGTTTCCCTTTTTAGTGTGTTTTGCAGAATTCATGTAAAGGCTTCAAAAATTCGTGCAAGGCTCATTTTAAGTCCAAATCTTGTGAAACAAATTTTGTTGTGTTAAGCATGATTAGATCTACCTGTGAAGGATGTTAATTGCATTGTTGGTAATACTTTTATGTGTAGATATTTAAATTAGAAGAGTGCTGATAACTTGGAAAATGCATAACTAATCAAGTATGAGTCGGAAAAAAATGATTCCAGTTTTGTTAGGTTTGTATGGATGAGTAGCTTCAGAGAAAAATATAAGATGAGGTTGCTTTGTGAAATACTTTAGCAGTAGTAATTAAAATGGTTAAATGCTGTTTCTTGTTTATTTTGTAGTTAAAATATGAGGAATATGAACCTGAGAATTTAAGCACATTGCTCTTATGCTAGGAAGTCCAGTAGGAAAATAAGAAATCTGTTGTTTGACACCTGTTGCTAGGGTGAGTAGTTCAAAGCACCTGTTCATGATAGATTTGTCTTTTTCATAGGGGATAGAGTCTAGGTCCAAATGGGATGAAATTTGGACAGAGGATTAGATTAAGTATTATTAATCTCCAGTAATTTTTATAGATTTTTTATGAAGCTGCCTAGGATAGGTTACTGTTATAGGCCTAATTAACTAGATTTAATTCTACAAATATTAGAGGGTAATAAACCCGTTAAGCAACTTTGATGTGGTGACAACAAGACTTAGTAAGTAGAAATAAGAGTAGTAGATGACATGTGCTTATCTCCTGAGTTGTTACTCCATGTTGCATCACTGTGCATCCCATGTGCATTCATGTTATTCATTCATGTACCGCATCATGCAGGGTCGGTAGTCGAAGCCCAAGACACGCCGGAGGAGCAGCGTCAGGAGGAGACAACCGAGGAGGGGATCCCGGAAGGAGACGCTGAGGACCTGCCGGAGTGCCGTGATCACCGCCCCGCCGACTTCGAGCGAGGCAAGCCCCGGAGCATTTTTCTCCTACGGTTTGCAAATTACCGTTTACAAGTTAACCTGATATGATTGTTGCATTAGGTCATAGGAGTTGTGTGATACCGTTGCTGCATTGATTATTATCCTTGTCCACCTGCAAATATTATCTTGTGATCCCTGTTAGGTCTAGGCTCGATTATATGCTTAGCCCTGCTTAGACCGGTAAAGTCGGGTGATTTCCTGTCTCCCGCATATAGGTGGATACTAAACATGTTTAGCCTCGTGCTATCGTGGAATATAACCATGTGATAATTAATGGAGACCGGGCGGGATGTAGGAGCAGCAGGACATGGGTTCTGTGTGCTAGTAGTCTCCCGTCTGTGTCGATTAGGACCCGACGAAGGCACACCTCAGTCATTTTGAACGCGTCAATCACTTAACGGAGTAGGTCGGAGTACCTCCCGTGAAGCCGAGTAAGGTGTTTCGAGCCGGTGATGGAGACGTTGACGCCTAACACCCAGGGCCTTACATGTACCGTGGGCAACTATTCTGATCGACCTGGCATGGTCCGAGGGCAGGCAGGGCCTGATCGACCTGGCATGACCGTGGGCAGTTAATAGCTTGAGCGACCTGGCATTGAGATAACCCTCGGTGTAGAAGGGTCCATGGCCGTCCCGCGATTTGGGTTCTCGAACCTCCTGAGTGGTCGCCAACGGCCGCCTGGCAGGGTGTGTCGGGCGAGTGTGCGACATTTTGTCCCCAGCTGGTAGGAATCGATTATAATCGCCATCGCTCCTGGTTAGTGAGTAACTTGACTGAGCATGTGTTACCGTAGTAATATATGGAATTAATGATGGTTATGGTTGGTGAATCTGAAAGGCTATTGATGAAATAGTCACTCTTGCTTGAATAAGTAGTCAAGTGTTTGCTCTAGATCAGGTGCAAATCTAGATAATCAGGCTGATTACTAAAAGTGACTGCTAATGCTCGAATAAGGAATTTTAATAATAAAATGCTTTTATGCAAAAGGTAAGTGTGGCCAACCTCAGATACAGCCTTGCATAATCCTTGGTGTCAATTATTTCTGGTTTATGACGGGTAAGTCTAGCTGAGTACCTTCTCGTACTCAGGGTGCTATCCCTTGTTGTTGCAGATGGGCAGTGTTTCTTCGGCTACTGCGAGAACTGTCTGTATCCCGTCGAGGGCAGTGACTAGACCATGGGCATGGTCAATCCTTATCTTTCCTGATGCTTTTGTGGACAGATCAGGCATATGGCACCGTATTGTGAACTAAGGACTTGTGTTTCAAAACTATGTTGCTTCCGCTTGAATTCAAAACTATGGTTTGTAATAACTATCGAACTCCGATGTATTTGAACTATGTGCGAACTGAATGTACCTTGTGGGCATGTACGCTAATCTATTACGATCTTGGTTAAAGTTGAATGACTTGAAATCCTTCGAGATTTCCGGACTACCGGGTTTGTACGAGCTTAAGTACTTGTAGTCTCTGTGAAAGCAGCGATTCGGTGCTTAATCTGGTGCAAATTGGTCGGTTCTGTGACATATTTCCTCGCCCATCCCGTGACGGTAGTGTCGTCCTTCCCCCTCGGAGAGATCATCAACAACCGGGAGGCCACGGGGCGCATCGCCAAGGGTCTGCGAAGTATGGGGAAGCCACACCTAACGCCCACGAAAAGCCCTCAAGTCGCAAGCGTGGCGGACTTCATGCCTAAATGGACCGACAACCCAGGGCTCACCACCCAGAGCAAATCAACCGCTCTGGACTATTACTTCGACGGCGTCCCTCATGAAGCCAGGGAGGCCAGGCCTGCTTTCATCTCACCCCTCGGAGTCCACCTGCGCTACCTGCTGCGCTTGTCTTCCCGCCTCCAACAACGTCGCATGAGTACGAGGCCCGTGTCACGGGCTGCGGCATCGCCCTCGTCAGCAGCCTCGTCCTGGGGTCGACGGCATCGACGTTCGAGGGGACTCGCAGCTCGTCAGTCAACAGGTCATTGAAGGCCTCGAGCGCATCGATCCCAGGATGAGGCGTTACTGCGGGGAGGGCGCAAGTAGAAGATAAGTCTACGCCTCGAGCTCGACCACATCGCCCAACTCAAAAATACAACGAGGCTGCTGATGAGCTGGCTAGTTGGCATCCACGCGCGGCACCGTCCCACCAGACATCTTCTCGAGGGACATTTTTGAGCCATGCGTTAAAATCGGCCTGGGGGCTGGCCCCTCGACGCCACCCCTCGAGCCGGACACGGGGGCTCGACCTTCAACGCCACCCCTCGAGAACGACCCCTCGACATCCACTGAGGCAATGCAGATCGACGCACCCGCCACTTCGTCATCACGGCCCCTCGACTGGCGGATGCCCTTCCTCGACTACCTGACGCAAGGCGTGCTACCCGAAGACAAGACGGAGGCCCAACGCATCGCTCGAAGGGCCAAGACCTACGTCATCTACGGCGAAGAACGAGAGCTATACCGTCGAAGCCCATCAGGAATCCTTCAACACTGCATCCCCTTCGAGGAAGGACGCAGGCTCCTCGACGACATGCACTCGGGGCTTGCGGCCATCACGCAGCGCCAACGACCTTGTGGGGAACGCCTTCCGCCAGGGCTACTGGCCAACCGCCATTGAGATGCCAAGCGCCTGGTTCGAGCTTGCCAAGGGTGTCAGTTCTACACCAAGCAAACGCACAGCCCGCGCACGCCCTGCAGATGATCCCATCACTTGGCCGTTCGCCATCTGGGGGCTCGACCTCGTGGTCCCCTCAAGATGACAACTGGAAAGTACAGCATGTGCTCGTGGCCATCGACAAATTCACCAAGTGGATCGAAGCTAAGCCTGTAGGCGACCCCACCTCCGAGAAGGCCGTCGAGTTCATCGCCGACATCATGTACCGGTTTGGAGTGCCTAACGTCATCATCACCGACAATGGCACCCAATTCACGGGCAAAAGTTCACAAACTCGACGACAACAACATTCGCGTGACCTGGGCCTCGGTCGCGTACCCTCAATGCAACGGGCAGGTCGAGCGCGCTAATGGCATGATACTCCATGGGCTGAAGCCGAGGCTGTTCAAAACCCTCAAGAATTTTGGGAAGGGGTGGGCCGCAGAGCTCCCCTCGGTGTTGTGGGGCCTCAGGACTACGCCGAGTCGAGCCACCGGGTTCACTCCGTTCTTCCTAACCTACGGCGCCGAGGCTGTCCTGCCTACGGACCTCGAGTATGGCTCCCCTCGACTTCGAGCCTACAACGAGCAAACCAACGATGAGAGGCTTGCCAACGCCAAGGACCAGCTCGAGGAGGCTCGAGACGCGGCACTCATCAACTCCGCGCGCTACCAGCAAACACTTCAACGCTACCACGACAAGCACGTGCGCAAGAGGGACCTGGCGGTAGGGGACCTCGTGCTTCGACGTCTGCAAGATAATCGAGGCGCCACAAGCTCACCCCTCCATGGGAGGACCCATACACCGTAGCTGAGGTGCTCAAGCCAGGAACATACAAGCTCTACGACGAGCAAGAGAGGATCCTGACGAATGCGTGGAACATATCTCAGCTACGTCGCTTCTACCCTTAAGGGCCTCGAGGCCTCGTACATTTTGTTGCTTTGTACAAACACATTGAATATGAATGAGCAAACTCGCGCACTGTCTTTCATATTACTTAGCAACTTAAGATAGCCTCGACCCTGCCTGGCTCAGGGTCGAGTCTCCCTCGGGGGCTGATAGGGGGGACCCCCCAGACTCCGGAAAAAGCGCATTTTTCTTTTCAAAAATTCGACCCTTATATCGACTCGTATCTCGAGCGTACTAGCGACGTAATTCCGTAGATACCTCGAGCCTCCAAGAGTCGGGGGGGCGTCGACGTAGACGGCCACCCATGCCCCCGGGCTACGGTACCCTACCTACGCCTCCCCTCGAGGAACTCGTGACGCGTATCGAAGGAACACAGACCAAGCCGTTGAAGCTCGAGCTAGCGACAAAGAGAAATGATCAAATAAAATTGAAAAGAAAACAGCTTCTTTAAATAACAAGTCATATACACATATTGACCTCGACGGGTCATAAGTCATTATTTGAATTCTTACAAGTGCCTCGACGCCCA
Organism: Coix lacryma-jobi var. lacryma-jobi; assembly: GCA_009763385.1. Taxonomy (NCBI): domain Eukaryota; kingdom Viridiplantae; phylum Streptophyta; class Magnoliopsida; order Poales; family Poaceae; genus Coix; species Coix lacryma-jobi. Next base: position 139,087,612 of record CM019828.1, read on the forward strand.
AATTTGGCACGCAGGCCTCATTCTTCATCCATCTGGAATTCCTCCCCAAGCTCTTCTGCCGCGGGTTCAGCCTCGACGTCCGGGCCAGGAGAGGGGGGCACCTGCACCACTGTCCGCATCGGGAGGCCAGCACGTCCTCCTTGAAGAGCTTCGCGAACGCCGCCCCCGGCCTATCCACCTTCTCCAGGATCTTGTCGACGCGGCGGTCGTTCCCTTCTTCGTCCTTCCCCTCGATCTCGACGAAGCCCTTGGCGACGACGTTGACGGCGGTAGCGAAAGCCGAGCGGCCGCGGCCGCGAACGCGAACGCCTGCTTCACGCCGTGGTGGAGAGCGCTCCGGACGCGGTCTCGCGCGACCACGTCAAAATAGCATAGGGCATCCACCAGGGCGTTGCCTCGAGCCACCGCGCCCTCTGCCGTGGCCACCGGGTCGACACCCCACATGGAACTGAGCCTGTCAAGGGTGACGCGCGCCCGTTCCGCCACCATGGTCTCACCTCGGAGTTGCTCCACGAGAGTCTGATTCGTCTAGCGGAGCTCCTCGGTGGTCTTCTCGATATCTATGCAACAAACAAAAAAGAGTGAGTCCGCAGCATGGCAAGAATCTCGAGATCAAAGCAAGACGAAGCATGAAAATTACCTTGGCAGTGCACGCCCAGAGCGGCGAAGTCGCTGGTGAGGACCTCGACGCGCTGCTCGAGTGTACGCTTCTGGGACAACACGTCGAGCTTTTCGCCCCTAAGGTCCTCGACCAGCTTGCCCGTCTGCGCAAGGGCCAGATCCTTCCGGACCACCTCCTGCCGCGCTGCCTCTTTGCAGCCAGGGCGGTGGTGGCCTCGCTCTTGGCCTCGTCGGCCTCTTTCTTCGCCGCCTCCGCTGCAGACCGAGCGGTGGCAGCTGGCAGCTTCGCTTGGGCGTCGAGCCTCCTTCTTCGCCGCCTCGCTTGCAGACCGGGCGGTGGCGGCTTCGCTACGGCGTCGGCGGCCTCCTTTGACGACTCCACCGCGGACAAAGCGGTGGTGGCCTCCCTCTTAGCTTGGGCGGCCTCGTCTCGAGCCGCCTGGGCCTCGCCGCCTGCGCCGCGTTGAGCCGGCTCGCCATCTGCGCGTTCCGACCCAGCTCGACGCGCAGCTCCTGGAGCTCCCCCTCTGCCTTCGCGAGGGCGGCCGCCACTGCACAGACTTCTTCGCCTCCTCCAAGAAGGACCTCTCCGCCTCCGCCACGAGCTCGGCCACCTCCTGAAGATGGACCGCGCCTCCCGCGGAAACCCCTGCCGAGCCGGCCTTTCGCCGCTACGGGGATCATGCGCCGCCGGACGGGCTCGGCGCGTCAGGATACGGCCACGCCGATCGATCGATCTCGACGAGGGGCAGGCCCTCCTCCTCCGACGAGCGGCGCCAGCGCGGCCCACCAACCGGCGAAAGTGGCAAGGCGGCCCCCCTTCCCCCCCGCCATCTCCTCCTGCTGCCCATCCCCTCCGAGGAGACACTCGACGGACGCCTGCGTGGCGGTCCGAGGACTCGAGCGGCAGCGGATCACTCAGGGGTGGCTCGTCCCCAAGCTTTCCTCCCTCGCCGAATCTTCCGGCGTCTTGTCGTTCCTGGCCGGTGCCTCGAGTGCCTCCTCCAGCGTTGAGCCCTCGACGGGGGGGCACCTGCTCCAGCTCGTCCAGGAGCTCCTCCACCGTTGGCACCTTCTCCGCCAACTCCTCTCCCTCCTTCCCCTTCTCCGCGGGCCGGCTTGCATCGACTGGGGTCTTGAGGGCCGCCGACCCTTCAGCCCCAGACGCCGACGGAGCCATGCTTGTCTCGGGGGCTCCCCCCGAGATGGTCGTCGCGACGGGGGGAGGGTGGCCCCTCGGTAGGCGCCACCTGAGGAGGAGGAGGAGGCGGTGCCGCGACGGACGCGGTGGCGGCGGGCTCGGCGCCAGGAGCCGTGGTCCCTGCTGAAAAAGGAGAACGACGTCGTCAGAAATAGAAAAAAGCCTCGAACCCCGTGGTCGACGGCGTCGGCCTCACCAAAATCCACGGCGGCCATCTGGCTTCCCCGAACCATGGCTGCTCGAGCCTTCACCAGCCAAGCGGCCTCCCCAGCGGAAGAAGGAGCCATACCTCGAGGTGCTTGGACCTCGGCAGAGCTCGAGGTCTTGGCCCGCTTGGACACCACGGGCCCGCCTCCTGCCGGGGGCGCTTTTCCCTGAAGAGCCAAAAAACAATACATATCACCAAAAGTAAAAAGGTAAAGTTTCCCTACGAGCGAAATTGAGGAACACTACTTACCCGAAGCGACGGCGGGGATTCTTCCCCGAATCACTGGACCCGCTCGGGGGCTTCGAGCCCGCCCCATGGCTCGAGCCATGCTCCCGAGCCATCTCCACGTGGCTCGGATGGGGGGAAGGCTCCCGATGCATCCCGTGGCTCGACCCCGGCGGAGAGGTCTCCTTTTGTTCTCCTGTCCTGGGGGGCGACCGCGTCTCCTTCGACCGGTCATCTTGGCGCCTTTCCCAGCGCGGGCTCCGGGACCTGCTCCGGCGCTCGTGCTACGGTCACGGCCCCCCCCCCCCCCCCGCGCCTGCCTCCTTCTCCCGGCGGCGGTGCGGCGACGGACTCCGGGGTCGCTCGCGACTCCCGTCACGAGACGACCGGGGGCTCCCCCCTCGACGGTCATGGGGGCGGGGGTTCGACGCCCTCTCGTGCTGCCCGCTCCTCCGCGGGCTCGATGTCGCCCTCGATGTCTTGCGGTGGTCGGGCCGGAGTCCTTCTCGACGTGTTGGCCGCTCCTCGACGACCGGCCCTTCTCGAGACCCCCCGCCTGGGCCGACGCGGTCGTGGCCTCCTTCTGCGCCGTGGCAATGGCGCTCCTGGTTCGAGGCTTCCTCGCGTCAGGGGGCACGTCCGGCACGGAGCTCGACGGCCCTGAGCCTCCGACGAGGCTGGGCTCGGCGCAGCCTTCCGCTGCTGCGTCCCGCGCGATCCCTTCGCCAGGGGGACCTCCAAGACATCCTCCTGCACAGAGGGGCGGTCAGCCTTGACGTCGAAGACCCCCGCGCGCCTCAGACGCGCATCCATCCCTTTGTCGTCACTCTCCTCCCGATCATCGTCCTCCTCCTCCGAGCTCGTAGAGCTGAGCTCGGGGGACTCCTCTCCAGGCTGCCGGTTACGACGAGCCTTCGCAAGCTTCTGTTCCCGGGCCGCCCGACGCAAGTTCTTTTCTTTTTCTTTCTTCTTCTTGGCATCCTTACTCTCTTTATATTTCTGGGGGCAAAGGCGCCTCACCTGTATTTCCGCGACATCCTCCCTCACCGGGGGCCTCGACGCGCGACATGTGAACGCCCCCTGCCAAAAAGAAACTTGATGAGAAAAACCACAAGGAAAAGGAAAGTAAACAAGGTTCGGAGAAAGAGAAGGAAGGGAGGCTCGAGACAGTCTAGCTCGAGGGAGGCTTACCGGGTCGAGGCACCCCTTGTCGGGCGCCATGGCGATCAGGTTGGCCTCCTCTGGGCGGAATGACCTGTGGACCGTGACCGTCACCCGGGAGGTAGCCTCGTTCCGAGACAGTCTCTCCTCGGCCATCCTCGACTGGTTCAGCGCCTCGAGCGGGGCGTTTGGCCCCATCTCGAACATGAGAAGGGGGCGGTCCGCCAGAGGAAGAACCCTCCGCTGATGGAACGCCCAGATGACCGCCTGGACGGTCAGCGCTTCTCCTCCACCAGCACCCGCATCGTGTCCATCAGCGCTCCAGGTGGCGCTGCCTGTCCTCCGCGACGCCCTAGTTCCACTTCTCCGGGCGCTGGGTGATGACCCTGCGGTGGTGTACTGCGGAAGGAGCCCGCCCTCGTTCCGCAGGTAGAACCAGTGGTCGTCCCACCCCGCCTGGTTGGTGGAAAGCTTGTAGCGGAGGTAGTCGCGGGGGACGTTGGCCGACGAGGGCCCGGTCCTCGCGTGTGATGGTGAGGGAGCCCACGCGCGCGAGCCTCCTCTCGCTTGGCTTCGCGGCCTTATGGAAGAGCTCGCCCCGGAAGAGGTGGACGAACATCTCCTAGTGCGGCTCAATCTTCAGATACCCCTCGCACACACCGCGGCGTAGATGGCGGCGTGCGAGATGGAGTTGGGGGAGAAGTGCTGCAGCTCCACCTCGAAGTGGTGGGCCAGCCCCGCATGAAGCGGCTCGGCGGGACGCCGAGCCCCATGCGGTGATAACGCGTGATGCTCACCACGTACCCCTCTGGCGGGTGCGGCTCCCGGTGGTCCGCCGACGGGAAGAATCCACCACGCGGGACCCTCCTGCGGGTTGGGGCGGAGAAGCCCCCGCTCCACCAGCGTCTCCAGCTCTTGCTGCGTCACCTTCGGCGGGCTCCAGTCTTCGGCCGGCAGCACATGGGCGGCTATGGCAGCGACGGCGTGGATTTGGCCGGTGGACGGACGGCCGGGAAGGTTGCCTATCGCTACCATGGGGAGAGAGCGTGTGGGGGCTGCGGCGGCTGAAGGCAAAGGCAAAGTAAAGGAACCCTCACCCCTCGCTCGGTATTTATAAGAGAAAACCCCGACGGGCGGGGTCTCCCACAACGGAAAAAAGGTAACCACGCGCATTTAATGCGCCCACCTAACCGCATCTCGAGCTGGTCGACAGGTACACGCGGCAACTTCGCGCTCGCTCCGCTCCTCCGGGCCCACCACGGCCGCCGCTCCGACTTCTTGTCAGTCGCCCCTCGCCACGATCTCCACTACCTCGCCTAAAAAGGCGCGCCCAACGGGCAGAAGGATTCCAAGCGACGGAGGCTTCTTCAGGAAGGTAAAAACGGGCCCCGACCCTAAGCCTCGAAGCAGCGAAGGCTGGCCCTCGAAGAGGGTTCGACAGCTGGCTTCGAGCACCCGAGTCAGGGACACCAAGGGGCGCCACTCGCAGCATTGCTCGAGGGCCAAGCCCTCGAGGCCCCTCACGTGTATCCAAGGCGGGGCGCACGACGTGCAGTGAGATCCCCTCGGAGGGAGGCATCGAGCCACCAGGTCCTATCGAATGGACCTGGCATTCCTGCAGACTATGCGCCCACGTTTTATGAGATCGCCTCCGGGCTTCAGTCGACCCTATCGAACGGGGCATGAGGTCTCACTTGGATTTCCCCGTTACCAGCTCACCGGGAACCTCGATACTCGCCCCGCTCGTGCTCTGGTAGTACGAGGCATCCCCCCTCACATCCGATCGAAAGGACTCGCGGGATGACAAGCCAGGGCAACCGGCGTGCCGGACGACTCGAAGTGCCGGCCGATCGGTTCAGCCTGGCACCCCTCGACGAAAGAGGGTCGAAAAACTCGGGGGCTCGACACTCCCGAACCTAAAAAACGCAACTAACACTCACACAAGAAAAAGCCCACGAGGGAGTCCTAACCACTCCCCAGTGGCCTAGGGGGCTACACACGCGGGTGTCGCTCGCGCGACACCCGCGGAACCAAAGTGACCAAACTCTCGAGAACCGGTTAGCTAACCCTTAGGATCCCGGTTAGGAGCCCCTGCTCGAGTGCCAGCACTCAAACAAGGGCTCGGGAGCTACTGTCGGGGGACCGCAAAAGGGGTACCCCCAATCAGCGCAAAACAAATAAGTTAAACCTAGAACACCAATTAATAAGAAACCCAACTAGACTAATTCCAAAAACCAAACCCTCGAGGCCCATTACGCTGGCCACCGCCAGGGAGCCCGGGCTCGCCAAAACCAGCCGACCGCCTGCGGGCAACCTACCCCTCGAGCCCTGGCACGTAGGCTCGAGCCCTCCACAGTCGTACACTGCTCCTCGAGACCCCACGCGGGGACCTCGAGCCTCTCTAGCACGGCAGCCTATCCGTCGAGACACTTCACACCTCCTTCGAGCGGCGCCAGGCACTGGATGCTAATCTCACACTAACGATTTAATGCGTTCAACCTACTACCCGTCACATCCTCTGGAACCCGACGTGCGCCACAGTGAACCAGGGAGTAGGGTCAAAACTCGTTTTCACCACAAGCATGGGCAAAAGGCGCAAGTGCAACACTGTTGGGCCATACCCTACACTGTTGCACGTCCAAGCCATGTTCTCGGGCCGGGCACCCGCTGTACGATCGGGTTTCCCAGGACTTGCCCATACCTGCGGGGACTCGAGCCCCCCGTAGGTGCACCCGAGGCCAGCCTGCGCCCCTCGCGCCTTGATCGCCTTCACGCTATTGGAGGAACAGGTACCCCCAAGACCCGGAGGAACCATGCCACGTCATGTACGTGCCGGGTGGGTGCTGCATGACCTCCATATCGCCACGTCTCCACGTCCGTGCCAGGGATGGAGGCCACGCTCCAAAGGACGCTTCAACAGCAACCCCCACGCCGGCTATAACGACTCCGACAAGACAGAATTCCAAACTCCTCACCGTATTGACTGTACTTCGCTACTCCTGTGCAACCTTGTGCAACCCTGTGTAACCCTGGCCTCCTCTTGCCTATAAAAGAGGACACCAGGGCCCTTCGCTCGACCGGTTACACGACTCCACAAACAGAGAAGTCTAGGTCCACACTCACACGGGTCAGCACAACGCACTCACATACACGAGTCCGGACTCCGGTCCACGCTCTTCGAGCTTGTATTCGCCCCTGTACAAGCACTTAGGTGCAAGTAATACAAGAAATCTCCCCACGCTGGACGTAGGGCCTTCTTTGCCCGAACCAGGATAAATCCTTGTGTCATCTTGCATCACCATCCAGGAAGAGAGCACGCGATCATAATTACTAGTTGGTGTCATACCCCCGGGGTAGAAAAACCGACAAAAGGCTTTGGTGGGATGAGTGTTTGCAACTTGCTTGTCGGCTTGACATGCACTACACAATTTGTCCTTCTCAAATTTGACATCCTTCAAGCCCCTAACCAAATCCTTCTTCAATAGTTTGTTGAGAGTGTTCATTCCAACATGTGCCAACCTTCTATGCCATAGCCAACCAAGTGATTGCTTAGTGAACAAACATGTCTTCAAGTTGGCATCTTCGGATGTGAAATCCACTAGATAGAGATTGTTGTATCTAAAGCCTTTGAATATCACTTGTGTATCATCTTTCTTGGTCACAACCACTTCTTTGTCGGTGAACAAACATTGAAAGCCAAGATCACATAGTTGCCCAACGGATAGCAAGTTGAAGCTCAAAGATGCAACAAGAAGCACATTGGAGATGGTATGATCATTGATATGCCACTTTGCCCAATCCCTTGACATTGCCCTTTGAGTTGTCACCAAATGTAATCTTTTCTTGGTCATTGACATTCTCTTCTAGTGAGGTGAACATCCGGGGATCACTGGTCATATGTTGTGTGCAACCACTATCAATCACCCAATGAGATCCACCGGTCTTGTAGTTCACCTACACACATAAGAAATCAAGCTTGAGCTTTTGGGACCCAAACTTGTTGAGATCCCCGGATGCTCTTCCAATCTTCTTCTTCTTTGGCTTTGTGATGCTCTTGTGTTGCTTCATCTTCTCTTCAAGAAACCCAATGCCATTTCTATTGGTCTTCATGACGGTGTTCATAAGTAGCTCACTTTGAAGACATTGCCCCTTGGTGAATTTCTTCAACCCGGTGGTAAGGTGCTCCTTCTCTCTCTTGAGCTTGTCATTCTCTTGTTGGAGCTCTAATTGTGATGGTGTCATCTTGTAATCCCTCTCCATCTTCAATCTCTTGTTCTCTTCTTTTAGCATGTCTAGCTCAAGTGACATGCTATAATCATCATCTTGGGTCTCAATGATGACTTGCTTTGTGGTTGCAAGCTTCTCTAGATCAACCTTGAGCTTTGCATTCTCATTCTTGACCTTGACATAATCATCATAGTGATCGGCCACAACCACATTCTTGCCCTTAACACTAGCTCTTTGCTCATCATGCTCACTAACCAAGTCCTCACAATATGTTGCTATGTCACACTTAACAACAAGGTTAGGAGCATTATGTGTCTCATGCGCAAGCATATCATAAGCAATGGTGAGAGTATCATAGTCAACTTTCACTTGAGTGTATTGTTCTTTGAGCAAAGCATAACTAGTGGTAAAGTCACTATGCATCTTATCAAGTTTTTCATTTTTAGCTTTGAGCTCTTTGTTAGAGGACTTGAGCTCCTTGATAGTGGATGTCATAGTAGCAAGTTCATCTTTTAGCGCATCACTAGCATGAATAGCATGATCATATTTCTCAACAAGAGATTCATTTTCATCAACAAGCTTTTCATTTTTAGCTCTAGTCTTTCTTATGATTTTAGAGTAGTTGTTTAGCAATGTAACAAGCATCATAAGTGGGTGACTCAAATTCACCATCACTATCACTATCACTAGAGTCATCATCGCTTTGTACCTTTCGATCACCTTTAGCCATGAGGCATATGTGTGTAGATGATGATGGTGACGGTGGTGGTGGTGGTGTAGAGGAACCAATGACTAGAGCGGCCACCTTCTCTTTCTCATCATCACTATCTTCATTGGATGAGCCACCAGAGGAGTCAATGTCGGTGAGCCAATCACCAACAATATATGCTTTACCACCTTTCTTGTGGTATTGCTTCTTCTTGCCATCTTTCTTCTTATAGGGCTTGTCATTCTTCTTCTCATCTTCACTTGATGAGTCATACTTCTTGCCCTTGTTCTTGTTCTTGTAGTTGTCCTTCTTGGGCTTGGTGCATTGGTGGGCAAGATGGCCAAGGTCTCCACAATTGTAGCAATCCATTTCAGAGATTGGCCTTCTCTTGCTACTAGTGAAGAACTTCTTCTTTCTTGAGTCAAAGTTGACTCCATTCTTGTGAAGCTTCTTCAACATCTTGGTGGTCTTCCTCACCATGAGAGCAATGTTGGAATCATCTTTGTAACAGAACCGACCAATTTGCACCAGATTAAGCACTGAAAACCTCCGCTCTCGCATAAATCATCGAGTACTTAAGCTCGTACAAACCCGGTAGTCCAGAAATCTCGAAGGATTTCAAATCATTCAACGACATCCAGCCAAGATCGTACTTGTTCCACGGACATGCTCACGAGTTATAACACAGTTGCACATAGTTCAAAATTACATCGGAGTACGAAATAATATTACAAACCATAATTTGTAGTAGTAGCGGAAGCAACATAGTCTTTAAAACATAAGTTTGGATTGTTCATAAATACGGTGCCATCAGTTGACTGGGTCCACAAAAGCAACAGATGAGATAAGTGTTGACCATGCCCTTGGTCTAGTCATCACCCGTTACCGGGTACAAGCAGTTCTCGCAGTAACCAAAGAAGCACTGGCCATCTGCAACAACAAGGGAATAAAACCCTGAGTACAAGAAGGTACTCAGCTAGACTTACCCGCCACAAACCAAAAATAATGAAACTCCAAGGATCATGTAGGCTATATCTGGGGTTGGCTGTACATACCCTTTTGCATGGAAGCTTTAGTAATGAAACTCAGTTTCAAAGGTTGGCAATTGCTTTTAGTCATTAACTCTACCTTACTAGATTTGCACCTGTACTAAACAAGCACTTGCTAATTAATCAATCAAGAGTGACTATTTCATCAATAGCCTTTCAGATTCCATCACCATTTAGTTCCATAAGTTCTACGGGAGATGATCTAAAGTCAACTGCTCACTGTCCAGGAGCGATGGCGATTATAATCGATTCCTACCCAGCTGGGGATAAAATGTCTCACACTCGCCCGACACGTCCGGCTACGGCAGTCGTAAGCTGCCAGTCAGGAGATTCGAGAACACAAAACGCGGGACGGCCATGGGCCCTTCTACACGGGGTTTATCTCAGTGCCAGGTCGCTCAATCTATAGCTGCCCACGGTCATGCCAGGTCGATCAGGCGTCCTCCCTCGGACCATGCCTGCAGGACCATGCCAGTTGATCAGAATAGTTGCCCACGGTACAGCTGAGGCCCTGGGTGTTAGGCGTCAACATCTCCATACCCGGCTCGAATAACCTTACTCGGCTTCACGGAGGTACTCAGACCTACTCCGTTAAGTGATCGACGCGTTCAATTTGACTGAAGGGACATTCCCGAACGGGTCCTAGGCGACACAGACGGGAGACTACTAGCACACAGAACCCATGTCCTGCTGCTCTTACATCCCGCCTCCGTCTCAGATTAATTATCACATGGTTATCTCATGATAGCACAGACTAAACATGATCAGTATCCACCTATTGCGGGAGACAGGGAATCACCCGACTTTTACCGGTCTAAGCAGGGCTAAGCATTTAACGAGCCTAGACCTAAACAGGGATATCAAGATATATTGCAGGTGGACAAGGATAAGTAATAATGCATCAACGGTAGCAATCAATTCCTATAAACCTAATGCAACATCTATCATCAGGTTAATTAGAAAACATTTGCAAACCGTAGGAGTTAGAATGCTCCGGGGCTTGCCTTTCTCAAAGTCCGATGGATGGTGATCACGGCACTCGGGCAACTCGTCGGCGTCGGTCTCTCTGGCTTCTTCTGTCGAGATCTCCTCTGGACTGGGCTCTTCCAGCAACGACGGGTTTTGGATCTCCTCCGCTGATCCTGTATGATGCATAGTGCGCATAAATAGGATGAATGCATATAGAATGCATATGTGTTGTACATGATCAACAGCAAACAGGAGATAAGCACATGTCCTCTATTGCATTCTCTTCAACAAGGTAGTCAACATCATCCCAACTATTTGACCTATCATAAACAACTTGTTAGGCGATGATGTCACCACATCAAAGTCCACTTAGTGAGTTTATTACCCTCTAATTACTTGCTGAAATACATCTATTACACATGTTTTTAAACAGCAACCTAACCTAGACAGCTTTAGAAAAATCTACAGAAATTACTGGGAGTTAACAACACCTAATCTAGCTCCCTGTCCAAATTTTATCTCATTTGGACTTAAACTCCATTCTCTATGAAAAAGACAATTTCTATCATGGAAAGGTGCTTTGAACTACACACCCTAGCAAAAAGTGTTAAACAACAAATTTCTTATTTTTCTACTGAGCTACGCAGTCATACAAACCTAACAAAACTGGAATCATATTTTTCTGACTGGTATATAATTAGTTATGCAATTTCCAAGTTATCAGCATTTTCTAATTTAAATAAGTCTACACATAAAAGTATTACCAACAATGCAATTAACAGTTTTCACTGATAGATAAACATGCTTGACCTAACAAATTTGTTTCACAGGATTTGGACTTAAAATGAGCCTTGAATGAATTTTTGAAGCCTTAACATAAATTCTGCAAAACTTTATTAAAAAGGAAAACTAAATCCTAATGCTACGGACTTCGGCCGAGGCACAAGACATGGCTTCGGCACCCTCGGCGCGATTCGCCCGAGGCTCAAGCGAAGGCTTCGGCACACTCGGTGCGATTCGCCCGAGGCTCAAGCGAAGGTTTCGGGCTCAAGCGAAGGTTTCGGCATACTCGGTGCGATTCGCCCGAGGCTCAAGCGAAGCGAAGGTTTCGGCCCACTCGGTGCGATTCGCCCGAGGCTCCCGACTCAACCGAGACTAACTGACTCAACCGACTCGGTCGAGGCTCAACCGACTCGGTCGAGGCTCATCCGACTCGGTCGAGGCTCGAGGCGAAGGCTCGGCGCACCGGCTTTCCGAGGCCTACGGCACTCAAGCTTTTCCCCTTTCTCTCTTTCTCCCTGCCAGTCGGGGCCCGCTGGTCAGGGCGACCAAGCTTCCGAGGCCAAGCTCGGCACGCTACCGCGCGAGGCCAGGCTCGGCGGTCAACGGCGGAGTTTTACGCCGAGGTCGTTGACCGACCCTAGCTCATCGACGGCGACGCTTCCGGTGACGCTGAGACCATCACTGGGTGCGGGTTTGCGAGGCGAACACGACTAACCGACTTGCTAAGCCAGAGGGATACCGGAGCAAGCTCGACGGCGGCCATGGCGAAGCGGCGGCTCTGCGACTCGGCGACGGAACTCTTCCCGGCGGCTTGCGACTCGGCGAGGTTAGCACTAGCCAAGCAAGACCTAAGCGACCTATTGGAGCAACTCTCGGGCTTCGGCATCCCCGGCATTGCTTGGAGCTATGCACGGCGGCGGTTCAGCGGCGGTCCATGGCGGACACGGCGACGACACGGCTTGGTTCCGGCTGAAACACGGCGAAAGAGAGGGCTCTAACTAACTCTAAGCTACTACGGAGGTAGAGCAGACTAGAACATGGCTCGGTTAGGATGGCTTGGCCGGAGATGGCCGGTCCACATGAAGGTCATGGTGGCGGCCATGGCGAGAGCTTGCGGATGGCATCCGCCGTTCCGGCAGCTAGAGAGGGAGAGAGGAGAAACCAACCCTTACCAGAGAAGGAGGAGGTCGTGGCAGAGAAACTGGCGGAAAGAATCGAACGGTGGTGCGCGGTGGAGCGGGCAATCGCTCGCCGAGGTTCGGCGGGCGGCGGCGGAGCTCTGGTCGAGTGAAGGTGGAGTGGAGTGGAGCGAGGGAGAGAGCGAGCGAAGAAGGCTCTTGCTTGCGAGCGCGGGCGGAACGAAGGCAAAAGGAACGAAGTGCTAGGTGCATTGCACCTGGCCGGTTCCCGTCGGGGAACTCCCGACCGGACGCGGCGGCGGCAGGCGTCGCGCGACACGCGGCGGGCGAGGACGCGGTGCATGGAGCGACGTGGCGAGTTCGGGCGCAAACCACGGGCGGGGTGCCGGTGGTTGGCCGGCCGGCGAGGCGGTCTCGCGGCTGCGGGCGGATTGGCCGGCGCGGAGGGAGCGGCGGCGCGGGGAGAAGAGGAAGAAGAGACTGACAGGCCGGGCCCACTGGGGTTAAACTAATGAGGTTGGTTAAAAACTTTGAAGCTCTATAACTCCTAAACTAAGCCAAAACAGGAGAAGGTCCTAAAAGCAAAGTTGCTTAGAATTTTGTAAGGAACAAATCATCTTTAAGGCTCAGGTCCAAATTCTGTTGTTTAAAAAGAATTTTAGTGCTAAACCATTTTTCTAATGCAAGAAATTTAATTTAACAGCTTTTTCTGGGAAAGTGCTTTAAAGCAAAGTTGTTCCTTCCACCAAGATCTACAACTTTGTTATAAGGCACTTGGTCAGAAACAGAAAGCAAACAAGGTTACACTAGAGACCAAACAAGGACTTAAGCACTTAATAAGCATATGCGCATGAAAAGATGAGATGCTATGCTTATGCCATGCCAAATTATGCATTTAGGGATTGCTTAACACCAGGGTGTTACAGCCCTCCCCTCCTTAAAAGAAATCTCGTCCCGAGATTTGGATTACGAACCATTTCTTATAAAAGTGTGGGTATACTTCCTTTAGATAGTCATCCGTCTCCCAGGTAGCATCCCCGGTCATCTTGCTCACTCCAAGATACCTTATATGCTTCACGATTCTTCCGCGGGTCGCTCTTTCTTTTTCATCGAGCACTCGACATGGTGTAATTGAGTAAGTGAGGTCAGACTGCAATTTGATACGAGCTGGTTGTACCTCTTCTTCTGGTACTCGAAGACATTTCTTCAGTTGAGAGACATGGAACACTGGAAAAATAGCCTTCAAATGCTCTGGCAATTGCAGTTGATAAGCCACTTCTCCCTTCTTTTGCACAATTCTATAAGGTCCCACGAACCTTGGTGCTAACTTCCTTTTTACTCCAAAACGTTTTACACCCTTCATTGGTGAAACCTTCAAATAGACATAGTCGCAACATTGAACTCAAGTGGTTTCCTTCGTTTATCAGCATAGCTTTTCTGGCGAGATTGTGCAGACGCGATATGTTGCTGAATTGTTCTAACTTGTTCTTCTGCTTCTTTCACAAAGTCAATACCATAGTACCGACGTTCCCCTGGTTCTACCCAGTTTATCGGTGTCCTGATTTTCTACCATATAGAGCTTCAAAAGGAGCCATCTGTATACTTTCTTGATAACTGTTATTATAAGCAAACTCTGCTAATGGTAGCCATTTTTCCCAAGAACCCTTGGCTGATAAAACACAGGCTCTTAACATATCTTCCAAAACTTGATTCACTCTCTCTGTCTGCCCTGACGTTTGCGGATGATAGGCGGAGCTTTGGACTAAACCTGTGCCTAACTCCTTCTGCAATTTTTCCCAAAATGGTGCAATAAACTGTGGTCCGCGATCAGAGACAATAACCCTTGGTACACCGTGCAGTCGCACAATCTGACTTATGTAGATCTCTTTATAATCCGGGGCCTATAGTTGGTTTTGACTGGAATGAAAGTGCGGTCTTTGTGAGACGATCTACAATTACCCAAATTGAATCATTACCCTTCTGAGTCGTGGGTAAACCAACGATAAAGTCCATACTCACTTCTTCCCACTTCCATTCAGGTATAGCTAATGGCTGAAGCATTCCAGCTGGTTTCAAATGATAGCTTTTACTCGACAACACGTGTCACATCTTGCAACATAAGCAGCAATTTCTTTCTTCATTTTGGTCCACCAAAATCTCGGACGCAAATCTTGATACATTTTTGTACTTCCAGGATGAATAGATAATTTGGATAATGTGCCTCATCCATAATCCGATTCCTGAGTTCTCTATCCTTAGGCACCACTAAACGCTGGTGAAACCATAGAACTCCATTTTCGTCAACTCGAAAATGCTCATCGGCTTCTTTTCCATCCTTGAGCCTTTCCTTAATATGGTAGATCCCTTTATCGGTTTTCTGGCCTTCTATAATTTGGTCAACTAACACATTGCGCAACTCTAAATCATGTAGCACTGCAGCATGTGTTAAGTTGAACTCATCCTCTGGAAGAAGCTTCATAGCATTACAGTGTGATTTCCGGCTCAGAGCATCGGCCACAACATTCGCCTTGCCTGGATGATAGTGAATTTGAAGATTATAATCCTTAATCAATTCCAGCCATCTTCTTTGCCTCATATTCAATTCTGCTTGCGTGAAAATATATCTAAGACTCTTGTGGTCGGTGTACATATTGCAGACATTTCCCAGCAGATAGTGTCTCCAAATCTTCAAAGCATGTACAACGGCGGCTAATTCCAGATCGTGGGTCGGATAATTCACTTCATGCTTTCGCAATGCCGCGAAGCATAAGCAATCACTCTGCCTTCTTGCATGAGAACACAACCTAGGCCTACCTTTGACGCGTCACAAAAGACATCAAAGGGTTTCTCAACATCTGGTTGAGCTAAAACAGGAGCAGTGGTCAACAGTTTCCGCAAGGTACGGAAAGCAGTTTCGCACTCCCTCTGTCCATTCAAATTCTGATTCTTTTGCAACAAACTGGTCATTGGCTTTGCAATCTTGGAGAAATCTGGAATAAAACGGCGGTAATATCCTGCTAAGCCCAAGAAACTACGAATCTCACCAACTGAAGTAGGAGCTTCCCAGTCCATGACTTCTTGTACTTTACTAGGGTCTACTGAGATTCCTTCTTCTGACAGAATATGACCAGAAATTGCACTTTCTTCATCCAAAACTCGCACTTGCTGAATTTAGCATAGAGCTTGTGTTCCCTGAGTCTAGATAAGACAAACCTCAAATGTTCTGCATGATCTTCTGCATTTTCCGAGTAAACCAGAATATCGTCAATGAACACTACACAAAACTTGTCTAATTCTGGCATAAACACAGAGTTCATCAAACTCATAAAAATATGCTGGAGCATTGGTTAATCAAAGGACATAACAAGATACTCGTATAACCCGTATCTGGTTGAGAAAGCGGTCTTTGGAATATCCTGTGGTCTGATTCGAATCTGATGATACCCTGACCTTAGATCAATCTTAGAAAACACCTTGGCCCTTGATAACTGATCAAAAAGGATGTCTATTCTAGGTAACGGATATTTATTCTTAACAGTCACGGCATTGAGTGGACGATAATCCACACACATGCGCAAGGACTTATCCTTCTTTTTGACAAACAAAGCTGGGCAACCCCATTCTGATACACTGGGTTGAATGAACCCCTTGTCCAAGAGTTCCTTGATCTGGGTCTTGAGTTCTGCCAATTCATTGGGCGGCATTCGATACGGTCTCCTAGAGATCGGTGCAGTTCCTGGTAACAATTCTATCACAAACTCCACTGCCCTCTTTGGTGGTAACCCTGGTAACTCATCTGGAAAAACGTCCGGAAAATCCCGAACAACTGGAATTTTGGAGAGGTCTTCTATAGCAAAAGTACAAGATAAGTCAACAAGATCGGCACCTCGAGGAAGAGATACGCGAAGCTTGTTACCTGTCCGACTATCAGATAAGGTAAGAGTCCTGTTTGCAGTGTCTAACACCGCACTCCACATGGTCATCCAACTCATGCCTAAGACTACATCCATACTTAGTCCCGGCAAAACTACTAAGTGGCTCCAAATTATGCCCTCCAATGTCGATGGTCACATTACACACCATCTGTCTAGATAACACGCTACTCCCTACGGAGCTCACGCGAAACCCATAATCCATTTCAGAGATTTCTTGATTATGCTTTTGTGCAAATGCCTTGCTCATGAAAGAATGCGATGATCCAGTATCAAATAAAACAACTGCAGGATGATGGTTCACGAGACACATACCGGCAGTCACGGGCTCTCCTGCACGAGCTTCTTCAGCAGTCATGTTATGCAGGCGTGCAGGGTAATTGGCCTGTTGCTTCTTTGGGTAGGGACAGTATCTTGCGAAGTGCCCCTCTTGGTTGCAGTTGTAGCATGGTCCCCGAACTATAGGTTTAATTCCAGAAGAACTGCTTGACCTCCACGAGCCTGAGCAGCGGCTATCTTGTATGGCTTCTGCTGCGCTGAGCTTGTGAGTTGGTTTCTTCTTGTGGTGGCCTAAAACGAGCCCCAGGTGCTGGTGGTCTGTATTGAGAACGCTGGGCTGGTGGTCCCCTTGACTGAGATGGTCCAGATTCCAGGGTCCTCTTCCTAGCCTTGCTTGCAGCATGCTTGTTGTTGTGATTCTCCTGGATCAGGCAGTCACTGATGAAGTCATTGAAAACTGTGCGGGATGAAGTACCCACTGATTTTCCCATCTTAGTATTCAGTCCTCTCTTAAAGCTAGCTATCTTCTTAGCATCGGTATCAACAAAATCTGGTGCATAGCGAGATAAAGAGTTGAACAAGTGATGATACTCGGTCATTGATCGAGTTCCTTGTGTTAGCTCATGAATTCAGCCATCTTCATCTGAGTCAAGCCTGGCGGAATATAGTGCCCGCGAACAGCTTCCGCGAACATTCTCCAAGTGACAGGCGTACGAGCTGGATAAGTGGTACGGTGATGTCCCCACCAAATTCCGGCTGGTCCCTGTAACTGATGTGCAGCATACTCTGCCTTCAACTCCTCTGTAAGCCTGAGCAGTCGAAACTTCTGCTCTATCGTATACA
Organism: Coix lacryma-jobi var. lacryma-jobi; assembly: GCA_009763385.1. Taxonomy (NCBI): domain Eukaryota; kingdom Viridiplantae; phylum Streptophyta; class Magnoliopsida; order Poales; family Poaceae; genus Coix; species Coix lacryma-jobi. The sequence continues at coordinate 139,104,958 of CM019828.1, forward strand.
GCCATTCTTCTGCTTCTAGAGGTTCTGTGGCTTCCTTGAAAATTGGCGGCCTTGTGTCCAGAAAATCCTTGAACGAGCTATACTGATTCGGTTCAGGGCGCTGATTATTATGCGCTAAATTCTCTCGCAGAAGCGCCTCGATGTTGCGTTGGCTTCCCAAGAACTGAGCGAAGAGTTGCTCGGCTGTGGGTGGTGGAGGAGGTGGTGGATTGCGGTTCTCCCTGCTACCATCATTACCACCACTACCACCCGCTCCACTGCGAGTCGTCGTCATCTGCATGTAGCGATAGCAATAATCATTAAGCGACGTTGCCAGAATTGCGGAGAACAATAAACCATGCCAACAGAAATTATTCGGAAAACGAATTCACCAAACAATTACAGAGGCATAATAAATTTCGATCCACAACGCATCATCACATGATAAATAGTGCTCATCACATAGCATACAAGAGTCACATAACATCCATAGATTGCCCATACATATGGGACTTTCAAAGGTCTGGCCTAAAGCACATAGGTTCAACATACATCCTTACGTCCACATGTTACCCCAAAGATCAAGCGCTACGATATGAGATAAGACCACTACGCGCTAACACTAACTAGTCTACTCCCTATGGGCACCATCGTCATCGTCGTCGTTGTCATCATCATCACTCGAGATGTTCGAAGAACCACTGGACGAAGCATGAGAATCCGGGTCCTCTTGAGGAAAGATAGGGTTCCTCTCATTCTCACGGCGATGAATCTCCTCATGTAGGCGATCATTGTAGTCCTGGAGATGATGAAGTTGTAGCTCCAAATCTCCCACCTGTAGCCTGAGAAGCCTGTTCTGTTCAGTCGCACGTATGCCCTCAAGACAAACATTACGTAGCGACTCCTCAGTCTCGGCCATGATAGTGGATAAGAAGGTCGTCATACCCTGCTGGTCACTAAGTTGCTGTGCCGTCTCCTGCTCCCTCTGACGAGCCTGGTCTCTCTCAACGGTCAAGTGAGCTAACTGAGTGGTAAGAAGGTCGACCTCTGTATCATGCGCCTCCTGACCCCGATGATGTGCAGCTATCTCCTCACTGAGGATGTGGTCCAGGTGGTCGTAGCTACGTGACAGACATCCGTAGGTAGCCATGAGTGCAGCCATCGCACTCCCAGCTGGCCCTGCGCAGTGCTCACGCTCTGAAGAACTGGCCTCCAACACCGTAGCACCCGGCTGACGCCACACGGACTGGTACGGACTGATGTAGGAAAGACACCGGCTGTGGCCTGGGCAACTATCTCTGGATGATCCTCCATGATATCCCGAAGAACAGTGTACGCAACTTGGTTGGCTCCATCCCAAGGAGTCCTACCCTGAAGAGCAAACACCCTGCGGCACCACACATGATCCTGCGGATCACGGCTGGGCACGTCCACCTCAACTGTGTACATGTAACGATCCTCTGCAAACTGAACTCGATGCCACTCATACTGCGGCTCCTGGCCCTCCTGGTATCCGACTAAGTGCAGCACCCTCCACAAAAGAGTAGGCATGCCGAACTCTTCCAGAAAATCCTCGGATCCTTCCTCAGTCCAAGGACCCAGCATGTAATTGGGCCTCCTGCCTCCAGTCGACTTGCGGGCGGTACGCTTAGTGCGGGCCATCTGAAAGAAGTGTATCCACACAGTTTTTAATTAGTTGGGAACAACTTTTATTTAAGATCGGGATGGATAACATAAGGAAGGAAGTGAATTAATGCAAGATTATATGATCATGATGCATGAGCGTAACATACGTCCTCACTGCCTAACAATCTAACGGCTACGGTGGCATACATCGTTCACTCATCGCATTAACTAGCGTACTACACGTTCGCAAGTTAGTGTACCTGCAGAAAGCTCATTTCAGCCCTGCCCACAAAATGAATATCATGCATTGCTGAAAATTAAATCTAATACTGGCTTAGGTGCACACCCAGTATACACGTAAGCAGTATATGCACCCATCAGAGAAGTATTACTCCCACAATTAATACTTTCACATATACTTGTGTGCAACAGGTATACATGTCAGCATCATTCAAGCACTCCCCTAGATTGGCGGTTGTCCAATCATGCACTCACAACTCTTATTACCTTAGCGTAGAGACAATTGATCCATACATTACTATTCCGAAGAATAGCACCCATACAATTTCACCCTTGCCGTATGGACGACAGAAATAACAGAATTTAAATATGATGCACAACCCCAAGTTAGTACTTAAATAGCCACCTAAATTCCTATTGGGCATAAGGACTCGGTCACTGGCACACCTTAGCTTTAATCCTTAAGATTTTCCAAATCCTAATATAACTATAAGTTGGCAAATATAGCTTTATCCTTTATTAAAATATTGTTTTTAAATACCCATGAACAGTAACGCAGAACTTGCTCCGATGCCAGCTGTAACAGAACCGACCAATTTGCACCAGATTAAGCACTGAAAACCTCCGCTCTCGCAGAAATCATCGAGTACTTAAGCTCGTACAAACCCGGTAGTCCAGAAATCTCGAAGGATTTCAAATCATTCAACGACATCCAGCCAAGATCGTACTTGTTCCACGACATGCTCACGAGTTATAACACAGTTGCACATAGTTCAAATTACATCGGAGTACGAAATAATATTACAAACCATAATTTGTAGTAGTAGCGGAAGCAACATAGTCTTTAAAACATAAGTTTGGATTGTTCATAAATACGGTGCCATCAGTTGACTGGGTCCACAAAAGCAACAGATGAGATAAGTGTTGACCATGCCCTTGGTCTAGTCATCACCCGTTACGGGTACAAGCAGTTCTCGCAGTAACCAAGAAGCACTGGCCATCTGCAACAACAAGGGAATAAAACCCTGAGTACAAGAAGGTACTCAGCTAGACTTACCCGCCACAACCAAAAATAATGAAACTCCAAGGATCATGTAGGCTATATCTGGGTTGGCTGTACATACCCTTTGCATGGAAGCTTTAGTAATAAAACTCAGTTTCAAAGGTTGGCAATTGCTTTTAGTCATTAACTCTACCTTACTAGATTTGCACCTGTACTAAACAAGCACTTGCTAATTAATCAATCAAGAGTGACTATTTCATCAATAGCCTTTCAGATTCCATCACCATTTAGTTCCATAAGTTCTACGGGAGATGATCTAAAGTCAACTGCTCACTGTCCAGGAGCGATGGCGATTATAATCGATTCCTACCCAGCTGGGGATAAATGTCTCACACTCGCCCGGCACGTCCGGCTACGGCAGTCGTAAGCTGCCAGTCAGGAGATTCGAGAACACAAACGCGGGACGGCCATGGGCCCTTCTACACCGGGGGTTATCTCAGTGCCAGGTCGCTCAATCTATAGCTGCCCACGGTCATGCCAGGTCGATCAGGCCCTGCCTGCCCTCGGACCATGCCAGGTTGATCAGAATAGTTGCCCACGGTAGCTGAGGCCCTGGGTGTTAGGCGTCAACATCTCCATACCCGGCTCGAATAACCTTACTCGGCTTCACGGGAGGTACTCAGACCTACTCCGTTAAGTGATCGACGCGTTCAATTTGACTGAAGGGACATTCCCGAACGGGTCCTAGGCGACACAGACGGGAGACTACTAGCACACAGAACCCATGTCCTGCTGCTCTTACATCCCGCCTCCGTCTCAGATTAATTATCACATGGTTATCTCATGATAGCACAGGCTAAACATGATCAGTATCCACCTATTGCGGGAGACAGGGAATCACCCGACTTTTACCGGTCTAAGCAGGGCTAAGCATTAACGAGCCTAGACCTAAACAGGGATATCAAGATATATTGCAGGTGGACAAGGATAAGTAATAATGCATCAACGGTAGCAATCAATTCCTATAACCTAATGCAACATCTATCATCAGGTTAATTAGAAAACATTTGCAAACCGTAGGAGTTAGAATGCTCCGGGGTTGCCTTTCTCAAAGTCCGATGGATGGTGATCACGGCACTCGGGCAACTCGTCGGCGTCGGTCTCTCTGGCTTCTTCTGTCGAGATTCCTCTGGACTGGGCTCTTCCAGCAACGACGGGTTTGGATCTCCTCCGCTGATCCTGTATGATGCATAGTGCGCATAAATAGGATGAATGCATATAGAATGCATATGTGTTGTACATGATCAACAGCAAACAGGAGATAAGCACATGTCCTCTATTGCATTCTCTTCAACAAGGTAGTCAACATCATCCCAACTATTTGACCTATCATAAACAACTTGTTAGGCGATGATGTCACCACATCAAAGTCCACTTAGTGAGTTTATTACCCTCTAATTACTTGCTGAAATACATCTATTACACATGTTTTAAACAGCAACCTAACCTAGACAGCTTTAGAAAAATCTACAGAAATTACTGGAGTTAACAACACCTAATCTAGCTCCCTGTCCAAATTTTATCTCATTTGGACTTAAACTCCATTCTCTATGAAAAAGACAATTCTATCATGGAAAGGTGCTTTGAACTACACACCCTAGCAAAAAGTGTTAAACAACAAATTTCTTATTTTTCTACTGAGCTACCAGTCATACAAACCTAACAAAACTGGAATCACATTTTTCTGACTGGTATATAATTAGTTATGCAATTTCCAAGTTATCAGCATTTTTCTAATTTAAATAAGTCTACACATAAAAGTATTACCAACAATGCAATTAACAGTTTTCACTGATAGATCTAAACATGCTTGACCTAACAAAATTGTTCACAGGATTTGGACTTAAAATGAGCCTTGAATGAATTTTGAAGCCTTAACATAAATTCTGCAAAACTTTATTAAAAAGGAAAACTAAATCCTAATGCTACGGACTTCGGCCGAGGCACAAGACATGGCTTCGGCACCCTCGGCGCGATTCGCCCGAGGCTCAAGCGAAGGCTTCGGCACACTCGGTGCGATTCGTCGAGGCTCAAGCGAAGGTTTCGGCAAGCGAAGGTTTCGGCATACTCGGTGCGATTCGCCCGAGGCTCAAGCGAAGGAAGGTTTCGGCCCACTCGGTGCGATTCGCCCGAGGCTCCCGACTCAACCGAGACTAACTGACTCAACCGACTCGGTCGAGGCTCAACCGACTCGGTCGAGGCTCATCCGACTCGGCGAGGCTCGAGGCGAAGGCTCGGCGCACCGGCTTTCCGAGGCCTACGGCACTCAAGCTTTCCCCTTTCTCTCTTTCCCTGCCAGTCGGGGCCCGCTGGTCAGGGCGACCAAGCTTCCGAGGCCAAGCTCGGCACGCTACCGCGCGAGGCCAGGCTCGGCGGTCAACGGCGGAGTTTGCGCCGAGGTCGTTGACCGACCCTAGCTCATCGACGGCGACGCTTCCGGTGACGCTGAGACCATCACTGGGTGCGGGTTTGCGAGGCGAACACGACTAACCGACTTGCTAAGCCAGAGGGATACCGAGCAAGCTCGACGGCGGCCATGGCGAAGCGGCGGCTCTGCGACTCGGCGACGGAACTCTTCCCGGCGGCTTGCGACTCGGCGAGGTTAGCACTAGCCCAAGCAAGACCTAAGCGACCTATTGGAGCAACTCTCGGGCTTCGGCATCCCCGGCATTGCTTGGAGCTATGCACGGCGCGCGGTTCAGCGGCGGTCCATGGCGGACACGGCGACGACACGGCTTGGTTCCGGCTGAAACACGGCGAAAGAGAGGGCTCTAACTAACTCTAAGCTACTACGGAGGTAGAGCAGACTAGAACATGGCTCGGTTTAGGATGGCTTGGCCGGAGATGGCCGGTCCACATGAAGGTCATGGTGGCGGCCATGGCGAGAGCTTGCGGATGGCATCCGCCGTTCCGGCAGCTAGAGAGGGAGAGAGGAGAAACCAACCCTTACCAGAGAAGGAGGAGGTCGTGGCAGAGAAACTGGCGGAAAGAATCGAACGGTGGTGCGCGGTGGAGCGGGCAATCGCTCGCCGAGGTTCGGCGGGCGGCGGCGGAGCTCTGGTCGAGTGAAGGTGGAGTGGAGTGGAGCGAGGGAGAGAGCGAGCGAAGAAGGCTCTCCTGGCTTGCGAGCGCGGGGCGGAACGAAGGCAAAAGGAACGAAGTGCTAGGTGCATTGCACCTGGCCGGTTCCCGTCGGGGGAACTCCCGACCGGACGCGGCGGCGGCAGGCGTCGCGCGACACGCGGCGGGCGAGGACGCGGTGCATGGAGCGACGTGGCGAGTTCGGGCGCAAACCACGGGCGGCGGTGCCGGTGGTTTGGCCGGCCGGCGAGGCGGTCTCGCGGCTGCGGGCGGATTTGGCCGGCGCGGAGGGAGCGGCGGCGCGGGGAGAAGAGGAAGAAGAGACTGACAGGCCGGGCCCACTGGGGTTAAACTAATGAGGTTGGTTAAAAACTTTGAAGCTCTATAACTCCTAAACTAAGCCAAAACAGGGAAGGTCCTAAAAGCAAAGTTGCTTAGAATTTTGTAAGGAACAAATCATCTTTAAGGCTCAGGTCCAAATTCTGTTGTTTAAAAGAATTTTAGTGCTAAACCATTTTTCTAATGCAAGAAATCATAATTTAACAGCTTTTCTGGGAAAGTGCTTTAAAGCAAAGTTGTTCCTTCACCAAGATCTACAACTTTGTTATAGGCACTTGGTCAGAAACAGAAAGCAAACAAGGTTACACTAGAGACCAAACAAGGACTTAAGCACTTAACAAGCATATGCGCATGAAAAGATGAGATGCTATGCTTATGCCATGCCAAATTATGCATTTAGGGATTGCTTAACACCAGGGTGTTACAATCTTCATCATCAATTGTGCTCTCATGATGCACCTCAATAGCCTTGGACTTGCCCTTCTTGTCATGACTTGCTTTGAAGGCCAAGTCCTTCTTCTTGTCGGTGGAAGAGCCACCACTTGGTGTGATGTGCATGTACATCTCATGCGCAATGATCTTTCCCAAGATTTGAGTTGGTGTGGCGGTGGAAAGATCACCTTGATGTAGCACCGTCACAATGTGTCCATACTTCTCAATTGGAAGGACACAAAGAATCTTCCTCACAACATCGGATGGTTGCATTTGTGTGAGGCCAAGTCCATTGAGTTCTTCTACAAGAACATTCAAGTGTGAGTACATTTCATTTGCACTTTCATTAGCATGCATATCAAAAAAATGAAGCTTTTGCATAACTAAATGATATCTCTCCTCACACTCGCTCTTGGTCCCCTCATGGAGAGCACATATGTTATCCCATAGATCATGGGCATTCTTGTGGTTTCGGACGCGGTTAAACACATCCTTGCAAATGCCTCTAAAAAGAATGTTTTTGGCCTTTGCATTCCACTTTTCATTTTCTTCCTCATGTGGCGTGAGGCTAGTGCCCTCCTTGGGTTTGGGGAACCCGGTTATGGCGGCTTCGCGACATTTTATATCAACCGCTTCTAGGTACGACTCCATACGGATTTTCCAATATGGAAAGTCGTCTCCCTCGAACATGGGAGGTGGTCCATCACCTCCGGACATCTTAACTCTAGGCGGTTAAGCCTAAATCGAGAGCACGAGGCTCCGATACCAATTGAAAGGATCAAGATGCCCAAGAGGGGGGTGAATTGGGCTTTTCTAAAACTTCTTGCAAGAATAAAACCTATCAAGCCCCAATTAACCCCCTAGTGCCTAGAAGTGTGTTTCTCTTTATTCTACTGCACAAAAGACCAAGTCTATGCCACTCCTACTCTAGCAAAGCAATCCAATAGTGAATGAACAACAAGAGTAATGCGGAATTGAATTGCTTGAAAGTAAATGCGTAGGTAAAGGAGTAGAGATGACACGATAATCTTTTTGCCGAGGTATCGAGGTGTCGGCACACCGCCCTAGTCCTCGTTGGAGCACCCGCGCAAGGGTATAGCTCCCCCTTGATCCACGCAAGGATCAAGTGCTCACTACGAGCTGATTCTTCGCCACTCCGGCCCGGTGAATCGCTCGCTACCGGTCACAACTTGGCTTGGGTCATCCACAATGCTCCGGATGATCACCAAGCTCTCCGATCACCGCCAAGCCATCTAGGTGATGCCGATCACCAAGAGTAACAAGCTAGAACTCTCACTTGACCAACACAAGGCCAAAGAGATGGATGGATGCACACTTGATACTCAACTCTCACTAGGAGGTCACTAATTCTCTCAATTAGCTAATCTCTCAACCTCACTAGGGCTCTTGCTCTTTCTCACACTCACAATGTGTTTCTCAGCAAAGGAAAGTGGCAAGAACACTTAAATGGATGGAGGGAAGGAGTATAAAATCCCCCACCGGCCATCCAAAGAGCACCAAACAGGGCTCTCTGCGGGGGCATCGGACGCTCCGATGCCTGGCATCGGACGCGCCGATGACCTCGACCAACGGTCGACTGTACCACCCTGTCAGACTGGTTAAAAGGACATCGGACGTTGGGCAGCGTCCGATGCCACCACATCGGACGCGTCCGATGTGGTTTTACCCTCTCTGGAACCTCTCTGCATGGCCATCGGACGCTGGCCCTCAGCGTCCGATGCCAGCGTCTGATGCGGCCTCAAGTTCACGCGTACGTGAACAGTGGCACGGGCGCGTCCGATGTGAACACATCGGCGCGTCCGATGCCACGCATGGCCAGCGTCTGATGCCCATTACAAGGGCAGACTCAACTCGGATCGCGACGCGGCCTTAACGACTTTTGATCCTCTCGACTTAAGGCATCTCTCTGAGCTACCTAGGGCTATGAAATAACAAGTGTGCACCACACCTACCTCCATAGACTCATCTAGGTCAAGCTACTGATTCACGCTCCCCTTTATAGTATGGCCAAAGGAAAAACAAAGACCTAAGACTACCTAAGTGTCCTCCAACAGCATATGACACTTAGCCTAGTCTACCACCATCTTCGTCGTCCGTCCTTTGAAAACCGAAAACGATATCCATTGCCAGGGGACATGAACTCCATATGCCCGTATCGTCGCCATTACTGTGACCTAACTCAATCCTGTTTCTGCAAAACACATGTTAGTCACAGTAATCTTGTGTTTCATCCAATCACCGAAACCACTAGGGGCCAAGATGCGTTCACTGATTTTTCAAAAGTTGTTGTTTTCACTAGTATAGTTTTTGCAACATCTTAAAACCTCTTTTGGTTTTTGGCTTTCGGCTTTTTCGAATACATGGAAATAGAGATGTTTCACATATCTTTCACAATTATTTCAATGAAGACAGAGAGAGAAGCAAGTTTTGTAGTTGTTTCAATTAAACAATTTATAACTTTTTTATATCACATAGCTCACAATCAGTGGCTGAGAACAAGTGAAAATTAAGGTATGACATACATGGTCAGATATAACAGTAAACTATATTTTGTAGTATTTTAGCAAATGAAATAGCATGCCACAAGTCGATGACAAACTCAAGGTATGACAGTGGCCCCACCTTGCCATATCGAGAGCTCTCTGTCACTGCTCACAATAGCTTTTTCATAGCTCAAAACTTCTCATAACTCACAACTAAACCTAATAGAAGTGTTTTGCCATCTACGTCAAAAGAGATGATCTATAAAGACATATTAATGTATCTAATGATGCTTAGTTGATAGTGTAAACATTTTTGTTTTCTATAAATTTTGCCACACATATGATAGTTTGACTTAGTGTTACTCCAAATACATTGTATTGAGGACCAAAAGAAGTAGATGGTACCTTCTTGCTCCTTGCATAGAAGTAGATGATATGCATAGAAGTAGATGATATTTGTAATGTGTGAAATATTTCTATCTAAGAGGCTAAAACTTAAAGGAAAATGCATGTGATGTATATGGAGGAAGGTGCACAATTTCTTCGTCGGAGCTAGGATTGGTTTACTTAAATTGGGCAATTTTTACATTATTAACATTTTATACTTTTGTGCTTTCATGTTATAAAAAGCGCACTAAAATCTACAACATCACCTAAAATTTCTATAAATCAAGCTTGATAATGTATTTATTTAATATTGTAGACAGGGGCGGATCCAACGGTGAGGAGGCGTCTCTAGCCCTCCTACGGCCAGCGGACCCATCGAGCTCCCCTAGGAATTTTTATCATGGATACATCTTGAGGAGAGGCTAAAACTGTTTGAAGATTGAAGAAGCCTTCTAACATTTATCCTGGATCCGCCACAAGTTGTAGATAACATTTGTTCAATATAACTTGACCATAGTTATATAATCTTGAGTTAAACAAAACTATGAACAACATAAGAGAGTACATGTATAGTCATCTAACTACTCTATTATGTTCCTACTCAACATTACAAGCAGTGTTTGTATAGTCGTCTAAGTAGTCTATTATGTTCCTGCTCAACATCACAAGCAGTGTTTTCTTCACAGAATTATGTCGTGAAGAAAGAATGTGTATTAGATCATTGTGTTTCAGACCTTTGTGAAAACCCTGTCATTTTTGTTGTTGATTGCTTATCATCGTTGCAAGCATCTAGGCACCTAAGATAGTGTGTGTATGTTTGTTAATGTCAGCCATGCAAATATGGCTAATATGTGTTTTGTAGGAACATGTTTTGATGCTAGGTCACAATGCATGAGAAGACTAAGTCCCCCCAAATATTAATGAGAATGCGATCAAGAACTCATGATTGAAAGATAAAGAATTTGTCAAGAGTCAAGTTAACCAAAGAGGGATTCAAGTGCGTGTAGCTCGATCAAGTGTTTTGTTACCATAGAGATGCAAACTCTGAGAACAATGGTCCGGAGATCTAAATTGTTAAGGAATCAAGTTTGACTCGAAACAGATCAAGGACAAAGAAATTACAGTCAAAGCAAGTTTTGTCCACAAGTTATACAGACAAACACACACCAACGACACCAAGGTCGGAGACGGTGACGTCGGGGCTGTCGGAAGCAACACCGGGGTTGGAGATGATGACGCTAGGGTCATAGATGATGACCTCAGGGCTAGAGTCAGGGGCCATCTTGAGAATATGTCTTGAACCTTTTGAATGCATATCAATTCGTTTCATGGCTTGAGGTCTCTTCTTCGTATGATAAAGCACAATTTGAACCTCTACAAAATATGACTCCTCATAGTTCAGTTAGTTTATTGGCTCAATGTAAATACTATCTTATTCACATTAGCCATGTTACCTCAGTCGCTGAGATGTTGCTTGCCCTTCACCTTAGATCAATCTCTTGAAGCACTTTCCATGCTACCTTTAGCCCATGGAGCCATCCTTAAGTCACATTCTATCTTTGCATCGATGTTAAACACTCATTCAAATCCATTATCAAAATCAACCATGCCCATGTAATACAGCCAAAGGTTATTCAACGTAATGCTTGATTTGATTTGTCTTCACTTGATTCCATGATACTCAATAATATACAAAATGCATGCCATCATAGGGAGACTACTACATATTTGTATAAGACCATGTATCTTCTCCTTTTACACCCTGGATTGCCATTTCTTCATACTGCCAAACACATATGGAATATCGTGTTGTTTGCCATACACTTGAGCCTTGCTTCGTAGTGATTCATCCAATTAAGCATATCTCAAATGTATATGACAAAATAAATATACTATTAACGTTTAGTAAATATGTTAGATCTTTAGGGCCTATTTGGTAGGGCTCTTCCATGACTTTGGCTCATCCCCACCTCCGAAGAAGCCCTACTAAACATTCTGTAGGAGAAGCGGTTTTATAGTAAAAGAACAGAGGAGCCCTGCTAAACACCCATTAATCGTGTTATCATTTAAATGTAACCAAACCTACGGTCGCAAAAATTAAATCAATAACAACTTTAGCCTATACATATAGATTCTAAATCTTGATTTCCATGTCCAAGTTGTATCGTCTAAACGATTGTATTTTCTTATTTTATTTTTGTAAAAATCTCACACTTACATCATGAGATACTTATTAAATGCATATGAAGTAGCCATGATTTTAAGGTGACTAAGATTTTCTTAAAAACTAGGGGAAAGGGAGACATGGCTAGCTTGGTCTAGCTAAAGATGGCAACGAAAAATTCCCCGTCGAGGACAAGCCACCACCTCCGTCTCCATGGGGAGAGAATTTCCCGTCCCCATACATGTGAATGTTGTTTAGAGAAACTTCTCCCCTGTCCTCATCTTGTGTCGGGAAAACAATTCTCGTAGGAAAACCTGTCCATAAATGTATTAGAAAAATTGGTTCTCTGCTTCAGAAAATACAATTCCGTCGTAAATACAATTTTCAGAAAATGCCATCAAAAAATATCCATCACGTAAAATATCATTGAAAGAATAGTTCATTATCTACCAGATCTACCATTCCGTCGTCTTTAGAGATACCGTCGTGAAATGATCATTTGTCCTCTGCTTCTTTGTCCAACTAAGCTACGATAGACAATCCTCTCCCTTTTTTCTTCCTTGACCACCACAGAGCTCACAAAGACAATTGGCGGTGCAAGGGCCAAGAGCTGGTTGTGAGTTGCTGACGACACAACTCACCACACGGGGAACATGTGGGCTGCCTAGTGCGAGCTCTGGTTGTGCAGGCTGCCACCTGTTGAGGCTCCTACCATTGAAAGAATAGTCTGTCAACTAGATCTAGCATTCCGTCATATTTAGAGATAACACCATGGAATGGCCATCGGTCCTTCGCTTCTCACCCTGGCCATTAGGTACTTCGGTTCGGTACCTATGCAAATTCGGTTCCTTAGAAACCCGGTACCGATCGGTTCCTAAAAAACTCGGTACCGAGGAAATTCGGTATCAGTAAATTCGGTTCGGTTTCAGTATTTACCGAATAGTACCGAATTTACCAAAGTAGTGGGTTCAAAAGCTAATTTTGATATGATTTTACATAGAATAATAGTGCAAAATGCATATACATATAAAAGTTCACATGACTATAAGTGTGAGTACCAAAAATATATAATATAATAGTCTATAATAGTACAATCAATAATATAACAACACCTAAATTCATCATATTTCAGGTGAATTCGGTAAATTCGGTTAGTTCGGTAAATTAGGTTCGGTTTCGGTATTTACCTCGGTAAATTCGATTCTTGGAAACTTGAAACCGAATAGGGAACCAAATTTTTCGGTTTCAGTAAATTCGGTTCGGTTCTCAGTAAATTTCTCGGTATTTTGTGTCCAGGGTGATTCGCTTCTTTGTCCAACTGAGCTTTGATAGACAATCCTCTCCCCTTTTTCTTCTTTGCCTCTCCCTTTTTTCTTCCTTGACCGCCACAGAGCTCTCAAAGACAATTGGTGGTTCAAGGACTGAGAGCTCACCGTAAATTGCAGATGACACAGCTCACCACGTGGGGAACGTGCAGGCTGCTTAGTGCGAGCTCTGGTTGTACGGGCTGCCGCCTGCTGAGGCTCCGATCTCTGCCATAGGAAAGCAATGGAGCTCTAAGGTGGACTCTCAGGCTACTTTTGAGAGAAGGGATAAGACACATGGACATGTGGCCCTGCAAGAGCTGCAGCGCCTGCAATGCCAAGAAAGAAGGGACAATACACTAGTTATACGAGTGTTTCTGTGGCCCGGCAATGATGACTTTTGCTCGACCTCTGCCACCGGCAGCATGGACACCTCTCGCTAGTGCCTAAGTCGTCGTCATTGTGTGGGCCGCTTCAGGCATGAGACCACCGCCGTAGATGAACTGCTCGTCGTGCTCCTCGCGGCCAGCTCACGCGACGTTGGATCAAGCGTTGCTGCTCCAGATTGAGTTAGAGGATAAGGAACACAATGTTTTTTCCTCAAGCGAGCAGAGGTGGATTTTACGACGTTAGTGTGTTACTGATGGAATGCTAGATGGAGGTAACATAGAGGTTTTTGATGCTATCTTACGTGACATACATCTTTTAATGGTATTTTTCAAAATTAGTGTTCTTTCATTGTTACAAACCAATTTTCCCAAATGTATTTTGCTTAGAGATTGAAACAAGGATCGAGGAATAATATCGAGCAAGATTTTGCATTACATGTCAATTTCTAAGAGGCATCAATTTTGCATCACATAAATTCCAACAAAATTACAAAGCAGAAATAAAGAAGAGATCCAAAAGAACATAGGCCACAATGGATGTTCATAACCAGCGGCGGAGGGTGAAAGAAAAGGTGAAAGAAAATTAAGGAGGGGCTAATTTCAAAAGTGACTACTGTAGCTATTAAAACATTATTTAAATAAGCAAGAAAACATCCAAAGCACAAGTTTCCATGATCCATCTGTTCTCTTTGGCAGGTATTTCCTTGCACTGTCTTTTTTTCTAGTCCGACACAACGGATGTTTTTCTCCTTTTCCTGCAAACTGCACAGACTACTCATCAGTTTTTATCAGAGGTAGGAGAGGCAGCTGCCTAGTTTCGCCTCCAAGAGGCTCCGCCCGTGTTCATAACGTATAGATTCCATCTTCATGTTCAATCTTCTGTGAGTTCCATAAATCATTAAGGGCGCATTTGGTTTCCTTTCCCTCCCAGCCTGATCCACTCAATTCATACAGACCCAACTCGCCATGACAATCACATGCAAGCAACAATTGTTTGGTTGTTAGCACTCACACAACCAAGTCAGAGATGTTTTAGTTGGCCGTATACAACAATCCGCCTACTCGTTTTCTATCATTGCACATTTAGCTCAGTGTGCTTGATTTGCATGTATCGAGGAGGGGATGGAACAAGTGAGCTTGTTCCAAAACGTTGCAAACCGTATGAAACCCGCACCGAGAGGCTTCGTTTGTTTCATCCCTTACTTCTTCCTTCAAGCAGGTCACGGGGTGAGCTCCGCCGAAGCTAATCAAGGGAAAGACAACACGAGCTTCGTCGGGGCAAGCGCAAGCTCTACCATAGGACGCGGGTGCGACCTTCGCTAGCCATGCGAGGGCTCTGCCACCGCAGGCGCGTGCGAGCTTCGCTTGTCACAAGTGTAGGCTCTGCCAAGGCACGAGCGTGAGCTCCATTTGGTTTCGAGAGAGAAGAGAGAAAGACATCGGCCAAACCATAAAAAACTAAAATAACCTATAAAACTATATGATAAAACTATACATTAAGAAAGACCATTTTAATATAAAGTATATTAAGAAAGACCATTTTAATATAAAGTTTTACGTTTTAGACTAAAGTGTAAGGAAACCAGGAGGTGAACCTCTCGTCGCCTAAAATAACTAGGCTCTGTTTGTGCGGAGTGTGGTGCTTGCTTCGGTGTTGCAGCAAGAGGACTGACCATCCACATATTGAAAGGTGCTGGTAATCACGAGTCACAGATCGGACCGTCCATTCGCTTGGCAAATCATCTCCCGCCATCAGATCTAGGTCACCCGGCCCATCAGTCATCCTATAAAAGCTCTCCTTCACCTCTCCTCCCCACTCCCTTCCACGCCGCCACGCTAGAGAGGAAGAGCGCGCGGAGAGCGAGAGCCCGGGAGAAGCGGCGGCCGGCGGCAAGATGGTGCAGCGGCTCACCTACCGGAAGCGGCACAGCTACGCCACGAAGTCGAACCAGACCCGCGTCGTCAAGACCCCTGGTAAGACCGGCGCCTCGCTCTCGCGTGGTCGTTCGCTCGTTGTTTCGGTTCGTGCGGGTTGTGGGGATATGATTCTCGCTGCTCTGCTCATCCCTTAGTTAGGAGTGAGATGAATCCGCGAGAGGGATTTGTGACCCTTTACATCGGAAATCGCGCACTAATGTCGTTTAATTTTACTCATTATTTTTTCGGATCTTGACTCTCGTTGCTGTTGTCGATTAGGCGGGAGGCTTGTGTACCAGTACACCAAGAAGCGCGCGAGCGGACCGAAGTGCCCCGTCACCGGAAAGAAGATCCAAGGAGTATGTGCCGCCAACCTTTCTATTTTATCAGCTTGTTCTTGCGTTAGGTCGCTGCATCATGCTCTATGCAAGGATTTCTCATTTTGAATGCTGCTTGATCAACCTAAGCTAGGAATTCCTGACGGAGCATGTATTTGAATTGTGGCATTAGTTTTTTGTGTAGCTTATGGCTCATATTCTCGTGAAGTGTGATTACAGACTGGGGGTAGAAGTGCACGTATTCTTGTTGAACCATGCTTTGGGCTCTTGGTTGGAACACTTTGTTATTCCTAAATCTAAAAGAATGCTTTAGGGTCTTGACTGAGATTTTACATTTGTTTTGACCCTTAGGCCTTAGTTTGCTGTAACATGTGCTGCTGGAGCTGGTTAATTTGCATGTCATATGTGTAAACATATCTATCTGTGGTCCTGGTCCTATATGTTTCATTCCAGGGCAGTGTACACATTTGTGACAATGTTTTGTGCTGTGCATGTTTTCTGAGTGTAGGGTGTGCCAAGAGGTCCTTTGTCCATATCTGTCTGTCCTTTTTGTTTATTTTTTTGGCCAATGATTATATAGTTATAATTGACAAGCATATGTCTGAATTTTCATGTTGATTATAATCTTCTTTATGAGGCCTTCCAATGTTGTGTCTTTTCCTCGTTATGTTAATTTTGAAGCCTGTAGTCCTCCCCCCTCTCCAAAGATACATTTAACTTGCATGCTTATTATGGTTCAATTCAATTCATTGGGTGATATCGGTGGATGTTCATATTTGATTGTCCATGTTTTAAATGATTTCTAGAGTATGCATTCATCTTTAAATGAAGATTTTAGCATCTTCTGCCATTTGTTTAGAACAAATCAGTATGTCAGAGATTGTTAGCTTTTGATGCCAATTACATGGAATTGCATTGTGTACTTTGTAGATTGATCGTGAGCTTGATGTGCCTCTTTTCTGGCTCTGGTTCCTGTTCATGTTAAGTGACTACGATGCATGGTTATCATCCCAGTTCATAACACGAACAGGTCAATGTACCAATTATCCCTATTGGTTGGGTTCACTGATTTGTAACTCCCACTTCAATAACTAGCAGTGATTCTGGGTACAGATCGGCATGGATTTTTTTTTGTAGTACAGGTTATTATGAAATGTCAGGACACCATGATCGGACCCCTTGGTGTTCCTAGTTTTTTGAGATGTTCTCTTTTGACCTTGGTTTCTCATCTAAGGCTTTCACCATGGAAACATTTTTGTTGTTGTAACTTTTCATTTATGCTTTTACCTTACAAACATGTTTTGTCATAACTTCATCTATGCTTGCACCTTACAAACATGTTTTGTTGTAACTTCCAAATTGTTGTTCCAGTTTTAGCCCATGTCTGCCCTTGTTTTGTTTCTGGCATACTACCGGACCTATGATTACTGAGAAACATGACAAGCATATGTCTGAAACTTTCATGTGGATTCTGCCTAATCTTCTCTATGAGGCCCTTTGCACTGGCATACCCCCTCCCTTGCATTTTTTTTAAAAAAATTACTGTTGATGTTCAAAGCAATCAATCTGTTTGCTCCTTTTTTATCTTCTATTTATTTGCTACCTTTGCTGATACAACTCTCAGGTGGTGAGGTTTGGATGATGATCAGTTGCATAGTTCAAATGATCAGTAATGACTGTGATTACACTGAATTGTCTTTCGCTCCTAACTGACAACCTTCTGACCACCTGATTTTGCCTGGTAATTTTGGAGGATTTTGTGTACACTAGGACACAAATGTTTATTTTTTTTTAAAAAAAATAATTCAGAAGTTCTATGAGTCCTTGGCTACCTTTGGACGATTTCCCTGTGCATAGGTTGTTCGCTTTATAGGTGGCATGGCCGCATGTTGCATCCTACATGGCATGTAGGCATAGCCACTACACTGATTAATCAGAATAGACAGTCTTAAGTTCACCTTGGAGTACAAGTTTGTGTCATTTACATGTTATCCAACTTCTCACAAATATTGCATATGCTTGAATGCAGATTCCACACCTGAGACCTGCTGAGTACAAGAGGTCCAGGTTGTCAAGGATCCGCAGGACTGTGAACCGTCCATATGGTGGTGTTCTGTCTGGTACTGCAGTTAGAGAGAGGTGATCATTCTTTTGCATCTCATGCTCATCTGTCAAAATGGCAAATGGTGAAACTAAGCCGCCTGCCCCTTGCAGGATCATCCGTGCTTTTTTGGTGGAGGAGCAGAAGATCGTGAAGAAGGTGTTGAAGATCCAAAAGACCAAGGACAAGGCCTCCAAGAGCTAGACACTCGCAATATAGTCAATTACCACAAATGTTGTCCCTTCGAATTTGTTTCAGGAAGAAATTTTCTCGTGGGTTTGGGAATCCTGGTACTTAGTATGTGAGTTGGATGCGATTATTTAAATTTTGAGCGCAAGTTGCGGATCCTTAAGTTTTGTAACCGTTTGGTGTAATGCTTTTCATTTTGCATCAGATATTTTGCAGTTGCTTGCCCAGTTGCCCCTGCTTTCGCTTTCAAACCAACCTATTCATATATCTGGTGCGTATCTTTGAATTTCCTTTTGGAAAGCAACGGTCAAGTAAAGCTAGAGCCTTCGTGCAAATGTCATGATGATTAAAGCATTTATTTATTTAATTATTTATGTCGTCGGAAAAAAGAACTTTAGAAAAACATTTGTTTACGTTGGTGTATTTCTATATTATTATTATTATTATTTTTAGATTTATAGAAATATATGATTTCTGTGTTTGAAGTGCCTGTTGAAGGAAGCCTGTCATTCAATTCTAATATAGATCAGCTGGGTGAATTAAAATGTCAACGAACAGTGGATACACTTAGGGCCTGTTTGGTTCTCGGACGAGGTTAGTCTGGCTCGCATGGAGAGAGCCTGGTTCTGGATAGCCAGGCCCAATGCATGCAAACGTAGTGTTTGGTTGTCTGTATGCACGAGACAGGCTGTGATGAGAAGTTGCTCGTATGAGAACGAGTTGCATGAGATAAAAATATATAAATAATCATCATCATGACATTTATTATGGGCAACTATTGTCTTATAACACTTAGTTTACCTTATTTCTCCTTAATGTAATTTAAAATATATTAATATCATTTAATATATGCTAATAATATATTAATAACGTCATTAGATGGCTAATTACTTGCACCACGCGAGCCTGGCCCGGCAGAAACGACCGATTTCTGCGTTCCTCCAGAGCCAGGCTGCGGGAGGAATCTTGCACGAGCAGAGCCTGGCCAGACAGATACGCTAACCAAACAAATGACTGTTCTCGCATCTATAGAGTCTGGCTGAGGGGTGGTGCAGCCAACCAAACGCACCCTTAGGATCTAGCCTGACTAGAATCGTAGCGACAATCTAAGCTTATCTAAACATATAAGCCCCCTCTTCCAATTAGTAAGGTTACCCTTTTGAACCATTTCATCGAACAAGCTACGGACATCCTCATTTCATCGAACAAGTGACGGGCATCCTTGGCAAGCACGACACATGCCAGCAGCAACTTGGGAGGCCTTACCGCCAATGAGCATGAGCTTATTACCTGTGTGGAGGAACTTGCCTTGGCCAGCCTGCTTGCCTTTGGAGACAATTCGTCGAACACCTAAGGGCATATACAACAGGGAGACGGAGGTCCATCTCTAAGCGCATTAAATCTATTATTATACAGACGGATATAAAGACAGGTCATACAACCCACAGACGGAGTCTGTCTCTAAGATATTTAATGATTTGCATGTAACTAGGATCAACTACAAATAAACTTTTGTATACCATTGTGTGGCTATTTGATAACAGATGTATCAAAAATAAATAAGATCATACTGCACTTCACATTCGGATGACAACAACCATTCAGAAAAGAAAACGAAGGTTCACATTCAGAGAACAGATAGCAAGAGCTCTGTCCACATTCCGAAGTTCCTGGACACGTTCATATAACAACTAGCAAAGCTCTGTTCACTAGCAGGTTCACATTCCAGGAACTAGCAAAGTTCCTTGACACATTCAGAAACAACTAGCAAACGCAAGTTCACATTCTAGATAGGATCAAGTTGCTGCAAATCCTCATAGCTGCAAATCCTCATAGCTGCGAATCTTCATAGCCTATATCCGCCAAAAAAAACCTACACAAAATAGTATCTTGTGAGATGAGGAAAAAGTGCCTTCCTAAGACACTTCTACAGGTTGTTCAACTTACAAGTTTAAATAGTTTCAGGAAAAAGTGCCTTCCTAAAACACTTCATGGCAGCTAGTCGCTCCGCCTTTTCTTCATCGGACATTGAGCTTGTATCTTGTGAGATGAGGTTGTTATAAGCCTCCATCATCTTTGATTCTTTCTTGTTTTCCTTCTTTGTTTTGTTGTGCTGTAAGGTGGGCAATTTTTGTGATCTCAAGCTTCTCAGATGATAGCTTTTGTTGCAGTTCTAACAACTTCAAGCGCTTTGTATTTGTTTCCTCCTGAAATTTGCTAAATCTATCCAATTTGTCTAGATCAATAGCAGATTCCTTTGAGTTGCCATCTTCTTCTGAGTTGAGTTGTTTTGACATCCTTTTTGCAGCTAGAGCTACCTTTTCGGCTGCCTTCTGACCCATTGGTCGCTTTGGCATCTCATCTACAGTTTCATCATTGTCAACATTATCTCCTTCAATGTGAAATGTTTTCCTTTTTCGTGCATTCCTTAGCTCTTCATTGTATGTTTTCCACTTGGCCACATCTCGATAAGTTTTCCAAACCTCTGTTAAGACAAAGGGTCCTATCTTTGCTTCTTTGTTGTCTACCACATAGAACTTGTGGGCTGCATCCATCCACATTTGATCTGAATATCCACTTGTAAATACTCTGCGAGCCTTTACATAAGCACACTCAAAGAGGTCACACCACCTGTTAATCTTGTGCCATCGATCCTTGCATTGCTTCAGATTCCTTTTCCTATGGGGTGGAGTTGTCTTGTTGTATGATTGAACAACATCAGACCAATATTGGTTGCCACCTCTATCGGCTCCACAGGTCGAGTCCGTTGAATGTTCTATCCAAGAGCTCATCAAACTAACATCCTCATCCTCTATCCAGGGAATTCGCTTCTCTGTCCTAGCATTCTCATTGTCAGTGTCAACTAGTTCAGGCTGCTGCTCATCCACTATCTTTATTTCTGCTGGTGAAATTCCTTCATGGTTGTGAACTGGTGCTCCAACCAAATGAAAATTGTGTGGCTGGTTTGCAAAGTAGCTCGTAAACCCACCAGGTGGGCGTGGATCTTTATCCCTGCAGGAAATATAGATACATCATTAAAATGACAAACCAACAAAACTAAAATGATAAACAAGAAAGCATCCTGATAGTTAGTCAACTGAATTTTATCACAACAATTATGCATGTATTGCCACTGAATTTTATCAATAGTTAGTCCAGAGGGAGACCTTGGTATGCATGTATCCTTCCCATTGACTAACAACATGTTTGTTATCAGAAAAAGGGTGCAGTTATAACTAGAATGTGATAAAGAGATCTAATTATGGACACTAGTATTGCCTGGCCTTTGTGTGCTTGCCCTCCTGTTTAGCTTGCTCAGAAGGAGCAGCCAACTGCTGGACAGTTACCTGACAAACTAAATATCGTTGCCATGGAAGCAAATGCAAACGGAATGAGCGTGGCTGACATAAGAAGCTTGGAGGAAACAATTATCAATGCTCTTAGAGCTATCGGGGTCATTTGTGTGAACTAGATTTTGCAACGAAGATGCAATGTTTGTGCTGAACACATGAATTTTTTTTGGCAGTATCTTAATTTGGCGATTCAGACCAAATTGATATAGCAGATCTAACTCTATGATCAACGAACAATTCTAATAATTAAATAACATAACAAGATTCAATAAACAGGATCGGGTAATTGATATAGCAGATCTAAAATGACAAACAAGATATATAGCAGAATTAAAATGACAGAATAACTCTAATAATCCTAACAATACAACTCTGTGATCAAGGAATAATTCTAATAATTAAATAACATAACAAGATTCAATAAACAAGATCGGATGATTACCAGGATGGATCTGCTGAACGCAAAATCGAAGGAGAAGCCGGATCCCACCATACAGTAGATGGTGAAGAGGGGAACGGGAAGGCACCACCGGCAGATGTACCAATGTGGGATGGAGATGTCGTTGTGCCATTGCTGAGGGGACCGATGGGGCACCTCGCCGCCGCCGCCGCCGATTCGCTTCCGTGACCTAGGTTTCGGCCCGCGGCATCCGCGCCCAACGACGAGCCTCCACCACGACCGAGGTTGCGGGTCGGCACCGTTGAGATGGTTCCGCGACCGAAGGTGTGCGCCGGGAACGACGACACCGCCGCAGCTGCCGCCGCCGTCGCTGACACAGCAGCGGGGCGACCCTTGCTCTTCTTGTTTGCGGAAGGCAGCATGCTCTTCCTCGCCGAGGCACTCAACATCGCGGACGCCAAAGATTGGGGCGCCTGATTGAGGAAGAAAACTGGAACTCTGTGGCTGCTTCTCCATTGAAATAGGGAGGGCGCGAGATGGATTTGGCGGGACTGCTCACTTCGCTGCGCGCCAAAACTTCATCTGCGCGTGCGAGCACCCCCGGATCTGCGCGCCGTCGAGAGATGGGGATAACTCGTACAACGCTGCTGGAGCGGTCTTCTCCACATCGGTCCACGGGACGGAACCGTCGCTTCGCGAGACGACGGAAGGGGTGTCTTCAGGCTTCGACAAGGTTCTTTTTGTAAATATACCGATGAAGGGACGGGGCCAATCGACCCGTTGTACGTGCCCTAAACTTCATCACCGATGAAGAGGAACTTCCCTTGGCCAGCCTGCTTACGTGCCCCCTAGCTACTGCCGCCGTGTCCTGCATCTGCCACCGCATCGTCCATGCCTCCAAAGCTGTCGAAGCACGCCAACACAACGTCAGCGGGTACTCCTCCTTCACTTGCCACCGCGGGGGGAGCGAACTGGAGAAGTCCATGGCTCAGACGAACCGCACCGGAGGGCGTTATCCTCTCCGCTACACGTTTTTGCAGTAAAAAATGACTGCAGCGCTGTCCGCTACTACTCCCACTACCAACACGCAAACGCTAACTGCGGCGGAAAGGAGGGCATTTACCGGACACGACGCGGGGCCGGCCGTATACGCACGCGGGGAGGGCGCGCTGCCTGCGCGAGCGCTGCAGGGGTGGACCCCACCATATTCCGCAACAAAAAAAATGTTATAACTCACAAACTAAAAATCCAAATTAAATTCCGATTGCACCATTGAATTCGTTGCAATTAATTTTTCAAAACTAGATCCCTCATGGATATATTTAGATAAAGTGACAAGTGGGCCCACAGTGGATAGAGGATGATATAGAGGATGGATGGATGTGGGAGAAATGAGTACAGAGGAAAGAATCTTAATGACTAGGCAGTATAAATGATGAAAATAGAGGAACATGAGTGCGGATAGTGTCATGGAGGATGCTTCTCCACGGCAGAGGGTGCTACTGGTGGCTTTGGCTCTGCCTCTTCCGCTGCTGGTGGAGCTGCAGCACCTGGCTGTGCCTGTTGGCGTGCTCCGACAGCTCAAAGGTGGGCCTCACCACCAGCGGCCGGTACTCCGACAACAGTCATCCCTATCTGTATCGCACGCCGCACGCGTTGCACAGCGTGCGCGGAAGAAGCCACGGCTGACGGCCGCAGCGACGACTGACGGCTGTTCGCGTTGCACAGCGTGCGCGGAAGAAGCCACGGCTGACGGCCGCAGCGACGACTGACGGCTGTTGGCGGGGTGGTAAAGGGCCCTCTAAATTTAGCCTAACAAATTTAAGTATCGGGCTCAATAAAGATCAGACGTAATACTATATAATTTTGAATTAAAATTGGAAATAGCTAAGTTGGATTGTGAAGAATGGATAAGGACCATGATCCATTACCACCCCTACGCGTGTGGGGAAGAGCAGAGGTCGCCGCCCCACGAGACAAGGATGTGGTCGCCGCAGCCGCCAAGATCCACCTTACCGGTGCCACGAGACTTCGAGCTAATGGGATCTCCAGTGTGGAGGGGGACAGAGGATCTCCGCGCGTGGAGGAGCAGGGACCTCCGACGGCCAAGTTCGTCGGGTGAGGAGCCGAGCGGTGAGGGAACTCCTGGAGCGAGCTTAGCCAAGCCTGGCTCTTAAAGAATGATCGATCCCTGCGTTCTCCTGGAGCCAGGCTAGGAGAGGCAACCAAACAAGCTGAAGGTGGCTTTCTGAAGCCTAGTTGAGGCTTAGCCATCCAACCAAATACATCCTTAGCCTACATTGCTACTCTCTCCCAAAATACTTCTTATAAACTATAAGATTGATGATCAAAGTTGTATAAAACCTATTTATGTTTAACTCGTTCTTTTATGGAATATATCAGTAACTTACAATCTATAACTATATCTTACAATCTAAACCTACATCTATCTACAATTCCACAATTCTTATCGTCTGCAATCTAAACCCTATGAGGATTTCAAATATATGTATCTGGCGGGTGCCACCAAAACTCGCCCAATCGTGACTCCCACTCCCTCCTCCTGCCCGGGTCTCGCGACTCCTCTCGTGCAGTCGTGCCCGGCACCCCGCATGGCGACGACCTCCTTTACGCTTACGCTCGGCCGTTGTTGTCTTGTTCCCTCCCTAGGACGCGCGTAATAAACTTTTCGCTCAATTGATTTGCTGATTTTATTCCGTCATTGAGGTCCGCTGGGCCAGCATGGGCCTGGATCAGAAAAGCATGGCCTAGGCCAGGTGCGGCACAGCCTGCCTCTGCCCGTGCCTGACGTCGTGCTCGGGCCGCCTTTGCATGGAAACTAAGCCTAATTAATCTATTATTAGCACATGTTTACTGTAGCATCATAAAGTCAAATCATAGGCTCAATCGATTCGTCTCGCGAAGTAGACTTCGGCTGATAAATTAGTTTTATAATTAGTCTATATTTAATACTCCATGCATTATGCATGGAGTATTAAATATAGACTAATTATAAAACTAATTTATCAGCTGAAGTCTACTTCTTGAGACGAATCTATTGAGTCTAATTAGTCCATGATTTGATAATATGGTGCTACAGTAAATATATTAAAAGTCCCTGTTTGGTTTTGGATAATTGATGTCACCTTGGGTACTAACCTTTGTCATGAAGTGTTCATTAGCTAGGTTGGTACATACCAAGTGTGGGAGCTAGATGATGACCATGGTATTGGCGGTGATGACCAAAAGATGGATCAAGTGCTCCACATTTGGAAAGAGAAGAAGAGAAAAGCAAAACCCTATGGAGATCAAGGCAAAGGTATAAATAGGGATTTTGTTTTAGCACTCAAGACACCATAGAGGGTGTGAGTGTGTTTAGGATAGATAGCCATACTATTAAGAGGGGACTATCTCGGTGATTGCGGTTATCAAGTGCCACTAGGTGAATTCATACATGCATATGCATTGGGACCTAGTGTGCTAACCTCTAATCTTTTGAAAATGATTGTGAAAATGCTAACACACATGCACAAGATTGTATACACTTGGTGGTGTTGGCACATTTGCAAAGGAAAAGGTGTTGGAGTTGATTTGGATCAACTCGAAGAAGTTTCGGAGAAAGCTTCGGTTGGAAAAAGAGGAGCGATGGATCTTGGATTGGAAAACTGTTCTAATCCTTTGTGATTTGGATCTTGTATTCATGTGGGATGTGTAGCCCTCTGAATAAGCTTTCCAAAATGTCCAAGATCATCAAAATCGGAGTTCGGAGCTAAAAGTTGTGGTCGTTTTAGCGCGGAGGTCAGTTTGCTGAAGTCGGTAGTACCGACCCTGAGGCCGGTAGTACCGACCCCTCCGTGAGCAGATCGCAAACTCTCTGTTCGGGGGAGTTTTTGGCCTACCGGTAGTACCGCCATAACCTCAGTAGTACCGGGATCGGTAGTACCGACCAGGGGGTCGGTAGTACCGAGGTTTGAAGGAAGTTTTGGAGGCTCTCTGGAAGTGGCCAGTTTTGGCCTGGCGGTAGTACCGCCATTATGTCGGTACTACCGCCCTCGATGGTACCGAGGTCAGGAAGTTGTCTGGGAGTTCTCTGTGTAAGTCCCAGGATGACCTGTCGGTAGTACCGCCATAGGGCCGGTACTACCGACCGTCGGTAGTACCGACCTGGAGTCGGTTGTTCGTTTTGGTCAACGCTGTGTGCAACGGTCATAAGTTGTGCCGTCGGTTGTACCGGGCCTTGTGGTCGGTAGTACCGACCTGGCGTCGGTAGTACCGACCGCAGGCGCAGAAGCTCGGGAAAAAGGGGGAACGACTTGCTGTCTTCTTCCCCCTCTTATAAATAGGCGGTGGCCGGCTAGTGGGGTCTTCTTCTTGACTCTCCAACCTCTTGAACATCCTCTTGAGCAAGATCTACTCCCTCCCACTCATCTCCTTGCTTGATAGCGCGAATCTAAGTGAGATCGAGTGGATCCAAGTGCATTTGCTTGTGAGTTTGCATCTAGTGGCACTTGGGGATTGTTGTTGCTGCGGGTATTCTCTTTACTCTTGGTGGTTGCCGCCACCTAGACGGCTTGGAGCAGCGGAGGAGTTTTGGCACGAGTGGTGATTGTTCGTGGCCATCTCCCGGTGATTTGTGAGGGGTATTGTGCCTTCCCCGGCGAAGAGCCAAAAGGTAACTCTAGTGGATTGCGCGTGTCTTTGAGTTACCTCCATTTGTGGGTTGGTTCTTGCGGCGCTCATT
Organism: Coix lacryma-jobi var. lacryma-jobi; assembly: GCA_009763385.1. Classification (NCBI taxonomy): domain Eukaryota; kingdom Viridiplantae; phylum Streptophyta; class Magnoliopsida; order Poales; family Poaceae; genus Coix; species Coix lacryma-jobi. The sequence continues at coordinate 139,131,505 of CM019828.1, forward strand.
TGTTGAGCTAGGTTTGTGAAACACCTATTAGCCGCCGAACCACCAAGTGGTTGGTCGACACAACAGGGAGTAGCGTGCCGGCAAGCACGTGAACCTCGGGAGAAAATCTTTGTGTCTCTTGCCTCTTTGGACTTCTCCCGAAGTTTCTTGGTATTCTTATTGTGATTGATTGTCTCTTGCCGGTGTCGGTACATCTCTCTATCCTTGCATTACTTTCGTTATCACTTGTGTAGAGATATTTGTTGCTAGAAGTAGCTCTCTAATTAGAAGTAATTATTTCTTGCTAACTCATTATTTTAGAGAGTAGTAACATATCTTTTGTGTGACATAGTGATTATAGGTTACTAGAATTGTTGGATAGGTGGCTTGCAACACTTAGTAGAGCTAGAGCAAAAAGCTTCGCTTTGTAATTGTCTAACTAGTTGCTCTAAGTGTTTTGTAGAATTTTTATTAGGCTATTCACCCCCCCTCTAGCCATTTAGGACCTTTCAAGTGGTATCGGGGCAGTGGTCACCGTTTGCATAAGGCTTAACAACCTTCGGTGTTAAAATGGCTCAAATTGTTTTCAACCATGTTGGGGGCAAACCACCGTTCTTTGATGGCACATCTTTTGATTATTGGAAGAGAAAGATGAAGATGTATTTGGGTTCAATCAATGACAAGGTGTGGGATGTGGTTGAAAATGAGTTTGTGATTCTTGATCCTACCAATCCAACACCAAATGACTCCATCAACAAGCAATGCAACACAATGGCGCTCAACACCATATACAATGCCATTGATCCAAAGGTGTTCGAGCAAATCAAAGATCTTGACAATGCAAGTGAGGTGTGGAAAAGATTAGAAGAAACATATGAGGGCACTTCAACGGTAAAAAGTGCCAAGTTGTACATGCTCAAGGACAAGCTCACCAACTTCAAGATGAAGGATGATGAATCAATTCCGGAAATGTTCTATAGATTGCAAGTGATCATCAATGATCTCAAGTCCTTGGGAGAAAAGGTACAAGATGAAGACTTCACTCACCGGTTCTTGAGTTGCTTGCCTAAGAGGTTCAGGACACTTCGGACCATCATCTTTAGAGGAGGTTTGAAGAATGTGACTCCAAATGAGGTGCTTGGTGATGTCATGACCGAGGATCAATACAATGAAGATAGTGAAGAAGTGGTCAAGGAAGAGGACAAGAAGAAGAAAAGTGTGGCATTCAAAGCCACCTCATCTAAGAGCAAGGGCAAGTCCAAGAAGGAAGAATCAAGTGACAATGGAGAAGCTAGTGACATTGATGATGAAGCCTTAGCTCTCTTTGTGCGCAAATTTGGCAAGTTCATGAAGAAGAAGGGCTATGGTGCAAGGAAGAGAAGAGATTACAACAAGAACAAAGACTATGTGAGAAGATGCTACAAATGCAAGAGCAAGGATCACGTTGTAGCGGATTGTCCCTACAATAGTGACAATGATGAAGATGAGAAGAAGAAAGATAAGAAGGAGAAGAAAGAGAAGAAAATGAGCTTCAAGAAGAAGAAGAAGGGTGGCTCATATGTTGTCACATGGGATAGTGATGCATCATCCGATAGTGAAGACTCAAGTGATGATGATAACAAGAAGAGCACCAAGAAGAAGGCACTTGCAAGCATTGCAATCAACAACAAGTCTTCTCTATTCGACACTTCATCATGCTTCATGGCTAGGCCGACTAAGGTACAATCCGATGATGAGAGTGATAGTGAGAGTGATGAGGATGAGGAGCACTCAGAGGAGGACCTCATGGACATGTTAGAGCAAGCTCACACTTGCTTTGAGATAAAGAGGAAGGAGTGCAAGGATTTGCGCAAGAAGCTTAGTGCTCTTGAACAAACCCTTGATGAGCTCAAGACTACTCATGAGAGGCTAGAGGTAGCCCATGAGAAGCTTGGCAAGGCTCACACCAAGCTTGAAAAAGCTTACTCCTCCCTCCTTGATCAAGTCAAGGTTGAGGACATTGTTCCAACATGTAACATAGGAGTAACTTGTGATATTCTTGATGAATCTTTTCATACTCCTATTGTTGTTGCTCCCACTAACGCTTCATGTAGCTCATCCACTACTACTTCTACTATGAGTGATGGTTTCACTTGTGATGCCTCACTAATGGTGGAAAATGAGACCTTGAAAAAGGAGGTCAATGAGCTCACTCGTGCCTTAGGCAATGCCTATGGTGGAGATGCCCGCTTGCTTAAGTGCTTGGGTAGCCAACGGTTCTCTCTTAACAAAGAGGGATTGGGCTATACCCCCAAGAATGGCAAGGGGGCCTTTGTGACTCACAAGACTAGTTTTGTGAGAAGCAATGGTCGGTTTTGCAAGAAATGCAAGCAATCCGGGCATATAGAGCAATATTGCAAGAACAAGAATAAAAATGCTAATGTATCCTCAATTCAATTTGATTCTTGTTATTTGCTTACCAAGGGTGTAAATGGTGTGAAGGCTAAGTTTATTGGTGCTCCCATTGTTGGCCCAAAGAAGAAGGCAATTTGGGTGCCCAAGAGCTTAGTGACTAACCTTGGAGGACCCAAGCAAGTTTGGGTACCATATGTCATCCTCTATTTTTATTACCAAGTAAGAATAACAACTTGTTGGAGAGATTTTTTTTTTTGACTTGCCAAACAAAATAGCAACTTGCTAAAACTTAAGATTTAGCAAGTAATTTTTACGAGTTGTTGGAGATGCTCTTGCGCGTCCCCGTACTCGCAAGTAGTCCCGAGTGGCTCCAGCGCCGATGAATCCAACGTTCCAGAGCTCCAGGCGGCACACATCCGACAAATGAGGAACCGGACGCGGGGGCCGCCAGCTAGGCATGAAGAGGCATCGCCAGCGGTGGCAACAAGCAGGAGGGAAAGGGCTCGAGGGCAGCCGATTGGGACTCCAGCCGCTGCTCGCGCTTTGCGCGAAAATCACCCAATAATGCTGATGCAGCTTCCAATGGCGAGCAAGTCACTAGTAGACAAAAGACTTTTGATCCACTTTAGTCCTGGTATTTTTTTTATGTTCGAGACTAGATGACTTTTAGCCCCGGACCTGATTACCATGTGAGACTAAAAGTCACTTTTTAGTCTCGATAGGTGTCCTCAACCCGGACTAAAGAGCTCTGACTCTTTAGTTCCGGTTGATAACACCAACCTGGGTCTTCCACCCGGGACTAAAAGTCATGGATAACATCAACCCGAACTAAAGGTCTTCCACCTGGTACTAAAAGTCCCTTATGGATTAATTCAAAAGGAGAGTGTACAAGACTTTGTCATATGTAGTGTACAGTTGAGTTGATAAGACATTTATGCGGGAGGTGATCAAATCCCATCCACCGCAAGAGAGGTCTCCCTAGCTAGGATGTGTTGAGGATGAGCTTTAGCCCCGATTTGTGTCCTTCCCAACCGGGACTATCTCTCTCTAGCAGTGGGTGCACATAAGAATTAAATGGTATAGTAAGCGAACAGAACTATTTTATTGAGAGAGGTTGTTTTATGTTTCGGTTTTTAAGATTAATAGTATTGGAAACCAGTAGCGGATCTACAGGGGGGCTGAGTGGGCTCCAGCCCCCTAGTACCTGATTATCATTAAAATTACTGTAGCAAAACCTTAAAATCACCATTAAATTTTCATCCAAATCAACATCTCTATTGTTTTAGCCCCCCTTATCCCCAATCCTGCATCTGCCTGCATTGAGAGTGGCCTAAGGTTTTCATATATGTTGGATTTTATTGAGTTTTATTAGCACATTTAACTTGATTAAATCATATAAATCATTTAATGCTAGAGTCGCACATGAGAATTTGAGAGAAAAGGGACACATATATACAAAGTTTTTGCAGAGTGCTGGTATATGCACAACGACCAGTGTCGAGTCGGACATATAGAGTTCACTACTGGATTCGAGTGTTTGCCGAGTGTTCGACACTCGACAAAGCGCCAAAAACACTTGGCAAACGCTTTGCCGATTGCCGCACTCGGCAAATCGGACTCGACACAGTTTTGCCCAACAAAGCACGCTTTGCCGAGTGGCGTTTGTCGAGTGTCAAAACCACCACACGTCAAAGGAAGGCACGAACGGATGAAATCCTAGTGGTCGCTTTGCCGAGTGTTTGGAGGAGCCACACCAATGGTTATAGCTCCTCTATTATTACTATTTTTTTTACTAAAAACGGCTACTCTTACGAAACGTTTGGTAAGACTCTTCTAGAGGAGTCGAGGTCAGAGTCAGACGGGAATCCTACCAAACAAGCCGGTGTTGAAAATGCTAAGACTGTAATCCATAAAAAAAATACAGAAGTCAGACGGGAATCCTACCAAACAAGCGCTAGGTGTTGAAAATGCTAAGACTGTAATCCATAGAAAAATACATAAGTGAATAGAGAAACTCCATCATGGCACGGATCGGAATGAATCCTCCGACAATATTCTCCCGGGCTAGATGCGGTGGTTGATCACATTCTTGAAATCCTCAAGCGCTCTCTTCTCTCTTCTCTTTACCTGCATGGATATATGCATGCTCTCTCTCTCTCTCTCTGCCCGATGCCTTGATGCCTGATTTGATGGTGAACCCTAGTGCTGTACTCCGTATATGTAACGATGGAAACATCACCAAGCGCTGAACCTGGACGCCTTGTTTGTCGATGGAGTTTGGGAACTTTTACATATATATACGTTGAACCTGGACTGGTATTCATTTTTCGTTAATGGAAAATTTTATTCAATTCTTAAAAAAACATTGCATCAAGTTCATACAAAACTTTGCAGATGTACTTCCAACATATGAAAGCACACGACAAAAAAAATTAGAGAAGATCTACATATTCCGCCGGTGATTTATCAATTCGTAAACAAGAAGAGTATGTAGTGTCTATAAGCCTCATAGAAGATATCCATACTAGTCAGCCTGGGCATTCGGTAAATACCGAACCGATCGGTTCGGTTCCTCGGTACCTCGGTAAATTCGGTTCCTGAGAAATTGGTACCGATCGGTTCAAAAAAAATTCGGTACTGGTTCGGTTCGGTTCTGGTATTTACCGAACAGTACCGAACTAATCATATATAAGATGTAATGGCATGTTCAAAAATTAATTTTGACATGATTTTGTAGATAATAATAGTGCAAAATACATATACATGTAAGAGTCCACAAGACTATAAGTGTGAGTGACAAAAATACATAATATAATAGTCTACAATAGTACAATAAATAATATAACAACACTCAAATTTATCACATTTCAGCTAAATTCAGTAATTCGGTTCGGTTCGGTTCGGTATTTACCTCGGTAAATTCGGTTCCTGAGAAATAGGAACCGAATTTTTCGGTTCGGTTCTCGGTATTTCGTGCCCAGGGTGACATACTAGCCACCTGCTACGACCATATTCTGTGAAATTGGCTTTGCTTAGCCTAGGTATACCTAGCTAGTGTAAGGGTGCAAAATTAGATAGAAGTAGTACAAATATTTGAACTAAAGAAGGTCGGAGATACACAAGGTTATCCATTTACACGCTTGAGCTAGTGCATAATAACCAAGTAAATAAATAATCTACACGTGAGAAGTATTTTTTTTCCTTTTCAAAAACAATATCTTTCCCGCTATACCATATGACTAACGAGCTACAGCTGCTCCTGGCAAAACCAGTGGAACTTAAAGCCTTGCCAAAAACCCCTTAATTAGCCAGCCCTAAACATGTGTCATACATTGTGAGGTTTTGTTAGACACAACGGCGCTTGGATAAGGATAATGAATTGACTAAACAGTCCAAGCAAACTAGGAGTTGAAAAAGCAACACATTTTGTTACCTTGTCAGTTATCCTCTGCGAATACTATCTCAAGCAACACATTTTGCTACCTTGTTAGAGCACTCCCAACCATGAAACTAGATGGTTTCTATCCTCGTTAACTATAGTGTCAACTAAGCAAAAAGATGATGTGACACCCTAATTAAAGAAAAGAGATAAGGAAATGGTTTCTTAGACAAGAAACCATGTCTACACGAGAACTAAGATATGATGAGATGTGATTGGTAGAGGAGAGAGAAGATATGTGTGATTGGACAAAAAATAATTCTATAGAAAATCATCCATTGAGACCATAGTTTCTACACGTAGTGTCTACATAAATTAAATACACATAGAAACCATATGTAGTTTGTAGCATTGAGACTATCCTTAGTGTTGTTATCCTCTATGAATACTATCTCCTCCTCATTGTAATTACCATACAAATAAATGTCGTTATTTTAAAAGGGACCTTTATTTTCCATAAAAGTTTGTTAACATTGGGGATATAAACAAGTATCAATGATTGGCAGTATAACTTAACAAATTATCATATTATATTAATAAAACTACTCTTCTTATGCATTTAATGACAAAGGAGTATTTTTGGGTGATGATGATGATGAAACGAAAACGGAAACTATGTGATAAAAAACATATGTGCATGCTTAAGCGGTAGGAGCCACTTTGTTTGTGCATGTAAGCTCATGCATGTATTGAGGTACAAGTGAATTGTCCATCTTTTCTATATATTAGTTTATGAGCTTTTAGATTAAACTACTTTATCCATATACAACTAAAAATGATATTAGGATCAAAGGTCTGGAGCCCAAATCCTGACTACCCTATTTTAAATAAGGGTTCGCTTATATATTTGGAATTAAATTTATTTTAATAATCATAATTTAGACATATATTAATTAAGTTAACATTGTTGTATATGGATTATATTTGTATATTATTGTCGGCTATACGAGAGAAATATTTATGTGTTGTATCTCTACCATAGGATGGAGAGTTGAAGAGCGTGCTATAAGATGTAAATTAGAAACATAGCATGTTAATCAATAGAATCAATTTTCATCTTTCACCCTATGAATTTGAGATATGCTTATATGTAAACTTTGAAAATAATGAAATAACAAATTCAAGTCAAATAGCCTGATTTATCAAGAAGATTTCAAATCCTCCAAATAAAATAATCCAAACGGCCCCTAAAAGGATTGATGTCCAGTACTCAGTCACGCTCAATTTCTAAAGCTTGAGGAGTTTGTCAAAAAAAAAAAAGGCTTGAGGGAGCCTTCAGGCGATATGAAAAATTCAATTAATGAAAAAGGGTAAAAAAAATAGAATTGTACTTAAAAGTTGAGCAAGACACTGACGACATTGAAATATACATAAATTCTTGGATCTCCCAACTTTCCTTTCATTTTAGATAAAAAAAAATCAACCATGAATCTACCCTACTAAAGCACCATCTTTATCTTTGCTTGGTGTACCAAAAAAAATCTTCTACCCTACTAAAGCACCATCTTTATCTTTGCTTGGTGTACCAAAAAAATCTCCCCCGCTGAGATGGCCTAGCTAAAGACACACAAAAGTGTACCCAAAAATTGAACTCTATAATAATAGACCATCCAGATTTGTTACGTAACATTCTCTCTCATTACTCACTCACATCCAACGGGCTAGATTAGATGTATGGTATAAATGCTGCTCCTCCACACAAGGAAACAAATACCAAATGATCCACACAAGGGAACAAATACCAAATGAGATCATGAGAGAAAAAATATTACCGGAAAAACACACACGCCAAGCGCTAGAACGTGAGAAAAAATATTACCGGAAAAAATCAAGTGCTAATCATGTCCGCTCCTTGAAAAAATTACGTTCGCTTCACGTCTCTTTTCCCATTCCATGCCGATCAGATATTCGAAAAAAACAACACGACGAAAAAAAACCCATTCCATGCCGATCAGATATTCGAAAAAAACAACACGACGAAAAAAAAAACACCGCGTTCCTAGCCGAAGCGTTACAGCAGATTCCTTGTATGTATGTAGTGTGTCGCGAACTGCCGCCGTCCAGCAAAATTGCGAGGCTGCCATCAAGGCCACCGTCCAACAAAATTGCGAAAGCCATCGTTTGGAAAAAATTGTGAGATCGTCGTCCAAAGGAAAAAAAAATTGTGCTGTCGTCCCCTGTCCCAGCCTTGAGGCCGGCAAATTGTCTTGAGCGTGGTCAGGCGACGCTCATAAGGACAGCGTCCGCGAGACCGCCGTTCACACAGTCGATGTCAGCCAATCACCACCGTCCGCACAGATGATGCTGGCCAATCACCGTGCGCGATCCCATGTCGCGTCTACGAGGACGTTGTTCGTGATCCCAGCTGCAAGGCCGCCGTTAGCGATCTGAGACCGTCGTTCGACTCTACGCACGAAGGCAACACCACCCAATCACCATCCACGATCTGAGGTTATCGTCCGACTCCATGAACGCGGGTGAAACTCATGCACGTGATTCTGCCATCCGTCTAAATGAACTTTGCCGCCGTCCGCGTATATAAACGCACGAGCGGAAAAAAAACACTCGGCGCCACGTACGCGAGCTCACTGTCTGTGCAGCGAGGCCACCATCCGCGTCCACGCACGCGAGCCTTCACGCGCACGCCGTTGGTCGCGCCTGCACGCAAGCGCTCCATGTGTACGCCACTGCAGCAACGCGGCCACCGTCCGTGCATTAACGTTGTAGCACGATTTTCAAAAAACAACGTTGTCGATATTATTATTAGTTTAAACCGTTGCATAACAGTTTATTATTATCTAAAATAAGAATTAGAAACACATATAAAATAATTTTTCTGCCTAAAGCACGAAGAACATTAATTAAGTTCATGTTTTATTTATAATTATTACTATCTCTGTGATATTGTTAAATCATATAATTTTTGATGTCAGTAGTATTAATTAAGAAAACTTTTTTACTTTTAATCTTAAGCATAATATCTAACGTAGCTGAGTACGTTTTGCTACGATCCCACAACGGTCGCAGTCTATTCTTGAACACGACGCACGTCGACGAAACGTACCATCGCGAATCGGCTCTTCATCACCGCGCGTGGCGGAAGACATCCAGACAAAAAAAATAGGAACGCTAAATGACATGCGCATAGTGCTTAGGGATGTAACGAACATCCAAACTCTACATATAACTATATACATATATTGTCACATCAAATATACAACAAATCATGTATAACACTACCATGCTAAAACAGCGATTTCCGAAGAACAACAAAAGAAGGAAGAAATTAAGGAACAAGAAACAATATGAGTACTGCGTGAGGATGAAGGCTCAAAAGACCGATGCCAAGCGAGAGAGGAGAAACCAAAAGCAATGTGACTACCCGTGCGAAATAAAAAGCAAAGTGACTATCATGCTTGTGAAAAACCGGTTCAAATGCACTTTACCACCAACCAAAATAATCAGAAACTTCGCCAGGTCAATATAGACTGCTCTGACGATCGATCCTATCAAATCTTGCCTCTCAATTAATAAAAAAATATATATACATGTGATGAATTTTTTTTTTTGTAATACATGTAGCAAAATAATAACTTATCTTATTATATATATATATATGTCATGAACGGCTTCATTAAAAATATAATTCTTGGCAGACATTTGAAGAGCCATATCAATAAATGTTTTGACAACTTAACTGGAGATCTTTAGGACATGCTTAAGGTCTTAGACAAGATGTAATTTAGATGGTTAATAAAAAAACAACTCTTTATTATGACTTTTAAGGATAATATTTTTATGGATTGTACTCAGAACCATTACAATTGTGTGAAAGTTAAGCTATGGAAAAATAATTTTAGTTGTTTCGTTTTTAAATGTGTTATGAAGTGAAACCGTGGCGTTAGCACGGGCACTAAACTAGTGAAGATAATGATCTATCTATTGTGTGCATTTGGATATGCAAGCACTGTGCGTGGTTACAACAGGAGCAACGTTCCCTCCATGAGCAACTGTCTAGGATTCGATCAAGCTCTCACAACACTATCACACGTGCCCACCAGGCACCAGAGATTCCTTGTAAGACCTCCCTCCGGAATTAATCCTGCAGCAATCACGGCCAGGTGCATCCATGCATTCATCAAACTAGCTAGCTCCTCGCAGAACGAATGCATGCATGTGCCTTCGGGAGTGTACACGTACGAGGAAGAATAATGGAGAGCATGCAGATGATCAGAAGCTAGCTATTCCATCTTATAAATACCAGGCACCACCCATGTGTGTTCATCGTCCAAGATAAGCGAATTAGTTCAACGCATATTTTAGGGTTTGGATCTTCTTGGTTGGTTGCCCCCTGGAGTTCCCTGCAAACACTTCACAAGCTAGACCATAGTATGCCCTTTGCACAATGTGGTATCTGATTACCTAGCTAGTGAAGTGTTTGGGGGAACTCTAGGTGTTACCCAACAATATTTCATAGTTGTGTGGAACGGTAAAATGTATTGGTACTAAGGAGGGTTACGCTTGGTGTTACCAGGAGTTCCCTTCAAGCACTTCACATGGAGCTTTGCATTGACGGATGTAGGCTTGAGAGCAATGTGAAGTGTTTGGGGGAACTCTAGGTGTTACCCAGTAATATTTCAGAGGTGTGTGGAGGATCCATAAAATGTCTTGATAAGGAGGATTAAGCTCGGTGTTATCATGAGTTCCCTTCAAGCACTTCACATGAAGCTTCACATTGGCATATATAGTCTTGAGACCAATGTGAAGTGTTTGGAGGAACTCTTGATGCCAACAAGCATTTTTGCCCAAATAGTTGGTTTCGTAGTTTGTAGCCGGTTGCTTCCCGGAGTTCCTTCCAAACACTTCATCAGCTAGGCCATGCACAACGTGGACCTACTTTAGGCTAGTGAAGTGTTTGGAGGAACTCTAGGTGGCACTCCGACAACTTTCACACCAAGTCAGTGAAGGTAGAGGTTAGTAGAGTCACACTTGGTGGTGTCATCCGGAGTTTCCTTCAAGCACTTCACATGGAGCATTATTTGTCTTGGACAAAGCTTAATTTGATGCATTGTGAAGTGTTTGGGGAAACTCTTGATGTCAACAAGTATATTAGGAATGTGATACGACCTTCTCGTGATGCACTTTCTTTGTGGCCCAAGCAGGAACACATGGTTAGTTAACTTGTCTTCTATCACCAATTCACTATGAGTTCCTTTCTAGCACTTCAAACAATACTTTACTCGATCGTTTCTCATGCCATATTGTCTTTTTAACAGACTAAGCAGGAGAGCTACCAATATTAATAAAGAAGATCCAGGGCGGACAAACAATTGTCTTGAAGGGGATACAACAAAAAAAAAACACCAGTAGCAACAGTTACTAACTAAAATCTACTAATAACAACTTGCTCTCAGCATGATCAAACCAAACAATCAAGACAAATTCCTAAAGAAAGGACAAAGAAACCACATCCACCATGTGTCTCAAAAGGCACGATATTTTAAACCCATCGTTGGCTTGAGGAGGTCAGGCAACAAAACTTTTTTAGGTGTTCTGTATAGTCTTGCATTGCTTCCCATCATGCCCAACAATGCTCAAATCCTTTAACAGATTACATTGTGCAAGAGGGGCACTCCGATGAAGCGGTGATCTATCATAGGAGTTACACTGGTGTCCTGTTGTTGTCTTCAATGGTGAAGTGGGATGTATAGGAGGGCATGTGAGATCTTTGACCTCCCTAGGAAGCTTTCTGCACAAACATTCCTAGGAGGCTAGGAGAGACATGTTTTCCTGCCATTGTTTGTACCTTTCCCTAGGGTTCCACTCTAGGGAAACTCGTGGATTCTAATGGTGCTAGGTGTGGTAGCAGAAGAGAAGTTGTGTCTCAGTGTATCACCACAAGTTGGACCGGCAAATCTTAAAATTGGCGAAACACTACAGGTGTCTCGCTGTCGATGGACACATCACCTACAAGTGAAAAAATAACGCTATTAAATTCTATAATAAATCCAAGAAAATGCGAGCAACCGTGAGTCGGGGACTTAAATCCGGATGAACGGGTTCTACCACAAGAAACTCAACCAGCTTGCATAACCATGGCTAATCGAGGGTATTTATTAATATCTTAATTTTCTCTTCAAGCCCTAGTTTATTGTTTTTCCTTAACCTCAACAGCGATTGAATGCGCTCTTGCTGGGCAAACGATGCTAGACCGACCCCAAGTGCATTTTTCCCAATATATGACCAAAAGGCGAGCGTCCTTTTGGTCATCCTGTTTGGGTCATCTGGTTTTGCATAGAGGTGCTGTAAAATTCGTTGTACACACGACGTGCTCGAGTATTCGGCGGCTCATGGTGGCAGTACAAAGGAAAAGAAAAAAAAAATGAAATGAGGTCTACAAAACTGTCAGGGGCAACTTTATACCATGTAAAGGAAGAACTGTAGCAAATCCGACAAAACTGTGAACAAGCTAAAAGCCCTCCGTGATATTTGCACAGCAAAGCGAACCAAAAGGAAGATATTCCAAGCATATTTGATTGCAGGCACAAACAAAATCAGACGTACATCCAGATGCAATTTCAACACTAAACGATTGCACCCGGGGGTAGCGCGGTCAGACGATTTTGCCTGACTTGTCATTGCAGCAGTGAACTCTCTATATCACATCCAGTTTCAGACGGCGCTGTCAGATCGGCAAACATGTTGTCCTCCCTGTTCTTCGCCCACAGCACCACGTACAGTCCAACAAACATGAGCACAATCCCCACAAAGCTGCAGCGAATTAAAGAAACGATATGAACATCATCATTAGGTGTAGATTAGAGACAAGTGTGCTGGTTAGTTGGACTCGGCTCAGAATTCAGAGGATGAGGATGCTGCAGCAGCAATGCATCCCAGTAATGGAGGTGTGTTACCATCCCAAGCCGATCCATTGTCCGAAGAAAATGAAGGAGATGAACGCCGAGAAGACCGTCTGAAATGGGTTGAACATGGACACGAGTACAGGCCCCTTGCACCCGATGCTTGATACCTGGAACGCTGTGCACAGGCCGATCACCACGCCTCCCTACAGTAGCAGAAGCAGTCGATTCACTTTCTTCAGTCTTTGATTATTGCAGTTGTTCAAGTTACAAGAACGCAGCATGCATCAGCTACTGAATGTGTGAATTCAGTAGATACAGACAGATGTGTACCACAAGCACAATTTCGCCAATGATCCTGGTGAGGTTGTCAGCGGACCCTGCAGTGAGCTTCCCCTCCATCAAGACCTGGAGGATAGCGCTGAAGATCGACCCCATCATGGCGGTGATGGAACAGAGAGACAACGGTGCAGGGAACCTCTTCAGAGCTGCAGCCTAGACCAGGAGCACCACACATTCAGCTAGACATAGTAGAATCTTTGAAACTCTGCAGAACAGTAACTATTGCTTAACAAAGGTTATGAAATTCAGATATAAGTACCTGCACGACAGTGTTACAGGCGAAGATTATGACCCCAGCCAGAAGACAGAAACATCCAAGTATCCAATCGCGCCTGCCTTTGCCATCTGAGAGCTCTTCATCATCGCCGGGAACGGATACGCTGGGAGTGGGGTTCTTCAGGAAGCTGACGCACATTGCCCCACTGAGACACACCAGAGTGCCCAAGATCTTTGCTCTGGTGTACTTGCACTTCCAGTCGAACCTCTCAAACCTAATAACACATCAACAGTTTACAGTTAGGACTTAGGACTGCACATGTATGCATGTTCTGTGAACTGACGCTCATGTTTCGGTAGAAGTTCAGTCGGTACAACACTGACCTCAGGCAGGCTGCGATGAAGAAGATGAAGCCAGGGCAAAGATTAGGCATGGCGGAGGCGATCGCCGGCGAGGTGCGTGCGACACCGAGCATCATGATGACTTGGTATATTGACACCCTAAACAATATATATGGGATGAAACTCGCTTAATGGAGTGCCTAGAAGCAGTTTGCTAGATGTTGGAATCGGCCACCATGTAGTGTTGTAATACACCGAGGAATTAATAATGTAGAAGGTACCCTAGAAGAAGCCATAAATTATGAATAATGCTGAGTCTAGATCGATGCACCAAATCAAACATCCAAGCCATTTTTTTTTTATGAATCCCACTAGTACTGTAGTAATGCAAGCGATCATTTGAGCTTGTCTCTTTGAAGGACTAAATTAAAGACAAATTCTAGATATTTCTTCCAATTATATATATGATGATATACTGCTTAACTAAGATAAAGATCTCCTAACGACTAGAGAATCAATAATATTGCATTTTGGGGAAACCAAGCGAGGCATGCATAAAAAGGAACAAACAAAAATAATGAAAGATAAAAATTACACTTCTTAGGAAATTGGTCTCTCACCCTCCTAGTGAAATGATGATAAGCTGAACAACCAACATGGGGCTCCACACTTTGGGCCATTTCTTCCTGGAGTCAAGAGTAAAAGACTAAATCAGCTAAATCTTAATAAGCAAAAATTGAAAGTCCCGTTTATTGATAAAGCTCCGGCTAACGAGATTTTTTTATATATTTTTTATTTTATTAAAAAAAGAACCTAGGAGCTGATGAACCAAACGTTCGCGTGCCATACGACGTACGTACCTCTCGAGGGCGAGGGCGAAGGGGAGGACGACGACGGAGGAAGCGGCGCAGGCGACGACGATGATGAAGAGGGAGGGCACGCCGGCGGCGAGCAGGGCGCTGAGGAACATCATGTAGAGGCCGTAGATGCACTGCACGGCGAAGAGGCCGCATATGGTGACCACGTCGGAGCACGACATCGACATGGACACGCCGCCGCAGCAGCACAACATCCTTCTGATTCTTGATCGACCCATCATGATATGACCGTAGTGTAGTACGCAGGGTTTTTCTTACCGGTAGGTTTGGTCGGTAACCGATGAAACCGTTCCGGTCCGGTTACCAAACGGACCGGTTACCAAAATTTGAATTTGAAATTTAAAAATTTGAAAAAAAAATACCCAAAAAATTCCTAGAAATAGATTATAATTTATGGAGACCAATGGTATAAAATTTTTTGAAATTGGACGTTTGGAATTGGAATTTTGAAAAAAAAAGTTTGGCCCGTTAAGGCCCATGAGGCCCATTAGGCGCTCACGGGCACAAAACGCGGCGTTCACGGGCGGGGGGCAGAAGCGCTCCTTCCCTTGCCCTATCCGCGCCCCGCCCCCTGCTCTCCGCCCCCAGCGCCGCCGTCCGCTCCCCGCCGCCGGCTAGCCGACCGGTTAGGCTCGGTAACCGGGCGGGGGCGAGCGGTTACCTCGCCGCACTCGGGCGCTCGGCCAGCCGCGCGGTCGGCTCGGTAACCGAGCGGTTCCGCTCGGTTACCGAGCGGTTCGTCCGGGATTTGAGGTAAGTTTTTCCCCCCTTTTCTTGCTATTTTAGTTAAGTATCTATATGTTTTGGGTGTAGTTTTATGTTAGGATTGTTGTATTTAGGCAGGATCTGTGTTAGATATTAGGATGGATGGATTTAGGTGGTTAGGGTTAGGGTTAGCTTTATGTTTAGAGTACGATTTAATTTAGGATTTGAGGTATGATTTCTGTTAGGATGTATATTTTTTTGTATATATTGTATAGATAACATTTACGTGGGTTTGATTTCGTGTTGTCTGTTTATGCAGGTAGACAATGTCGGGCAGGCACAAAGACATTGTTTGGGAGCATGGTGAAAATCTCGCTCCCGGGTGGCGGTACAATTATTGTCACCTAACAAAAGCGGGCGGTGGTGCAACAAGATTGAAGCAGCATTTGGCAGGGCGCGGGACGGAGGTTATGCATTGTAGCCGTGTGCCACCAGAGGTGCGCGAGTATTTCCAGAGAGACCTTGACCGCGCCAAGAAGGCGACGGCTGACCGAGCTCGACAAAGGCTCTCACAACAAAGAGTTGCACAGGAGGGGAACAATCCCATTAATGATGATGAGTATGAGGCTCAGATGGAGGCTGCCCTACAACACTCGAGAGCTGAATATGAGTATCAACAGAGTGTGCAGGATAGAGGCGGTCATTACGAGCGTGGAGGGGGTAGTTCTCGTGCAGGTGGTAGTGATGGTGGAGGTGGGGTTGGTGGCAGTGGAGGTCCCCGTGGTGGGAATCCTTTTTCGAGGATGTTCAGAAGATCGGGATCACAGAGGGAGACACCTGTGGTTGTGGAAGACTACAATGTGGCATCCGGTGGCAGGACAAGAATGGTACAACAAAGGATTGATACAGGGCGCTGGACCC
This sequence comes from Coix lacryma-jobi var. lacryma-jobi, assembly GCA_009763385.1. Classification (NCBI taxonomy): domain Eukaryota; kingdom Viridiplantae; phylum Streptophyta; class Magnoliopsida; order Poales; family Poaceae; genus Coix; species Coix lacryma-jobi. The sequence continues at coordinate 139,147,581 of CM019828.1, forward strand.
AGAAGGGAAAAAATGCAAAGGAAGCCATCGGTAAAGCTTGGGCAAAATTTTACCATCATGCAGGAATACCGGGACGGAATGCGGACAGCCCGTACTTTGTTGGTGCTGTCCGAGAGACGCAGAAGTGGGGTAAGTACCTATAACTACAAACAGGTTTGAACTTATGTATCGTTCCATGTTCTTATTAATTGCTTATGGTTACAGGTGAAGGCATCTTGTCCCCCACTGGAAAGGAAATTGATGGGAAGTACCTTGATCAAAATGTGAAAGACTTGAAGGAGAGGTACGCAAAGTTTCAGAAAGAGTGGCCCACGTTTGGCGTCTCGCTGATGTGTGATTCTTGGACTGGCCCCACAAAAATGAATGTTGTGAACTTTCTTATTTATTGCAACGGGGTCACATGGTTTCACAGCTCTGTCGATGCAACTGGGAAAAGTCAAGATGCGAACTATTTATTGAGGGTAAGTCATTACAGTTGTCATGTTATTATTTTTAGTTATATTCATGCATATATAATATACGTTATGACTGTTTTCAGGAGATTCGGAAGGTGGTGATGGACATTGGCGCGGAGAATGTTGTCCATGTGATCACTGACAATGGCGCCAACTATAAGAAAGCGTGCAGCTTGTTGAAGCTTGAGTTCAAGCATATTTGTTGGATGCCTTGTATGGCACACACCATTAATTTAATGCTAAAGGATATCGGTCAAAGGAGTGATCATTCAGGTATGATATCCGCATGCAAGCGCATATCTAATTGGTTGTACAACCATACTCAGTTGCATAATATGATGAAGAGAGCAATTGGTGGTGAGTTGGTCAAATGGAATGCCACTAGATTTGGGACCAACTACATGTTCATGGAGTCATTTAACCGAAGACGTGACAAATTCATGAAGTGGATGGCATCTACAGAATTTTTGGAGAGCAACTGGGCAAAAACCGAAGAAGGTAGATTTGCTCATGCCAGGATGTCGAATCTACAGTGGTGGGAGGGATTGGAGTATATCATCAACACTGTACAACCGATTTACAGGTTCCTTCGGTTCGCTGATGAAGCCAAGCACCCCAACATTTGTGAAGTTGTGTATCAATTCCAGAATTGCAAGTCGGAGATGGAGTCTTTTTTTGGAAGAAATACGCACACATGGAATGAGTACAAAGAGATTTTGGATAAAAGGATATCTGACGTGTACATAGGGACGTACGTGGGGCCAGGTATGAGTTCCTCCATGTTCAATTGAATTCCATATTTACCATATTGAACATTTTCTGGATGCTCAATTCAATTCCATGTTGCAGCTGCCGTCCTGAATCCTAAGCTCTCGTACACACTGGATCCAACTGCAACAATGTTCGCTGGCCTGAAGGACGCATTTCAGGAGATGACAGATGTGCAGAGCGCCGTGCAGGCATTGCAGGAGGCTGAGGTTTTTCGCCAGAAGGTTGGTGAGTTTGGCTCAGAGCTAGCTCACAAAATGGCCATGGATCCAAGAACATCCCCATGTAAGAGTACTTTGTCATTCCATTTAGTTATGCATATTGGAACATGTAGCTAACATAATGTGTTCCACTTGCAGCGGCCTGGTGGATGATCTTTGGTAAAGACACTCCAAATTTGCAGCGCCTAGCTTTGCGGCTTGTTTCACAATGTATGTCCTCCAGTGGATGCGAGCGGAACTGGAGTACTTTTGCCTTGCTGCATACGAAGGTCCGCAATCGGCTATCGCACAAGAAACTGAACAAGCTTGTTTATGTCAATTACAACCTTCGGCTGCGACTTGCGGATGCCAACCCACCAAGGCTTGATGACGACGATTTTATTGACCGGTTCGCTGAAGTCTCATTCTATGATCGGACCAATCCGCTTAGGGAGTGGATGGAGTATGGAAGATCAAACCAGCCTCCACTTCTTGATGAGGATTCAGATGAAGACGACGTCCCTTTGCCATCACGTCTTGTCAGGTACGTTATATGTATATTTATAAATGTGAGTGCATGTCTAATAATGTACGGTGGGATTAATTTTATTTATGTGATTTGTTTGTTTCTGTTGGCAGTGAGCATATAGACCCCGATGATCTACGTCAGGCTACGGGGTCTGATTGCATCAGTGATTGGGCTCGTAGACATGTGGGTCAAAGTCACCTAGGGAAGAGGAAGACGCAAGCGCCGCCTAGGAAGGGGCAGACCAAGTGAGGAAAACAAGTCAGCAGCGATGCGGACACTGAGGAGGAGGGATCTTACCATTCTGACGATGATGATGATGATGATGATGACAGCAGCGATGGTGGTGACGATGACGATCATGATGACAGTGGCGATGGTGGTGGTGGTGCTGGTGGTGGTGGTGGTGGGACTAGTTATGGAATTCGTTTCACAGGTATCCATTGCACTTGCACGTACATACACACATTTATTTTTGTCCATGATTACTAATTATGGTTCATTGCAGGCGAGACCCAATACACACATGCTACGCAAGATCGTGACCATGGACAACCACAGTCCCAGAGGAAATCAGTTTCATTTGGACGCACACACGACGACAATCCAGAGGACTCGCAGGGGAGATCAATTTCTTTTGCACCCACGTACTACGACACTCCAGACTACTCTACTTCGTCCTACAGCGATGCCTCACAACCTTCTTATAGCTATCCCATTCCTGACGTGAGCACGCAGCCTCAGACTAGGTGGGTGTACGAATGGGAAGATCCCAGCTTTTACAGTATGTTAGTTCAAGAATGGGAGACAACCGCAGCTTGGACGGGCCAGACGTGGCAAGATTACAAGGCAACCCTGCTTCAAACCAAAGGTATCGCTCTTATGTCCATCGCCGAGTATGAAATGTCATGCCAACAAGGGGTCTTTCCATACATCTTGCGTAGATGATCATGTATTCCTGTGACTGTGAGGATGTGTTGTTGATGCATTCGTTGATGTTTTCGAGACAATATTTATTTGTATGCGACTATTTGTTCATGTTTTCGAGACAATGAATTTATTGCCGTAGTGTGCGGTCTTTTTATATCTATATGTCCAAAGGAAGTACCAAAAAATCATTTTTATCCAAAAAAAAGACAGCCCACCGGTTTGGACCGGTTACCGATCTAACCGATCGGTAACCGACCCAAACCGGTCGGTTTACCGACTAGGAACCGAACTACAGAGGCATTTAAATTCGAAATTCAAACCGGCCGGTACCGGGCGGTTACCGACTAAACCGGTCCGGTAAACCGCTACCGGTGGCCGGCGGTTTTGGCCAACCGGTCGGTAAGAAAAACCCTGGTAGTACGTATACAGCTCTCACAGCTAGAGCTTCATCAGTACACGTACGTGTGTCACTTGTCAGTGAGTGTGCTGGGACAAGTATATATATATATACTGTACATACATGTATGTGTAACGTAACAGCAGGCACTGCACGATGATACGCTAGCTCACTCTCGAGTGAGCGAGCAGGATAAGAAATGTCATGTCAGCACTAGGAGCAGCAGAGGCCGGATGAAAACTTGGATTTGGATGTCAGAATCTCCTGGGAAATGCTGCTGGGTCGTCGTCTCCACTGGTGGCGGGCGGCGACCGACCTCAGGTGCTCCGACACATGTTCATGTGTGCATGCGAGAGACACCGACGTGGCACCACGTGGCGCCGCGGGGGTGGCCCCACGGACCATGGTCCATTCTGGCCACTCCCTTGTCCTGGGAGCGGCCAGCACCAGTGGTCGCTTCTGGAGAACGGATCACTGCTGCTGCATCAATTCCTGCCCAGCTGCCATCCACAAGTGCATCGGCCGGACCATACCCAAGCTGAAGTCTGAAGATCAAAACTCAAAACCATGTGATTCGACGTCCAATGAGGGATGTGCATGTATCTACCTCAAACCACATAGATTGGAGTGGAACTTAGTTCAAATACACTCCAACACATATGGATAAAGCTAAATACACGCCCTGAGTGAACATTCCAGCGGTATCATCGTTGCTTCAACCAACAGGCATTGGATTTGGATGCAGCAAACTATACTCCATGCGACCATGCAAACATTCCTTTGCATCGGTCAGTACAAGCAGAGATTGCCACATGCAAACCATCCTAACATTCCAGCGGTCAATACAAGCACCCGCGGCAGCGTCAGATGTAATCGCCCTGTACAATCTTTCTCGCGATGTACTTCCCCAAATAAACGAACCCGTGGGAGTAGAGAGCTTCGATGTCTGCACGCTTGCCCCTCTCCACCATCAGTGTCAGCTCAGCTCGGTGACTCTCCTGCAGCCGAAAAATCACCATAAACCACATGCGGACTTTTTTTGGTGCCACAAGGCTAAATGATAAAAGCATCAGGATTCCGGCAGTCCCCCTCCCCTGCTGCTGTACTTGGGAACAATACTAATACTAATTATAAATGATGTCAGGTCATCCTTAATGTATAACATGTTGTGTTATTGGCCATGAACGTATTAGTTCCATATTCAGATTGGTCAGGTACAGACAATAGATTCCGGGAAAGAATGGAGCTTTTCTGTAGCTGATGAAGTTGAGGTAGCATGTAATTCCTACTTGCTGCATGTCCAACACTGACAATTTGCGATGCGAATTATGCGTGTTGATTTATCGCAAGAGTTTCATATAAAAATCTGCACTAGCAACATTCATTGGTCACTAGGTTGAATTTTTCTGGTTACTTTTGCCCAAGATTCTAGAAGGTGGTTCTCATACTGCAGGTATATGGTCCCAAAGATAAATATTAAAACAAATAGCAGGCTTTTGACTCCATGTTCCCAAAATTGTATCTAATTTGAAACCCGCAGCTTCTGGCACCACAGCATTACTTGAAAGTTGAGAAGCCAAACACACACCTGTAGGAACTTTGATGACAACAAGCTTTTGGCAATCTGCAAATCACGTGGCTTCAGCACTTGAAATGCACTCTCAGGGATAAGCTGCAGATCACCTCCTCTCATCCCAAGCCATTTCACGTTGCAAGCTGAAAATGGAGAACAAGATTCACATGGTTCGGCAACATGCGCAGAATAAGGATCTGATGATCACTCAAATAAAGTACCATATCTGTATGACTCCAGACCCATTGATATGCTTCCATATTTGTAAGTGCACAGTATAGCAAGCCCTGCTGGGTTCCTGGAAAAAACAAACCAATGCTATCTAAAATGATTCAAAGGATATCAGTCAGTTATATACTATATAGTGATGAGCACAGGAGAGGGCTTAACCAATCCACTAATGCAAAAATCGGCATATTTGGAAATGTCTGGCTCAGTCGATGCAAGATAAACCTGTATCGTATCACCAAATATATAGGGCATAAGTACATCAGATAACCAAATATTGCCAACGTAATCATAAAGAATTTGGATGCAAACTTGCTATATTACATAAGCAAGTAAAACCTACATAAGAAAAACAAAAGGCTTGAAATGGAGGTACACAACCTTGTGGCAATATCAGGATATCCTTTTGCAGTGATCAGGATACAAGGGAGCAGATTATACAGGCGGTCTTCAGCCAGCCTCTGAAATATGGCATCCTATTTCAAACAAGTGACCTATAAGCTATAAGGATAGAGACAGATCATTACTAGAAAATGGCGGTAAGATTGGTACCTTCTCCACCACAATGATATACCGAGCATCTGAAGACAAATTTAGTTTGCTCAACAGGTTCAGGTCCCCTGTAACTGCATGCCCTGAAGCTCCAAGAATGGAGCAGTCAATCTGTTCTCCATCTGGTTCCTAAGGTAGTTTAAACATGCAGTTTAGGTGCTTTGTGAAAAAGATAAACAAACAAGAGTTCATCATGCATTTCCTCAACAGATAATTCCAATAGTCAAGACATATTTCGACATATGATGGAGCGCACATGCAGCACAAGGCGCCCAATCAGTGCCCCTCTGCTTGATGCCATGACTCCTAGGCTCTGCCTTGTACACCGGAGCAAGGAAACAACATCTGCACATCAAGACAAGAGGGGACCAAGTCTGACTACAAGCAAACTGCACATAGCCAAATGTACAGAATCAAACGGGCTCGGGTAACTTTGGTCCACCTTGAATGGCCTGGTTGACATGGCGTTGACAGCTGAAGTACTTGGGTGAGTCCGACAGGAGCTTGTAGAACAACTCCCGTTGGTGGACCAGCTTCCCCTCCCCCAAGATCTTGTAGCACATCTCCATGACCTTCCATACTATATCCAACAATAAACGGCTATTTTAGCAGCAGAACAAATGGACCAGGATAGTTTCGGTTCCCAGAGGGTACTGAAGGGACAAATGGCAACAACCTCTTACAAACGGCTTTGGATTGTGCATCAGAGACCTCTTACAGAAGGTGTACGAGAGATAAACCGACGAGACGTCGTCGTTCAGCAACCCGCTGCGCAGGCTGCAGTTGGCAGAGCACCGACTAATCTGCCACGGCAAACGGATAGAATTCATTCATATTTTATAGTCGCAATGCATCAGTCAGTGCAAATTTTGCACTTGCACTGCTAAACGCGCGCTGGATTGGTTAGTGCTAAACATACTATTCGCAATACATTTCGCCAAGGTCATCTGAACTTGAAATCATACAGATCACAATAATTGATGACAAATCGTGATAAATTGGTACTAGGGGACAGAAAAAAAATCCAGTGCTATGCACATGGGTGGGTGAAGCACGCAGAGCAGAGCCATCACCGCAGTACAGTAAGAGAGGAACGTGGGGGGGAGTTGTGTTTGGCAACTGGCGTACCAGGGGGAGGACGGAGATGGCCGGCGAGGAGGGGGAGGCGAGCGCGGCGAGGAAGTTGAGCACGGCCACCTCGATCCTTGCCCGGGCCTACTATATATCGACAACAACGAAATCGGAGGACCCGTCGTCAGTGACCGCGGCAAAAGGCGATCGAGGGTGATGACATGGGTGGGTGAGGCCGAGAAAGCGCGCTAGCCTCAGGCGGCGCGAGGATGTCAGCGGAGCAGAGACGGCTGTCGGCGCCGAAGAGCGACGCCGCCGCCACGTTCGCCTCCGCCATCGGTGGAGAGTGGAGAGACGCTGCGGACCGGCTGCGGTTCGCGGCGGAGGCGAGCCGACAAGTTGTGTGCTGCATGCAGGCACTGGCAAATGGGCTGAGTTTGGGAAATGAGAGTCCAGTAGTGCTCTATCTGGGCCGGAAGTAGTATGGGCCCCCACACCTCCACGTGGAAAGGAAGAACACGTCGTCCAGAGAAGCCTCAGCCCTCAGTTGCCTACAGCCTACAGGAGTACAGGCTACAGGTCCAGGTCTCTCCCTCAGGTCTCAGGACGTCAGGAGGAGATCGAGGTAAGGCTGTGAGGCTGAGGGGAGCAACAGCTACAGCAACCAACTCGGGTTCCTGTTCCTTTGGGGCGTCACGGGAGTTCGATTTCCGGCGGGGAAAAAGCTCCCGCCTTTTTCCACTTTCCCCAACGCTCCGCCTTATCTCCTCTCCTGGCCTCCGCGCAACCAACCACGCGCGCGCGCCAGCTTCTTCTTCTATCTCTCTCTACCTCTCAGCTAGAGCTCTCGAGGCATCAGAGTTCAGAGAGCTAGCTATTGCTTGCATGCGCGTCCAGTCGTCGTCCGGCGGCGTCGGTTCGTCCTTGTTGGCTCGTCGTCGATCATCTCTTGTGTTGCATGCATGTTTATAGGAGGCTACCTAGCTAGCTAGGGATCGGCCGGCCGGGAGAGGAGAGGTCGCTCGAGGTGTAGCCGCGCGCGCGTCGGCCGGGGATATACATGCGCATGGAGGGTGGCGGAGGAGGAGGAGGCGGCGGCGTCGGAGGGTGCCTGGGTCTGGGCCACGGCGCCGGGGAGGCGCAGATCATCAAGGGCACGCACACGCACGGCGGCCGCTACGTGCAGTACAACGTGTACGGCAACCTCCTGGAGGTCTCCGCCAAGTACGTCCCGCCCATCCGCCCCGTCGGCCGCGGCGCCTGCGGCATCATCTGGTGCGTATATATACCTTACCTTACCTTCCTGCTCCCTCGTGCTCGATCGTTCGTTTTGGCGCTCGCTTCGACGATCTCTCTTCGCTCGATCTGTCTCTGGCTGGCCGCCGGCCGGCACCTTTCTTTTCTTTTCTTTCGTCAGAAACTTTTGCATGGCATATGGAAATTAACCTTCTTGCCTTCTTGATCAAAAGCTTTGCATATGCAGTGGGCCCCACACCACCACCCGGGTGGCAGTGTATCACACACACACTATCATCTATGCATGACCCAAAGTCTGGGTCGGGCTTCGATCTCGATCTCCTCGAACCCACGTAAATTAGGATATAGGAGTATATTTATGTACATCAAACAAGAAATGAAAAAAATATTCTGGCATCGTCTATACCTACTTATCTAGGTGGTGTATATATATGTACATGATGTATACACATAATATGAATACAGAATACTATAACTCTGCATGTTTTAACCGTCTCTAATTTAGACTGCTGGGAGCTGGCTTAGGTAGGCATCCCGTCTCATTAAGCTAGGCTACCGAAAAGTTTGTCAAAAAAAAAACAACTAGGATACCAAAAAGGAAAATAATCTCTCCAAACATGAAAAAAGATGGAACCTTCTCTAATTCTTTTATTATTAATGACATTGAGTCCTGCTCATAAAAGGGGTGTCCAATTACACAATATATTTTTCTTTCATCTCAAGTTTGTAGTGATGACTGACTGACTGATGATGTTTAATGTACACACATATACTGATATACGCTGGACTGTTAGTTGACAGTTACTTTTGTGTATGTGCACGTACTCCTTTTGTGCACATGCACGCAGTGCTGCTGTGAATGCGCAGACTCGCGAGGAGGTGGCCATCAAGAAGATCGGCAACGCGTTCGACAACCAGATCGACGCAAAGCGCACTCTCCGAGAAATTAAGTTGCTTAGGCACATGAAGCATGAAAATGTGAGTCATCCTTCATTATTTCTCTGCCTAGCTTGTTACGTGATGAGCCGCGTGACCATCTCTGATCTCTGCACGTGGTCGTGATCTTCCCCTCTCGTCAGATAAAGATTTTTTTTTTTTTGTCACTGTACGTGTGTTTAACTATATGTATGTATGTATATGGCTAACTGATCTGTAGCTCATTAACTCATTGCAAAGGTAAGCCGTCCAGAGAAGATCTGCCAAAATTTCTGGTGATTCTCTCTCGATGCAAAAACATTATCCTTACTTCGTCTATAAATATAAATTGGAACGGGGGGATATCTTTTATTTTATAGGAGTAGATCAGTAGATGATATATATCCCTTTTCGTATGGATATATATATTCAATTTGATGTTCTTCATTCACGCGCCTCTCAATATATATTCCACTCGCAGCCAATATATACTTTCAAACCGCTTCTGATGATCGACTTAACAACACATCTACCACCCCTTTTTCTGCAGGTCGTTTCAATAAAGGACATCATACGCCCACCCAGGAGGGAGAACTTCAACGATGTTTATATTGTTTACGAGCTGATGGACACTGATCTTCATCACCTTCTACGATCGAACCAGCCACTGACTGATGACCATTGTCAGGTACAAATGATTCCAACAAGCACACGGTTCACCTTGTGACAGCTCTATATATTATTGTCTTCATTCATTCATAATAATGTTGTGTCATCTGTTTTCTTTTTATTATATCAAAAGAATCTATATCACAACATCCTGTATGTAAGCTGAATCTGGTAATAATTAATCTGACGGTTAATCTTCCCCTGATGATGCAGTATTTCGTCTACCAGCTGCTCCGAGGACTCAAGTACGTGCACTCGGCAAACGTCTTGCACAGAGACCTCAGGCCGAGCAATATGCTGCTGAATGCCAAATGTGACCTCAAGATTGGGGACTTTGGGCTGGCGAGGACCACGACTGAAACTGACTTCATGATGGAGTACGTCGTGACACGGTGGTACAGAGCGCCTGAACTCCTGCTCAACTGCTCAGAGTATACACAGGCTATTGATATGTGGTCGGTAGGCTGCATCTTCGGTGAAATGGTGACAAGAGAGCCTTTGTTTCCTGGAAAGGATTATGTTCACCAGCTTTTGCTAATAACTGAGGTAAGCTGCCAGTTCACAGTCCAAGATTTTGGCTTCATTCTCCTCACTCTTCCGGCAATCTCCTGATCCATTTAGCAGGACAACCTAAATTCAGATTAATAATGTCTAGACAGGTGAAAATAAAAAGGGTCGTCTTATAAATTGGTTTAAGTGAAGTTTAGAATTTATTCATTTGACATGTTTTCAAGGGCTAACATTTGGTCAAAGCATGAAGCATGTAATTATCTTGGTTTCTCACAAGTCAAGTCTTGTTTGTTCTTTACTTATAACTTGTTCCTCTTCATTCTTTATGATTTAAAAGCTGGTAGGCTCACCTGATGACACCAGCCTTGGGTTCCTCCGAAGCGATCATGCCCGCAGATACGTGAGGTCCCTTCCTCAACACCCCAAGCAACAGTTCCGTGTGCGGTTCCCCACTATGTCCAGTGGTGCCATGGATTTGCTTGAGAGGATGCTCGTGTTTGATCCGAGCAAGAGGATTACTGGTAATCTTGCAGCCCTGCATGAACTTGCTGCATTGATATTATATAAAATGTGTGATATGCCTGTTTGGATGCGGTAGATTTTGTTGGGATATAGTTCGGAGTAGAGCTAAATCCTAGCTCAATCGCCCTCGTCCAGACAGGATCGTCTGAAATTCTGCACTTTCAGTCATATACGAACTATATGATATGACCCTGAAACGAATTGTTGAAACTGAAGATTATATTCATGCAACTATCATTCTTGCATTTCTTTATACGAACAAGCCTGAAGTATTTTGTTTTGGTGGAATTGCAGTTGAAATATACTAACCTTGTTGCTTTTCTTTTGGTGGAATTGCAGTTGATGAGGCTCTTTGCCACCCATACTTGGCATCACTCCATGAGATAAACGACGAACCCGTCTGCCCAGCGCCTTTCAGCTTCGACTTTGAGCAGCCATCGCTCACCGAAGAAGATATCAAGGAGCTCATCTGGAGGGAGTCTCTCAAGTTCAACCCTGACCCAATCCACTAAATAGTTCCCTGTGTACACACGAGCAAACCAGGATGCCATGTCTATCAGCTCCATGGGGATAAAAGGCATGAGGTAACTGCAGCAAGATGAGTGTACAAGTGATCACCCCTCATCGTCGTCGTCGTCGTCATCATCTCCATCATCACATCTCGTGGCTTGTCAATGGTGAAATCCTAACGTTGAAAACATTGGACATTTATGAAACAAAAAAAGCTTGGTCAATAATTTGTAGTGGAGAAAGCTGGCAGCTTATCTGCGTCTTGTTAGGTTGTATCTATCTTCCGTCGGTTGTATGCTTAAGAATGTAGGTAGGAGCTTGTCACTGCCTATGGACCACATACTACAGACAGCAGCAGCTCACTACGTCACCTTCCAGCCGTTCCTGTTATGTTCTAAAATCTTGATGAACATAGAACCACATGATATATATTGTTGCCTGAGTGTTATGCAAATATTCCTCATACAAAATCACGTTCTTCAAACCAGGCGCACGGTACAAGATTACACACCAAAGCTTTTGAATAGCATCACCAACATAGAGGCAGAAGTAGCAACGCATTTGTTTCAGGGGCACATGGCAATATGGCATTAAGCTTTAATAGACACATGAACAGAACAGAACAGAACAGACAGTCATTGCATCAGAAATAGACAGGGCAAGCAGACACAGAACTGGAGATATGATGCGGACACTTTTCCCAGCTGAATGAACGCAAATGATTACTCCCTCTGTCCCTTTTTAATTGTCGTCCGAAAAGCGTGTCTGTGAGGGAAACACGGATTTCTAGAGACAGTTATTTAGGGACGGAGGGAGTACATCTGATGATCCAATCAGGAACAGCAAAAAGAAAAAGGGAAAAGAGAGACAGATAAAAGGCCCAGCTCACAGTAAAGACAAAGACTTAATAAAGTTCTGGGAAGAAAATCATGATGTCTTCTCTAAAATGAAGGTGCACTCTCGTTGTTTGTACACGCAACTTGGCGAAGCCATATACAATTTGAAAACATCAAAAAAAAAAGAATTTGCATTTTTTCAATGATCGACTTAAAACTTCTATAAATATCGCTTCACAGGGGTCCTGGCGGCAAGCTCCATCAAACAACAGAAGCGTCAATAAGCACTAGTGAGACAGTTGCATTGAAAAAATCCTACATGAAATCCAAAATGGAAACAGAAGTATATGCAATACAGATCAGCCAGTACTAAAAAGAATGGAAACTGGAGTTATATTGTTGGCAGCCTGCCAACTTTGGCTACGCCATAACTATCAGCAGACAAATTAATCCTGTAGTGAACAACTAGTAACAGTCTCTTAAAGAGCATATGGACATCCTATGTAAAACAAAACAAGAAATTTGTCACTTACATCCGTTCACCTTACAGCTACAGCTACAATATCATTCCTTGCAACAGTCCAAGAGTTGAATATAAACAACACACATCAGACATGAAGCCACAAATGATTGCTGATGGCATTAGTGTACAGGATGTCAGACATACCACAATGCAATGCTGTCATTTGAGGGGAACCATTATCTTAGCATCCACAAAATTCAGGCAAACCTAACAGCAGATGAAAACTATCAAACATAAAAACTACTAGATGATACATTAGGAAATGGATTGTGGATAAAAGAATACCTGGCTTCCAGAAGAGAAAACAGTCCTTCAGGCTACATAAGATGACAACAGTAACCTTATGTAATATTTAAGTGTCAAAAGCTAAGGCAAATACAGTCACACAGCAAAGAAACAAAGTGTAGTCTCCTGCATGTCAGCTTAAGCCTGAAGTATTTTGCTGTTACCACAGCTAATAAAATATTGTCAAGAATTAATAATACCAGACCAATATAGTGCCACTTTGTGCTGGAATAAAATTGCAACGCAGGGACAACAAAGAACTGTTTCATGATTACCCTTCTATCATCTCGCATACTTCTGCATTATTTTAGGCAAAAAGGAATGTTAATAAAACAATCCATGTAGAAAATGAATATAATTCCAGACTTTATCAGGCAACCATGAATATAATTTCACTATCATGGAACATGTGGGCAGCTGCAATTTACTCCTCACCATGCTGCTCTAATTTTCACTGGATGTTCATGTACATAAACATGACCTTCGATTAGTAGACCCTCAGGGCTGCCAGAAAAGAGGTGGCTAGCATAATATGATCTGTCTATCCTAATAATATAAACAAATTGTTGTAATTGCAATCAATTGGGAAGAAGAGAAGAAAAGCAGCGGTAAATGTGCAAAACGGGGGGTCTAAGTATTATCAAAAGTTCAAAACAAAGAGATGAGAACCACTCCAAGACTATAAAGACAAAACTTCTTTACAACAATGTAATACTTTCTATCATCACTACAGAGATCAAAGTCTTGAAGTCTGGTTGGTTACACTCAGATTTGCTTCACATATTCTGCCGTTAAGAAACTGGCCAAGCCCCGAGGTCCTCGCGCTGTCAGGCATTTTCTTTCACTGCATGACCATGCACCATAAAACCACTTATGCCTATTGCATGAAACCTTTTAAGGCTTCACATGTACTGATCAAATTTGTTGGTGCAAGGTAATCATGATTAATCAGTTGAGTTCATCACTCAGAATATTCTTCTCCACTATATTGTTCAATATCTTCTACCCGAGAACGCTTTGGATGCTCATCAAGATCATCATCAACATGAGATCTTCGTGACTTTGAATTCACCTACAAGAAAGAAAGCTTGAGTTAAAGAAAGCTTGAGTTAAAGGGTACAGGTAATAATGCAAAAACAACTGTTCTCATTCCTTTTCATTTCATGTGTTTAGGAGTGGTAATGCATTCTATTTTTATCAGCATTGTAGGATTTTGTATATAGAGAGGCAAAAGTACATTTGCATAAAGTGCCCCATCTCATTCAATGTGTATTACACTAAGAATTCATCCCTTTGTTCAGAGGCCACTATTTAACAATGAATAGTTCATTAGACAAATTTTAATGAGAAAGCAAAAGAGGCGTCGGTTGTTTTTCTTAGTAGTGTGCTCTCGTGTAAAAACATGACAAAAAAACAAATAGAAAGCATGAAATGTCCCAATATAGTGATCACAGAAAGAGAGTTATTGTAAAAGCAACAATGTTAATTAGTAGCAAGAAGTCAAGCAAGCAGACCTAAGGTTTGGAGAGAAGATACAATTGCTTACATAAATACTTAGCGCGTTTAGTTTAATTTTAGCTAAAAGAGAGATTTTATAATGAATAATAAGGAAGACTGAGCCATACATGCAAGCCGGAAGATTCTCCACGCTCCATGGTACCACCATGAGCTGTTTTGCTCACAGTAATACGGGAAGGCACTGGAAAATGCTCAATTTCATCCCCAGACCTCCCCTCCTTAGCTTTTTTCTTCTGCAAAACTAGCTTAGTAGGCAGAGGCTGAAAAAAAGATAATGGCATATGTTACACTGATGTGAAATGAATCATTCTCAGAAACCAAATGTAATACAGAATGCACAAAACCAAATACCAAATATTTTGCACCCTCCTTATCAAATGTGACAAGGTATGTTGTAGGATCATCTTTATCATCTCCTCTCACCTGAATATTGAAACAAGTGTGTAAGTAAAATGAATGAGTATGATGCCACCAGCTCCTAGACACAATTAAAGAATAAGTAGGAAAATACACATACTTCCCAGTGATATTCTCTTAGCCAGGAATACTGGATATCATTGTCATCATCCAAGCCTCTGGTAAGCTGATGAAATCACAATAGTCGCGATCAGATTGATGTAATAGGTCACTTTTTTAATAGAAGTGTACCAGAGACGAATTCATACCTCATGAGGTGCTGGGGCCATGTATGCCAAAAATTTCTCTTGTTTTGTAGGGTCTGAACCATTTACACTAAAACTTTTCATCACAGCCTGCCATGAAAACATGAAATGGTTACAAATACAAGCAAAGGCATTATCTAGGTGTAATATCATTTGCAACGCATGGCAAGAAACAGTGGACATGGGTCCAATTATCCAGAGTCCAAGCAAACTCTAGAAAAAAGGATTTAGGGATTCATCTAGTTTTTATTTTAAATAAATTTAATTAGGAATTAGAATCATTTTTACTTCTACAAACATTTACTGTCATGACACTCCTGAGTCCTGGCTGATAAATATGCATTGATTAATCCAGACAAAACGTGATGCATCGCAGGTTTGAGAAGGGAAAGAGAAAAAAAAACTATAGATGAAAGAGATTCATTATGGGGCTGTCATTTCCTGGCCCATTAGCCCACCTCTAACCATGATTTCCGCTAAACCCTCATGCAGCCAGCAGCTATCATATTTCTTCAACCACCCCCACCCCCCGAAAAAGAAAAAGAAAAATCCCCTGTGCTACTTCACTCTTCTTTCACAACAGTCCTGGCGCCAGCCTAAATTCTTCACTGACATCCTCACAATGAGGACTACCCAAATAGAATTGATACCCCTCATTCTCCTAATGTGTCCAATGCTCTCAGTTTTGCCAGAGATCTCAATGGATCCGACTGGCCCTGCACATTGCCCTGTCATGGCTACAGTTCTCTTTGCCTCTATGGGCTTTGCCTCCTGGACCAGGCAACTAGCCACCTTCCCCTTCCCTTCTCTATCTTGCAGTTTTCTTCCAATCCCTGGTCCTCCCCTATCTCTTTGAACCTGATGCTGCTCCAAGGCAATGTTTTAAAATTTGCTAATTGTCGCTGATTGCCCTGGTACCGATCAGGACAATTAATCAACGATAAGGATGATTAATCAACCTCTTATTGGTCTAGTCGTCCATACAATCGTCCTGTGTATAGCAGGACTACATATCATATGTATGGTAAATATATCACATACTATAGACTTATATAGTAGACATCAAGAGTCAAGACTATATTTCTGGTTCCGCTGGACCTGCAGCAAGTGGGTAAGAGAATCGGCAACCCTGCAGCAGAAGGGAGGAGGAAGCAGCAGGACTGCAAGAGGGACGAGGAAGCGGCACGCAGCAGGGAAGATGCTCAGACGGGCAGCTTGGATTGGAACCGGAAGGGAGGGAGGAGGGAGTGAGGATGGAGGGGAAGAGATGCAGCTCAGCAGCTGCACACACAGCAAGTGCAGCCGACGGCTGGAGAGTGGGGGTGAGCACTGAGGAGGTGAGAGGAAGAGTGGGGTAGAGGTATAAAAGAGAAACCCTAATGGGCCTTGCCCAAACAAATATAGCCCCGTAAGCTGAACCAGCCCATCTGCCTACTTGGTGCTGATCAGTCAAGACACCTAATCAGACAATTTATCGTGATTAATCGACGATAAATCGAACGATAAGGTTTCTGATCACTCTGATCGATCGGAGGGCCTATTGAGTGCTAGGTACTGATAAGGGCGATGATTAATCTCGATTAATCAGGCGACCTGAAAACATTGCTCGGTTGCTCCGAGGTGTCCAATATAACTATATATAAGTCCAAAAAAAGGGACATGCAAGTCCTGTAACGCTAATCTAAAATTCACAAGATAGTGAGCATGCATTGCAATTAAATAAGAAAACCTAGGGCAGAGGAAGCTTGAGGAAACAAAACTCACCCGGGATTCACATTCATCACGTGTAGGTCTCTCAAGTTTGTTGTACTGCTCAGAATCAGCAGTTGGATCGCCATCAAAATTCGCCATAACAAACGGCTCCTCGTACCTGTTTAGGTGAACAGAGAAGGTCAATAAGAGAAATAAATCAGAAACCTCCTATATGCTTAAAAGGCAGATTTTTGTGCAGTTATACCCCTCAAAAAGTAATAATGAGGAATAGGAGAAATTTCACAAATTACTGGTAAAGAAGAGAAATTTTCAACCATAAATCAAGAGCATTTTGTTTTATATAGGTATGGAATGGAGAGGCAAGAAGGTATAGGTATAGCTCAGTAAAGTAACGGCAAACATCTGGTTCCAAGGATGAAATACTGTAACACATAAAAGCAACATCTGAGAAGTAAATACCTATCAAAATCAGGTAGTAAAGGCATAACCCACTCAGCTTGCATCCCACGTTTAGTCTGGTGAACAGGCCTTGACTTGGCTGCTCTGAAGGATTCTTCAATGGCTTTGATCTGTTTCTCTCTGGTATACGCATGAACAGGGACATGGTGTCAGTGACTACACCAGTTTTTGCAAGCCGCAACACAAGATAACCTTTACAAACCAACAAGTGTGAATAAAAGAAGAACCAAACCTATCATTAAGATTGTCTAGGAAAGCATTGCGGCCCTCCCTTGATTCCCGCCTTTCCTTTGCTTGCTTCTCAGTAAGGGACTGGAAAGCCAGGCAACTTTATTCAGTATATATCATTAAGTAACTTTGTGTAACTAAATTCACACAAAACTCAGTATGAATTACCATTTTGGCTGCATCAGTACTTAGCGGGGATATGTATTGTGTTTTGACCAGCCAAGAAACACCTTTGTCAGTGGGCCTCTCCCTTTTCCTTATTCCTTCTTGTTTAATAGGGGTGAGAACCTCATCATCGCGCAATAGCTCTTCATCTTCAGGAGCCATGCGTGGCTTAACATCCGGGGGGCTGGGACATGTTTGGTACATGAGTTAAGAACACTAGAATAAATACTCAGACAGAGAAATCAAACTCACGAAAACATATGGTTCAGATCCTTACTTGTATACACTCATGTCAAGTAGGTCAAGAGGTATCCCAAGATCCTCAGGGACAATCATTTTAGGAATGTAGTTTTTCTCCAATGAAGTTATCCTGTATTTGGTATATCTGAAAAGACAGCAAATCATAGTAAGCATAGCTGCCTCCAAGATATAGAAGCTTTTAAAATGCCAGAGCGAAACACAATTGAGAGCAACATAATGAGTCAAGACACGTTAATCTCCACATACTGTAGGCAGCAGAAAAGGAGAGCAGAAGGTAATGGAAAAAAAAAAAACTTCTGTAATAAAGCAGAGTAGTACAAGACAAATGGTATTATGGCAGTTGAACAGGACACCCAGTTATTATATATTTATGACTTTGCGTAAGTTACAAAATATCAATCTATTTAATCTCCTCCAAAGCATAATGATATCATCTCTATGCATAAGTAGCAGGAACAATGAAACCATGGGCCTGTTCAGCTGCACTAGTTTTCAGCGCTGCGGCCAAACAGGCCTCTGATTTGAAATTTCAGTTAGGTGAAATGATCAGTCCTAACAGTACACTGACAGTCTGATGCCTTACCCATGTTAGCCCAGTGAAACCAGGCGGAGTCTTGACATCAATCTAACCATACCCCACAGAAAATTAGACTAGGCATCAATGCAACAGGAATCAAAATGTATTCTTTACCCATAACATATAATGTGCAAAAGGATCAAAAAATTATCTATACAACAGCAAAAGCAAGGCATAAATTGGAAGCCAGCAGAAAGCAAAAACAATGGATCCCTGTCATCGTAAAAAAAAGATCTTCAAATAAAAAAACAAGGAAGAATAAGCAAGTTCAAATGCTCTATAAGTAAAATGACCATTCTTAGTAGATGAGCAATAATGAAGTATGGCTTGTACTGCTCCAAAGATGCCATCTTAAATAAAAAAAAATAAACGGGTGAGGAGTAGACAGCTAGTGATGCATACCGGTCCTTATCCTTATTCAGGGGCAGCCATTTCAGCTGAGCACTTGGATCCGGTAGTTCATTCCTAAATCTGTGTCAACCAAAAAGAAAAGGCAAATCAGGACCATTCAAGTGTATAATAACAAAGATCACCAGGATCTAAATATTTGATACAAATCAGTAGCTGATTAAGGCTCCATAAAAACAGTACACATCCAGTAACTTATCTATACTATACAGGCAACAAAAAATTGTCATCTCATAATAGCAGAGTAACGCTTTCCAAACCGTTACTAAGTTTTCATATGCCTGAACTGTTACAAGAAAGGGGTCCCTTTATAGGTTCATAACAAAGAAATTGGTTGGTAGACCAACTCATGCACCTTTTAAGCACTATATATTCTCAATAGTTCTCCAGAACTAAGTGCAAGTACTAATCTTTCTAAGCACATAGAGAAGCACAAAATTTAAATTTAAAGAAGCTATAAAGCAAATTCAGAAAACAATGATCCATTCCATCGGACACCCTACATTTCAACAACAACGTGAAAAATTCTAGTAAGCAGCCTACGTCACTCACTAACTAAGGATAGCATATATTGCCAAGTTTTACACCCCCTAAGACGTGCATGATCAATCAAAATATTACCCAACCACAAGCTCGGAATTTAAATTTTGGCGCGAACACGACCTAAAGGGCCAAAACTTTGCTGGACTTACTTGTGCTTGCAGAGGAACGTTGTTGGCTTTTTTAGCCGGTTCTCAAACCTCTCGGCATTAGGTGCTGATGCTGGGCGAGACACAGTTACCGGTGCCTGAGAGCCAGTTGCCACTACCCGAGAGCCACCCGGAAGCTGGTGGTGGTGGTGGCGGCTCTGCGGCTGCTGCTGAGCAGCGCGCAAATGCTGTGTCTTCTGCAGAATGGTGGCCTGCGTCTGGCGCATCATCTGCTGCTGCTTGCGGTCCTCCACCCGCTGCTTCTCAAACTCGCGCTTCTTCCGCGCACGACGCTCCTCCTCCGTCTCCGCTCTCGGCAGCGTTGCCTTAGGCTGCTGCTGCTTTGGTGGCGGCGGGGCCTGGGCAGACGGTGGCTGGGCCGGAGGCGGAGGGGGCGGGGGCGGGGCCGCAGGAGGTGGGGACGGAGGCGGGGGTGGCGCCGAAGGGGGAGGAGGAGGCGGGTTACTGCTCCCGCCGTAGGGCGGTGGCGGCGGCTGGTAGTACATCTGCGGCGGGGGCGGGGGCTGCTGCGGAGGCCCGGGGCCGAAATTGAACTGCGGTTGGTGAGGTGGTGGCGGGCCGGGTGGCGGTGGCGGCGGGGGGCCCGCGTGGTAAGGCGGCGCCGGCATCCTGTTGTACGGCGCCTGCTGCGGCGGCGGCGCGTACGGATTCATCTGCGGCGGGTAACCGCCCTGCGGTGGCGGCGGCGGCGGCGGATGCTGCTGCGGCGGCGCGTACGGCCTGTACGACGCCATCGCGCGGCGGCTAGGGTTTCCCGGAACCCGAGCCCCAGCACACAGACCCCGCGCCCGCGGCCACTGCTCGCTTCCCCGTCTCCTCCTCCGTCACAGCCCCCGCCCACCGCAGAAGTCCCTACCACTGCTGCGCGTCCGAGGCCACCGCCCACCGGCACCTATTCTACCAGATCTACGCGGCGGCGTGCGGGAGCGCGAGGTAGTCGGCGTCTCGGCGATTTGGCGAGGAGCAGGAGGAAGCAAAGGGGCGATGGGAATTTCACGAGAGACTGTTCTGCCTGGCTTTTTCGTCCAGGTTTGGATGAATTTGGCCGAATTTTGCCAGGATTTGGATATCAATTCAGATTTGGTAGCATTTAATTATTTGCACTAGTGGAGTTCATAGGAAAACGGCCTCTTTGCTGTCTTTGCAGGTGTCATGAGAGGTGGTGACGTCAGCATGGCATGTGTTGCATGTGTGTGTGGTGTGGGTTACTGGGTTAACAAAAAAAAATGGCTGCTTCGAGGGATTCTATTCGTTACGTCTATTACACACTTCACTCGTTTCCCTTGCTTCTCGTTTTTCAAGTGTCTTTTACACTTTTCATATGGGCATTTTTATTTATTTATTATTTTTTGATCGTGGAGGATTTAAAAAATGATATACTAAAGGGCATATTTCAGTATTAGGTAACTTAGAATAAGAGTATATGCAAATCAAATTTTGTTGCAGTTTACAACTAACAGTCCATATCAACTTCATCTCGTCGACTGTCTTATTTTGTCATCCACCTCTTTTGTTTGTCTCATCTCTTATAAACTTGATGGCGCTCGAGATGAGCTATGTTTCTTCCTTTTATTCTTTCATTTATGTTAAATTCAACAAGCTTTTGTAAATTGGTTGAGAAAGGAAAATAACAGTAAGAATCGCACTAATTCAATCCTAGCTATGTAATCACATATGTACCCTCGTCTAGTAAGAATCGCACTAGTTCGGTCCTAGCTACGTAATCACACATGTACCCTCATCTAGCTTATAACGTAGTCCCACAATTCCTTTAAATCACATCAGCTATTTTGTGATTTTTTCTCCACATCGTGTTTAGAGTGTAATTGCATCAACAATGTTATTAAAAGGGGCCTCAACTCCCTAGACTAGATAGGATGCTTTATAATTTCAAGATGAAATTACGTGTAGTAGTCACCAAGAAAATCTAGAAATTAGATCCCGTTGTGTGGGTTTATAATGAAAAAAAATCTCTCTCTCAGTTTTTTCCTTTCTGGTCGCCTCTCTCCTTCTAGATAACAGAGGTTGGCTCGTCTAAATGGATGCTGACATGATACACGACCCAATGGCCTAAAAGACGATGATGAAGCACCTTAGTAGATTATGTACACTCACCTATTTTGACAACACCCGCTGACTCATAAGAAATTTGGACATGGGATCATAGGCATTGAAAGTCTTGTATAGTTGTATCCTTAGTTTTATGTGCATATGTACGAAGGAACAATTTTACTGTGTGCTGCTCATGGAGTCCAAGATAGATTTGAACTTGATATATATTAGGTCTTTAACTCGGCTTGGACACTAATGCTGATATTCTCCACCTCCATGTCTCTCTCGAAGATGGAAGGTTCCATCAAATGGTCCATCACTAATCAAAAGATTTTCAAAGGTGCAGTCAATGTGTAAACATTTAGTAAACTAAATAGTATTACCTTTGAATAAGTCAAATTACACCTTAAAATAAAAGTTCTTCGTGTGGTTCTTGTTTGAGAAAGTTACCTTAACAAAAAAAAAACTCGTAAAATGAAATTGGAATGGAGACAACGGCAACAATATGGAAATCATTCCAACACATATTGGGCCATTTTAATGCTGCAAGATTTGTTTGTGGAGTTCTTCAAGTTGCATTTGGTTTACAACCACCAAGTAATATATGATAATTTTTAAGGGTTTTGACCCCCCACCAAGTACATTTTAAAAATATACGGGAGCAAGTGCAATTTTTTATCTATTTGGCTGAATATTAATGATGAAAATATCAAATTCCTTTTTATGCTATTTTTAAGGCCACACACTACTAGATTTGCTTCTGGACCATCTTCCAAGATGTGTTTGTCATTGTCGATGTAGCGATTAAGTTGTCAACTCTTTGTTCATTTTGTTCGATTGTTGTTTTTGGGAGCTTGTTTTGTCAATTTGTTTTGAAAATAGGTGGAGTCTGAAATAATAACAAATGTGGTTGTTGTTGTTGTTGTTTTTGAGGGCTTGTTTTGAAAATAGGCGAAGTTTGAAATAATAACAAATGTGGTTGTAAAAAGTTGTCAATAATAATAATAATAATTTTAAAAAACATCTTTTTCTCAAAGCATTTCTCAACATAATAATAAAGCAGTATCTTTTTTTATAAAAAAAGTTTTGGACGTCCCTCCGCTCAAGCCTCAACTTGATATCAATGTATCTTGCATACCCTTCCACAAGGCCACAAGCTATGTATGGTCTATGGAGTGTGTCTTAGCTCCCTGTGGTAGCTACTAGCTAGCCGGGCAGCGGCGGCAGCTCAAGATGAAGAAAACCTTGTAGCTAGCTACTGGGTTGAATTCGCTGGTTTCAGCCAAGCTCCAGCAGTCCAGCAGGTGGGAGTTGAATTGCTGCCGGAAAAGAGCGGGCCAAAAGTCTAGATGGGCCTGTCACCCTGCTTCGTTTTCCGCTTGCAGGCAGGCCACAAGGCCACGCCGAGGTCAGAGACCCGACATGCATTGCTAGCAGTAGTTTGGTACCAAAAGGGAGCAAACAAGCTCTGTCCTCCTACTGTATGCAGGTCGGGGTCTCACTGCCTCTCTGGGCTGGAGTCTGGCCCCTCTTTTGTTTGACTGCAGCTTTGTCATCATTCATCAGTATGAATCCTGGCCACTTTATCATCATCGGGTGGTTTTCACCGGTTGAATAAAGGTTCGGCAGTCACAAGTTCAAATTCGAAAATAAAACCATCTTTCATGTGTCACTGCAAATAAGGCTCCTCCGCGTTCATCTCTCTTGGCTTTACAACTATGACGAGCAGAAGCACACAGTAAATAACCACATACTCCCTCCGTCCCTAAATAACTGTATCTAGAAATCCGTGTTTCCCTCACAGACACGCTTTCCGGACGACAATTAAAAAGAGACAGAGGGAGTAGTACTCCATGTTCAAAACTAAATATAATTTTAAAGTTCAAAATTTATTCCAAAATAAATATAATTCTATATACTCTATTTATTTTTTTATATTTTTTTATTTTTAAAATATAATGATTGTAGGAGTATTTTGGTAATTTTATTGATACAAAAACGTACGACCTAGTTGTGATGAGACAGCAGCTGGCCGGACTGCAGAACGCAGATGTTAATTGCCCCTTGCCCGCGCCGTCCGTGCACGGGCCTGGCTGGGCCGGGGGCCCAACACATTTATGACTTCAATCCATTCGTCCTTACTATTAATTACAAAAACCGACCAATTCGTAAATTTCTTCTCTGTTCTCTCTGAAAATTCTGGCACTCCTGCATTGCAGTTGCACGGTGGACGACTATTTGCAGAGATATACCCCCTCCATATTGAAAAAGTTGACGTTTTGAATAAGGGTTGAGTCAAACATTGAGAATATAAATCATAAATAACTTTTAAATTATTGAGTTTAGAGATGTAAAAATCATATAAATAAATTTGTCTTGAAAAGTACTTTCATAAAAATATACATATACCACTTTCCAATAAATATTTTTAAAGAAACAAGTGATCAAAGTGATATTTTGGAGACCGTGTCGCTGTCTGAAACATCAAGTTTTACAATATGGAGGGAGTATATATATGCATTGTTCTCCCCAATGCCAAATTGTAAAAAACTCTGTGGCGATGCCTCACTACCACCATATCATGAGTGGATTCATGACCCCCCAACTCGTTCCATTTACGGAGTATTAAGCGAACCAATTTCCTTTTGGTGAGTTTTCATGTGCATGCCAAAAGGGAGACAAGAGTCGCTTTATTTGAACTGCCGACCTCAAATAAAGCCTGAATTATTATTGCAGGCTGAGCAAGCAAACATGCAAATTTCCAAACAATACAAACCCCATTGTTTTTATTTTTAAGTTAAACTTCTCTACTTATAACTAAGCATTTTTTTTCTGGAGATATAACTAAGCATTTTTTAAAGAAATGTATTAATAATATCTGCTGTGATACCCAGTAATGCACTATCAGCAAGAGATATATCATGGCGGATTTGCTGAAACTAGTTTGATGTTTTTTTGGATGTTACTGAATTTCTCTGTAACCTTAGTTGAATTTAGAAAAGTTTGACTAAGTATATAGGAACAAAATTTAAATAACACACGTTTTGCAACATATATAGGGAATATTTTTTTTTCCCAATAATGAACCCTTTTACACGGTAGCTATAGCTAGGATCCGAGCACACTATAGGGAACTCCATTGTTTTTTTTTTCTCGGAACAGTGAACTCCATTTTTAACTACAGTACTACCTTGCTCTAGTCTACTAGTACGTATAGTATGCTAGTAGTATATACGTAGTAAGTAATTACCAAGAAGTACTCCTATGGTACCATCATGCCTACGTATACCCAGGCCAGGGGGGGCTAGCTAGTGGCGTGGTGACTACCTAGGCACTTGCACGTTGCGCTAAGCAAGGCTCATATCCTGATTGTCCCCCCTACACGGTGCTTTGCATTGCATTGAGAGACCTCACCGTCACACAGGCCCCTAATCACCAAACATGAGAGGGGCAGATCCGTTGGGAACCCCAATTAGAGATGCACCCACCCATACCATCATATCATGCCACAGAGTACAGAACACAACCAGCCAAATTGCACTATGCTAATGACATCACACAACAGGGGATCGAGCTAGCGTGTGTATGTGGTGTACTCCGGTAGAGCAGCAGTGTAGCACAGCCCAAGCACATAGTACATACTCCGTATGTACACACAGAGATTACTTTTGTTGACAACTGATAAAACCATGCATGCATGCATGTGATGTGAGAGACAAATTATTTGTTCCATTCCAATAATAATATTGTCAAGTGGAGGCAGCTATGTACAATGTACATCTCTCTTAGCTTGGTTCCCCTCACAAATTAAGTTAATAATAATAATATAAGAGGAACCATAGGCCAAAAAAGAAAAGAAAAGGGAAAATGAAACTAATAATAAACAAAAGAGAGAGAAAAGAGAGGGAGACAATAGTGAATGGAGTTGCAGGAGAAAAGGAAAAGGGTGGTGGGGAGATGGGTGGATGGATCTATGCATTCACCAGATCCAATGCAGGTAGCCATCCCTGTCCTCCTCATAATTAGTGCCTCACCTACCAATAATACTGCACCACCTCACTGACACCTCCTCTTCTCTCTCCTCTCCCTCCTCTCTCCTCCATTTCCATTGCTTTGGATTGGATCCATGGATGGATGGATGGACCACGACCACTGGGCCGTACGACGGGGCTCATCTCATCTCATCAGCTAGCAGGTAGGTACTGTAGGTAGGTGGCCAGTTAACTGACCTTTGCATGCTCTGCCTCCCAATCGGCCGTCTGCCTCCGCATCGCTTGCTGCATCTGATTGGAGCGGGCGCGCGCGCGCGCGTATTCAGAAGGAGAAGGGGGAGGAGGAGGAGGAGGAGGAGGAGGAGGAGGCGAGCTCGCCGTCGCCGTCGCCGTCGCCGTCGCCGTCGGTTGGGTCGTCGGGGAGGAGGAGGGCGCGGCAGAGCGGGCAGGTGGCCTGGCCCTTGTCGACCCACTTGTCGATGCAGGCCTTGTGGAAGGCGTGCGCGCAGTTGCCGAGCTCGCGGACGCGGTGCCGCGCCTCGAGCGCGCCCAGGCACACGGCGCAGCAGGCGGCCGGGGCCGAAGTCGACGGCGACGCGGCGCGGCGGGACCTGAGGAGGTCGGCGTACCGGACGGCGGGGAGGCGGGCCTTGATGGCGGCCGGCGTGGGCGCCAGCAGGGGCGGCGGCGGCGCCGGCGCCGCCGCGGCCGCCAACGACGACGACGGCTGCAGCGCCCAGAGGTCCGCCGGCGGCGGGGGGGCCGCGTAGTAGGCCGGGTGGTCGTCGGCCGCCGGCGGCGCCGCGAGGCCCAGCGACGAGAGGCAGAGCAGCACGGCGTGCCGGAGGAAGTCCAGCAGCTGCAGCACCAGGATCAGCGGCTGCGGCAGGATCACGCAGTAGCACACCGACGGGAACCCCATGGCTGGCCGGCAGGGCGACGTGCGCGCGCGCGTGCGTGCGTGCAGCTGCCTGTGCCGCGCGCTAGCTGCTGCTGCTTCCTTTTTTTTTCTTCTTCTCCCTCTTTTCGTTTTCCCCTCCCCGCTCGACTAGAGAAATGGTAGAAAGAGAGTAAAGAGAGAGGAGAGGAGGGTGGTGGAAGAGGTGGTGTGGGGTCTATATATAAGAGAGAGACACTCAACGAGGGTTTGTTTTGGGGGCACCTATGTTTGGAGGAGGAGGAGGAGGAGGAGAGGGACCCTACCTAATAAGAGCAATGCTAGGCGCACAAACAAAGCGTGTCACATGCTGCGCGCGGAGCCATCGAGCAAGCGACAGCGGACCGGCGACGTGCACGGTTGGGGGGGGGGGGGACTCGCCGGCTTTTGTCTCGCCGTGACAACAAGCGTTCCACCCTCTAATCATCGATTCTACTATTTGCGACGCATGTGTCTCATGCTTACTTGATGATGCATATATGAGAGAGCTAGAGCATGGGCCATCAGCTTATCATCTGTATATCTTGACTCGTGAATCTGTCGTGGTTTATTGACTTCTTAGACAGCGGACTGACGACGTGCACGGTTGGGAAATGGAATCATCTATAGTCCTTTTGTCTGGCTGTGATAGCGAACGTTAATTACTACGGCGACAAATTTCAATGGTACGCGTGACACTATAGTAGCACATATGCCTCCTACATGATTGATAGTAACTGTAAGGTGAGCGTGAGCCTGCTATGTATATATCATACTTCATCATTATATTGACTCGAAATCGATCGCTTTTGCTTGACTCTTAGGCTCACAAGTCGCAATAGTAGGCGCACATCAAATGATCCATCGAGTAAGCGACAGCGAACCGACAACGTGCACGGTTGGAAAAAACTCACGGGCTCTTGTCTCACTATGACAACAAGCGTTGCACCCCTCCTAATAATGTAAGCAATTCCAATCATCGACGCTGCTACGTGACAACACGTGTCTCATGCTTACTTGGTGCATGAGAACCGAGCATGTGCCATCCGTTTATCGTCTGGACTCGTAAATCCGTCATGTTTCATTGACTCGCGTGACAACCGATGACTGACGACGTGCACGGTTGGGAAACGAAATCTATAGCCTATTTTTTTTGTATCTAGTAGTGTGGCAGCGAGCATTAATCACAAAAACGACAAAAATTTTAGTGATACACAACACTCTATAGTAGCGCATATGACACTCCTACATGAATAACATGGTAGGCTAACTCAAAAGCGATCAATTTCGGTTGACCCTTAGGTTGGCAAAGGCCGGGATCCATGAGATAGTCAGTTTAGTTCGCACTGTATTTCAAAGTTCAAGGCAAAGAGACATATGTACGAGGAGGTAGTCGGGTTAGTTCACACTAATTGAACCACTTGTATGTGTGTGTGTTTCTTCTCTCTCTCCATCAAGATTTATTAAGAGCAAGGTAGAAGATATATACTCCATATGAAAGAGCAAGTGCCGTGTACTACAGGACTATACAAGAGCATCTAATACTCATCAATCAATTGTCTCAAATAATAATAATAAGCCCTAGCTTGCCCTACAAAATATGTTTTCCGTTGGTTTTGCGGAGGAGAGTCTTGTTTGGTACGCGTAGCACTTGCGCGCTTGTTTATATGGGTTGCACGTACACGCACACATGTGTTGTCGTGGGACTCCTAGACTGCTTGACTGCTGCTGCTGCTGCCAGTGGTACACACACGGACTCCTCCCCACTTTTATTAGCTGGTGGTGAGCGCCGGTCTGGTTGGCAGTTTGGCACTGCCTGCGTCCTCCCACCAGGCACCACCCACCGTCGTCGTCCATGTGTGCTCGCTCGGTTGGTTGGCAGCCGCAGGGCTGCTCGCGTCGTCGCGTTGCGTCCCGCGCGCCACCACCGACGGGGCCTCGCCGGCGGCGGCGTCGCCGCCGTCCGTGCTTGACAGGTCATCCGTCCGCTCGATGATGATGATGATGATGCGGTGGTAGTAAGTGAATCTTGTCCTTTCGGCCCGCAGCACTGCGCGCGCGCACGCACGGTGTTTGGGGGTGGATGGAGGAACACAGTAGTAGTAGGTGCATGTGCATGGCAGACGATGGACATGGGTGTTGGGTGATGAGATGGGTGGCAAGGCATGTGTGCGGTAGGGCCGCGCGCGGCAGCCACTGAGCCACGGCCTCACGCTCACATCAGGAAAGAAACGAAGAGGCAGCATGTGCACGTACGAAACGCGGGACGGCCGGGAGCGTGCTGCTGCACAGATTGATTATTATTCGTGGTGGTGGGGCACTGGGGCGAGTCGAGGAGGGGGGAAAAAAAACAGAGACGAAGATGTTAGGGGGTGGTATCATTTGAGTCTCCAAGTGGTAATGTTTTGTCTGTTTCGGAATTATTAGTGCTACTAGATAGACTTTGATTGCTGCCATGTGGTCAAAAATACCCCTACATCTAGATAAAAACACAGAGAAAGAGAGAGAGAGACGGAGAGGATCAAAGTTTCATGTGTGATCGAGTAGAACCAGTTTTGTGGAGAGAAAAAATAAACCCAGTTCACACCATTTTTAACGCATTAGAGCCTTGCTTGGAATTTGGAAACTAGGACACCTGAGATCGATTAGCATAACGCGAGACCAATACGAACAATTTATTAGGATTTGAATGTACTCGATCGTACGACTAAATTCAGGCGGCATACACGTACTCTTGCTGTTCGGGCCATGATGCGGTGTGTGCGCCACGTCTGCGTCCTACGCCGGCCGGCGCCACCCACCGACCTCGATGCCAAAGCAATTGGCATCAACATGTGTTGCTTTGGCGACAATTGCCACGGCGCCAAGATCAGTAGTAGATCACGGTCTATTTTTCTGAAAAGATATAAGAATCTTTTTTATGAAAAAAAGAGGGGGCCAAAAAAACAAAACAAAAAGAAAATTGGTCTAACCACCCTCTTGTGTGCTGCTGAATTGTGGGATGGAATTGGCTCCGTCCGGGATGAGATCGATGCGATGAACCACCACCACCCACCTGCATGCATGCATGCCGGAGGTGAGAGGTCGACGGTCTAGAATTCTTTCGCCCCAAACTACAGTATCTCACAAGCCAGTGAAGGTACACACATGACATGACATGACGTGACGTGACGCATGCATGCATGTACAGTGGATACGTACTAATCTGTCACGGGATCCATCGTATCATCGATGAAAACACGGAGATTAATTGATATGATTAGACGGCCGGAACGGACAGGGGCACGGGCACCGGCAGGCGGGCAGCATGCGTGCGCACGTATGGGCACGTCCGAACGTGTCACCACACCGGCCGGGCTGGCTGCAGGGCCGGGTCGTTAGACCAAACAGTTTTCTTCGGTGCCGATTCTCCGAAATGATACGCACACGCACGCCGCCCATGCAGCATGCATGGGGGCCGGGATGGGCGACAGCGCCCGCCGGAGTAGTACGACCAGCAGCTGCCACAGAGCATACGTACACCGCACGGTGGCCGGTGCCGCGCTGCCGTTCTTCCATGCTAGCAGCAGCTGCCTGCCTCACTGCTGCATTGCATGGCATGGGCTTCTCCCTGACAGAGGAGGACTGTACTACTTCTCCGGTCTCACTCCTAAAAAACGACTCCACAGAAGAAAATAAAAGAATGTGACTTGTAATTTCAGAGACGATGCAATGCAATCTCCTACACGTCCAGTCGAATTATTTGGCGCTGATGACGTGTATGGATATTATTATACTGTACTGTATATATCTAGGTCGTCGACCTCGAGGCCATGCGGCGGCCCAACACGAGTGGGGGAGCTCAGAGTGTCCAGCAATAATCACACATCATCTTGTCGCCCCTGTTCCATTCTTGCATGGTGCTGCGAAAATCATTTTCACCGGATCGACGGTGGTACGTTTTCCTATGTTGTTTCCTCATGGTAGAACGTAGAACGAAGCAGCGAGCTGGGCCACGTGTCTTTCTTTTTCCCCGTCAATCAATCTACACACTATTAAGAGAAAACTGATTGCCACCCATCCGAAACTTTACAAGTCTCCAAGTATAGTAGTAGCCCATTCTTATGCGTCACTCCACATGTTATGTTCAATTGCTAGTACATCGCATCAACTTATCAGTTATGTTACAATGTTTTTATCTCATAAGAAAACAACATCAGGTGGCTTATTGTCTATAAAAACCATTCGCCGAATAAGACGAGTATGTTTGGACTAGCTAGGTTAATTTTTCCGCAACTGGTTTTGTTGGACGGACAAAGATGTAGACTACCACCCTGTTTGCTTGAGCTTAAACTTATCCGTCTTGGTATAGTATTTTTTCTCACATAAATAAAGTCGGCTTATCAGTCATAGAAATCATTGACCGAACGACCTTTACAATAAAAAGAACAGTGTGCCCACACACACACGACCGCCCTGTTTGCTTGAGCTTAAACTTATCCGTCTTGGTATAGTATTTTTTTTCTCACATAAATAAAGTCGGCTTATCAGTCATAGAAATCATTGACCCAACAACCTTTACAATAAAAAAGAACAGTGTGCCCACACACACACCATTTCCCATGTCGACTCAAAAGGAAGCCGATTATTCCTTAATTCGCCACGTCCAAACAAGTCCGCGTGGGTGGCTAGAATACAACCCCTATATGCCCTTGCCTGCCATGTCTATATTTTTGACATGGTGTGTGTATATACAAGACAATGCATAGTAGAGAAAATGCTTGGTAAAAAAGCAAGGGCGAAGATAAGGTACGTAGGGGATTGAGGTGGATGATGTATGTAGCTAAAAGATGATGTAGCTAATAATTCGGCATCTAAAAGAAGAGTAGATAGCTCTCCTATTGACATTTGTTTCCTCGAATCATAATTCCACCGGTAAAAAGCCTCTTTTAGTGACACACAAACGCAAAGATGTTTCTAAAAGTTTGAAGCACCTATTTAACTTTGTACGTATATAATATCATGGCGACTAACTTTTGTACGTGAATGCGCTTAATGACGCAACAATGTTCTTCCTTTTGGGCACTTTATATTGTATATACGTGTTATTAGGCATCGTGCGTCGATCGTACTTGCCCTAAACAAATAGCCCCGCCCGACCCTAGCCGTACGACGAGCAACTGTGCAAGCAAGCAAAGAAAGAAGGCAGGAGTGGTAGTAGCAGACAGAGATGTCCGTCCGTAGCAGTCTCTTTCTCTCCCTGCCATTCGTCTCCAGGCCAGCTCTTTCTCATTTCTTTTTCTCACAGAACAACTTTATTCGCTTGAGTTATAAATCAACTTTAATCTAAATAAATTGGTCGTAAAACAATATTTTTCTTTCACACCAAATGAGCCGTTTCCGCTCATCAGACTGTTTATGAGTTTTGCCGAACAATGCGGTCACCGTCGTCACCGCATCCATTAGCAGCTACTACTACAGGCCTACAGCTAATTAAAAACCCCACCACCCTCGACGATCGGCCTTGTTTAGATGAAAAAATTTTGCAAAATTTTTACTGTAGCTTTTTTGTTGTTATTTGACAAACTTTGTCCAAATATGGACTACGTAGACTCCAAAGATTCGTCTCGACATGTACATACTAAAAGTACAATTAGTTATTTTTTTATCTATATTTAATGCTCCATGCATACGTTCGAACATTGATGTGACAGTTGACGTGGGAAAATTTTGGGAAATAGGGGAACTAAACCCGCCTCCGTCTGCCCCGGGGCCCTTCTCCGGCAAACCGTCATGGGCCGGACCCACAGAAAAAGGATACCGACTCGATCTACCACAGCCGTCGCTCTCACCAGGCCCGTCGAACCATGCGTGTGTGTGTGAGTTTGTATCTTCTTCACTCCACCACTTGATTGTTTTCATTCATGATGACGAGATTTGAACATTTGTATTTGTATAGTCGACTGAATTTCCTATTCGTTTCGTAGAGGCAGTTTTCCTTTATGTACATATATACTTCTATTTGTTAATTAATTAAAGATGATGGTCAAGAAGAAGAAGAAGAAGGATTTTTTTTTTTTCAGGCAGGCAGCAGAGGCAAACGATGGTGGAGTCGCTGTACCCAAAAGTGGGACAGCAGGATTACTATCTTACGCGGCAACAAAGGGATAACGCAAACGTGCAGAGACTCTCTACCACTCTCTCTAGCTACCACCACTACTCGGTTGCAGAGAGGACGTAAAGCAAAGCAAAGCAAAGCGTGAAACAACAAATTAAAGCATGCATGCACTGAACGATGCATGGTCCCGGCCGGAGAAAAAAAAAGGAGGCGGCGAATATTTAGGTGGCCTGGCACATTCATCCTACTCCTAGCGCTAGCTAGCTAGTACTCCGTACTCCGTAGCTAATATGGTGGCCATAAACATGGAGCAACGACGACGTAAGAACCGGTGCTAACGACCGCCAACAATACGAGGTGCGTATTTGGAACGCAGGAATTTTACAGGAATTCATATAGAAATTTCATAGAAATCAGTTCAATTTCACAGAAAAAATGCAGAAAGGGGAAAACAAATCCTGCATTCCAAACATGCCCTAGATGGATGGAAACTAATTAAACTGCTAGGCTAATCAGGGGCTTGTTTGGTACACAGCTCAGCTTTACTAGTGAAGTTGTTTTTTTCTTCAGAAAATAGCTTCATGAGCAACTTTTTAGATGAATGTGAGCTGTTTTAGGAAAAGTGTTTGGCAAAACAGCTTCACCTACAACTTCATGCATGGTTGAGAGAGAGAAATGGAGGTGTAAGTTGTGAAAAACTATTTTTTCAGCTTCATCTCAGCTTATGGTTTTGTGAGAGAGGGAATAAAACAGCTTCATGGGTGAAGCTGAAGCTGTTTTGAAAAAAAGTATTTGATAAAAAAAACAGCTCATGAACTTGCTGTGAGCTATACCGAACAGCCTCTAGATCTTCTTAAACTATCTAGTAATTAAGTTGCTTGCCATTATTGTTAGTTTGGTTTAATGCGGGCACTAATTGGCACGTACGTTGTTGCAATTGTTTTTTGGTCGGACACGGACGACAAGCTTTTGCTTTTGCTTTGCTTGTGGCACTACTACCTGCTGCTTTGAGTATGTACGTACGTACGTAGGCCCGACCGGATTGTTTGTGCTTGCATATTATTGTGTGAGGTTTACATACAATCTCTAGCTGAAACAAACAGCCGGCTCTCCGATCCTAACTCTAGATAGATGCATGCCATGATCCAAATATAAACCACTCAAATCTAGATTGATTATTATACTAGTATCGGGTTATAGTATCTACCCACTGCATATATGCGGTTTGCGCCCCACATGTAACCGACAAGGATATTAAATTTTGTTTTGGTAGAATGTACTGCAAGTTTTTCGATCTAGCTAGCTGTTTTTCTCATTGAGATTGGCCTAATGACCCTAGCAAAGCAAGACAGCTATCACAAGAGGCTTCGTCTTTAATAACCCCTCTATACGACGTCATCCGGAGAGAGGAGAGAGGTGATGATAAAGGATTCTCTAATTTAGCCAAATAGTTTAAGGATGAGACTCAATAAGGATCGGACCATTAGCCATAGCCATCGGATTTAGATCCAGCGATCTACGTGCGAGTTTCCATAGTTTCCACGGGAACCTAGTTTTCATAGCATACGTTTCCAAATAAGTTACGCGTAAGGCGAGAGATCTTGGTTTCGAATCTCACGAAGCAAATTATCTTGAGGGTGGGCTTTCGTACGTCCTGGTTGGCTTCGAATCTCACGAAGCGCAAGGGAGATTTTCATAGTTTGAACTTAAATAATTTTTTGTCTTTAGGTGGGCTTTAGTCCTAGTTAAGTGATCCGGGATTAAAAGTCAGGATCTTTAGTCTCAGATTGCCAGCCCCGGACCTTTATATAGTTTACAACTAAAATTAGATATAAGACCAAATTGAATTGAAAAAAGAACATAAGAGCCGCATGATCCATTGTCACCCCTAGCCAGGGAGAGCGGACATGTTATCCGTCCATGGATGGCGCCGCAATGATGCTGCCGGGTGCCGGGGAGAGATGGAGCCAAAACGCCCGGGATTATGTTACAAATCCTTCGGCAGTGGTGAGTCTGCGCGTGCTACATGATGCTGTGGCCAGTGGGATATACTCCCTCCGTCTCAAAATAGAGGTCGCTATGAGTTGCGTGCCAGTCAAACTTCCTCAACTTTGACTAAGTGTGTAGAAAATTCGTGCAACATATCTCCAAATAAGTTTGTTATGAAAGTATATTTAACGATCTACCTAATGATACTAATTATATATTATAAATATTAATATACTTTTATATATAATTGGTCAAAGTTCAAAAAAACTGACTTTTCGGGAAGCGAGAACGACTTCTATTCTGGGACGGAGGGAGTATTACACACATATATAATTAACAACTAAACAAACAAATCGAGGTGATCAGGGGATGGATCTGCATGCAACTTTATATATGTAAGTACTATATCTAATTAACTGATTGATGGCTCCTGTGGCCTTCTGTCCCAAGCTGCTGCCTAGCTGACGAGCGATCGAGCTAGAAGCTAGCTAGGGAATCGCTTGGCCCGGCAATCGAGTGTGTGAATGCATGCATGCACACTGATGGATGGGCATAGAAGTTTTTTTTAGCATTATTATATAATCTGCCGGTGCAGGTTTTGTCAAAGTACACAGACGTTATTCTAATCGCGCGAAAAGCAAAGTTATAGTAGTACTATATATTCTGTCAAATATGTTAGTTGTTCCTGTAAGTGTCAATCGTGTACCAGAAACTAAAAGAAAATACACTAGTAGAGGATGGGCCTTTAGTCCCGGGTCCTAGGGACCTTTAGTCCCGGTTCTGGACCCGGGACTACGGTTCCGGGACTAAAGGTTTGCTACAGTATTCAACCCGGGACTAAAGGTTTGGAATAAAAACGAAAAAATGTTGTGGCTGTGGAGATTCGAACTCAAGACCGCACAGTTAGCCTTCACGTGCGCGCGTTACCAACTGAGCTACACTACACATCTAACAGAATAGGATACTCCTTCTTTTTAAATTGTGTCTGGAAGGACCTTTAGTCTCGGTTGGTGTTACCAACCGGGACTAAAAGGTCCTTTAGTCCCGGTTGGTAATACCAACCGGGACTAAAGGTAGGACCTTTAGTCCCGGTTGGTATTACCAACCGGGACTAAAGAACACTGACCCTTTAGCCCCGGTTGCCTCTCGGTTGCCTCGAGGAAAAGGAACCTTTAGTCCCGGTTGGTGTTACCAACCGGGACTAAAGAACTTTTAGCCCCGGACACAAAAATATTCGAGGCTAATGTCCGAATCTGTCTATCGCCCAAAGGCCATTTCTCTAGTAGTGATGGTTTGGTGGAAGATGAATAATGTCTACTAGCTTGCATTGGAGAATCTTTCTTTAAATAAAACACATATATTAAATATTACTACTAGTAGTAGTTTTTGAAGAGACTTGTCAGCAGTCAACTCTTTCTTTGACAGAACGGCGAACGGCGAACGGCGAACGGCGAACGCGATGGGAGGATCGGAGAGCTAGCTTTGACTAGCAAGTGACGATGAGTAATTAATCTTTCTAACCAAACTATGCATGTATGGCACAACTATACTTGAGGCACACGTGCATAGAGAGAATCTGCACCCGTGCGCCCGTGCCATCATATTGTGACGAGGAGCCATGCGTGTCCGTCTAGTTAAGAGAGAGATACTCTCCAACAACGACTTTTTATATCCTTCTCGATTTTCCAATCTATATATAGGTGATCAGCGACTTTTTATATCCTTCTCGATTTATTATAGGAACAACGTACATAGAGAGAGATACTCTCCAACAACGTACCTTTTTAATTGAATATATGTAAACATACTCCCTCCGTATAGGAAATAAAAGTCGTTTTGGACAAGGTTTGAGTCAAACATTGGAAATATAAATCATGAATAACTTTTAAATTATTGAATTTAGAGATGTAAAAATCGTATAAATAAATTTGTCTTGAAAAGTACTTTTATAGAAATATACATATACCACTTTACAACAAATATTTTCAAAGAAACAAGTGGTCAAAGTTATGCTTTGGAGACCGTGTCGCTGTCCTAAACGACTTTTATTTCATATACGGAGGGAGTATATATAAACATCCTCTATTCTATATTTCTTGTTAAGACGGAGAGCACATAGATGACTCTCTCTAGAGTGCACACAACATACATATAGAAAAGCTGATGAAGTTGAAGTCCTAGTAATCTTGCACTACTGAAAGTTTCTTGAAGATGCTCTAATTCTCGGTAGCTTTTTCCCATCAATCTTCTTCGACAAATTATCAAGATATGTAAAGTGGGTAGGGGAGTGGATCTCCAATAAGGGAGCGGGGGCGTTAAGGGAGGTGCACTAGATGGGTGTGCAGTGTGGTGTGGACCTCTGCGGTGGTGCTTGGTGAAGAAGGCGTGAATCGATCGGACCCCCACGGCCCACGGGCGGCACGGGCCGGGCCGGGCCACCCACACCGCACACGGACGGACACATGGTTCATGCTCATGGTTGCAGCGCCAGCACGCAGCACTCACCTTCACCTTCTTCCTTCCTGCAGTGTTCGGCTCGACAGCCGCTGCTTGGCCTGGCTGTCAGTCAGTCAGCACACAGTGGTTCTCTGAGATGATGCAGAGGGGGCCGGCTGCTCGGCTGTCTGTCTCTGTCTGTGCCTGTGCGGACGACGTCCCCATGGCCGGCCGTGACGATGTGCAGCCGGTTCATCGGAACGTGTAAAAGTGTACTACGAGTCGTACGTAGCGGCATGAGCAGCGCCGTCAGCTGGCCATGGGCATGCAGCTAGCAGCTTTGGAGTGGAGTGGGAGTGATGACTGCTGCTGCTGGTACGGTGTGCGTGCTAGCTGTCGCGCAGCCGCGGCTAGCTGCTGCTGCTGGTCAAGCAAGGCCCGGCCTAGCTCGTGCGCCCAGCGGTGCAGCACGTGGGCGGGTGGGCGCCCCCGTCCGTGCCGGTGCCCAGGGCCAGCAGCCAGCAGGCATGGGGTGCGCGCGTACGTACGTCAGTACGTGGGTGGCACGTGCACAGTGTCAGGCCGGCAAGACGCATCCGATTCGATCAGACCCGATAGCCGATAGCCGATAGCTACTGTGTCCGCTACGGCTACGGCCTACGGTCGGTACTAGAGTAGCCGCTAGACTGCTCGTTGCTACGGGACTGTTTGTGCCCCATAATTCGCTGTGCTTTTAGATTCTGGTGAAGTGATTCTGTGGCTGAAAATAGTTTTTTTTATTCTTTAGACTAAACTCTTAAAATTATGATACAGAATCACTTCACATAATCAGGTGAAGCTACTTTTTTTACCTATCAGTCTCCTAGTTCATTTCAGAGAATCACTTCACAGAATCAACAAAGAATCACTTCTCGCTGAAAAATACGTTTGACAGTCAGAGAGCGATTCTCCCTGAGAATCCGCTCCATGAAGCTCTGCCAAACAGCCCATAAGACGACTACGGCCCCGGCCCCCCCGCCTTGCACAAGTGCTGCTGCTTTAACACTTCTGCAACAAAATTAGCTTGATTATTAGGCCTTGTTTAGATGCTGATTTTTTTAACTTTACTACTGTAGCACTTTCGTTTGTATTTAGCACATATTGTTCAATCATATGCTAACTAGGCTCAAAATATTCGTCTCGTGATTTACAACTAATCTGTGTGCAATTAGTCACTCCCTCCATACCTATATTAGTTGTCGTTTTAGATAGATTTCGGTCAAACATTGAGAATATAAATCATCAATAACTATTATGTTTCTAAGTTTGTAAATATAAAAATTATATGAATAGATTTGTCTTGAAAAATATTTTTATAAAAATATACATATATCACTTTTTCATAAATATTTTTTATAAAAATAAGAGGTCAAAGTTGTGTTTTGAAGACCGTGTTGCTGTCCTAAACGACAACTAATATGGATATGAAGAGAGTATTTAATTTACCAATATTTAATACTTCATACATGCGTCCAAACATGCAGAGGGGGTACAAAAAAATTAAAAGTTTGATACAATCTAAACAAGCCCTTACTCCCTCCGTCCCTGAATAGATGACGTTTTCGCTTCCCGAGAAACAACTACCGACAATTTTTATAAATAACAAGTATCATCTATTAGTCTCATAATTGATATTATTGGAAAGATCTTTGAATCTAGTTTTTTAACAAAATTATTTGGAGATATAAATATTGCACATATTTTTTACAAATCTAGTCAAACTTGCGGTACGAACAAAAAAAAAACGTCATCTATTCACGGACGGAGCAGTAGGTAGTTTCAGAGTTGCCAGCTCTGTCTGCTACCTGCTGCTCCTGCACTTGATTAATACCTGCTGCTCCTGCACTTGATTAATTTCCTGTTGTCGGCAGTTATAATCTTGCACTGCTTCTCAAAATTAACGAACGAACGAAAGCGTACGTGATGCCTATAGATGATCTCGTTTGCACACTCCTTCTGATCTGCTCTGCTCACGAACCAATACCTGTCGCTTCGGATAAGATTTGGTCAAATTGATTTCCAAAACTAGAAACATCAATAACCATTAACAAAATTGATCTGCAGGAATGCAAACTGAACTTAAAAGAAGCGATGCAATCAGTTAAATTTTCTAGTGGTTTTTGTGAACCACAGAAACTAGACAACAAAATGTCAGGGTTCTGCAAACCGATCCCGGTGAAATCGATTAAACGTACTATAACCGTTGCTTAAAATCCACATACCAAATCGTCTCCAAAAAAAAAAAAAAAACCACATACCAAAGGAGGAAGCAGCAACAACATCAAAGAACAAAGTGGCATAGCAACCCATTTGAACAGCTAATAAACCTTAACAAAGCAAAGACCAGAGCCGGAACCCATATCTGATGCTAGAAATTGCCGTAGATTGCATTAGTCTGCAAAGCTGGAAGGAAAGACCATGCTTTGGTGGGATGAAGATTCAAGAGATAAGCAAGAAAGAAAGCCACCAGCAACCATTCACACAGCACTTCACCACAAGGAAAGGACACGTAACCCGCAAGGCAGTTTAGTTTTAGTTAGCTTCTTCCAAAACGTCATATATTTTAAAAAAAACGGAGGAAGTACTCAGATTAACTAGCTAGGACCACATTTAGTTGGACACATATCAGCTTAGCAAGAAAATATACATCTTGAAAGCTTTACGGCACAAACCAGGTTCAGGACAGGACAAGCCCAAGAACAAAAAGAAACCCCAAAGGAACAAAATCGGCTCATTGAGCACTGCCTTACCACCCACCTCGCTTCTCTCAGCGGCACCACTTAGTACTTTAGCAACAGCTTAATTGAGCACTGCATATATCTCTTGGCATCAACTTCACTGAAACTGCACGTCTGCCTATAGCACGTGACCGAAACTAAAAAAAAAAAAAAAAAAAAAAAACTTCATAAGACAGCATATATCAGTAGGCAGCAACTCCAGTTGATACATCTGCATATATCAGCTGGCAGCAACTTCTGAACTATATATATCCCTGGAGATTTAAGCATTCTATAACGCCACCCTCCTCACCGCCTCAGCACCAAGTGCTGGGTATTTCTGCAACAGCATGATAAAACCACCTGTGACCACTGCCTTCTTGAAATTTTCCTTCGCAGCAAAACAAGTCCATGCACTTTGTCTTCAACTTTACACAGCCATACGTCTCGGCGCAAGCTAAAACGGAAGCAACTGTTTGCACTGAGACATTCTCGCACAGCTTGAGTTCACATAAAACCTTGAGACGATCCAGCGCATATCGGTCAGCTGCGGCAAGCAAATGTATCGTCATCTCAACGAGAGGGTCTCTGCAAGCTCATCATACACAGGCGGCAAGGCATCCGTGTACACGAACCGGAGCATAACTTTGAATGCCGCGGGCTCGATATGTCGTGCAGCGTGACGGATGGCGTTGTGGCGTCTGCCATCGGGCCAAAGAGTTGAGCGCTGAAGACCGGTGATCGGGCTGCGAGCACGACTGCTAAGGGTATCGTTGTGGTTTTAGAGGCCGTTTGGTTCAGCACCGCACACACGCCACGCCTCAGTTCTGACAAGCCACACATACAAATACTCCCTCCGTCCCTAAATAAGTATCGCTGTTAGTGTGCGTGTCATGTGTTGGACTCAGTTTATAGAAAATATATATAATATTTAGTTCTCCAAATAATTTTTTTAAAAAACTACATGTAAAGATCTTTCCGATGATACTAATTACTTGACATAAATATTAATATATTTTAATATATAATTATCGGTAGATTTTTCTCGGGAAGCGAGAACGACACTTATTTAGAGACGGAGGGAGTATGTATTTAGTTGATTGAGCATTTAATGAAGACAACCACAGAGAATGTATAGTAGAGAAAGATGAGGTTCTCGCCACAGAGTGTGGCAGAAGTTTTCAGCGCCATACAGAATGTGGTGGCCACAACAGCAACATGGTTGGCAGTGGAGTGCAACCAAACAGGCCCTTAGCGGGCGACGTGCAATTCTGGTCCACAGTTCCTTGCATCTCCGCTTGCAAAATTACTCATAGGCTCCACGTTCATTCTCAGTCCATAAAAGCCCAATAAAAAAGCCACATATAAAAGACATCACAACCTAACCAGCCAAAGTATATGCTCCCTCTCAACGTCGCTGCCAAGATAGTTGAGCAGTCGAGGCACATACTGAACTTTAGCAGTCCTCCGCGCTGACGCATCATACTACCTCTTCCACTAAATTTTACCCCTTTTGTGAATTTCAGGGGTGAAAAAAGGTTTTTCTAATCTAAAACCAAAATTGAAACCCTGTTCTACGAGTTTCAAGAAATCAGAATTATATAATTTAAATTTTAAAATCAAAGTTTTGGTCAATAAAAATCCTTATCGGTTTGGATTGGATTTTAGTTACGGTTTCTATGTGTTTTGAAGCCCTTTTTATTCAAAATACCCATCAACCATCGTGTTGACACAATTAAGACCACAACCATTTTAGCCAGGGGCGAAGGTAGATTGAAGGTAGTGGGTGCAAATGCACCCCGCCACCCAAAAAAAATTGAAAAATATAGTGAGATTAGTTAAACTTTTACCATATATATAGGCACCCACATAAGACATGTCTATGCACCTACAAAGACAAGTGTATCTCCTCTAATTTACTCTAGTTTCGCCACTGATTTTAGCTACTCATTTTGTGTATTGTCGGTTTTGGAGTCCGAGAAGTTGCGGTGGTTGCCCCGCCGAGAGTCTACACACATCACCATTATGACATCCCTCAGAGAAGAAAGTGCTATTACAAAGTTAAACCACATGATACATGCTATTATTGTGCTATCAAAATTTGGATTATATTTGATTTGGAATTTCTCATGCATGTCTCGATTGTTAGGCCTTTTGCTTGGGCTTGTTTTTGCAAAAGCCAAAAGCCAACCAAAGGGGTGAAAAGCCACAACTGCTTTAAACCAAAAGCAGCTTTTGGTGTAGTATAAATCCAAAAGCACCTTCTACCCTGCTTTCACCTGCTTTTGGAGAGAAAAATTACCCACTGCCATTGGTTATGACGGGAAAAAACGGTTCACAGGTTCTATTCCTCCGTCCTCCTACGCTCGATAGACCGCAGACTCATCCCCTCCGCGCGACGAACGACGCGGCTAGGGTTCGCCGCCCCTCGTGCGCCGCCCCTTCGGCCACCAGCGCCCGGCCACCAGCACGACCTCCCCGACAGCGGCCTCCCTAAGCCCTATCTCCGCACCAGCGCGACCCTCCGGCCCCAGTGCGAGCTCCGACCCAGCCGCCCCATCTTCGTCCGCCCCCATCTCCGCCCCAGTGCGAGCTCCTTCGGCGCCACCGCGAGCTCCTTCGGCGCCGCCCCTCCGGCCACCAGCGCGAGCTCCTCCACGGACTCGTCCCCGAGCGTCATCTTACCTGCAAGGTATGTCCGATCTCATCTTGCCAGTTAGGAATATCATGGGTGCATGATTTTTGGTGGATGTGTGATAGATGTATGATTTTTGGTGGCTATGTGATAGATGTTGGATTACTACTTGTTGCATGAGTAATTGATTGAAATTTTTTGTTTGGCTCAAGAATGGGTGACAAGGCAAATTGGAGTGACTTTTTTTTGAGGCATTTGTTTGATTCATGCAAAGAAGAAATAGAAGATGGGAATAGGACGAATGGAATTTTCAGTGGTACGGGTTGGAAGAATGTTGTTTCCAAGTTTGCAGAAAAATCCGGTGATAAGCGAACCAAAAAATAATTGAAGAACAAGCTAGATAACTTGAAAAAGGAATATTCAGTCTTTATGGAGTTCAAAAATTGTGCTACTGGTCTTGGATGGAATGAAGAAAAAAACTATTGATTGCTTGCAGGAATGGTGGGATGAACACCTTGCTGTAAGTTTCGTACTATCACTGTACATACATTTTTTCATGGTCATTGTTGTAGCGTTTGGCTAATTTTATTTATTAATTAATTACAGAGATGCAACAATGCTGAGAAAAGAATCAAATGCAATCATGTGAAGTTTAGAAAGCAAGACCCAAATTTTTTTGATGAGTTGCATATCATTTTTGACAAGACACATGTTAGTGGGTCTTTGGCCTCTTGTCCGGGAGATATATCCTCCGATGAAGCAAGTGATGAGGACGTAGAGGAGGTTGCAAATCCTGCAGAGAAGAGCGAGAAGACAGGGAAGCAAGAGACAAAGAAACGCAAGAGGTCCTCCGCTGCTGTTGAAGAAAAGGATGAGAAGAGTCCTTTTTTCGTATATACAAGAACACTTGTTTGAAGATTGAATCTGCAGCAGAGAGAATCTCCACAAGTGTTGAAGCCTCATCTTCTCCTCCAACCAACCCTGTTCCTTCCATTGCGGAGACCGTAAAGATGGTGATAGAATGTGAGGTGGAAGAAGGAACTGCTCTAATGTACACAGCGTCCTCCCTAATTCTTAAACCTGACTTCAGGGAGCTCTTTAGCTCTCTACGAACAAGCAAAGAAGGCTCGATTTGATTGAGAGGGAGCATGAGAAGGAGATGCTGAAGCGACAATGATTTAGATTTATGTTCATGTGTTTCAGATTATTTTATTTCCAAGTCTTTCAGATTATTTTCTTTTCATGTGAACCAAAATAAGGCTCTCTGTGTTGAACTGTAATTTGATTGGCATGTAAAATATTATCTATCTTTTATTATGTTCTGTTGTGCTTCTTCACATAATAATTTGTACAATTTATTAATTATCAGTGTCTCCTGTAGATGGCTGACAAAGGGAGAGTTATAAAAGAAAGCCATCAGAGTTTACTGTTGCTTGCTGAACTTGCACAGTATGCTGCTGCACTTGGAGAAATGGGCGCCTTGTATGCTGACCGGTATTTGCATAAAGGTGAGTACAGGGAAACACTGGAAACTGGAATTCAGTGGGTGATGAGATGTATATCTCGTCCAAGGTATTTTTATAAGATGTTTTGTATGAGCCCTGAGATTTTTGAGGCACTTCATGACGTGTTAGTGTCT
This sequence comes from Coix lacryma-jobi var. lacryma-jobi, assembly GCA_009763385.1. Lineage (NCBI taxonomy): Eukaryota > Viridiplantae > Streptophyta > Magnoliopsida > Poales > Poaceae > Coix > Coix lacryma-jobi. Next base: position 139,191,521 of record CM019828.1, read on the forward strand.
ACCTATGGATTAACTTCAACCAACAATGTTTCATCTACTGAGTCGCTGGCTATGTTTTTGTGGATCGTTGGAGGACCGCAATCATTTTCACAAGCTGAAAACCGTTTTACACGGTCGCTTTGGACAGTTCACACCAAGTTTCATGAAGTGTTGAATTGTTTGCGTAAGTTAGGAAATGATAATATTAAGCCGAGAGATCCTACTTTTTCTATGGAGCATGAAAGGATAAGGGAGAACCGTTTTTTGCCATACTTTAAAGGAGCAATTGAAGCAATAGATGGTTCACATATTAAAGTGGTAGTGCCAGTGGACGAGGTGGTCAACCACACAAATCGTCATGGATATACATCTCAGAATGTGCTAGCTATTTGTGATTTTGACATTAGGTTTACATTTGCGGTTGCTGGTTGGCCGGGTTCTGCACATGACACGCGCATTCTCAATCATGCTTTGGCAAATTTTCCATCATTTCCGGTGCCTCCAAAAGGTATACGTTGTTTCTTGGTTAAGTTAGCAAAACTAGTATTATTTTGTATCTAACTAACTTGGTTTTTAGGTAAATATTATCTTGTGGACTCGGGTTACCCAAACCGTATTGGATATCTTGCATCATTCAAAGGAAACACGTACCCTATACCAGAGTTTCATCATCGTTCAGGGCCTCCACAAGGAAAGTACGAGGTGTTTAATTTCTTGCACTCATCCCTTCGAAATGTCATCGAAAAGTCTTTTGGAGTCTTAAAGCAGAAGTGGCGTATTTTGAAGGACATGCCAAGTTTTTCTCCTCGTACTCAGAAGCATATTATTATGGCTTGTCTTGCATTGCATAATTTTATCCGTGATAGCAATTTGCGTGATAAGGAGTTTGAGAGGTGTGATGTTAACGAGGACTACTTGGTACGACCTACAAGTAGTGTGGCACAAATCCAAGGAGATGAGAGTGAGGATGTGGAGAACGAGGATACAATGAATACCATTCGTGCTGGGATAGCTGATGCTTTGGTTAGTGGGAGAGGAGGATAGTTATGTTGGAAGATGACATCATTGTATAAGCTCTTTGATGGATATTGTTATATTTATGTGGACCACTCACTTTAATGGATTTATAATTAGATTTTTTTCCTTTCTAAAATAGTAATTTACATGCAGACTAGTGAATTGGATATTTTATTACAAGCAAATCGCATATAAACAGTCCTATAGATCATCAGGGGCATTACAGGAAATTCTTACGCTGCCAACAGTTTCACAACATCTCTCACCAAACGGTCTTCTGCTTTTCCCACAGCTGCTTTTCCATAGCTCACAGCTCACAACAGTTTTTCCAAAAGCCACAGCCTAACCAAACAGGGCCTAAGCAACACATTGTTACTGTAGAATCTGTCCAGTTTGCATGGTGATTCACATTTCGTTCTGCAAGGAATCTTCATGGATTGCATCGTCTCTTTCATATTTGGCCCGGTTTCAGATTTCAGGAAAACATATAAAATTTTAATAATTCTATGCGAGAAATAAAACGCACCATAGATCATGATTTTAGGAAAAAACATAAAAGTAGTTCCATATTTTTCGAGTTGAACCAATTTTTTTTAGTATGAGTTTTCTAAGGTCATGTCAGATTTTAGTATTTCTATAAATGTTTTCTTATTTGAAAAAACAGTGTTTTGAAAAAAAAATCTATACTCTTTTTTGGTAAAGCTTAATTGATCTCTCTAAACTTTTTTTTTGGCTGATGTGGCGTCATGTTGTAACGTAGGACGGGTGACACGGCGCTACGTCCGCCGAAATCACTTTGAGTCACCTAGATAGGTAAGTCAAGCAGTTTCAGACGTTAAGAAAGTCTAGAAATCCTGTTCTGTGATTAAGCAGGTCAAAATGGACTTTTTCCATAATTTCAAGTACCCTAACCAATTCAGACCCAGACTTGGCTTGCTGTGGGCCGCATGTAGATTGGCCTGCTGTGGGCTGTACAAGTTTGGGCAGAAGGGAAAGAAGGTGGTGGCTTGGGCTAGCAGGCTCGCTTGCTGGGCTTGGCATGCGTGGAAAAGCCTGGAACGAACAGGGAGAGAGGATGACGACCGGTGATGGCGCCGCCATGTTCGGTACCCGTCGGAGCTCCGCCGGAGTCAAAGCTCCCGACGAGGGAGGAGGACGAGGGACACTAGTTTTGCTTGGCTTGGAGTGAGATCGGGGAGAGGCGACGAGGGGGCGAGCTTGCCATGATAAGGGTAGGATCCATGGGGCATGTCGGATTGGCGGCCTCAAATGTCACAGGGGGAATTATTTATTTGAACCTTAAAAAAACTCTGGTTATTTATGTGGTCTTTTTTTTGAAGTTGTGTATATAGCCTCAAAATGAAACTTTATTATTTATTTGGCCTAGCTTCCATTAGATTTAAGGGCATAACGGTGTTAAGTATTGGGTAAAAAGACCATTTTGCCTATGCGCCTAAAAAAATAAAAAATAGTGTGTGTATGAACAGTATATATATATATATATATATATAGTAAAGACTTCTTTTCAACCGTGCAGGCGCTCGCAGCCTCGCACGCACGCTCCGCACACCCACACATCCTAACACGGCATCTAATTATCCTCTTCCCGACGCCCGAACTCCATCACTCGCTCTCTCTGGTTCTCCCGTACCTCTCCCTCTCTCTCACCGGCGATTGGTAACGGCAAGCTCCTCTCCGGCGACTTCTTCTCCGCGCACATGCCCCGCTGTTTCTCCACGCTTGCGCCGAGCTCTGCCCCCCTCCCCCCTCCTGTAGGATCTAGCGAGTTGCTCCGGCCTATCCATGGCTGCAGATCTGTACCCAGCCATGGCGGATCCGGCTCCATCCATGGCGGATCCGGCTCCCCATGGTGAGGTAGGCCTCCTCTCACTCCTCCTCTTCTTCTTCCTCCTCCTCCTCCTCCTCTCGTGTTAGGGTTCTGACAAGCTTTTCCTCCCTTCTTCCCAAACTTCGGCTAAACCATAGCTCGCCACGACGGGGCAATGGACGGCGGCGAGAGCAAGGGCGTCGGAGTTGAGGGAGGAAGAAGCAACACTTTTATCTCAGTTAGTAATTATGTCTCTGCACACAAGCAAATTAGTAATTATCTGTGGTTTTGTTTCATTTGTAGGCTTCTCGGTGACGGCCACGTCGTACCTCACCCTGGTCGCGCCGCCCACCGCACGGCTAGCTCTGTGCCTTCACCCGATGACCCTGCCCTCTGCATCTGCGTCTGCCCTACCACAGTTTCCCCTACACTGACAGGTTCGGATCCAGCAACCATCGTCCGCCGCTCGTCCTATACAGAGTCCACCGCTCGTCAGCTGCTCGGTCCTATATAGGCTCTGCATGACCTATGCTTGCATGTGTGTGCATCTAGTTCCGGCAAACCTCTCCCTCGGCCTTGCATTTCCGGTGTCAATCATTTCATTTGGCTTGATTTGTCGTCGCGTTCAGCTAGCTTTTCAGCTTTGGTCTGGATTAATTAACATTATCATATGATATGTGTCATCAGATTTATATACGTTTTTAAGTTGGGCTTGTGCAAAGTCGTTATATGCTTTGACTTTTGTTTCAGATACTAAGGTAGAAAAAACAATGCATTGAGGAGTCGCGCTAATATATTGGATGAACTAGTGCAAGAACTAGTCGACGTCATTAAGACAACCACACAACATTTCTTGTCATACATGTGCATATAACTCTGCATTTATCTTTAATTATTTTCCATAAAACTTTACTGAATTAGTTGACATTGAGACCTTACCGAATGCAATTTATTTTTCATAATTTTTTTTGGATTTTAGATGAATCCTTGTGCCCATCATGTCAATTCCATAGATGAGTGAGTTGCCTGAAATGACATCTAGCTTGCTGTGTACTGTAATTTTACGTACCTGTACTCTGAATTAGCATATTTACTTTGTTCAAACTAATATATTTGCCCAATCAAAATACTAGATCGGAAATAGATAGTATATTTTCTTTCAAGTGGGTGTGTTTGCATAGGAAACACCTTCCCTTATGTTGGATCTGTTGTTTTTTGTATGAGGAATTACATGTGATTTCTCTTGAAGCTAATTCAGTTCTTATGCTATTCATATAGAATTTATTTGTTTTTTTTTACTATTTGTCATTGCAGCAATTATGTATCTTAATGGATATACCATACATGTGAAAGAATCAAGATGCCCAAGAGGGGGGGGGGGGGGTTGAATTGAGCTTTTCTAAAACTTCTTGCAAGAATTAAAACCTATCAAGCTCCAATTAACCCCCTAGTGCCTAGAAGTGTGTTTGACTAGAATCAATCGCACAAAAGACTATCGCTAAACCATTTCTACTCTAGCATGACAATTCAACTTATGAAATAACAACAAGTAAATGCGGAATAGAATTGCTCAAAGGTAAATGCGTAGCAAAGAGAGTAGAGATGACACGATGATCTTTTTGCCGAGGTATCGAGGTGTCGGCACACCCCCTAGTCCTCGTTGGAGCACCCGCGCAAGGGTATCGCTCCCCCTTGATCCGCGCAAGGATCAAGTGCTCACTACGAGCTGATTCTTCGCCACTCCGGCCCGGTGAATCGCTCGCTACCGGTCACAACTTGGCTTGGGTCATCCACAATGCCTCCGGATGATCACCAAGCTCTCTGATCGCCACCAAGCCGTCTAGGTGATGCCGATCACCAAGAGTAACAAGCAAGAACTCTCACTTGACCAACACAAGACTAATGAGATGGGTGGATGCACACTTGCTACTCTCTATTCACTAATGAGGTGTTTGATCACTCAATTATCAAATCTCTCAACCTCACTAGGCCTCTTGCACTCACTTGCAATCACAATGTGTTTGACAACCTTTCAAATGAGCAAGAGGGCCAACATGAATGAGGGGGAGGCATATTTATACCCCCAACTCAAAACATGCACGAAGGGGTAAGTCCAGCCAGTTACACACTGACCGGACACACTTGTCGGGGTGACCGGACGCGTCCGGTCAGTGTCTAACGGCTACGTGACGCTAGCTCTGACACTCGTACGAAGTACTGACCAGACGCACGCATGCGTCCGATCACCACTGACCAGACGCGTCTGGTCATCATTTTCCCTCTCTGGAACCTCTCTGGACGCGACCGGACTCACCCCTCTGGTGCGTCCGATCGAATGCAGAGGGAGAGTCCGGTCGCAACCAGACTTGTCCCTCAGCGAGAGCAACTGACCGGACGCATATCCTAGCGTCCGGTCGCATGAGCTCCAGCGTCCGGTCGTTGTTTGAAGTCCAAAACGACTTCGGTTTGCGACGCTCCCTTCACGAACTTTCTTCCTCATGATCTTAGGGACCTTTCTAAGCTACCTAAGGCTTTGGTTAACAAGTGTGCACCACATCTAATTCAAAAGTCTCACCTAGGTCAAGCTACCCATTCAAACCCCTCTTTATAGTACAGCCAAAGATAAAACAAAGACCTATGCTACTCTAAGTGTCCTTCAACACCAAATGACACTTAGACCTAGCCTATCACGTCTTCGTCGTCCATCCTTTGAAAACCAAACGAATTCCATCACCAGGGGGGCATGAATACCATAGTGCCCTCATGATCATTATTACCATGACCTAACTCAACTGTTTCTGCAAAACACACGTTAGTCATAGTAATTTACCGTTGTCATCCAATCACCGAAACCCACTGTGGGCCTAGATGCTCACAATCTCCCCCTTTTGGTGATTGATGACAACCTCAAGTATGTTTGAAAGAGAGGTGAGGTTTTCAATTGCTTGGTTCATATAAGCATGTGACAATAAGATCAAAAAGGGTTAGGCATACTTATATAAACCAAGTCCACATAAGTACTCAACATATAAGAATTAACACAAGTACTTATGAACAAGCTCATTTATCGAAGTATAAGTGCGGAAGCAAAGTAAATGAGCATAACCAAGTGACATGTAATATATATAACGAGTGAGGCATAACGTGTCACAACCAAAAGTCATACACATATCGTACAAGTGCCAAAAGATAAACGTGCATGCATATGAGTGCAAGGATCATACAAAAGAACTAAGGCCCTCTCACAAGCTCCCCCTAACTCTAACATACGCTCTCTCCCCCTTTGGCATCAAAGACCAAAACCTAAGGGCCGGAAGGCAGGACGGGAGCAGACGAGTCGGGCGACGTGGTACGTGGTAGAGCCTCAAACTGCGCAAGAAGAGCCTCGTCGTCGGACGACGAACTGTGAGCTGTCTGACCCTCGGACATGGGACATGTAGGAGAAGCGGTCTGGGTCGGCTCGGCGGCCTCTGGAGCGGCCTCTGGTGCTGGAAGCTCTGGCTCTGGAAGCTCTGGCTGCGGTGGAGGATCCACTGTCTCGGTCACTGCCACTGACACGGTCAAAGAAGTCTTAGGTGCTGAACTGACAGGCAGAGTCTGACTCTCAGAGACCGGTGGCTCGGACGACGCTACTGAAGAAGGGAGAGTCTCTGTAGTACCAGTAGCGGGAGTTGTATCTAGAGCGGAGGTCACTGGCAAAAGAAACTGAGGCAGAGTAGGCAGACCAGTGAGCTCGCTGAAAGAAGCCTCCAGACTCCTAGGGGTCACTAGAACCGACTCCGTCTGAGTAGGAGTGAAGCCCGAGCGAATCGGCGTGAACCCTAGCTGCTGCCCTGGTGCAGGTGAAGTAAACCACTGAGGGTACCGCGGAAAGGGCGAGACCGTTGACGGAGGAACTGATGTGTAGTAAGAGGTCGACGGTCCGGGCTGCGGCAACTGAAACTGAGGTGGCTGAGGTAACTGTGGAAGAGCCGCCATCCTCTCCATGAAAGCAAGTGTCTGAGTCTGGAGCTGGATCATCTGCTGCTGGAGAGCGTCCTGGCGCTCCTGAGCCTGTGCTGCGGCCACTGCCTGTGCCTCTGCTAGTCGGGCCTGCTCCTGAGCCTGTCGTCGCTGCTCCTCAGCCTGACGCTGAACCTCCTCAGTAAGTCTGGACTGCTGCTGCTCCATCCGAGAGAGTATGGCTAAAAGTGCTGGATCAGAGCCAGCCATGCGTGAGGAGGAGGCCTCTGAGTCGTGAGCTGCCGGTGAACGCATCCTCGGAAGAGGAGCGTAGTCGTCGTCGGAGCTGTCGGTCGGGACCTCCAGAAGGTCGGGGTCCTCACCCTCTGCCTCAAGACCGGCAAGCTCTGCCTCTGCCAACTGACGAACTGCCTCGTCCTGCTCAGCCTCTGTCTCGATGACCACTGGCCGCTGACGCTGACCCCGAGGATGAGTGTCTGGACGAGTCCCGACAATCTGGCGAGTGTCGTACACGGGGAACTCTGTCGGAGACTGTGTGAGCTCTGAAAGCAGTGCTGGAATCCTCCTCCTCAAAATGAAACAGATCCAGTGAGCATAAGGAAGCTGCCGGTGACCCTTGAAGCCCTTTGCAAGTGTGTCCTCCATCTCAGAAATAATCATGTCCCAAATATCGAACTCAAGCTGGGAGACTGAGTGGTGAACAAGCCAGATCTGAATCCGGGTCAGCCCCTCTCTGTAGCCTGTCCGAGGTAGAAGTGTATGCCTCATGATTTCGTTCACGAGACGGGCCGTCGGCGTCAAGTCACGAGGACGCCGTCTGGACCCCTCTCCGAACGGCTCTCGGAAGCAGGCACAAACCAAGTTTGCTGGTGGAATCTCGCCTGCGTGTGGACGCCGAGGTGGCTCTGTCTCTCCATAGCAGAGTGTGTGAACCTTGGTCGCATAGTCTGTCAGACCAAGGTACTCTCGGGCACGGGCACTGTAGAGCCTGTAGGACCTCCCCCTGAAGGCAAAGTGGAGGAACCGGTGGTCCGGGGAGATCCACAGGGACGCGTAAAACTGGCGCACCCAATCCTCAACGTACTGACCACTCCGTCCAAGAAGATCTGCTAACCCAGGTAGATATGATAGCATAGGACGGATGGCCTCTCCAGCAACTGCAACTATGGTCTCAAGCGGGCAAACTCTGTGGGAACGAATATGAACGCCGCTGTTGACATATGCTCTATAGAAATCCTCCTGAATAACAGTGTAGAAACCCTCGGAGGCCTAAGGGTGCCTGGCGGCTGGGAACCACTCCTCATAGGGAATCAGACACAGGGCCTGCACCTCACGTGCTGTAGCAGTCCGCAGGTCCAAGTGCTCCACAGGTGGGGGTCCCTGTGGCCTCGGAGGGGGTCGACCACCCCGACTCTGCCCCTTAGGTCTAGGAGACACCTGAGTGCGAGTACGGGCAGACCGACGGACTGGCGGCTGAGCTGGCTCCTCCTCCTCTGGCTAACCCACCGGCTGAAGCGGCTGTGAGAGCTGAGGCAGCCTCTGACAAAAACCGGAAGTCAGGAGGGAGGACCTCAACTGGGTCATCGAGAGAGTACTCATGACCGTGAACCCGGACAACTCCTCCCTCGGCCTGAAGGAAAGCCTGCACCTGCTGCGCTGTAAGAAGGTCACGAACCCTCTGACCACTCTGCTGTCCATGTGACTGACTGCCCTGAGCTGAAGACTGGTCTCGTATATGAAGACCGCCAGTCGAACCACCCTGCTCTGCTCTCTCGGCTGCTCGTGCTGCTGCGAGTGCCATCTCTGAATCCTGATCAAGTCTCTTGCGCTTCTTGGAGATGAGCTTCTGCAGCCCCTTCCCCTTGCCACCAGAAGGAGGGCAAGGGGGAGGAGGATTGGCCCCGGGACCTCCGCCGACGTTCTTGCAGCGAGCCATCGCTACAAAAACAGAACCACTGCCAAGCAAAGTACACTGCCACTGAGAGCAACTGCCACGGAGAACCACTGCCACTGACAATAGAGAAGCTGGACTGAACCTCAGAGACTTGGCCTCGTTCCGTATCCGCGAGCTTGGCCCCGGATAAAGCTGACACTGTGACACTACTCACTGACAGGGTCCCGACTCGCTGCAAGAGATAGATAGGGATATATATAAGCATATAATCTAGAGATAAGAAGACCCTATCGGAAGCAAAACAAAGGAGACGAGACGAGAGGCATGGCGTAGCTACCTGACGAGACGCGACAAACCGACCAGGCAAAGGGAAGTAACCGACACGTTCGGGCACCATGACGGCTCGCCGGAATGATCTGCGCGAGAATTAGGCCCAAAACACGGTTAGATAGGCATGAACGGCTGGTTGCGGCAATTCGTCGAGCACATGGCATGCACAGTGTATGGAAGAAGGTGGGGAGCTCACTGGGTGGAATCTGCCGGCCAGAGAGAGGGCACCGGAGAGGAGGATGAGGGCTGGGTGCAGGTGCGGGAGGGAGGTCGCACGGTGGTCGGAGTGAGACGCGGCGGCGTGGGGGGGGGGGGGGGGTTGGGGAGGTGCCGGCGGCGCGGGAGCACCAGTTAGGGCACGGGGGCCGGCGAGGGAAACAGGGGTGGTCGAGGCGACGAAGAAGACAACTGCGGGCCCACGTGTCGGTTAGAATAGCTCATTGCGCACTTTAAGTGGCGACCGGACGCACGAGACATGACCGGACGCACACAGCCCCAGCGTCCGGTCACAAACAGAGAGCTCCCGAAACGCGTTTTGCGCCACCGGACGCGTCCTGTCACGCATGACCGGATGCACCATGCGTCCGATCCCACTTCGACCAACGCCTGGACGCACCAGCTAACACATGATCGGACGCGATGATGACACTGTTCATCCGCGCGACTGATGCACTGACCGGACGCACCTGGTGAGTCCGGTCGCAGCGTCCGGTCACAGGGAAACCCCTGTTTTGACTCGATTTTTTGCCCCGACTTCTCCCAACCAAGTTCCAACTCAAATAAGATGCAAATAAACACCAGTTGGAACCTAGTGGAGTGACCTCTCTCAAACCCTCAATTTTTTTTAAATATTTTGCCATAGGCTAATTTAGTTTTCTAGATAAAATAGACAATAAAACCCGAGGAGACAACATGTGGCCACCAAAACTAGGGGTCTTAACCATTAGGAGCCTCAAATGCTCCCCCTAGCAGTGGACGAACACAGCGGTTGCTCAAAACTTAATCGAAAAGAAACGACAAAGCAACAAACATGCATATGCAATGCAATACGGAATTTGAATCTAGGTTGCTTGTCAAGTTTGCTCATGGGTAAGCTTCTTCACACGCTTTTTAGGGCGGTTATCTTAACCACGTCTGACAAGCCTATGTGCATAACATAATTTAAACATGACATATTATACAATGCAATGCAAAGACAACCCCCTTTCACCTTTTGACAAAGTTACTTAGATCAAGCACATTAAGCTCACTTCGCAATCTAAAAAGGGTGTTTTCATCTAGGGGTTTTGTGAAGATATCCGCCAATTGATCTTCGGTTCTAACTCCCTCTAAGGATATGTCATTTTTGGAAACATGGTCTCCAAGAAAGTGATGGCGAATATCTATGTGCTTTGTGCGAGAGTGTTGAACCGAGTTGTTAGCAAGCTTAACCGTGCTCTCATTGTCACACAACAAAGGTACCCTTTCTAGGACTACACCACAGTCTAAAAGGGTTTGTTTCATGTAAAGGATTTGTGCACAACCAGCACCCGCGGCTATGTATTCTGCCTCGGCAGTAGACAAGGCCACACTATTTTGCTTCTTCAACTCCATGAAACTAGTGATCTCCCAAGCAAATGGCACCCTCCGGATGTGCTTTTTCTATCTACTTTGCAACCCGCGTAATCCGAATCGGAATACACAATGAGTTGGAAGTTAGCTCCTTTGGGATACCAAAGGCCAATGCTTGGGGTGTGCTTTAGGTACCTAAGGATTCTCTTCACCGCTATGAGATGTGATTCCCTAGGATCGGCTTGAAAGCGAGCACACATGCACACACTAAACATGATGTCGGGCCTAGATGCGGTCAAATATAACAAGCTACCAATCATAGAATGGTAGAGAGTTTGATCAACCGGGTTACCTCCCACATCTAGGTCGAGATGTCCATTTGTTGGCATTGGAGTCTTGATAGGCTTGCAATCATCCATGTTGAAGCGCTTGAGGAGGTCTTTTGTATACTTCTCTTGAGATATGAAAGTCCCCTTCTTCAATTGCTTGACTTGGAAGCCTAGGAAGAATGTGAGCTCGCCAATCATGGACATTTCGAACTCCTTCGACATCAAGTCACCAAATTCCTTGCAATATGCTTCATTTGTTGACCCGAAGATGATATCATCAACGTAGACTTGACAAATGAAGATCTCTCCATCAAGCTTCTTGGTGAATAGTGTGGTGTCGACCTTCCCAATGGTGAAGCCCTTCTCAATGAAGAAGCCCCGGAGGCGCTCGTACCATGCTCTTGGGGCTTGCTTGAGCCCATATAGCACCTTGGACAACCTATAAACATGATTAGGATATCTAGGGTCTTCAAACCCGGGAGGTTGATCAACATAGACTAGTTCATTTATGAAGCCATTTAAAAATGCACTTTTCACATCCATTTGATATAATTTAATGTCATGATGTGATGCATATGCAAGGAGGATACGGATGGCTTCGAGTCTTGCAACCGGTGCAAAGGTCTCTCCAAAATCCAAACCTTCAACTTGAGAGAACCCCTTTGCCACTAGCCTTGCCTTGTTTCTAACAACCTTGCCTTGATCATCTTGCTTGTTCCTAAACACCCATTTTGTTCCAATGACTCTTGCGCCTTTGGGTCGCTCTTCAAGTGTCCAAACTTGGTTGCAGGTGAAGTTGTTTAATTCTTCATGCATAACATTCACCCAATCCGGATCACCTAGAGCTTCATCTACAATGGTAGGCTCAACAAGAGACACAAAGGAGTGATGTTCAATAAATAAAGCAAGTTTTTGAGATCGAGTCATTACACCCCTTGTTGGACTCCCTATGATGAGATCTTGAGGATGAGCTTGTAGTAGAGGTGTAGTCCTTCGATCAACCACTTGAGGGGCCGCTTGTGGAGCATCAACATCTTGAGCTTGTACCACCATTTGATCATGGGAGACATGAGTATCTTCAAATGGATCCCTCCCATCTTTGTCATCATCATGTGGTACATTGGATGATGATGGCTTGTCAAGGACTTGCACATCATCATCATCATCTTTAGGCTTGATGGCTCCAACCGGCATGTTCTTCATTGCTTCCCTCAATGGTTCATCAAGTACATCATTAAGATTTCATGCTCTCCTTGAGAGCCATTAGATTCATCGAATTCCACATCATATGTTTCTTCTACCATCCCGGTGGCATGGTTGAATACTCGATATGCTTTGGACTTCAATGAGTAACCAACAAGAAAACCAATATCACATCGGTGTTGGAACTTCCCTAGGTGTTGGCGCTTCTTGTAGATGTAGCATTTGCACCCAAACACTCTAAAGAATGATATATCCGGCTTCTTGTTGTTGAGTAGCTCATAGGGGGTCTTGCCAAGGAGACGATGGGGGAACAACTGGTTTGATGCATAGCAAGCGGTGTTGATTGCTTCCGCCCAAAATCTTTCCGGTGTAGTGTACTCATCTAACATGGTTCTTGCTAGGGTGATTAGTGTCCGATTCTTCCTCTAAACTACCCCCATTTTGTTGTGGCGTATATGATGCGGAGACTCCATGCTTGATCCCAACTTCATCACAATATTCTTCAATGTGAGTGTTGTCGAACTCTCTTCCATTGTCACTTCTTATCTTCGTGATTTTCATGTCAAACTCATTTTGGGCTCTCTTGGCAAACTTCTTGAATGAAGGGGTTGCTTCGGATTTGTCATGAAGAAAGAATACCCAAGTGTATCTTGAATAATCATCAGCAATCACTAGGCAATAGAGATTTCCACCCAAGCTAGCATATGTAGTTGGCCCAAATAGGTCCATGTGAAGTAGCTCTAACTCTCTTGATGTTGACACAAAGGCTTTGGTTGGATGAGTATTTGCAACTTGCTTGCTGGCTTGACATGCACTACACAATTTGTCCTTCTCAAATTTGACATCCTTCGAGCCTCTAACCAAATCCTTCTTCAATAGCTTGTTGAGAGTGTTCATTCCCACATGAGCCAATCTTCTATGCCATAGCCAACCAAGTGATTGCTTAGTGAACAAACATGTCTTCAAGTTGGCATCTTCGGAGGTGAAATCCACTAGATAGAGATTGTTGTATCTAAAGCCTTTGAATATCACTTGTGTATCATCTTTCTTGGTCACAACCACTTCTTTGTCGGTGAACAAACATTGAAAGCCAAGATCACATAGTTGCCCAACTGATAGCAAGTTGAAGCTCAATGATGCAACAAGAAGCACATTGGAGATGGTATGATCATTTGATATAGCCACTTTGCCCAATCCCTTGACATTGCCCTTTGAGTTGTCACCAAATGTAATCTTTTCTTGGTCATTGACATTCTCTTCTAGTGAGGTGAACATCCGGGGATCACCGGTCATATGTTGTGTGCAACCACTATCAATCACCCAATGAGATCCACCGGTCTTGTAGTTCACCTACACACACAAGAAATCAAGCTTGAGCTTTTGGGACCCAAACTTGTTGAGGTCCCTTAACCTTCTCAACTAGTGACTTTGCAACCCAAATTTGCTTTGGCCTATTCTTGTTACGAGGCCCCATGAACGTGACTTTCATCTTGCCACTAGAGTCTTGTCTAAGTATGTAGTGAGCATTGAAAGCAAAGGGCCTAGCATGCTTGGGCAAGGGTGTGGGTTTTGGCTCTTCACAATCATGAGAAAAGTGTCCTTCCTTTCCACACTCATAGCATCTCCCAATCTTCTTCTTCTTTGGCTTTATGATGCTCTTGCGTTGCTTCATCTTCTCTTCAAGGAAGCCAATGCCATTTCTATTGGTCTTCATTACGGTGTTCATGAGAAGCTCACTTTGAAGACATTGACCCTTGGTGAATTTCTTCAACCCGGTGGTGAGGTGCTCCTTCTCTTTCTTGAGCTTGTCATTCTCTTGTTGGAGCTCTAATTGATATGGTGTCATCTTGTAATCCCTCTCCATCTTTAATCTCTTGTTCTCTTCTTTTAGCATGTCTAGCTCAAGTGACATGCTATAATCATCATCTTGAGTCTCAACAATGACTTGCTTTGTGGTTGCAAGCTTCTCTAGATCAACCTTGAGCTTTGCATTCTCATTCTTGATCTTGATATAATCATCATAGTGATCGGCCACAACCACATTCTTGCCCTTGCCACTAGCTCTTTGCTCATCATGCTCACTAACCAAGTCCTCACAAGATGTTGCTATGTCACACTTAACAACAAGGTTAGGAGCATCATGTGTCTCATGTGAAAGCATATCATAAGCAATGGTGAGAGTATCATAGTCAACTTTCACTTGAGTGTATTGTTCTTTGAGCAAGGCATAACTAGTGGTAAAGTCACTATGCATCTTATCAAGTTTTTCATTTTTAGCTTTGAGCTCCTTGTTAGAGGACTTGAGCTCCTTGATGGAAGATGACATAGTAGCAAGTTCATTTTTAGCTCATCACTAGCATGTGTAGCATTGTTATATTTTTCAACAAGAGATTCATTGTCATGAACAAGCCTATCATTTTTAGCTCTAGTCTTTCTTATGATTTTAGAGTAGTTGTTTAGCAATTTAACAAGCTCATCATAAGAAGGTGCCTCAAATTCACCATCACTATCACTATCACTAGAGTCATCATCGCTTTGTACCTTCCGGTCACTCTTAGCCATAAGGCATAGGTGTGTAGATGATGATGACGACGGTGGTGGTGGTGGTGGTGTAGAGGAGCCAATGACTAGAGCGGCCACCTTCTCCTTCTCATCATCACTATCTTCATTTGATGAGCCACCGGAGGAGTCAATGTCGGTGAGCCAATCACCAACAATATAATCCTTGCCACCTTTCTTGTGGTATTGCTTCTTCTTGCCATCCTTCATCTTGTAGGGCTTCTCATTCTTCTTCTCATCTTCGCTAGATGAGTCATACTTCTTGCCCTTGTTCTTGTTCTTGTAGCTCTCTGTTGGCACAAAATGCGTCGCACCGTGCCTCACACACAGCAAGCCGAAAGGCGTAGCTTCAATCGGTTGCCCGGACGGTTTCTAATCCGGAGACGTGCCAGTCGGTTTAACCTGAAAGCCAACAAGGGATAAAACTGTGAGAATAAAACTGGAACATGCCAGATGAGACCAGACAGTTCCATATTTACGGCTCTGAAGCCACTCACAATGACATATAGCTATAGAAGCTATCTGTCAACCAGTTTTAAAGATCATTCGGCTAATTCCAAATATGAACATGTGTAAACAATTGGTTGCCGAATGCACATATGTAAAAGACATACTCGAACAAGAGATAGATTATAAAATAACGTGTAACCAAGCTCGGCAAGCCAGCCGAGTTGGGATCCATGAAGAAGGAACATGCAAACCAAAACGATCAAACCAATCTAAAACCTGCATCTGCCGCACGACACCTAGTTTTATCAAAGCTTAAGCGTAATTGACATGTATGAACCCGCAACGCGTGACAATCTAGATTAGAGATTAATTCGGCCACCATGGTTATACGATTATTGGAAAGAACAAGTCAACAAACTTGCAAAGCAAGGCCGAACAAAGTCAATCTAGATTGGGCAAAAGAGTGTTGCAAAACTAATTAAATAAATTATGCAACACATGGTAACTTAATGAATCTATTAGATCTTGCCGAATCTAATAGAGCCGATAACTATCTCGCTTTTGCTAAACATATCAAGCAAACGCCTGCCGCACGGTATTTACTCATAAGCATAGCACAAGCAAAGATTTCTGGATCATTAACAAAAGTCCGCCGCACGACCATTGGAAACGAACAAGACTACTTGCATCACATCTAAATCCACCGCATGATACTAGATATGATAACAAGGTTGCCGAAACTTACGGAGGTCGACGGATCGATGATTCCTCTCGAAGAACTCGACGACACGACAGAGGACTCGAAGATGGCACAGGGCCGATTTGTATTGATATGGTTGTGAACAATAATTACAATGGCCGAGGATTTATATTTATACCCTGAGCGAATAAGAGTCCTAAAAGTTCTTGTCTAACAAGATATATCTAAATAAAAGGAAACATTAAGATACATAGACTCTAACTTTCCGTCTGTAGAGTCTTGGTCAATGAAGCTTCTTCTGACTCGTCCGTGAGAAGTCCTATTTCAAACACGTGATCAACCTGGCCTAATCACCGTAGGTGCATGCTGGCTTCGTCTTCCTAGTATAAAGCTTGACGTCATCACCTATCCATCTCAATCATTTAATTCCCTTGTGTACGTAGTCTTGGCCTAATAATATAAATTATTTCTTTTTTAAATACAATCTCCTTCATTAACTGGCCTTGCTTGGTCTGGCACGTGATACTCATCATAGATCAATTCATGTTGCTTCCAGCGATCAGTTTTCTCCTCTCCACGTAATCTGAATAGTACTAGCCTTATTTGCTCTTGGTAATATACAATAGATGTATTAACTCTTTGGAGCTAGTAGATGCATAATGCCTGATGCTCGTACAGCTCTGTGCACACCGTGGATTGCTTCTTTGCTTTTAATCCTCCATGATTGGCTTTTGATGGTCTCAGCTAGTACTTACCAAATTCTGGTGTCAACACTCTCTTTGTTGGGCTTGGTGCATTGATGAGCAAGATGGTCAAGCTCACCGCAATTATAGCAATCCATTTCGGAGATTGGCCTCCTCTTGCTACTTGCGAAGAACTTCTTCTTTCTTGAGTCAAAGTTGACTCCATTCTTGTGAAGCTTCTTCAACATCTTGGTGGTTCTTCTCACCATGAGAGCGATGTTGGAGTCATCCTCTTCATCACTTGAGCTCTCATGATGCACCTCAATAGCCTTGGACTTGCCCTTCTTGTCATGGCTAGCTTTGAAGGCCAAGTCCTTCTTCTTGTCGGTGGAGGAGCCACCACTTGGTGTGATGTGCATGTACATCTCATGCGCATTGATCTTTCCCAAGATTTGGGTTGGTGTAGCGGTGGAAAGATCGCCTTGATGTAGCACCGTCACAATGTGTCCATACTTCTCAATTGGAAGGACACAAAGAATCTTCCTCACAACATCGGATGGTTGCATTTGTGTGAGGCCAAGTCCATTTAGCTCTTCTATAAGAACATTCAACCGTGAGTACATTTCATTTGCATTTTCATTAGCATGCATATCAAAAGAATGAAGTTTTTGCATGACTAGATGATAGCGCTCCTCACGCTCACTCTTGGTTCCCTCATGGAGCGCACAAATGTTTTCCCTTAGATCATGGACATTTTTGTGGTTCCGGACACGGTTGAACACATCCTTGCAAATACCTCTAAAAAGGATGTTTTTGGCTTTTGCATTCCATTTCTCATTTTCCTTCTCATTAGGAGTAAGGCTTGTGCCTTCCTTGGGCTTGGCAAAGCCGGTGATCGCGGCATTTAACATCAACCACTTCTAGGTACGACTCCATACGGATTTTCCAATATGGGAAGTCGTCTCCCTCGAACATGGGAGGTGGTCCATCACCTCCGGACATCTTAACTCTAGGCGGTTAAGCCTAAATCGAGAGCACGAGGCTCCGATACCAATTGAAAGGATCAAGATGCCCAAGAGGGGGGGGGGGGGTGAATTGGGCTTTTCTAAAACTTCTTGCAAGAATTAAAACCTATCAAGCTCCAATTAACCCCCTAGTGCCTAGAAGTGTGTTTGACTAGAATCAATCGCACAAAAGACTACCACTAAACCATTTCTACTCTAGCATGACAATTCAACTTATGAAAGAACAACAAGTAAATGCGGAATTGAATTGCTCAAAGGTAAATGCGTAGTAAAGAGAGTAGAGATGACACGACGATCTTTTTGTCGAGGTATCGAGGTGTCGGCACCCCCTAGTCCTCGTTGGAGCACCCGCGCAAGGGTACCGCTCCCCCTTGATCCGCGCAAGGATCAAGTGCTCACTACGAGTTGATTCTTCGCCACTCCGGCCCGGTGAATCGCTCGCTACCGGTCACAACTTGGCTTGGGTCATCCACAATGCCTCCGGATGATCACCAAGCTCTCCGATCGCCACCAAGCTGTCTAGGTGATGCCGATCACCAAGAGTAACAAGCAAGAACTCTCACTTGACCAACGCAATGCACACTTGCTACTCTCTATTCACTAATGAGGTGTTTGATCACTCAATTATCAAATCTCTCAACCTCACTAGGCCTCTTGCACTCACTTGCAATCACAATGTGTTTGGCAACCTTTCAAATGAGCAAGAGGGCCAGCATGAATGAGGGGGAGACATATTTATACCCCCAACTTAAAACATGCACGAAGGGGTAAGTCCAGCCAGTTACACACTGACCGGACGCACCTGTCGAGGTGACCGGACGTGTCCGGTCAGTGTCTAACGGCTACGTGACGCTAGCTCTGACACTCGTACGAAGTACTGATCGGACGGACGCATGCGTCCGATCACCATTGACCGGACGCGTCCGGTCATCATTTTCCCTCTCTGGAACCTCTCTGGATGCGACCGGACTCACCCCTCTGGTGCATCCGATCGAATGCAGAGGGAGAGTCCGATCGCAACCAGACTTGTCCCTCAGCGAGAGCAACTGACCGGACGCATATCCTAGCGTCCGGTCACATGAGCTTCAGCGTCCGATCACTGTTTGAAGTCCAAAACGACTTTGGTTTGCGACGCTCCCTTCATGAACTTTCTTCCTCATGATCTTAGGGACCTTTCTAAGCTACCTAAGGCTTTGGTTAACAAGTGTGCACCACACCTAATTCAAAAGTATCACCTAGGTCAAGCTACCCATTCAAACCCCTCTTTATAGTACAGCCAAAGATAAAACAAAGACCTATGCTACTCTAAGTGTCCTTCAACACCAAATGACACTTAGACCTAGCCTATCACGTCTTCGTCGTCCATCCTTTGAAAACCGAACGAATTCCATCACAAGGGGGCATGAATATCATAGTGCCCTCACGATCATTATTACCATGACCTCACTCAACTGTTTCTGCAAAACACACGTTAGTCATAGTAATTTACCGTTGTCATCCAATCACCGAAACCCACTGGGGGCCTAGATGCTCACAACATGAACTATTTTGATCCCCTCGAATTGATTCTAAGCCAGTCGCTTGAATGGCAGCATGTAGTGTACTGTTTTTTACACCCCAATTTGCACACTTGCTTAATTTAAAATAATAGAATAGCCTAATCAAGATACTAAATCTCTGTAATGTATTCAATGATAAATTATCGACACCAACATGCTAGTATATTAGTATCTATGTATATGTCAGACTTATTGGAACTGCTTGTTGCAGCAAGCCTACCTACATTTACTATTCTTTGTAGTAGAAAATAAGCAGTAGCAACTATGTAAGCTGCTTCAAAAGCACAGCGGAGCAGGTCTTATGTGGATTTTTTTCCTAAGCATACATCTGGTGAGGCTACATATTTTATTTTAGAGCAATTTAAGCTAAATCAGTAAGCAATTTTTTTTTATTTTGGTTTAGCATTTTTATGTTCTGGCTTTAGCCTTTTGTTAGTGACCTACTATCGATGATGATGCCAATCCATAGTTTTTGTTGTTTTTGTGAATATTTCTGGTTCAGTTACTACGGTAACATGGCTTTAGAGAAAAAATTGTTTTGATTTAATCACCTTGGCTCTGCTTGAATTCATTGCGGCATAGGTGCGATGCATAAACAAATGTTTTGGACACAATCACTTTTTTCTTTGTTTGATATGTTTTTTTTGCAAATAAATAGGGGTTGAGGTTGGGGGTGGGACTATGGGTTGCTAATGAACACAAACACTATACTTGTACTTTTAGAATATAAAAATGCCTAATTAGAAAGTCATTGTTGCCTAATAAATGACACTAAAATTGCCTCACAAAATGCAATCCACTACAACATTGCCGAAAATGCAGCTTGTTGTGCTTTTTTCTCAGATCCTTGCTTCCTATGTTGATTGGTTACTTCTAGGTCATAGCAACTACAACCTCAGGTTGGCCTGCGCAGCATAAGCAACATTTTGGCACTGCATATCTTTAGCTCTGTTTTCTTCAAGTTTGAGGAGCAGCTTGTCATGTTCTTCGTGACTTTTCTTTTGCAGCTACTTGATATTTGTATTGATTTATTTATCTTTTTTTTTTCTAACTACTAACTTTTTGAGTGCTTGATAATTTTATAGCAGCAGCAACAGCAGTAGTTTTGTAGAAAAAACAGTGTTCTAATAAATAATTCAAGACTTTAGGTAATGTTTCTCTTCGATTTTTAGTTTACTGGCAACAGTTCAGTGGACCGTTTGATGTGCTTATGTTATTATTTCTTGCTCTGAGCTAAGATTTAATTATTTTTTATTCACTAGCTGGCTATTGTAACTCAGCTTGCAGTCTTTTTAGTTTCAATCAATGTTCTAAATTTCATGATATACTGATGTACCTTTAAGCAATTATGACTTGCATTATTATGCATCTCTAATAGCAATGATACATCGATCAGAATTTTAAAATAGCAAGAGTTGGTCGGTGACTACTATATAAATAATAGCTCAAACTACAAATTTGTTTCTATCACTAATCAACAAATTTGTTTCTAATGAATGAGAATAAGCTAAATCATGATGTACCTTTAAATAAAAGAGTATACTGCCTCTTTTTTTTTATAACTAGTAAGAAATAGGTTAAATTGCCCGTGTAGAAAGATATTGTTGCCTAATATATGACACTAAATTGCCTAAAAATACAATCTACTGTAATTACTAGCAGCAATGTCATTTTTCGATCCAGTAATAGTAGCAACTCTCTTATTGTAATTCATTAGGCAATAATATACTAATAAATTAGGCAAAATAATGTTCTTCGTAAAACAACAATGTTTGGCAACATTATATCATTTGGATAAGCAATAGTATTATTTTTTTTTGTTTTTTAGCTGTCCCCTCAAATGTCACCATAAATGCCAGTTCTTTTTTGTGCTCTGTTGTTAGTTAAGTTTATGTTAGGTTCACACAGCTCATTGGGTCATTCCTCTAATAGCCGACTAAAGCATAACAAGACCAATTGTACTTAATCAGACCTTCTAATGTGAAAAGGCAGCCAAAACTAAAGATAACTGCTTTTACCTAGAGTGGTGTCTCACTAAAGTGTATAAGTATAACCTCGAATCTTCGACTTATATTGCGTTGTGCAATCCATTTCATTTTAGAAATTTTAGTTCAGTATCGACATCTTAGTCAACAGTTACAAGCAAGTTAGTTTTGCTACCGAAGCAGTTTTACTTAGCTCATTAATCAAATTAAAATAAATAAATGCATGATCTACTTTGCATGTTGTGTACTGCCCATGCAATCAAAACTGAGCAAGATACAACTTCTACATATTCAGGTTTTATACAGAATAATCAGTTATCGCCTATCAGGAAAGATTATTGGTGCTATAGAATATCTTGTCATCAAATGACAACATTTTTAGCTAGATACCTTCTAATATCTCTCTCAAAATGAATCTATTCGCTTCAAACATTTACATGTCTTCTAATGTGCTAATAGCTACCGACAGAGCTTCAAGTACTGGAAAGCATTTTTGATTTTGTGTACAACTTGTTTTACTAAATGAGCGGTCAACAATTATATATTCTAATATAATTGCCCTTTCTGCAGGATTCACAAACTAAACCGAGCAGAAGTTTTTTCTGTTAATGCCGAAGAGTGTGCAGCGCTACCTTAGAATGGATTAGCTTTTTTATGCCTATTTTTGGGCAATACAAGATCAGTTGAATATTGCTACATGGTGACAGAGACATATTAAGCTATGTAATTTACTAGATTTTACTTATTAATCTTCCTATAGATTTGCTAATAATTATGGTGACATTTGATTAAGTTGGTACCAAATATGTCATCGCCAGAACTTTTTCCCCCTGTCAATATAATGTTTTCTGGATGATTGCATGCATGACATGGTTTTGTAGATATAGCAGCCCCAACTCGAAAATGCTCATTTTTTTTTGCTTAAACTAATGTGGCTGGGACGGCTAACTAGAAATGGAAAGTGGGAAGTTAGAGTTTCCTAATATGGAGTGTGCGTGCAGATATCTTAACGGATGCACGGCCGTGCATTAGCTGCTTCCTATATATATAAACAGTATATACACACACACTGTTTCATACACTAGTTTTTTATTTTTAGGCGCAGGGGCAAAATTGTCTTTTTTACTTAACACTTAACACCGTTATGCCCTCAAATCTATCAGAAGGCCAAATAAGTAACAAAGTTTTATTTTGAGGTTATATACACAACTTCAAATAAAAAGAACCAGAGTTTTTTTTAAGGCCAAATAAATAACAGAAACACGACTTGTTTACAGTTTACTGGACTACATACAATTAGTACGGCTCTGTTCGGCAGCACAATTGTGGCTGCGACTGAGCTGTTTTTGTTATAAGAGAAATACATATACCAGAGCTGTTAAGTAGACTTGATAAGCGCCGATATATGTTCAAGCGATCAGGCCTAAAGATTAGTCCGACGCGGCATAACAAAGCTCGATTATATATACACAGAGATATTTTACTAAGTAGTCCATGGTTTGATAATGTGCATGGTGCTACAGTAAATATATGCTAATAATAGATTAATTAGACTCAATAAACTTATTTCATAAATTAATCTCTATCTGTGTAATTAGTTTTGTAATTAGTCTATATTAAATACTCTAAGAGAGTGTTTGGTTTCCACCCCATAGAGTTTAGCCACTAAAGTTGAAGTGTGGCAAGGTGTGGCTAGCAACCAAACAACCCCACGTCTTGAAAGCTGTATAGACCAAACCAGGTTCAGGACAGGACAAGCCCAAGAGCAAAAACAAACCCCAAAGGAACAAAATAGGCTCATTGAGCACTGCCTTACCACCCACATCGCTTCGCTTAGCAGCATCACTTGGTACTTTGGTGACAGCTTAATTGAGCACTACATATATCACTTGGCATCAACTTCATCGAGACTGCACGTCTGCCTATGTCACTTGATTGAAACTTCATAAGACAGCATATATCAGAAGGCAGCAACTTCATTGGAAACTGCATACGTGTAGACAACTCCACTTGATATATCTGAATATATCAGCTGGCAACAACTTCGAGCAGTAATACAGGAAGTATAGGCGTATAGCTGAAAGAACAGGACCTCTGTTCATCAAGCGCTTCATATGCTAATATGCTCCAAATTAAAGGATATGCTCACTGCCATTCCAATTTCCAAAACACTACAGTAAATATATAGTCGAACTTTGGAACTATATATCTCTGGAGATTTAAGCATTCTACAATCCCACCGTCATTGCCAGATCAGCAGCAAGTGTTGGGAATTTCTGCAACAGCATGACAAAACCCTCTGTGGCCACTGCCTTCCTGAAATTTCTCTTCACAGCAAAGAAGTCCATGCACTTTCTCTTCAACTTTGGACAGCCGTACCCGTACGTCTCCGCGAAAACTAAAGCAGAAGCAACCGTTTCTGCTGAGATATTTTCACACAACTTGAGTTCAGATAGAACCTTGAGACGGTCGAGCGCATATCGGTCAGCCGCGACAAGCACATTCTCAGCGAGAGGGTCTCCAAGCTCTGTTGGTTGGAGTTGTTTCAAATTCAGTCCAGGATATTGGCCGGGCTTCTGACGGAGCGAAGCGGAGGCCCGTCGCCGGAGGCTTGGGCCGGAACTCAAGACTTGCTAGGGTCTCCAAGTACATATATCCTTGCTAGGGTTTCGTGGAGATTGATTCTCTTGTAAGCCGCCATAGGCGTGTAACTCAAAACTCTTGAAATAGTGAGATTATTGTCGGCTGGTGCCCGTAGTTTTTCCATTTCACATTGAAAGAGTTTTCCACGTAAATCGTGTGTCTTCTCTGTGATTGATTTCGTTTACTTCATATTACTGTACGTCGTTCATAACAAGCTCATCATCTGCAGTGTACACGAAACGGAGCACAACTCTGAATGCCGCAGGGTCGATGTCGATGTCGTGCAGCGTGATGGATGACATTGCGGCGTCTGCCATCGCGCCAAAGAGCTCCGCATTGAAGACCAGTGATCGGGCCGCGAGCACCACGCGGTGAGCAGCGAACACCTCACCGCCGACGACGAAGGACACGTCCGTCCCCAAACCGGATCCAGTAGGTGGCCCAGATGGCTCGCTAAGTCGGGCGGCGGCGGCACGGGAAATGTGCCGTCAATGACTATACTATGACCCCGCACAGGATTGTGACCCTGCCATGCGTCACATAGAGCAACAACTCGAGATCGCTTCGCTTCACGAAGCGTTTCCACCCCAGCTCGCTGCCGCCCCTGGGTGGGGGGTAAACCTCCACGGACCTGAGCGCATCTGAAGATGACAGCGTGCCATCTCTGCTTCACACCATGGAAGCATCGAAGATGGCTCTGACGTTCTTGGATTTGGTCAGCACTCAGCAGCTGCAGGTAAGTGCTCGTTGTCGCCGTCTACCTTGTCCCCACGCGGGTAGCAGTTAATCCTCCACAGGTAATAAGGTGACCCCCGGCGGAGAAGTTGTCGGAGCTGACGACGTCCCCGATGCCGAGGTGATGGGTTTGCGCGTAGTTAAACTTTAACTCGAGAAAACCAGAGCCCAACATCCTAGTAGTGCCTGTCTGCATCCTAGAAGAACTCGCTCCCGTGTAAATAACGCCGATTCGCAAGCAACAAAATCGTTAATCGTAAGAAAGACTGAAGAAAAGGACGCGAAAATACTTTACTCACTAACTCACATTCCAAGAAATGGTTGTAGACTTGCGGTGGGGGGTAGGGTTGCTGCAGCAGCCGGCGCCGCCGCTGATCTATCGCCGGCGCCGCCGTGAGCTTAAGGCTCCTCAGGAAAGGAGCGGCGTACGCCTTGTCTCCGTCAAGCCTCCTGCCGCCGATCGTCGCCTCCGACAAGCCTCCGCAGCTCGCTTCACTGTTCCCTCGGTGGGACGGAAGAGACTCAAGAGAGTGATGGCCTGGCCGCCGCGGCGCCGCGGCCTAGTGACGTAAGCTGCCCGCTCCAGTCATGCTGCGGGGAGACAGGAGACTCGTGGGCTCGTGGCCCAGACATAGGCCCATCAAAGAGGATAGGCCCACCGTTGCCTTCTTAGCTTTTGCTTTAAGGGCACCACCGTCAACGATGACGGCTCTAAATTCTAATCATATATTATTTCATCGTATTAAAGAAAAAGAATCTATCTCTTAATCAAGTGATAGTCTTACAAATATATAATAAGATTATGTGAGGTTATTCATTTGTTTGAAAAAGCTTTCACTAGGAACCAAAAAAAGAAGAGAAATACAGTAGACAATGCATATTGTCTTTTCTTCCTTGTGGCTTTACTTGATGCAAGCAAATAGATAAATAGAGTGTTGTTAAACACCGAAGTCGTCCTTATGCCAAATGTAATGATCATCCCCAAAAAAACTTTAGATATGATGCAAGATCTAACACATTCCAAAATCGGTTCAAAATTTATATGAAGCGATGGAAGAACATCGACATTTTCATCTTTAGACATAGGGTAGCCTGTAAATTCATCACCTCCAATTCTTAATTTGCCATGTTGGGTGTCTGATTTTCTCTCCACGATCATCGATAATGAGATCGGTGATCCAAGGTTACTATCCTCATCGGGAGTGCCCAAAACCATCTCTTGCTTTTGTGGATAATGGTTATGAATAGTAGCTTTCTATTGATAAATTGGCGCATGCAACAGTGATGTCGTCGTCACGGTCATCAAAATCATCATAGGTAAGTAAATCCTAAGAAAAAATCATCTTACTTGTGCCAATAGATTTATTTAAACTAAGACTATGTAAACTAGATCTAAATTAGTGTGACTAATTTCATCATCACCATTGCAGACACCCTAATAAGAGCTGCAAGCTGGCTAAATGTTGAAGTGGAAGAGAGAGAGGAGAAGTGGACTGCAAGTTTACAATCGACTTAGGCACAAGAACAAAAAAAATTATACATAAGGCCACTCTCAACGATGAGTTTCATTTTGTTATTTCCAAGACTGCCATGTCATATGAAATAAAATGAAACTTGAATGAAACATTGTAAAGTTTCATAGGCATTAAATTTCATGACTCATAGAGAGTTGGTATTCGTGCCAAGAGAGTTTCATCTCATTTCTTCTCTCATTTCTTAAATACACTGCTATGTCATCAACAATGCCTATGTGACAATCTATTTAATACAAATGGAACTCAAATGAAACTCCCTTTGAGATTGGCCTAAGAGACAAATGGACCACTAGCATGTATTAGTATATGAGTGAGTTGAGAGGGATGTAAAGAAACCTTACAACCAACAACCGGTTGTATTATTAGCGTTATTCTTAGGATGTGTTTGGTTGTTTGAATATCCATAGATGTGATGAGACTATCCATGCATGTGTTAATTTAGTTGGAACATTGAATTGGATTGAAAAGAAAATATTCCACGGAGATGCTGCATTCATGGGTCCTCAAAAATCCTGCGGACCAGTTGCTCCACGTCTTTTAATCTTTATCATTAGTAAATAAATTAAGGATTATTAGTATATTATATTGTTAATTAGTAATTATGATGGCATGATTACATTTGATAAGTGCTAATACATTGATCGGTGTATGTTTCGTGTGTTAATTGGGATATTAGTGATGCTAATTAACATATTTTATTTTAAATTAACGATTATTATGATAAAATTAGTATTAGTGCATATTTATTAGTGTCTAATCAGTTGTTATTATTTTTTAAATAATACAGTAGATATAATTAGTCACTTATTCTCATTTCATCCACTTTCATCCATCCAACCAAATAAAAAAATAATTCATCTCATCTATCCAACCAAACATGCATCATAGATATTACTCCCTCTGTCTACGAAAGAAACAATTTCTACAATCCGTGCCAGTCAAACATTTTTAACTTTGACTAACTTCATATAAAAGAGTAATAACATATATTATATAAAATGGACACATTATGAAAATATATTTGAAGATATATCTAA
Source organism: Coix lacryma-jobi var. lacryma-jobi (assembly GCA_009763385.1). Lineage (NCBI taxonomy): Eukaryota > Viridiplantae > Streptophyta > Magnoliopsida > Poales > Poaceae > Coix > Coix lacryma-jobi. Next base: position 139,218,526 of record CM019828.1, read on the forward strand.
TGATGTGAATTTGGTACCATCAATCTTGATAGTTTTTTCTATAAATTTAGTTAAAATTTAAAAAATTTGACTTAAGACAAGTCTAGAAATTGATTCTTTCATGAACGGAGGGAGTACTTATGTTAATATTCATGGATCGCCATACAGTATATAATATCCCATGCAACTAGTATAGGTTGACACCCAAGAACAAAGGAACGAGAATACCTGTCTCCTCGGCGGCGGCGGCGGCTCCAAAGTTGAAATCAGCCGTCTCGTGTACCAAATTAAAGTCCTTGATCTGTTGCTTAAAACATCATGGCACGTAATTTTGTAGTGTAGGTTTCTTCAATTTTGCAAAATGAATCGTTCAAAGTCCAAACTGGGGACGACTCGCTCGTTTAGGGCGTCCACAATAGTGTTCAAATCGCTAGCTATTTGGTCTCTAGGAAGAATGCTATTGACTCTCAATGACAACTTACAAATAGCTAGCTAGATGAGACATAAATCAATACTATTTTAATGAGGCAACTTACAAAAGTAGTACTCTTATTGGCCATCGAGGAGAGAGATCAAATAAGTAGCTATTGGAAAGTCGCTAGCTATTTGATCTCTCCTCGATAGCCAATAAAACTGCTACTTTTTTATTATTTTTATACGTCATCTCGCTAGCTATTTGTAAAGTGCTATTGAGAGCCAATAGAATTCCTCCTAGCTAGCTATTTGACAACCATTGCGGATGACCTCACGCGGCCTAGGCAGTGCCCCCTGTGCCCGCGCACGCCGCGTGGTTGCCGTCTCCCTTCCCGAGAGCACCACGCCGTTGGCCAGCTGCCTGCGCCAACGAGCGCCCGAGAGCGCCTCCGCCCGCCGCGCCGCACCACTGGCCGTCGCGCTGCCACCCTTGACCTTGACCCTCCTCGTCGCGTACGCGAGCTGCTTATCCCCATGGCCCAAGAGGGAGCCGATGCCGCGCCTGTTCGCACACCCTGTGCACGCGCTCGCCATGCGGCCGACGATGGCCAGAGCAGCTGGCTCCCTCGCCCAACAGCGCTGCGCTCGCGTTCCTGTGCAGCTCGGTCTTCAACAACCCAGAGAACCAACTGCCGAGACGCGGCACCGGACACCCCCTTCCCACTCCAGCTCCTTTTTTCTCCCTCTGCTTTGCTTTGCTCAGCTCGCCAACAACATGGCCGAGCAGCTGAGCTTGTCGAGTCCGCCAGCAATGTTCCCGCCACGGCGCCACACCGTGCACTGTCATCGTCGTTCTTGCCGAGAGGAAAAAGTTTAAATAACCCCCTGTAGTTTGATACCTGGAACACTTAATCCCACCACCTACAAAACCACTTTTCCTACACCCTATTCTGTGAAAACAGTTTAATTAACCCCCTCAGTGGTATTGGAGGGTGGTTTTGGCTGACGTGGCGTGCTGCATGGCAGCCGCGACCACCGTGGCCTTTGCGCGTGGCCCAGGCCCACCCGTCAGGCAGCCCTGCCTCAAATACATCTCCTTCCCCCTCCTTTCCCGTCTCTCCCTCACCCTAATCTCGCGCACAATCACGGCGGCCGACGCACCGACGAGTTAGGGTTTGCGGCGGCTGTGACGAAGTTGGGCGGTGCTGGTGCTGTTACTTCGTCGCGCTTGGCGCCATGGACGAATCAAGCGAGTGCTCACCCCGTGTGTCAGCTTCAGGATGTGGTGGCGCCGCCCCCATCGAGGTGAGTGGATCGCCGGTGCCATACTGCATCGGTCCCCTAGACTATCTGCCCCCAGTTTTCTGCCACTGCAAGGTCCAGAAGAAGGCGACAAGGTGGATTTCATGGAGTTTGGACAACCCCGGACGTAGATACTACAGATGCATCAATAAGAATGTGAGACACTGTTCTGTTCTTGGTTAATGGTGTGTTGTTCATGAATGTAGGTAATTTGAGTGTGAGTTTTGTTTTTGCAGCAAGAGGGTGCCTGTGGATTCTTTGAATGGCTTGATCCACCCACATCTAAGTGGATAAAGGACCTTCTGTTGGACTTGAAGGATGCAATTTTTAGGTTGAAGAGGGAAAGAGGAGATCTAGTTGTTGATGAAGTTAGGGAACAACATTATCAAGAGGTGGAGCTGATGATCCAGTCCCTGCAGAGGCAGCTGCTGAACATGGATGGTCAGTTGCAAGGCAAACAAGCGGAGTTGCTGAAGATTGAGGGTGAGCTGCTGAAGATTGAGGATGAGGTCCTGAAGAAAGACTAGGATCTGCTGAAAAAAAGGAAGAGCTAGAAGAATTGCAGAAGTAGTTTGATGCATTGAAACTAAAGATGAAGGGAATAAAGAAAAATGGATGTAGTAGCTGTAATGTAATCATGTTTGTGTTAGTGTTGGCCTTGTTGGTTGCCATGTTGATGAATGGAGCTCCTAAGTAGATCATGTAATAGTTGAATGGTAGAGCATGTCAGAACTGGTTATTTTGTTTGTGTTGTGGTTGTGAATGACATAACTGGTATGTTCTAATGCAGTTAGTTGTGTTTGTCCAATTCAGTGAATTTTCATTGCAATTCAGTGTATTTTCAATGAATTCAGTGTGGTTATGTCAGTGCATTTTCATTGCAATTGAAAGCAAAGACGAGTCACAACTGTGAAATAGATAAAGCAACACCGTGAAATAGATAAAAGCACCAACTTAGGGATTACTACTACCATCAGTGTTAGACACTGTAAGTAAGCCTCTATGAGGCATAACTCCTTTGCACACCAAAATAAGGCTTCCCAAGCCACTATCATGCATGCCTCCCATTTTACACCAGAGAAGGCAAAGTAAGGCCCATGTTGTCCAAGGTCACTCTGTTAACAATTTCAGTGACACAAGCTAGTATTACTCACAAAAGTCATCCAAATAGTGGCCAAAGGTTCACATCACAACACTGTCTCACTTGTTGCCAAATAACAGCCATCCCAGTCTACCTTCACCTGCTTCCCTTGCTTTAGCACTAGGTTGTCTTGCTCTTGCACTTGGTGGCCTTGCTCTTTCCTGCCTTGTAGCCTGACTCCCACTTGGCTGAGAAGAAGCCCTTGGAGCCTGACTCCCACTTGGTTGAGTAGAAGCCCTTGGAGCTTGACTTCCACTTGCCTGAGAAGAAGCCCTTGGAGCTTGACTGCCAATTGGTTGAGAAGAAGCAGTAGCATTTTTTGCTGTTATCTTAGCCTACACATTTTAGGGAAAAATGATATCAATTTTTTAGTAGTAAAATTGCAGTAGTAACTGGTATGTTCTTAGCTGAGAAGAAGCAGTAGTAATGCTCACCCTTTTTGTACAGATTTTCTTCTGGATAGTGCTCCTACAACTTGTCTCTGCAATCTTCCTCTTCTTAGTCTTCTCCCTTCTGATGACAGCATTCTTCTTGGAGCCAGCCTCTTTGTTTTTGGGACATCTCCTAGAGTTGTGTCCAGTCTTGCCACAACAGGTGCATCTCATCTTAATCCCAACTCTGCTCAGCTTTGTTCCTTTTGGTTCTTCTCTTTGCTCCCTCCTCCTTTGGGTCTTTGGCCTACCAGACATCTTGACATATGAAGGTGGCAATGGTCTAGGCATGTCAGAAATATGCCAATTTGCTGCACCTTCCACTGGCTGCAGGACATGCTGATATGTCTTCAAGTATGCTTCCTTAGTGAAACATGCAACAATGTGGTCATCCAACTTCTTTGAAGACTTGTAAATGGCAGCAATAGCATGACAGCAAGGAAGCCCTAAAATTTGCCAGTACCTATAGGTGCACGCTCCTTTCTGCAAGTTCACTATGTACTTCCTATCTTCCCTTTCTTGTACCTCAAACCCATCATCCCCATTCAAAAGAACAATACACATGCCAGATAGTTGAATATTGATCTTGAGCTTCTTGAAAATATTTGGACAGATGTGTCCACTCCATTTATCAGCTTTTGCTCTATTTTCCTGAATCCTTACCATGAGCTTCTTTCTAATGGCTTCACACATAGATATCACAGGATACAACCTAGATTCCATAATACTATGGTTGAAAGCTTCACAGATGTTGTTATCAACTGAATCACAATTGCTGCCTAGCCTAAAGTAAGCCCTGCTCTAGTGTTCTGGTGATGCGCTCATCATGTCACTTGCACCTTCAGGAGTATCTTGAGCTAAATATGACCTGTATAAGTTGAACAGAGTCCTGCATGGTGCCTTTGCACATCTCCACCACTTCTTTTGCAGCTTCTTGTCAGTGTACTTCTTCCTCCAGTTGGCATAAATATGCCTTGCACACATCCTATGCTCAACATTTGGCACTAATTCTTTAACTGCCTTCAACAAACCCTGCAAAAGAAGACAGTCAAAATCATTAGTAATGGCAAAAGAAGATGATAACAGACCATGCTCAACATTGTAGAATGCTGACCTTTTGTTGATCTGAGATGATAACCCACTCTTCTCCTCCTTGAGCAATGTTCAGGTCTTTCTGTAATAGTGACAAGAACCAATACCATGTATCATAGTTTTCTATTGGCACTGCTGCCCAAGCCACTGGGTACATCTAGTTGTTGGCATCCCTACCTATGGCACATAATAAATTACCATTATTTGCCCCTTTGAACCAACAACCATCTAACCCTATCACCTTCCTACAACTTGCAAGCAACCCTTTCTTTAGAGCATCAAAGCAGACATAAAGTCTTTCAAACACTACACAACAACTGTGCTCCCAAGGTTGGACCTAAGTAGCTCAAGTTGGTAGTCATAGACTCTGGTGTACTCCCCCTGCATAGCATCCAAAGCTTTCTGGAGCACTATACACTTAGCCCTCTTGCACTTTGAGATTGAGACATCTGCAAACAAATCTCTAAGGCAGGCTGCCTTCATGAGCCCAACACTCCAAGTGGGGTTGTCCCTTATCTAGTTATAATAGTGCTTAGCAATGATAGTTGAAGTCACCAGCTTGTTGTCTCTCCTAGGTGGGCAGCAGTGCTCATCTACAAAAGTGACAACTTTAAACCACTTAGATATGCTAGTCTTTGATCCATATATCACCCAGTTGCAACCATCCCAGTCACATATAGCCCTGACCTTGTCCTTTTCATCTTTGGGAAATTTCAATGATCTATGGGCCTTCAGTCCATACTTAACCAGTGCCTTCTTGAACTATCTGCTATCTCTGAATGCCATGCCAAGTGAGAAAACAGGGAACTCAACCTTACTGTCATACCTGTTCTCCAATGACTTCCATCTTTCTGTCTCCCCATCACTGTTCTCCTCATATGAATACTCATCACTAGAATCAAGTGCAGGACTGCCAGGTTCATCCACATTTGGTATTTCATCAACTAAGTCCTCAAGTCTAATGTCCCCAATTCCAGCTCTAGGAATTCCTAACTTCTTTGATCTGATATCTCTCTTAATCTGCCTTGCATACTTCCTTAGCTCAATTGCCTCATCATCTTCTGCAGAGCTGTCATCCTCTGATGGCTGCTTATAATCTTCATCTGAAGCCTCATCAGATGACTCCTGCACATCGATTTCTTCTTCTTCATCCTCCTCATTGCATCCAATTTCTTCCTCCTCATCACCACTGTCAGCTCCTAACTCATCACCACTTTCATCTCCTACCTCATCATCAGGAACCAAAATTTCTTGATCATCTGCATTGATTTCATTGGCCACCTCCTCCACATACATGTCAACACACAGTCCACCAGTGTGCTGGTCAGCCATTACCTTGCAGGATGCATCATCAACCAACATCACAAGTCCAGTATGCACATGTATCCCAGGCTTCACCCAATAGAACCTATGCACAATAGGTGGATTGTAGTGATCAGCTAGGTGTCCCTTAATCTCAAAATAAGACAGCTTATCCATTTCGATCCATAATTCAGCAATGTTCCCTCCAACATAGAATTGGAAGCCTCCTACCGAGGTAAACTCACCACCAAAGTGGAATCTTATGCAAATGTAGTCATCCATCCTGCCACAATCGACATGCAAGCTATCAAAACTACTACTAACCCACTGCAAGAATCAAATTTTTCAAACCCTAGCTAACAATCAAACCAACAAAAAGGACAAACATCAACAAAAATAGCTCCACCATGGTCATCCACCACACCAAAACCATGCCTACAACAACACTTAACCCTAATCGCCGCAACACAGAAAACCTCAGTTCTTCCCCAAACCACCGTCGTGCAATCGGACACCACACAAATGCAAAATCAAATTGGCTACATGAGTACAAGGGGCGGACCTGGTCGACGTGCAGCTGTCAGTCACCGCGCCGTGCCGCCGATCATCACTGTGCGCCGCCCGTCTCGCCGGAGTTGGAGGAGACACCGAGAGGAGGGATGGGAAGAGTGCGAGAGAAGACAAAGGGCCAGAGTAGGTATAATTGAGGCAGGGCTGCCTGACAGGTGGGCCTGGGCCACGCCCAAAGGCCACGGTGGCCGCGGCTGCCACGCAGCACGCCACGTCAGCCAAAACCACCCTCCAATACCACTGAGGGGGTTAATTAAACTGTTTTCAAAGAATAGGGCGTAGGAAAACTGGTTTTGTAGGTGGTGGGATTAAGTGTTCCAGGTATCAAACTACACGGGGTTATTTAGACTTTTTCCCTTGCCGAGACTTGTGAAATGCACTGGAAAATGTAGACTTTTTTTTCCTTAAAAAGGATCCAGTTTATCCAAAAGTTACAATGTTTCATACCGTAAATCACTTACTTATATCGTGTTTAGTTCTCACCAAAAAAAACTTTTCACCTATCACATCAAATGTTTAGACACATGTATAAAGTACTAAATATAAACTAAAAAAATAACTAATTATACAGATTCTGAAAACTTTGCGAGACGATTTTTTAAACCTAATTAGGTCATGATTTGATAATATTGTGCTACAGTAAACATGTACCAATGATATATTAAATTAGTCTTAATAAATTTGTCTCATAGTCGTTTTTTGATAGAATATGTAATTTATTTTTAATTAGTTTATTTTTAATAGACTAAATTAGTACCGTAACATTCGATTGGATACCAAAAACTTTTCACCTTCCAAACATCCCCTTATCTGGATGAAAAGTTTTGTACACAGACAGGAAAGAAAAAATGGCCGATGCAGTACAATTAGGTGGTAATGGATCATGACCCTTATCACTCTTTCACAATCCAATTTGATCCTTTCTATTTTTAGTTTAAAATCATATACTATTACAGCCCGATCTTTATTGAGCCCGATCCTTAAATTCACTAGGCTAAATTATAGGACCCTTTACCATCCCTAAGTACAAGACTCCGGACGACATTCCTGATTTGATGTCCCAGGGTGCTGCCTGCAACAGGTGGACAAACTCCGAAGGGCGTTCTTGTGGGCTTGGGATCAGAACACCTCGTCCTTCAAGTGTCTTTGCATGGCAAACCAATGTCTGCACAACGAAAGAATAGGTGGACTGAGGATCAAAGACCTTTGGACTCACAACATCTGTCTTCTGCTCGAGTTGATTCATCGCTAGCACTGTGTCATTGCTATAGATTCACACTCTGACTATGTTTTCGCGAGCAGCGGCAACAAACTTTTTCACATGACCTATGTAGGACAGATCTAGTTTTGATGACCGGTACATCCATCCGGATCTCTCCGTTAGCAAAACATTCTATAAACAGAGAAAAAGGCATAAACATAGCAAATTATAACAAAAATTAGAACACATCTAGATGTACATATGTTTTTTTCTCTCCCCTTCATGTGAGAACTAGGTCTAGATCTAAAGAGCATCCAAATGCAGGAAGACAGAGGGGGAGCAGAGAAAAAAGTTTGGAGAGTCATATATAGTTATCCGCGGACACTCACTTCACACAATCAAATTGTAAAACTTCTTCTCCTAAGAATGAATATTTTTAGGGTTTGAAACCTCAAAACCCATAAAAAATGGGTGTGAAATCATGAGGAAAAGGTAGGTGACAACTGTGCATTTATAGTCTCTCAATAACTGAGGTGGACGTTGTCGACGAAATATGGTCGATAGTCTACCGAGGGGTATGCCCAAGGTAGTAGATTGAGCGGTGGAGGCGTGCGAGACGTCTGCAAAGCGTAGACACAAGGACGCGAGACGACGATTTAGACAGGTTCGGGCCGGCAAGTCGCCGTAATACCCTACGTCCTGTGTTCTGGTGGCTGGTTTGTATTGCTGATTGGATGATCCGATGGGATCTGAGTTGATCTCGGGTCTGATGGACCTGAGATGAGAGGGGGTCCCTGCTCGCCTTATATAGCCGGGGAGCAGGGTTACAATTTGTCGAGTCCTTATTAGATTACAAGCGGTTCCTTAAGGCAAGGAATCCAGATCTAACTCTAGGATCTTCCTTGGCGGGCAAGGCTTCTGGAGAGTCCTTGACGAGCACAGCGAGCTGGTCGTGTGCTGCAAGGCCTCACGAGCTGGGCTGTCCTTGACGAAGTGCCCATGTGAGTCCATTGGGGTATACGGAGGTAATATCCCCACAGACGTATTACATCCGACTTTCTCGGTTAATACCTGATTACTCGAGACGGTCGAGTTAGGACAACCACCTCGGTAAATAATTTAACCAAGACGGGTTTTGTAAGGTAACCGCCTCATAATCGAGGATAGAGTACCTTCGAGCTTGGGTATACCTTTTGTCTCTGAATTGAATGATGCTTAGGATCATATAGACGATATCAATTGCTACGATATCAAATGGCGATATCAATTGCTACGATACCTACTATGATGGGTTACCCGATCCTTATTAGCAAGTGGTTATTAGTATTCCCGTAGACCTGAATGATGATAGTAAGTACATTGATCGATGCAATTTAGTCTGAGAATCCGTTTCGATGCTTGGAATTGAATTTATTTTAAAAATCATAATTTAGATATATATTATTAAGCTAATATAAATGTATATAGATTATATTTGTATATTACTGTTGCATTTTTACTGTATGAGGTGAGTTAAAGAGAATGTTATAAGTTGTTAAGTAGAAATATAGCACGATGATTAATATAATCTATTTCCCTCTTACACCTCATGAATTTGAGATAGACTTATATATGAACTTTGGGAAGTGATGAAATATTAAATTCTAAGCCGAATAGCCTAATTTATTAAATGGATTCTAATTCCTCTAAAATGAACGAATCAAAATAGCCTTGAACGATATCTATCACCGCGTATAGTAGAGGCTGAAAAACATGTGAGGTGTTATGTATCGAGTTTGTATCGAAACAACATCGTATAGTTGTTGAGTTTTGTATAGCTGATATTGTCTCCAACAAGAGACACATTCTATACTACCCATACCTAAAATACATGCTCCCCACCAGAAAAACATCCTCCAACAACATAGGCAAACGAAGACCCAAATCTGCGTTGACAGAAGAGGAAGCCCAAATTTGCCTCGTCTCTCTCCTTGAAACATCCTCAATTTTCCACGAAGGGAAAATCCATAGAATGAGTTATAATACGATAAAACCAGGAATTGATCTTATCATATTATCATATATCAGTCGATACCACAGTCATACATCATAAAATTACATGGTTATAAGCATTACATCACTGGGGTATCACCTATTACAGAGTTTATTCTAGCGGAAGTCTATCGAGTGAAGGCTCCTCCTTCACGGGCATCATCAGAGTTGTCGTAGCGCAGCATCGATCAGATCCTCTGAACCAAACTTGAGCGTAGGCACGAAACCTCCTAATCCTTCTAGAGTCAGTACCTCTGGAGCAGGAAAATCTGCACACCGCCAGATGTGTGCAGACCATGGTCGGCACTGATGAGCTTTAGTGGAAAAGATAAAACAAGGGATCTGGCGATCCTAAGATCTGGCTGTGGATTTGCATCCTAGCGCATGAGTAGTAATAAATATAATAATGATATCAAGTTTTAACACATACCCATATACACACATTCACATCCATCCACCATGTCCATATCCATATCCCAAACATCACCACACCATAACCTCATCTCACACACTCATCCGCTCAGTCGATAGAGGCCAGCTCCCTCCCAGCCTTGTCTCAACGGCCCGCAACCTCACACCAGGTTCATGGCCGGCACTCACATACTAGAGGGAGAATAGAGAACTCTCGCTACGTCGAAAAGCTGGTCAGGGAAAAGGGCCGCAACCAACGAATTGGCTAACGTATCGATCGATCAACCATACACTCTGCAGAGGTTCTACAATATCCACAAGATCGCCATCATCGAAACCCTAGGTGTGCCTAGGCGGATATCGGTCGCTTGCCAGCCTAGAGTAATGCCACCCTACCTCTCAGCCCGGGAACACCCCAAGTCTGTCTGGGATGGCTAAGTCTGTGAAGTCATGTTCCCTCTCCCGAAGTGGGAGCCGCGATCGTCTCAGAAGGGTGTGGGACTCGCATACCCATACCTCCCTCGCACTCTCTCGCCTAGCAGTAGTGGCATTACCCCACCAGGTAGTCCGACCGTCCCCGTCCATAAGGAGCGAATGGCATGTAAAGGTATTCCCCGTGGTCAGGTTCCCGCTCAACCTAGGGTGACTAAGCCGGAATGTCTTCACAAAGGTTTTCATTATCCGTGCCACCACAACACGCTCCTGATCCGGGCTCCACCAGTGGCTCACACCCGGATCCACCTCAAGTCACCACTTAACCCGCCACAGGTTTCACCACCACAGGGGCATCCAGATCTGCCCCACGGCATGACTCGCACCAGGCTCGTCGTATATTCCAGCTCGGTCGACACAACCCTCACCCTCCACACACCCAAGTCACACACGCGGCACGCTCACCCATCACCAAGTCTGGCATCACCCGCCAAAACCATTCCCAAGGGTTCACCACCCGCATCACATCTCAGATATAATACGAAGTGGAGTTAAATAATATAATGGTGAAATATGCAAGTAAACAGGCGAGCGAGCAGGAATAACTAGGCGAATGCGCAAAGCAGGGTGTTGTGGTAGAGTGGATTGCAATCAGATAATAATGGCTTGGGTAGTATCATTGTTGACGTCTATTAACTATCATTATTTACCGTCAACAATACTTGAATAAATGCCAAAAAGGATTGCCAACTTAGAAATAGGAGGTTTAAATTAACAAATTCCATGAGTTTTGGTGATTCTACATTTTCCAGGGATTAAACAGGAAAACCAACTATATTGCTTCCCCAAGAAGGAACCCGATGCAGATTACTCCACCGCCAAGTCAGGAAATTTCTAGAAGACTCCAGAAGACACCACGAGACACCACGAGGCGGGGCTCCACAAGAGGCTGACCTATGGGACCGACTGGTCCCACAGGGCCCACCGGTCGGTCATGGCCAGAGCCCCCACGCCTCCTCCTTCCGGATCTTTCCTCCACCGACCTCTAGGATGCATCTCGACCGTACCTTACGTCAGTTTGATCGAACGATCATGATTCCTCACTCAGGGCTATATAACCAGACCCCTGACCCCCCTCCATTAATCAAGAAAGGAGATCAAGAAGACAGAAAACAGAGAATTAGGGTTTCTAGAGAGAGAGTTAGATCTCTACATCAAGATTAGAGTTTAGTCTAGCTAGGTTCAAAGTAGAGGCAGGCGACTTCGTCGGCATATCCGGCTAGAAGCTTCGTCTGAGTCTCCGGATCATTGTCGAAGACTCGGTAATTTGTATCTTTATTCGACTTTATGCTATTTTAATATATTTCAGTTTATTCAGTTTTGGAGTTTATTTTAGTTATATACTTAATATAGATCTGATTATGATAAAGTTTATGATCATGTTCGTAAAGTACTTAGCTTTATTCCGGATAGAGTTAAGTGGTCAAACTGGTGTAAACATGGTGTTTAGACTAAGTTTACCATTGAATACATCCTATGCTCCGGGTTGAGAGGTAGATCGCAGGAGTGACAATCCTGTTGAGTCCTTTGTAGTCCTCCCTCCGAGTATAGATCTTAGTAGGACGCGGTTGCAAGTTAGAATTCATTACTTTGTTCTTGATTCTAATTTAGTAATGTCCCTTGATCATGGATGATAGATTAATTAGCTATAAATGATTGTATATTAACTAGAGTAATCACTAGGCTTAGTAAATGTGAAGTAACTTAGGATTCGAATCTCTTAATTAATCTCCTGACTCTCTGCTTGATCCATGTAGTTCGCTCTATCTCTAGAATTCCCGTTATTATCACTATCATTATTATTTATCTTTACCTTGTCTTATCCCTGTTTAAAAATGTGAGTAGTGAATGAATTAATAGTAATCTCCATTACCTTTGAATCATATTTATCTATTGGTTCCCTGCTTCGCTGTTATCTTCGGTAGAATATAAATAACGATACCTAGATACCCTGGGTGGAATTCTGCTACAACATGTATATTTATCTGTGCGCTTGCAGATAAATATTTGTTTATATCTTTTGAGCTAGTGTCACATATGAATTACATTTCTAGTATCATGTTGGGGATGACAACTTGACTTTAAGTGATGCTAGGAGTGCCCTGTACATTTCTGAGGGCTTTTGCTAGAATCAGTTCATTAAAGTTTATTATAGGCAATTACATTAAGAAGTGTCAACAAGCATGCATCAATATTCTAGCAAAGGAATAAATATAAAGCACTAGCAAGTCTACATATTTGCAATGTCTAATAGGATTCTCTAAAAAGAAGGTGCTGCCATGACACCTGCGAAGTAGTCGTAGTCGTGGTTAATTATTCCTTGTAGGTGTTCCATTAGGGAGGTCGTCTCCTCCTGAGTTGACTCCATGTCGTCGTCCTTGTTGTCGTCCATGCTCTCTTGGTCCAATCGTATGCTACTCCATGAAATGACATGCATGGCAAGAGAACACACACTCCATAATTAAAAAGACAACAGGACGCAGGAAGATCCATTAACACCAACGAGTCACTAAAATACACAAGGTTTAGCTCTCTCGGCGGTTGTCCGATTTCCTCGAGCTCGGAACAAAGTGGCGGTTTGCAAGTTTAAGTCTTGGCCAAGCCAATATGGCTTTATGTCATAGGGTTCAAACCAAAGCTTATCCTTAGCAAACACCACGGCTCACATCCTTCGATCTGGTCGTCATTTATAAGGGCGTAAATCGGAGGACGGGCCTAACGAATAAAGAACGATGTGGTTCAGCTCTTGTAGCCTTATCCCAAAGGTCAATTGATCATAAGAACGATTAACACCATTGTGACTCGACTCCAAGGTACCTTGGCTTGCTCGCTATGGCAAAAAGCGGTAGCGCAAAAGGATTGGAGATCTACAATCCTCTCTCGATCCACACGATACGGTACGTCGGGAACCGAGACTCAGGGTCACTCGTAAGAGAGAGGTTAGCTCAGCACATCTATGCCATGTCCTCAGGCACATCTCTAGAGAAATGTGTTTAGGTGGTCGATCAAGTCAACGCGCGGGTCCTAAGATACAACATAGACCATAACTTTGCTAACAACAGGAATAACGAGGGAACAAACATATAAGTCAAAGGTTCATTCCAACGCACACGTCATGGTAGAAGATGGGGTGTTGGAAGGAGTGGCACAATATAAGATGCAAGTGCGCAAACTACTCGTAGGGTACCCGATCGAGGTGCTTTGGCACTAAGTCATTTCTAGATTCGTAGCGGTGCGGTTGTCACCGCGAGAATCAAGATATGCAGTGGTCAACGGGTACAAGCATACAAGAGTTGTGCATGAAGAAGCATTTATAAAGCATGTTGATATAAGTGAAAAAGAGCGTAGCTCCATGGTCATGGCGAGGTGTACTCGCTACCACAAGATACACTAACGAGGGTCGTGTTACATTCGACATCACGGCCATGGCAAGACGAGTCTCGCGATCGTGACATCCGAACGAGGTACGATCCCTCAGCCAGCTTAAAGGCTCGGCTCACACAGTCAAACACACGATCATCCATCAGTACAACGATAAGATCCACAAAGCCACATAAAGACACATCGAACCAAAACAAGTGGAGTAGCACATTCCCATAGCATGAGATCGGATGGATCCTGTATCACAAGTGAATATACAGGTGGTCGTAAGAACATGGTATAGCATGTGTACAGATAGATAAAAGAGGCTTTCCAGGGGCTCGGTAAGTCAACAGTAAGATAACAAGGGTCACAACGAGTCATCGTAGCGGTAAACAGGGTCACGACATCGAGGGAGGCTTATGGTAAGGCGCGTCGAGGGAGCGTCGTGGCCAGTGTATTACACGGCGCGATCGAGGGTCACGGGGTCTCCTTAATCGTCATATGCTATGGTTTCCATCAGGGCATCCTACGGTCAAGACGAGAAGAGAATTACCTGGTCATCCAGCATGTCGACTAGGGTTCGTTCCATTTGGTCAAAACACGTCGTGGTCATGGCCGCGTCATGGGCGTGCTTTTAGGACGGTCAATAACACGTCGATGTTCTTGGAACACCGAGGTTCGATCTGGCTAGGGTGATCTAACGCTAACGACACAGTCACGTCGACGACTACGCACAACTACAACGAGGAGCAACACGTGTGAAAGGTCGAGATGGCGGACTAGAGGGGGGGTGTATAGTCCTTTTTAAAACTTAATCGTAGCGGCTAACCGAAACAAATGCGGAATTAAAACTATCGGTCTAGCCAAGACTACACCCCTCTACCTATACTCTATGGCACCTTACAAAAGATCCTAATCAATGCAAATAAGGTGTCGGGCCAGCTAGAGCTCACCTAACCAATTCTAGAAGCAAGGTCACACAAGCCTATGCAACTAGTATTTCAAGCACGAGGGAGCTCCTATGCAATCTAGCAAGCAAAGCACAAAGCCTAAGCTCACTAGCAATGCTCAATAACAAGGCTACACAAGCCAAATTAGAGAGCTCAACTTAGCTACACAAACTAAGCAACTAAACATATATATACTACAAGGGATGACGCCTTCTATGACGATTAGAGGGTTTTCTCTTGTCATAGAAGGCCCGTCACTAAGGACCTTCTGTGACAATTTTTATGACAATTTTTGATCTGTGACAATTTTTGTGACAATTATAATTGTCATAGCTCACAAATTGTCATAAAAATAGCTTGTAATTGTCACAGAAGATCCTTAGTGACGGGCCTTCTATGACAAGAGATTTGTCATAGAAGGCCTAATTTTTTTGTAATTATATACACTAGCACAAGAATAAATATTGCAATACAAGCTAGTGTAAACAACAGGCAGTCGGTACTACCGGGCTGCTAGGCCGGTACTACCGACACCGGTATTACCGGGCTTGTTAGGCGGGTACTACCGAGCACCTGCAGGAAGCTACGAAATCGAAGGGGATGAGATGCAATCTCAGATCTAGCAATTACCCCACTTCCCTAGATGAAGTAGATGACGAATGTAGCTTCCCCACGTCTTGATTCCTTGCCAAAAGGTAGATCGAGTCTTCCCAACCTAAGATAGAGTGAAGGAGGGAGGAAGAACACGAAGAACACAAACAAGCGTAATATGCAAGGAAACAGGAACAATAAGAGCAACAAGAGACGGGGACACAAGATTTTATCCCGAGGTTCACTTGGTTGCCATCAAGCTAGTCCCCGTTGAAGCAAGCCCAAGGTTGCCGCCGATCCTCTCGCTAGTGGTGACACTAAGCCAACCTCTTCACGATGGAGTGCTCACCAAGAGCTCTAGCTTTTGATCCGGTCGGACCACTTGGCGCTCTTCATGCCTCTTCTCCACTAGAGTTGATCTTCGCGATCTCCCGCGGGGCGAGCACAATGCCCCTCACAAAGCTTCTCCGGAGCCACGCACAACCTTCACACGAGCTTCACGACGGAGACACGCACCAAGCCGTCTAGGAGGTGGCAACCTCCAAGAGTAATAAGCACCACCGGCTTGCAACTCGAACACCTAGTGCCAACTCTTGCAATCTCTCATGCACCGCACTAGAATCGCTCACTCACATAATCGGATAAGCACTAATAAGCATATGTGAGTTAGAGGGCTCCTAAGCACTTCCCAACCATGGACACAAAGTCCCTAGGGTGCTCCTTTTCCGAAGGGCCGGCCACCCCTCTATTTATAGAGGGGAGCCACCAACTAGCCGTTTTCTCCTTCTCCCGAGCTTCCACGTCTTCGGTCGGTACTACCGACCCAAGGGCCGGTACTACCGGCAGTCCAAAAGACCGTTAGAAACGACTTTCTAACACGGGCGGTAGTAGGGTCGGTACTACCTCCCCCAGTACTACCGGCCTTATAGCGGTACTACCGGTAGACCAAATCTAGATCTACACAAAACACTCCCAAACTTCCACCAAACCTCGGTACCACCGACCCCTAGGGTCGTTACTACCGTGGCCCGGTACTACCGGCCATATGGCGGTACTACCGGTAGGCCAAACCGTCTCCCGAACAGAGAGTTTGCGCGCTGCGTACAGGGGTCGGTAGTAGGGTCGGTACTACCGGCCTTATGGCGGTACTACCTCTAGGCCAAAACTCCTCCGAACAGAGAGTTTGCGTGCTGCCCACATAGGGGTCGGTACTACCGAGGGTCGGTAGTACCGGCCCTATGGCGGTACTACCTCTAGGCCAAAAATGGCCCAAACACAGAGAGCATGCGATCTGTTCGCGGAGGGGTCGTGTTGACGCAAAACGTGACACCTCGCGCCAAGCACACAGCAAGCCGAAAAGCTAGCTTCAATCGGGTGCCCGGAATGTGCTGAACCCGGAGACGTGCCAGTCGGTTTGACCTGAAAACCAACAAGGGAAAAAACTGTGAGAATACCTTTGGAACATGCCGGTTAAAACCAGATAGTTCCATATGTACGGCTTTGAAAGTCAATCACGACGGCACACAGCTATAGAAGCTGTCTCTCAGAACATGTTTGTAAAGTCATTCGACTAGTATGGGAACAGAGTATGTAAAGCATATTAACTGCCGAATGCATATGTAAAGAAAGACATGCTTGAACAAATTAAAGATATTATAAAAAGGTAACTCGCAAATATAGATCTATTCAAATAACACATGCATAGGCTAATCCAACTAATCTGCCGCACGTTTAGTCTTCATAAACCGGTCAGGTATAAACTCAAGCAAAGCTAATCCACCGCATGATACCACTTGCTATAAGTCTACACCACTTCTTATAATTAGATTAATCCACCGCATGATACAATCTGATTATAACAAGCTAAAAGCATGCATGTATTTGAACAGATCTATAAAACCTCATTACTCGTGTAAGCTTAACCAAAATCGGCAAACCAGCCGAATTGGGGTCCATGAAGAAGGAACAAACAAGCAAGCACGATTAAACTAGTCTAAAACCTGCATCTGCCGCACGACACCTAGTTTCATCGAAGCCTAACCATGATTGACATGCATAAACCCATAACATGTGACAATCCAGATTGAAAGTTGATTCAGCCATCATGGTCTTATGATTAAAAGAGAGCACAAGCAAACTCGTGCGACAAGGCCGAACAAAGATCAATCTAGATTGGGCAAAAGAGTGTTACAAGAATTAAATAAATAAAACATATAACACATGATAACTTAATGAATCTATCATATCTGCCAAATCTAAAAGAGCCGATAACTGTTTCTACTCATGACTTAATCCGCCGCACGATACAAGGCACAAGCAAAAATTTCCCGTCATAAGCTTAAATCCGCCGCACGATACTAAGCTTAACATACGAGACTACTTGCATCATATCTAAATCCACCGCATGATACTAGACATGATAGCAAGGTTGCCGGTACTTACGGAGGTCGATGGATCGATGATTCCTCTCGAAGAACTCGACGACACGACTAAGGACTCGAAGACGACACGAGGCCGGTTTGTATTGATGTGGTTGTGAACAGTTTTACAATGGTCGGGGGTTTATATTTATACCCTGGGCGAAATACGAGTCCTAGAAGATTACGACTTATATAATGAAAACTTGGAAAATACAAGTCCTATTCCTATTTTCCTCTCGGTGTTTCCTATTATCATGTGTCTTCTCGTGCAAGCCGGCTTCACTTGCCATATTTGCTTCCCGAATAGAGTCATCGCCTTACAAGATAGCCGACCACACAAACACTTGCCGACACTCCGAGAACTAACCGACCGCTTGGTCGTTTACCGAATGCTTTTCTCACTGCTCGTTGGGTCCACCTGTCATCTTCTCAATGTTGACCAAAATCCAGTGTTAACATAGGCCCCCCTAGTTCGGAGTATGAATTTTCATGCTTCAAACTATTTGATCTCTGTTGGTCTTCTTCAAAAAGCAAAGAAATCTACTGATAGCAATAACATTTTCTCACCATGTTTCCACAATTTTGCCTGTAAAATAATAATTCTCTAATACATGTGGAAACAAGTTAGTTACAAATGCATATGTGTATAAATATTATAGTTCTTCCATTTTATTGATCAGAAGATGCTGTAATATCGACTACATCTCAAAAGTATCATATTTTATAACCAAGATTTCTTTTAAACTTGAATAAAATGGTACCTTACTCATCCATCTGTCTCTTTAATTATGGGGCTTTAGTTCTCACTGAGCCCTCAAGCGATTGCAAAACAGAATAGCTATAGAAATGCTTATCTTTTACCCCTTGATCACTTTTCATCCAGAGTTTTTATCATTATCTTTATATAAAATCGTATCACATAATATTGCAAAGTCAAAGACTCGACCATAAGGAGATACAAGCCATAAACCTAGATCAAGAAGTGTAAGTGAATATTTTTATTATTTTTTCTTTTGCATATGTCATTCTCCCTACCTTTTAAAATTATGAGGCTACTGGGCCTTCAGCCATCTTTTATTTTATTTGGCGGTCACTTGACCTTTTTTCTTTTTTTTTCTTTCTCAGTTCTGGCGGACACGTGTCCGTCGTTTTTATTTCTGAGATTTATAGAATAGCCTCATATTTTTAATCAAAGAGATAATGCACATGCAAAACACTTATTAGTTTATAACATGTACGCGAATCTTGATCTTGAGAATATGACTATAATCTCAACTAGTAGTCACAATGATTTGACAGTGCTCAATATGACATTAAGTAAATTTTATTATTTCATTAAATCTCCGAATTTCAAGTATCTCTCAGAATAATGTCATAGCAAATTCTACCTCTATTCATATCCCACAACTACTTTCAGACAAAGTTTAAATTCTATGCAACCCACAAATTTCAAAGACTTTAAGATAAATATAATAACTACTAGACCCAAATCTTAAAGAAATCAAAGTTATAAACCAGACACAGGTGAAACATAAAACAGAGCATCTTTTTATCATTTCAACAATGGATAACCCAAAATATTTATATCACATATTCGTAGAGTGGAATTTTTTTCGTGCAGAGACGAAACATGAGAGGTTTCGCTTTTTAATGATTTCAATTTTAAGCTCTGAAACTATTAGAGAAGCGAGGGTAAAGTTACACAAACCACCGTTGAAGATGAAACAGCCATTCGTTTTGTCCTTCTTCACGATAGATCGCTCGATGCTGTATGATGTGTGCGTGTTGATCTCAGGCCCTCTGACACGTAGTCGCAGAAGCGTAATCAATGAATCACTGGTGTCCTCCTTTCTCTTATCCGAGACGTCTTCGCCTAATACGGGTTGAAAATATTTAAAGCCAATCATAAACGTCAATCCTTCTTCTGCAAATGACTGGCTGCTTCAGATCTTGTAGCTGTTCTGACTATAAGTGAACTTGTCACCGTTGCATGTGTCTTGTTGGCACCACTTTATCCAATGGCCATCAGCAAAAGTATCTCTTTCAATATGAAGTGTGCTGAAAATGTTTTAGTCGATGATCTTCTATCGGCCGTCCGGTTGCTAACGTCCTTTGTGCCAAACATATTCATGGTATTCTTCTTCTTCAGCGCGAGCCCAACCTCGATCGGCAAATCCTCTTCCCTGCCGATCCTCGGAATTATTTATTTTTAAGCGCCGATCATGCTCAGGGACCCGCGCCCCAAGCCTTTCATAGACTGAACGGCGGTTGACTCGAGATTGTCTATACTCGGAGTACTGATCACTGCACTCAGGGCAGTTGTTCTTAACAGGCAACTTCAAGTCTTCGTTCCAACAATACTGGAAGAACAAGCACTCCCAATGAGACTGTTCCTGCTCCCTCATATCTTCTCGTTCTTCTCGGTGCATCTCTTCTTCGTACCTCCGCTGTTTCTCCAGGAACTTCTGTTCTTCATAGAACCTCTGCTTTTGATACCGTTCCTGTTCCCGATGCCATTTATTCAACAGAACACGCACCTTTTGCTGAAATTCTTTGTTTGTAATCTGCCGATCAGGGTCTACAGCACCAGCTTCCCTCGCTCCATCAGAAGTTAATACTCTCATCTTGTTCTTACTCCTGGGGTCAGCTGCATTAACCATATTAACAGAGAAGGACATAGTATTCTGTCCAAAAGGGCTGACATCAATTTTCATCTTTCCATCAAACCTCAGATGCCCATCCTGGATAGCTTTCTGGATCCACACTCTGAACACTCGGCAATTGTTTAAGGAGTGGGATTTGGTATTATGAAAACCGCAATACCTCTTGTCCTTGACCCCTTCAAGGTGCAGCATAGGATGACCTTCCGGCAACTTGATGCATCCTTCCTTTAATAAGTACTCAAATAACTTGTCCGATTTGGAGACATCAAAGTCATAAGTACCCTTTTGCTGCCTCAGCCACCGTTGGTTGACTTGAGTCGGCTCCTTAGCCCAGACTATCTCGGCTGCAGCTATCTCATCTTCATCATCGTACTCAATTGCTTCTTCCAAGAAAGCCTGATACATCTCGGCAGCCACATCACCCTTCTGGAATTGATTATTCCTCTTGAATCCCTGGGCTTGACTACTCATCGTTGCCAATCTTTGTGATAACTGCCCGAGGTCATCAAAGTCCATGCCAAATAGTTTCTCTTTGATATTCGGCAACATGCTAGCTATGGCTATCCCCGGCAATTGGTCATCCGGCAAATTCAGAGAATAGCAAAGATTCTTGGTTTCCCTGAATCGGCGCAAATATTCTTGTGGTGTTTCTCCAGGTCTCATCCTCAAGCTCATGAGATCGACCAACTTCTTCTCACTGGTACCCGTAAAGAAATACGAATGGAATTTCTGTTCTAGCTCTGGCCATGTATTGATAGAATTTGTTGGCAGAGAAGCGAACCACGAGAAGGCTGGCCCTGTCAATGACAACGGGAAGTACCGAATCCTCCAAGCTTCATCCATAGATGCCTCTCCGAGTTGCATCAAGTATCGGCTGATGTGTTCTATAGTACTGGTATCTTCCTGACCCGAAAACTTGGTGAAATCAGTAGGAGGCTTTACTCTTGGAGGGAGTGCCACCTGATTGTACCACTCTGGGTAGGGAGATTTGTAAGCATATGACTGGTTCTTTGGCTTTAGGCCGAATTGATTCTGCATCATATCGGTCATTCTGTGCATGATAAGATCAACACTTGAACCAGGAGCTGGTTGCGTTTGCCCCCCAGTATGTGGTCCTGCTGAACTCCTGTAGCCCGGATTTGGAAGAGCGTTGATCGCGTTGTAATCGACAAACTCCTGATATCCATCTCCAAACATATTCCTTTGTATCCTGTTCGCTGCAGGAGACACTTTGGAAGCAGATTGAGGAACATTCTCTGTGGTGCCGAACGTGACCTGGCCATAAGTTTTGGGAGGTTGTTGTGTCTCGTGAGGAACCATCCCACCTGTGCTTGGGCCAGCTCCGCCCTCTTCGGTAGTCCTTCGGCGTTGAGGTACCGGGAACAACAGCGGTCCTTGCATTGGACCAACGGCCTCTTCAAAGCGTTTATCTATTGTTGGACCGAAAATGCTAACCATGACAGCACGAAAAGTGTTCAAGAAAGCTGACTGATGATTGGTCACGGCCTCTGATACAACTTTGTACATTATTTCAGTCATCTTCCGTATAGCTTCCTCTTCATCAGGGACATCAGGTTGGTGTTGAGGAACAATTCTTGGGAACGGTTCCTTCTGGAAAACCCTGCCGCTCTTGTTCTTGAAAAAGGCTGTCAGGCACTTGCGCTGAAGCTCATCACAAGTCTGTTGTACTAGACTTTTCAGATCTGGCGACAAGTCATCCATGGTCACATCCAGAACCTGATCATCGTTGATCTCAGGCATCTTGAAGCAGAAGGTTGGTCCCACCAGGCGTGCCAAAAAGTGTGTTGACGCAAAACGTGACACCTCGCGCCAAGCACACAGCAAGCCGAAAAGCTAGCTTCAATTGGGTGCCCGGAATGTGCTGAACCCGGAGACGTGCCAGTCGGTTTGACCTGAAAACCAACAAGAGAAAAAAACTGTGAGAATACCTTTGGAACATGCCGGTTAAAACCAGACAGTTCCATATGTACGGCTTTGAAAGCCAATCACGACGGCACACAACTATAGAAGCTGTCTGTCAGAACATGTTTGTAAAGTCATTCGGCTAGTATGGGAACAGAGTATGTAAAGCATATTAATTGCCGAATGCATATGTAAAGAAAGACATGCTTGAACAAATTAAAGATATTATAAACAGGTAACTCGCAAATATAGATCTATTCAAATAACACATGCATAGGCTAATCCAACTAATCTGCCGCACATTTAGTCTTCATAAACCGGTCAGGTATAAACTCAAGCAAAGCTAATCCACCGCATGATACCACTTGCTATAAGTCTACACCACTTCTTATAATTAGATTAATCCACCGCATGATACAATCTGATTATAACAATCTAAAAGCATGCATGTATTTGAATAGATCTATAAAAGCTCATTACTCGTGTAAGCTTAACCAAAATCAGCAAACCAGCCGAATTGGGGTCCATGAAGAAGGAACAAACAAGCAAGCACGATTAAACTAGTCTAAAACCTGCATCTGCCGCACGACACCTAGTTTCATCGAAGCCTAACCATGATTGACATGCATAAACCCACAACATGTGACAATCCAGATTGAAAGTTGATTCAGCCATCATGGTCTTATGATTAAAAGAGAGCACAAGCAAACTCGTGCGACAAGGCCAAACAAAGATCAATCTAGATTGGGCAAAAGAGTGTTACAAGAATTAAATAGATAAAACATATAACACATGATAACTTAATGAATCTATCATATCTGTCAAATCTAATAGAGCCGATAACTGTTTCTACTCATGACTTAATCTGCCACACGATACAAGGCACAAGCAAAAACTTCCCGTCATAAGCTTAAATCCGCCGCACGATACTAAGCTTAACATACGAGACTACTTGCATCATATCTAAATCCACCGCATGATACTAGACATGATAGCAAGGTTGCCGGTACTTACGGAGGTCGATGGATCGATGATTCCTCTCGAAGAACTCGACGACACGACTAAGGACTCGAAGACGACACGAGGCCGGTTTGTATTGATGTGGTTGTGAACAGTTTTACAATGGTCGGGGGTTTATATTTATACCCTGGGCGAAATACGAGTCCTAGAAGATTACGACTTATATAATGAAAGCTTGGAAAATACGAGTCCTATTCCTATTTTCCTCTCGGTGTTTCCTATTATCATGTGTCTTCTCGTGCAAGCTGGCTTCACTTGCCATATTTGCTTCCCGAATAGAGTCATCACCTTACAAGATAGCCGACCGCACAAACACTTGCCGACACTCCGAGAACTAACGGACCGCTTGGTCTTTTACCGAATGCTTTTCTCACTGCTCGTTGGGTCCACCTGTCATCTTCTCAATGTTGACCAAAATCCAGTGTTAACAGGTCGGTACTACCGGCCTCAGGGTCGGTACTACCTCTAGGCCAAAAAAGACCTCCGCGCTAAAACAGCCATATCTCTTAGCTCCGAACTCCGATTTCGATGATCTTGGATATTTTGGAAAGCTTATTCAGAGGGCTACACATCCCACATACAAAGATAATCCAACTCACAAAGGGTTAGTACAGAATTCCAATCCAAGACCGATCATAGAGTTCGGAACACACCGAAAAACCTCCTTTTCTTCTCCGAGTTGATTCACTTCAACTCCAACACATTCTCCTTTGCAAATGTGCCAACACCACCAAGTGTATACAACCTTGTGCATGTGTGTTAGCATTTTCACAAACATTTTTCAAAGGATTTTCACTTGCTCTCACCACGCCACTCGATCCTAGCAACATCGCAATGTTAGATCGCTCAAGTGGCACTAGATGACCGATATGCAAACAAGTTTGCTCCTCTTAATAGTACGGCCATCTATCCTAAACCCGGTCATAATCTTCTCTACACACCTATGACCGGTGAAATGAAATGCCCTACAAATATACCTTTGCCATGCGCATTCCATTCCATCTCCTTCGGTGTTGATGCAACACATGCACCAATCTATCTCCAAATGATATGATCCACTTCATATCATCACATGGCCTCCATGGTCCATCGATCTTGACATCACTTGCTCTTCACCATCGCTTCGGTCCTTCGGCGCCAAGTCTTGCTTAAGCCTCCCGACACTCGGTACCAACGGCTTCAAAGCCTCCAACTTGCCCTTCACCTTCACAATCGGTCCATCAAGCCAAGTCTTGCCTTGATCTTCACCATCTTAGCCACATGACCACATGTCATGTTTCATGTGCATTAAGCTCCTCCATGATCATCACATGTGTGAGCTTCACATCAAGTCCAAGCCATTCACCTCCATGGCTCAAGTGCTCACACACATGTACCTGTGGACTAATCACCTGTGTATCTCACATAAACACCATTAGTCCACCTAAAGTTGTTACTCAATTACCAAAACCAAACTAGGACCTTTCAACGTGTCCATAGGTCGGAAGTGAACTCGGTCTATTCGTTCCGTTCGGCAAGCAGGGTCAAGGGTTGGAAGAGAGGTACGTTTAACTAACCATCGTGTATACATGGATGACATTGCTTGACATCTAGACCTTGGCGTCACGGTGCCTTCCACGTAGCTCGTCCTTTGTCCTTTGCACGTGATGCATCTAGAGAGGAGGTATTTGATCGAAGATGAAAAATTGATCGATATGAGATAACGTATTCGTTGATAGTGAGATCATGTAGAAATAGCCGGCACGATGGCACGGGCAGGCAAGGATAACTATCGTGAGTCGATATTACAATGATGAAATCAAAGTATGTGCAGGATATGAAAACGAAAGTCTGGATGATGCGGCGCCATCGACCGAGCAGCTGGGCGTGGCGTCGACCGAACTGCTGCACGCACACAACCGATCAGCGGTGCGCACGCAGCCGAATAGCGGGTGCGGTCTGGCCGAACAGGGACTCGGCAGGGGAAAACGCCGGACGATGCGAATGACGACCGAAACGCTCTGGTGAAGGCATCGTGATCCCGACGGCTTTCCCGCAATAGTGTTCATCATGGCACGAAGACCGGAACTCAGACAATAGTGATCTCAGAAAGGAGGGATGGGGCTTCGTGGTACATGGGGCCCACCCAGTGAAGAGCTCGTCGGCGGCCTTAGGTGTTGCGAACGGAATAGACAGGTTGGGTGACGTCGAGGCACAGCAGAGGCGGTCGCGGGCGCTTTTGCGTGCAACAGCACAGGGCGGCTTCGGCCGTCTCGGGGTCGAGCACGGCCAACGTCGTGGCTTGGTTGAAGGTGAGCTGGGGTCGCGGCGAGGTTGTCATGTGCCCGAGGCAAGGAGGCTTGGGGATGAAGGGTGAGGCAGCGGCTTGCGGCCGGTGGTGCGGTCGTGGTTCACCGCGGGCGCGGTGCGGGCGACGTCGTGGTGCTCGGCTCGGCTCGAGGAGGTGGCCGTCGCGGTCGTCGTCAGAGGCAGAAACGACGCGGCCGAACTCGGGAACGTCCGAAGTCGGCACGGGTTCGGCTGACGGCTTGGTCGTTCGGTCGCTGCAGATGGTCGCGAACGGTGTGGTCGGAGGCAGCAGGGACTCCGGTGTGCTCGGGGTCGGTGTCGCGGGCTCGACGTCTTGGCGCGGTCGCGGCGTGGGTGCTGCAGCGGTCCGGCCGAAGTGGTTGCAGTTGGGGTCGCCGAGGGCTCGTCAGGAAGCGAAGCGGACTCGGTCGGCTTGGCATGACCGTGGCTCTAGCTTGTCCGGCATGGAGGAAGGCAGAGGGAGCGAGGAGTGGCAGACGGTGGCGCTTGGGGAGGAAGAAAGGCAAGCGGCGGCTACTGTGGGGAAGAGGAGCAGCGGCACGGGGCCGGGATCGCGGGTGCGCGCACGTGGCAGGGCAGGTAGGCGCGAGTGCATCTCGCGCTTGGGTGGCGGCGGCGCCCTGTTGGGAGGCGCTGGGTGCCTTGCCCGGCTAGGGTTTGGCCAGGGGCGCCGAACTGGGCTGAGTGGGCCTGAGGAGCGCGGGGGAGAGAGAGCTGGGCCAGTTGGGCTTGCACGAGGAAGGGATGGAGGAAGCGGGCCGCGCAGGGTGGGGTTTGGCCCACGCGACCAAAGGAGGAGAGGGGAGGGAGGTTGGGCCGTGTGCGGGTAGTGGGGGAGAGGCGAGTAGGCTTGGTTGCCCTGCTGTACGAGGTGGGCTAAGGCCCACGCGAGTGAGGGGGAAGAAGGGCCTGTTCTGCTGGGCCGCAGGGAGGAGAAGGTAAAGAGGGAAGAGGGTTTTGGCCCAAGAGGAGGAATGAGGCTTTTCCTTTTCTGGTATCTTGCTAATTAATTTGTAATGGATTCCCAAGATGACTTGGGTAGATTCAAAAAGGGGATTCGAGGAAAAGTTAAAGGAGGAGTTGGGTGGAATCCGAAGGAGTTCGGGAAAGAGTTGAAGGATGTCGAAAGAGACGAAGGAGAATATTGGGTGAAAGATTTGAAAAAGACATAGCTATAGGTTTGTGCTCTCCGACTCTGACATACGTAGAAAACTTAAACTGTCCCGAGAATACAAGCACTCTTCTACAAGCAAAACTATATGTATGCCACGTTTCGTGAGTTAGGGATGTTACATTGACTAGCGTTGACCTAGTATCTACATGCTCCACATATTCACAGAAATTTTTTAAAAAGTCCGAAATTTTGGGGAGTTACACTCCTCAACCCCATATTCCTATATGTGGTTCCATCGACCAGGTGTTGTCATGGGGGGCTTCCGTGCTTCACGCGACTGCGTGCAGCAAGGCCAGCTCACCCGCTGGCGACCCCCAGCTGCCCCACGCCTCCTCCGGCAGATCCGATCCTACTTCCGCACAACGCCCAGGCCTTCCTCCATGCGGCCCCAGCCAAATGCGTGCCGCCCGGGCCTTTCTCCGCGCGGCCCCGGCCAGATGCGCGCCGCCTCGGCCTTCCTCCGCGCGGCGCTCCGAGCCTCCTACGCCACTCGACACCGCGTCGGGGCTACATATGGAGCAGCAAGCCAATGGAGCGTGCCGCGACAGGGACACGACGGTGAGGCGGCGGACGATGAGGAGGACACTATTGCCGGGAGCAAGACGTGTGGTGCCGTGGACCGGACGCCATGGACGAGTGCTTTGCGTTCGCCCGATTTGCATTCACGGATGGAGAAGAGTAAGTTTTGGGTGAGAAACTTCCCCCTGTGCATGACCCAAACCCTGAAATAGGTGTCGTATTTGGCTCTTTATTGCTAGAGACAGTCTGATGCATTGATTTTCTTCGCTGTACTTGTTAAAGGTTTCCTCCTCTCGGCATCAAATTTGTCTTCACTATGGCATCGATGATTTTCAGAGGGGATGCATCCTAAAGAAATCACACCTATCCCAATATAGCAAAGAAATCTAACCTAAACGATCCCTATAATCTCCGTCTATAATACATAGATCCATACGAGACCTCATTTTTTTAATCTAGAATTCAGATATGCAAATTCACTATGCAGAATTAAGATTCTCATGATCTCTAAGAAATCCAAGCAGAAAATATACTTGATCTACATGATAACACAACAAGTTTGTTTATTGTAACAAGTTTTTGTATATTCATTAGTAGAAGAGGGTATTTTACTTATGAACATAAATTGCATAACTTATGGTCATTGAAACATTTTTCACAATCGTAGATGTTTATAATGTAAATGCAGATTTGAAAAATATTTTAGTTTTATTTAATAATGGCAAAAGTAGAATAGCCCCTACATTGGCATCCAGTTATCCACCTATCATTATGATAAATAATATAAGTAATAGTAACTGAAAAAGTGGAAAACCCCTAAATAAAGCTAGGCATCCAGCTTACGATTACATGAATGCTCTACTGACACTACTTGTCGGGGGGACCGCAAAAGGGTACCCCCAATCAACGCAAAACAAATAGGTTAAACCTAGAGTATCAATTAATAACAAACCTAGCAAGTCTAACCTTCTGAAAAGCCAACCCCACGAGGCCCACAACGCTGGCCCATAACCAGGGAGCCCAGAGCCACCGAAGCCTTACTGTCCGCCTCGTGGCGGCCTACCCCTCGAGCCCCGGCACATAGGCCTCGAGCCCTACACCGCTCCTCGAGACCCCACGCGGGGACGTCGAGCCTCTCTAGCACGGCAGCCTGTCCCTCGAGACACTTCACGCCCCCTCGAGCGGCACAGACATCGGATGCCAATCCCACACACGCATTAAATGCGTTCACCTACTCCGGTCACGTCCTCTGGCACACGACGTGAGCCACAGTGAACCGGGGCAGAGTCAAATCTCGTTTTCACCACAAGCATGGGCGAAAGGCGCACGTACAACACTGTTCGGCCATACCCTGCACTGTAGCACACTCGAGCCTCATCCCGAGGCCTGGGTTCCCGCTGTACGCCCGGGCGTTCCAGGATTTGCCCATACCTGCGGGGACTCGAGCCCCCCGTAGGCGCCACCTCGAGGCCGGCTCTGCGCCCCTCGAGCCTTGATCGCTTTCACGCTATTGGAGGACAGGTACCCCCAAGACCCGGAGGAACCCTGCCACGTCATGTACGTGCCGGGATGGGCGCCGCATGACTTCCACGTCACCACGTCTCCACGTCCGCGCCAGGGATGGAGGCCACGCTTCAAGGACGCTTCAACAGCAACCCCCACGCCGGCTCCAGTATCTTTGACAAGACAGAATTCCAACTCTTCACCGTATTTGACATTGTACACCCCGACTCCTGTATCACACCTATGTAACAATGGCCTCCTCTTCCTCTATAAAAGGGGACACCAGGGCCCTTCGCTCCTCCGGTTACACAACCCCACGACAGACAATTCTAGGTCCACATCCACTCGGGTCAACTCACAAGTCCATACAACACCACACCCACACGAGTCCGGACTCCGGTTCGCGCTCGTTGAGCTTGTAACGCCCCTGTAGAAGCACTTAGGTGCAAGTAATACAAGAACATCCTCCCCCCGCTGGACGTAGGGCCTCCTTTGCCCGAACCAGGATAAATCCTTGTGTCATCTTGCACCACCATCCAGGAAGAGAGCACGCGATCATATTACTAGTTGGTGTCATACCCCCGGGGTCGAAACACCGACAGTTGGCGCGCCAGGTAGGGGCCTTCGCGTGTCCGAGTCGATTTCTCGTTGTTTCCTGGATGGCTTCTTCCACTCCATCGTTCTCCACTGGTGCCGTCATCTGGTTCGGGAGCCTCGAGTTCCTGGTCACCGGCAGCGGCAACGAGTTGACCCTGCTCTCCACGGAGGGCTCGAGCGGAGGGCGTGTCCCGCCACCCCGCGCGGGAGGCGTGGCGCGTCGCCCGCACCACCACGCGTCGCCACCTCGTGAGCGGCGCTGTCGTCACCATCGTCACCAGGCACAGGCGGTGCCCGCGGCGTACACCCACTTCCCCGCGGCCGGTGTAGGGTCCCCGAGGAGAAACCTGCCCGGCGCGCGACCGGAGACTTCTAGGGCGCGCGCGCGCTCTCCCAGCGAGCTCGCGTTCGTCATGCGCATGGACCGGGAGCCTGGCCAGAGGCCCCCGAGCCGTGCTCCGTCGACACCACCTGGCTTCCTCCCGCACGGAGTGTACCGCGCTCGACGCCAGCGGCTCCCGTTCGGCCTCAGCAACTCCGCTGCTGTCTACGCCCCCCCTCGACGAGCGCCGTCAGGGCCGGGCGGTGGCAGAGCAGGAGGAACGCCCGAGCGTGCTCCTACGAGCCACCGTCGACCTGGAGGTTATCTACCCCGCGCATGTCGACCGCGGCTTCTCACGAGTCGTCGAGCCACCCCGGCGAGCCACCTTCAGGGAGTGGTACCGCGAGCTGCAGTCCCGGCACGAGCCAGGGCGGCGCAGCATCAATAGCTCCGACTCCGACGAGTATGACTACCACGACACTGACCTCTGGGATCCCACCAGGGAGTGCTTCTAGCTCGAGGGGGTCGTGGACGACGCCGAGGACGACGGCGACGACGACACCAGGCCGGCGCTCAACCTCGAAGAGCCCGGAAACGTGGCTGCGGCAGGTGGATCACGCGTTTAAGGGAGGAACGAACCCCCGGCGCCGGCTGCACCATCTCAGCACAGTGACGACCGGGCGGCGCAGCTCGCGCAGCTGCGGGAGGCCATCGCCAAGGCTGAGGAGGAACGACAACGCCTGCTGCAGCTCGAGAAAACTCTAGCACAGGAACCAGCCCAGCCTCGAGGCGCCGGTGTTCGTGGCTGCGCTCGAGAGGTCCACCGGCAAATCCTCGAGGACGGGGCACCAGCACGCCCCGAGGTGCGTTTTCCGCGAGCCGAGCAAAATGTGGTGGCGGCGGCGATGCTGCTCCGTGATCTACCCGCCGTCTCCAACCCTGACGCCAGGCGCATGCTCGGGGAAATGAAGAACCTCCTCGAGACAGCCGCTGTGCAGCAGGCCGAGAGCTCAGCCTCGCGACGGCGCGGGGCGGCCTTGGGGAAGCCAGCAGATGCGCCCCGCGACGAGCGGGAGATGTTCGTCCACCAGCCGGACGCCCCTCGAGCCAGGCCAGTTCGGGAACGGATCGTCGACAACAGGCCACCTCGAGATGCCAATGACGCCCGCAACGACATCAACCGCCGGCGCAAGGACAAAGGGGCCGAGGAGCATGGCTATAACGCCCATCGAGGAGGGCGTTATGGCAGCGACGAGGACCGGCAAGCCCTCGAGCCCCTGGGCCCCAGGGTCTTCAGCCGGGCCATCTGCAGCTCGACCCTCCCCGACCGTTTTCGACCACCTACCAACATCGTGAAGTATGACAGGGAGGTCGAGCCCAAGCTATGGCTCTCCGACTTCCGCCTAGGCTGCCAACTGGGTGGGGCGAAGAGCGACGACCGCGTGATCATACGCCAGCTCCCACTCTACCTCTCGGACACCGCCCGTCGGTGGCTCGAGGGGCTCCCACCGGATCGGATCCACGACTGGGCCGACCTAGTCAGGGTCTTCGATGGGAATTTCAAGGGGACCTGCGTGCGCCCAGGCAACCCCTGGGATCTACGACATTGCAGGCAGACAGCGGATGAGCCCCTCCGCGACTTCGCCCGGCGATTCTCGAAGCAGCGCCTCGAGCTCCCCCATGTGCCTGATGAGGATGTCATCTCAGCGTTCCTCGCAGGCACGACCTGCCAAGAGCTGGTCCATGAGCTAGGGCGCTATCGTCCCAGGACGGTCGAGGATCTGATGGATCGAGTCACCAGCTTTGCCTCAGGCGACGAGGTAGTAGGGGCCTTCTTTGGCCTCTCCACGGACAAAGGCAAGGCGGAGGCCGCACCGGATGGCTCGAGCAAGGGCAACAACGTCAAGAACCGCAACAACAACAACAAAAAGAAGAGGAACAAAGGCAAAGGTCAGAAGGTGAAGCACGACGCCGATGACGACGACGACGACGAGGTGCTCGCGGGCGCCCTCGAGCACAAGAAGCCTCGAGGCCCCCCTGACGGGGCTGTCTTCGACACAATGCTCGAGGATCCCTGTCCTTATCACAAGGGTCCCACGAATCACAAGTTGAAGGACTGCCGATTGATGAAGAGCTTCTACTCCAGGCTCGGCGATAAGAAGGAAGACGCGCCTAAGGGCAAGAACAACAATCGACGCGACGACCGGGACGCGGACTTCCCCCCGGTGCGCGACTGCTTCATGATCTACGGGGGCCCGACCATCGGGCTCTCAGCTCGAGAGAGAAAGAAGGAGCGCCGGGAGATCTTTGCACTCCACCACGACGCCCCCCGGTACCTCGACTGGTCTGATGCGCCGATCACGTTCGACCGTGACGACCATCCGGACCATGTCGTGAATCCGGGGGCGTACCTCCTCGTCGTCGACCCCGTCATCGTCGACGTACGGTTCTCCAAGGTGTTGATGGATGGGGGCTCGAGCCTCAACATCATATACCTCGAGACCCTTGACCTCCTAGGGATTTCGAGGGACCAGCTCCGACCTAGCGTTGGGGGGTTCCACGGAGTCGTACTAGGGAAGAAGGCACACCCCCTCGGGCGCATCGACCTGCCTGTCTGCTTTGGCACGCCGGCCAACTTCCGCCGGGAGACGCTCACCTTCGAGGTGGTCGGGTTCCAAGGGACCTACCACGCCATCATCGGCAGGCCCGGCTACGCCAAGTTCATGGTGGTCCCCAACTACACGTACTTGAAGCTCAAGATGCCGGGGCCAAAAGGGGTCATCACCGTCAACACCTCCTACGAGCACGCGTACCACTGCGACGTGGAGTGCGTCGAGCGCGGGGAGGCCAACGTCCACCTCGACTCGCTCGAGGCCCTAGCTGCCCTGGCCACCGAGGAGGCCCCTGAAGCAAAGCGCCACTGCTGGCACCTTCGAGCCGGCGGAGCACACCAAGCAGATAACCGTCGACCCGACCTCGACCAATGGCAAGACGCTGGCCATCAGCGCCAGCCTCGAGCCTAAATAGGAAGCAGTGCTCGTCGACTTTCTCCGCGCGAACATCGACATGTTTGCGTGGAGCCCCTCGGACATGCCAGGCATACCGAGGGGAGTCGCCGAGCACGCCTTGGAGATCCAGGCCGGGTCCAGACCGGTGAAGCAACGCCTGCGCCGCTTCGACGAGGAGAAGCGTAGGATCATCGGCGAGGAGGTGCACAATCTTTTAGCGGCTGGATTCATCAAGGAGGTATTTCACCCGGAGTGGCTAGCTGACCCTGTACTAGTCAAGAAAAAGAATGGAAAAATGCGGATGTGTGTAGACTACACTGGTCTGAATAAAGCATGTCCAAAGGTTCCATTTACTTTACCTAGAATTGATCAGATTGTCGATTCCACTGCGGGGTGTGAAGTACTTTCGTTTCTCGATGCGTATTCCTGGCTACCACCAGATCAAGATGAAAGAGTCCGACGAACTCGCTACCTCTTTTGTTACGCCTTTTGGTATGTATTGCTATGTTACAATGCCCTTCGGCCTTCGAAACGCCGGGGCAACGTATCAGCGTTGTATGCAGCACATCTTTGGCGAACACATAGGCAAAACCGTCGAGGCCTACATCGATGACATCGTGGTTAAGACCAAGGAAGTCGGGGACCTCATCAGCGATCTAGAGACCACATTCGAGTGCCTCCGGGCCAAGAATGTGAAGCTCAACCCCGAGAAATGTGTCTTTGGTGTGCCCCGGGGCATGCTACTTGGCTACATTGTCTCACAACGAGGGATCGAGGTCAACCCCGAAAAAATCTCAGCAGTCACGAGGATGGGCCCAATTCGAGACCTCAAGGGCGTACAGAAAGTGACAGACTGCCTAGCCGCTCTCAGTAGGTTCATCTCGAGACTAGGGGAAAAGGCGCTACCTCTCTACCGCCTGCTGAAGAAGACGGAACGCTTTGCATGGACCGTCGAAACCGAGGAGGCCTTAACCAAGCTGAAGGGGTTACTGACTTCCGCACCAATTCTCGTGCCACCACGACCAGCCCAAGGTGACGATCCCCCCGAGCCTCTCCTCCTCTATGTGGCCGCAACCACCCAGGTGGTCAGCACGGTCATAGTCGTCGAGAGGCACGAGGAGGGTCACGCGCTACCAGTCCAACGGCCGGTGTACTTCACCAGCGAGGTGCTCTCCGAGGCCAAGGTCCTGTACCCGCACATCCAGAAGCTGCTCTACGGCATCATCATCACGAGGCGCAAGCTCCAGCATTATTTCCTCGCCCATCCCGTAACGGTGGTATCATCCTTCCCCCTCGGAGAAATTATCAACAACCGGGAGGCCACGGGGCGCATCGCCAAGTGGTCTGCCGAGCTAATGGGGGAGGCCATCACCTACGCTCCACGAAAAGCCATCAAGCCGCAAGCGTTGGCAGACTTCGTTGCTGAATGGACCGACACCCAGCTCCCACCAACGCAAATCCAAGCCGAGCTCTGGACTATGTACTTCGACGGGTCCCTCATGAAGACAGGGGCAGGCGCGGGCCAGATCTTCATCTCACCCCTCGGAGTCCACATGCGCTACCTGCTGCGCTTGCACTTCCCCGCCTCCAACAACGTCGCTGAGTACGAGGCCCTCGTCAACGGGCTGCGCATCGCCCTCGAGCTTGGGGTCCGACGCCTCGACGTTCGAGGGGACTCGCAGCTCGTCGTCAACCAGGTCATGAAGGCCTCGAGCTGCATCGATCCCAGGATGGAGGCGTACTGCGGGGGAGGAGCGCAAGCTAGAAGATAAGTTCTACGGCCTCGAGCTAAACCACATCGCTCGAAAGTACAACGAGGCCGCAGACGAGCTGGCTAAGTTAGCATCCACGCGCGGCACCGTCCCACCAGATGTCTTCTCGAGGGACGTTTTCGAGCCGTCCGTCAAAATCGGCCCGGGGCTGGCCCTCGACGCCACCCCTCGAGTCAGACACAGGGGCTCGACCTTCAACGCCACCCCTCGAGAACGACCCCTCGACATCCGCTGAGGCAATGCAGATCGACGCACCCGCCACTTCTTCATCACGACACCTCGACTGGCGGACGCTCTTCCTCGACTACCTGACGCAAGGCGTGCTACCAGAGGACAAGACGGAGGCCCGACGCATCGGTCGAAGGGCCAAGACCTACGTCATCTACGGCGACGAACGAGAGCTGTACCGTCGAAGCCCATCAGGAATCCTTCAGTGCTGCATCCCCCTCGAAGAAGGACGCAGGCTCCTCGACGACATGCACTCAGGGGCTTGCGGCCATCACGCAGCGCCAAGGACCCTGGTGGGGAACGCCTTTCGACAAGGCTTCTACTGGCCAACTACCATCGGAGACGCCAAGCGCCTGGTCCAAGCTTGCCAAGGGTGTCAGTTCTACGCCAAGCAAACGCGCCAGCCCGCGCACGCCCTACAGATGATCCCCATCACTTGGCCGTTTGCCGTCTGGGGGCTCAACCTCGTGGGTCCCCTCAAAATGACAACTGAAAAGTACACGCATGTGCTCGTGGCCATCGACAAGTTCACCAAGTGGATTGAAGCTAAGCCTGTAGGCGACCCCACCTCCGAGAAGGCCGCCGAGTTCATCGCCGACATCATGTACCGGTTTGGGGTGCCTAACGTCATCATCACCGACAATGGCACCCAATTCACGGGCAAAAAGTTCACCAACTTCTGCGACGACAACAACATTCGCGTGACCTGGGCCTCGATCGCGTACCCTCAATGCAACGGGCAGGTCGAGCGCGCCAACAGCATGATACTCCATGGGCTGAAGCCGAGGCTGTTCAAACCCTCAAGAATTTTGGGAAGGGGTGGGCCGCAGAGCTCCCCTCGGTGCTGTGGGGCCTCAGGACTACGCCGAGTCGAGCCACCGGGTTCACTCCGTTCTTCCTAACCTACGGCGCCGAGGCTGTCCTGCCTACGGACCTCGAGTACGGCTCCCCTCGACTTCGAGCCTACAACGAGCAAACCAACGACGAGAGGCTTGCCAACGCCAAGGACTAGCTCGAGGAGGCTCGAGACGTGGCGCTCATCAACTCCGCGCGCTACCAGCAAACACTTTGACGCTACCACGACGAGCACGTGCGCAAGAGGGACCTGCCAGTGGGGGACCTCGTGCTTCGACGGCTGCAGGATAATCGAGGGCGCCACAAGCTCACCCCTCCGTGGGAGGGCCCATACACCGTAGCTGAAGTGCTCAAGCCAGGAACGTACAAGCTCTACGACGAGCAAGGAAGGACCCTGGCGAACGCGTGGAACATTTCTCAGCTACGTCGCTTCTACCCTTAAAGGCCTCGAGACCTTGTTCATTTTGTTGCTTTGTACAGACATGTCAAAAATGAATGAACAAACTCACGCATTGTCTTTCATTTTACTTAGCAACTTAAGGTAGCCTCGACCCTGCTTTGCTCAGGGTCGAGCCTCCCTCGGGGGCTGACAGGGGGGAACCCCCTCCCCAGACTCCGGAAAAAGTGCGTTTTCTTTTCAAAAATTCGACCCTTATCTCGACTCGTACCTCGAGCGTACTAGCGACGTCTAATTCCGTAGATACCTCGAGCCTCCAAGAGTCGGGGGGCGTCAACGTAGACGGCCACCCACGCCCCCGGGCTACGGTACCCTACCTACGCCTCCCCTCGAGGAACTTGTGACGCGTATCGAAGGAACACAGACCAAGCCGGTTGAAGCTCGAGCTAGCGACAAAGAGAAATGATCGAATAAATTTGAAAAGAAAACAACTTCTTTAAATAAACAAGTCATATACACATATTGACCTCGACGGGCCATAAGTCATGATTTGAATTCTTACAAGGGCCTCAACGCCCAAATTTGGCACGCAGGCCTCATTCTTCATCCGTCTGGAATATCTCCCCAAGCTCTTCTGTCGCGGGCTCAGCCTCGACGTCCGGGCCAGGAAGAGGGGGGCCGCCTGCACCACTGTCCGCATCGGGAGGCAGCACGTCCTCCTCGAAGAGCTTCGCGAACGCCGCCCCCGGCCTCTCCACCTTCTCCAAGATCTTATCGACGCGGCGGTCGTTCCATTCTTTGTCCTTCCCCTCGATCTCGACGAAGCCCTTGTCGACGACGATGACCGGGTAACGGAAACCGGAGCGGACGGCCACGAACGCCTGCTTCACGCCGTGGTGGAGAGCGCTCCGGACGCGGTCTCGCGCGACCACGTCAAAATAGCACAGGGCATCCACCAGGGCGTCGCCTCGAGCCACTGCGCCCTCTGCCGCGGCCACCGGGTCGACACCCCACATGGAACTAAGCCTGTCGAGGGTGACGCGCGCTCGTTCCCCCACCATGGTCTAACCTCAGAGTTGCTCCACGAGAGTCTGATTCGTCTCGCGGAGCTCCTCGGAGGTCTTCTCGACGTCTATGCAACAAACAGAAGGGGTAAGTCCGCGGCGTGGCAAGAATCCGAAATCAAAGCGAGACAAGGCATGAAGATTACCTTGGCAGTGCACGCCCAGAGCGGCGAAGTCGCTGGTAAGGACCTCGACGCGCTGCTCTAGTGTACGCTTCTGGGACAGCGCGTCGAGCTTTTCGCCCTAAGGTCCTCGACCAGCTTGCCCGTTACGCAAGGGCCAGATCCTTCCGGACCACCTCCTGCCACGCTGCCTCCTTTGCAGCCAGGGCGGTGGCGGCCTCGCTCTTGGCCTCCTCGGCCTCTTCTTCGCCGCCTCCGCTGCAGACGGGAGGAGGCGGCTTCGCTTTGGGCGTCGACGGCCTCCTTCTTCGCCGCCTCCGCTGCAGACCGGGCGATGGCGGCCTCGCTTCGGGCGTCGGCGGCCTCCTTCTTCGACGACTCCACCGCGGACAAAGCGGTGGTGGCCTCCCTCTTAGCTTGGGCGGCCTCGTCTCGAGCCGCCTGGGCCTCCGCCTGCGCCGCGTTGAGCTGGCTCGCCATCTGCGCGCGTTCCGACCCAGCTCGGCGCGGAGCTCCCCCTCTGCCTTCGCGAGGGCAGCCGCCACATGCGCGGACTTCTCCGCCTCCTCCGATAAGGACCTCTCCGCCTCCGCCACGAGCTCGACCACCTCCCTGAAGATGGACGCGCCTCCCGCGGAACCCCTGCCGAGCCGGCCGCTCGACGGGGATCATGGCGCCGACGGGCTCGGCGTGTCAGGATACGGCCACGCCGATCGATCGACCTTGACGATGGGCAGGCCCTCCTCCTCCGGCTCGAGCGGCGCCAGCTGCGGCCCACCAATCGGCGGCACAGGCTGCGGCTCCCTCCGCCCCTCCGCCGTCTCCTCGCTGCTCGTCCCCTCCTGAGGCGACGGTGCGGGCCTCGCGTGGAGGCGGGGACTCGAGCGGTAGTGGATCGCTCGAGGGGTGGCTCATCCCCAAGCTCTCCTCCCTCGCCGGGTCTTCCGGCGTCTTGTCGACCCCGGCCGGTGCCTCGAGCGCTCCCTCAAGCATCGAGCCCTCGACCGGGGGCGGCACCCGCTCCAGCTCATCCAAGAGCTCCTCCACCGTCGACACCTTCTCCACCGACGCCTCTCCCTCCTTCCCCTTCTCCGCAGGCCGGCTCGCGTCGACTGGGGTCTCGAGGGCCGCCGACCCTTCAGCCCCAGACGCCAACGGAGCCATGCTTGTCTCAGGAGCTCCCCCCGAGATGGTCGCCGCGACGGAAGAAGGAGTGGCCCTCTCGATAGGCGCCACCTGAGGAGGAGGAGGAGGAGGATGCGGTGCCGACGCGGACGCGGTGGTAGCAGCTCGGCGCCAGGAGCCGTGGTCCCTGCTGAAAAAGGAGAACAACGTCGTCAGAAACAGGAAAAAGCCTCGACCTCCATGGTCGACGACGTCGGCCTCACCAAGATCCGCGGCGGCCATTTGGCTCCCCCGAGCCATGGCTGCTCGAGCCTTCACCAGCCAAGCGGCCTCCCCAGCGGAAGAAGGAGCCATACCTCGAGGTGCTTGGACCTCAACAGAGCTCGAGGTCTTGGCCCGCTTGGACACCGCGGTGTCCGCCTCCTGCCGGGAGCGTTTTTCCCTAAAAAGCTAGAAAATAGCATATATCACCAAAGGTAAAAAGGTAAAGTTTCCCTACCAACGAAACTGAGGAGCACTACTTACCCAAAGGGACAGCGGGGCTTCTTCCCCGAATCACCGGACCCGCTCGGGGGCTTCGAGCCCGCCCCTTGGCTCGAGCCACGCCCCTGAGCCGTCTCCGTATGGACCGGATGGGGGGAAGGCTCCCGATGCCTCCCATGGCTCAACCCCGGTGGGGAGCTCTCCCTTTGTCTCTTGTCCCGGGGGGGCGACCGCGTTCCTTCGGGCGGTCATCTCGGCGCCTCTCCCGCGCGCGGGCTCCGGGACCTACTCCGGCGTTCGTGATGGCGGTCACGCCCCCCCGCGTCTGCCTCCTTCTCCCGGCGGCGTGTGCGGCGACGGGCTCCGGGGTCGCTCACGACCCCCGTCACGAGAACGACCGGGGGCCCCCCTCGACGGTCATGGTGGCGGGGGCTAGACGCCCCTTCATGCTGCCCGCTCCTCCACGGGCTCGATGTCGCCCTCGACGGCTCGCGGCGGTCGGGCCCAGAGTCCTTCTCGACCTGTTGGCTGCTCCTCTGCGGATACATGGGTGTATGCCGAGTCTCTGAGTGATGAGTGATTGTCAACGGGTTTGATCGCAGGGTCTTTGGCTTGTGTTGTGCAGGTGCCGAGCACGGAGACAGTGATTGAGGGCAAGGTGAAGGTCAAGTTGAGACGGGTCGTGCCGACGGACCGGGTGCGGTGAAGGATGGGCGTGCCGTGCGGCGGACGTGCCAAGCCGATGAACCGAGCGGTGAAGGGCGGACGTGAGGCTTGGACTGAGGGACCAGAGTGCCTGAGGATCAGCTGTGGTGGCTGGCAGCCTGGGACAGCGACAAGTGAAGACTTGCGGAGCATAGTGTTGCTCGGGTCGAGGACCTGGGGACACGTGTCGGTGGACGGGGTGCACGGGCGGTGCATCCCCTCTATAGCTCCGGTTTGTGGTTGAGCCAGAGAAAAACCACCGGGTGGACGGTTTCCAGGTTTGGGCCTCAAAACCTGGGTGCTGAGGTGCTTTCTGAGGTTGGCACAAAAACTCGGGCTGAGGACGGTTTCCAGGTTTGGGCCTCAAAACCTAGGCGCTGCGGGTTTCTGAGTTTGGGCCACAAAACTCAGGCGTTGGACTTGGAGGCTGGTTTCCCGGTTTGGGCTCAAAACCGGGGGATAGCTGGAAAAGGCTGGTTTCCCGGTTTGGGCCACAAAAACGGGGGTGCAGAGCGAGGGCGGCACGTGGCGGCAATCGGAAGGTGCGTGGAGGCAACGCGGACGAGTTGTGCGGGCGTGGCCGTCGGATACACCTACCACCGAGTTGGTCCAGAATAACCCTAGGGTTTAGCTGGTTCCTCTGTAATTAAAATAGTGAGGGTTGAGTAGGAATTGTACTTAGACTAGAATTAGGATAAGTAGTCGGGAGACACCCTCCTCCCTTATCTCAGTAGTCATCTCAGTCATTTGCTCTTTCGCCTTAGGGTTTCCTGCTCTCCCATCCCCTGCTGTAGCTAGCTGAGATCCGCAGAGAGACTTGCCTCTGTGTACTATTGATTGTGAGGAAGTGAGACCGTAATCTCACGATTGCAGTGCAGATCAATGACTTGATTCGCGTTTTGATTCGTGTTCTTCGCGTTCTTCATTTCCTCGCGATTTTCCCGTCACTCGATCTCCCTCTCTAGTGCGTCTTTGCGAAATCCGTTTGAATCATTTTGTTTGTATCATTGAGGAGCGGTCATTCGACCAAAGGAATTCATCTAACTCCTCATGATCGAATAGATCGGGACGATTTCATTTTCGTGGCGCTTTTTCCGTTCATCCACCTTCCCTTGTGATTTCCCGTTGATTGGATTGATTTGAGCGGATGATTTCTTGGGGATAGTCTCCTAACTACCCCGTGATCATCTTCTCCAAGTTTGGGAACTTGGGATTTTGATTTGGATCGGATTTGGAGAGATTTGGGAGAGGGCGATCAAAATCGCCCTCTCTGCAGGGCCGCGGACAGTCTGCCACTTGGCCCGCGGACTGTCCGGGCGTCGGGGTCCGATCGAGCAGTGGTCGCGCAGCCTTGACTGTTCTTGCCTCAGGTGACCGGCGGACAGTCCGCAGGTCAAAGTCGCGAACAGTCCGCGAGTCGTCCAGCAAGGGTCCAGCAACCTTGCTGTTTTGGGTTTTCTGCCGGCGGACCGTCCGTCAGTGAACCGCGGACAGTCCGGCTCGGTACCGCGGACAGTCCGGGACCCCAGGGCCGGGACAGTCCGGGAATTGCCTGAGTCTTCCGGTTTTTAGTGCGTTTGCTCTCCCGGCTTGTTCGCTTGGTTTCCGGACTTCTCGTTTGGCCCTGTAGTTGACCAAGGAACCTCTCTAGGTATCTTTGCTACTTGTTAGCATAGGTATTTAGGAGTTTCTCGACGTAGCCGTCTATCCGTCCAGGGACTTGGTTTTTGGGGTTGTGTTCGAGCCGGAACTTTTGGAGAGTTTGGTTTGCTTTTTTGGTGGTGCTCCGCTGTGATCTTAGGGATCATCCACCCTCTTCCAAGGGTCGCGAGCATCACGGTTTCGGTCGCCGTCTCTTGGGGTTGATTTGGGACATTTGGCCAAAGTTTCTGAAGGAAATTTTGAGCTCCCATTCACCCCCCTCTGGTCGCCTTGCTAGTGCTTTCTCGGTCCTTCATCCTCGAGGACCGGCCCTTCTCGAGACCCCACGCCTGGGTCGATGCGGTCGTGGCCTCCTTCTGCGCCGCGGCGATGGCGTCCTGGTTCGAGGCTTCCTCGCGTTCAGGGGGCCACGTCAGGCACGGAGCTCGACGGGCCCTGAGCCTCCGACGAGGCTGGGCTCGGCGCAGCCTTTCGCTGCTGCGTCCCGCGTGTGATTTTCCTTCGCCGGGGGACCTCCAAGACATCCTCTTGCACAGAGGAGCAGTCAGCCCTGATGTCGAAGACCCCCGCGCGCGCTCAGACGCACATCCATCCCTCGTCATCACATCTCCTCCTCATCATCGTCCTCCCGCTCCGAGCTCGAGGAACTGAGCTCGGGGGACTCCCTATACCAGGCTGCCGGTTTATGACGAAGCCTTCGCAAGCCTTGCTCCGAGCCACCCCCGACGCAAGTTCCTCTTCTTTCTCTTTCTTCTTCTTGGCATCTTTACTCTCCTTGTCTTTCTGAGCAGAGAGGCGCCTCACCTGTGTTTCCGCGGCGTCCTCCCTCACCGGGGGCCTCGACGCGCAGCATGTGAACGCCTCCTGCAAAAAAGAAACTTGACATGAAAAACCACAAAGAGAGTAAACAAGGTTCAGGGAAAGAGAAAGGAGGTGGG
This sequence comes from Coix lacryma-jobi var. lacryma-jobi, assembly GCA_009763385.1. NCBI lineage: Eukaryota > Viridiplantae > Streptophyta > Magnoliopsida > Poales > Poaceae > Coix > Coix lacryma-jobi. Next base: position 139,260,606 of record CM019828.1, read on the forward strand.
GGCTCGAGACAACCTGACTCGAGGGTGGCTTACCAGGTCGAGGCACCCTGCGTCGGGTGCCATGGCGATCAGGTTGGTCTCCTCCGGACGGAACAGCGCCTGAACCGTGATCGATACCCGGGAGTTACCCTCGTTCCGGGACAGCCTCTCCTCGGCCATCCTCGACCGGTTCAGCGCCTCGAGCGGGGCGTTCGGCCCCATCTCGAACATGAGGAGGGGCGGTCCGCCAGAGGAAGAACCCTCCGCTGATGAAACACCCAGATGACCGCCTGGACGGTCAGCTTCTTCTCCTTCACCAGCACCCGCATCGTGTCCATCAGCGGCTCTAGGTGGCGCTGCCTGTCCGCCGCGACGCCCCAGTTCCACTTCTCCGGGCACTGGATGATGACCCTGCCGGTGTACTGCGGAAGGAGCCCGCCCTCGTTCCGCAGGTAGAACCAGTGGTCGTCCCACCCCGCCTGGTTGGTGGAAAGCTTGTAGCGGAGGTAGTCGCGGGGGACGTTGGCCGACGAGGGCCCGGTCCTCGCGGTGATGGTGAGGGAGCCCACGCGCGCGAGCCTCCTCCCGCTCGGCTTCGCGGCCTTATGGAAGAGCTCGCCCCAGAAGAGGTGGACGAACATCTCCCGGTGCGGCTCAATCTTCAGGTACCCCTCGCACACCGCGGCGTAGATGGTGGCGTGCGAGATGGAGTTGGGGGAGTGCGGATACATGGGTGTATGCCGAGTCTCTGAGTGATGAGTGATTGTCAACGGAGATGATGCGCATGTTCTTTGGCTTGTGTTGTGCAGGTGTCGAGCACGGAGACAGTGATCGATGGCGGGTGAAGGTCAAGTTGCGACGTGCCGTGCCGACGGACCGGCGCGATGAAGGATGGGCGTGCCGTGCGGCGGACGTGCCATGCCGATGTATCGGACGGTGAAGGGCGGACGTGGACTTGGACTGATGGACTGGAGGCCGGAGATCAGCTGTGGTGGCTGGCAGCCTGCGACAGCGACAAGCGGAGAAGTGCGATCATGTCGGTGGAAGGGGTGCACAGGCGGTGCATCCCCTCTACGACGCCGGTTTGTTGGTAGAGCCCGGGAAAAACCAACGGTGGACGGTTTCCAGGTTTGGGCCTCAAAACCTGGGTGCTGGGTTTCCAGGTTGAGCCACAAAACCTGGGCGCGACGGTTTCCAGGTTGAGCCTCAAAACCTGGGCGTGGGCCGGTTTCCGAGTTTGGCCTCAAAACTCGGGCGCTGAGGGTTTCCGAGTTTGGGCCACAAAACTCGGGCTGGAGGCTGGTTTCCCGGTTTGGGCCTCAAAACCGGGGGCTGATGAAAAGGCTGGTTTCCCGGTTTGGGCCGCAAAACCGGGGGTGCAGAGTGGTGGCGGCACGTGGCGGCGATCTGAAGGTTGCGTGGAGGCGACGCGAAGACCGTGCGGGCGTGGCCGTCGGATCTACCTACCACCAGCGGGTGGACCAGATTAGCCTTAGGGTTTTCCTGCCCGCTCTGTAATTAGAGTAGAGAGGGGTAGAGTAGGAAATAGGCTTAGGCTAGGTTAGTATAAGTAGTCTAGGGGAGACACCCTCCTCCCTATCTCAATCTCAGTTAGCGCAGTCATTTGCTTCCTAGCATTAGGGTTTCCACTCTCCCCACACCTCTGCTTTAGCTAGTTGAGATCCGCAGAGAGACTCCACTCTGTGTACTGTTGATTCGAGGAAGTGAGGCCGTATCCTCACCTTGGAGCACTGATCGATGGCTTGATTTGCGTCCTTGATTCGAGTTCGTGGCTGTGATTTCCGTTTTACTTGTGTTCTTCGCGGAATCCTTTTGCTCCACGATTTTCCCTCGCTTGATCTCTTTGCTCGGTTCATCTTTTGCAATTCCGTTTGAACCAAGTTTTTCTAGATCGTGAGGCACTTCTTTCCACCGAAGGAATCATCCTCTAACCTCACGGTCTAGGAGATCGATCGATTTTTCGTTTCGGGTCACTTTTTCTCCCTTCTCCCGAATTTCTTCGATTCACCGATTTGGAGATAGGTTCGAGCCATGATCTCTTAGAGATAGCTCACTATACTCCTTGTGACTCCACTCACCAAGTTTGATCCCTAGAGGATTCGTTTTGGGTGAGTTTGAGTCGAATCGGTGGAAGAACAGAGGGCTGTCGGGGTGACCGGACGCTAGGTCACGGGGTGACCGGCCGATCAGCGTGTGAGTCCGTTGTTGAATGTTCTCGCTGTGTTCGGTTTTTATACTGACCGGACGCACTCTGACCGGACGCTCTGTACAAACGACCGGACGCTCCCTTCAGTGAGTCCGGTCAGAAACAGAGAGGTTCCCAGAAACGTTTTTCTGTGACCGGACGCGTCCGGTGCCTGGTGACCGGACGCTCTGGTGAGTCCGATCGTTTCCGGTGTGTTTTGTTTTGCTTGACCGGACGCTGGGTGTTGGAACTGACCGGACTTGCCAGAGTTACTGTTCCCGTTGCTTTGTCTCTTGTGACCGGACGCTCAGTGAACGACCGGACGCTTGAGCTCCGTGCGTCCGGTCACGAACAGAGAGCTCCCAGAGCTGATTTCTGACGACCGGACGCGTCCGGTCCCTGCTGACCGGACGCTGGCCAGAGTCCGGTCGATCCAGTTTCCGCGCGTTTTCGTTCGCGGCTCGTTCGTTCTTGATCGGATTTGAGTTCCGTCTTTTGCGTTGGCTTTCTAGGGTTGTCTAGTGTCCCGCTGTGCTTCTAGGAGGCATCCACCCTACATCTAGGGTCGTGGACATTAGCAAGCTCTAGGTTCGCTCTTGGGGTTGATTTTGGGACAGTGGCATCTAGTTTCCGTAAGGAAATTTGAAGCTCCCATTCACCCCCCCTCTGGTCGCTTTCGGGTAGCTCCTCGGTCCTTCAATTGGTATCGGAGCGGGTTAAGGATCTTCCACCTTAGCCGGTTCCAGATCCACCGAAGGCGACATGGATCGCGGCGTGGGCAAACCGCCGTTTTTCGATGGGACGAACTATGCGTATTGGAAGATACGTATGTCGGCCTATTTGCAGAGCTTGGGCGCTTCGATCTGGGATATTTGCAACTCCCCTGATTACGTGGTCTTGGCTGCTCGTGTGAATCAACAGCAGATCGATGAGCACGATGCCAATAGCCGAGCCCGTAATGCTCTTTTCTCTGTTTGAGCATGGGTGAGTTTGATCGCGTTTCTCACCTCGCTACGGCTCGGGAGATCTGGGATACTCTCATGCGTTTTCATGAGGGCACCTCTCAAGTCAAAACCCGACTCTACGAGTCGTTCAAGCGAGAGTATGAGAACTTTAGACATCAACCTGGCGAGAGCATAGAAAGTTTATTCGCTCGCTTTCAGGTGATTGTCAACAGGATGAGGGCTAACAGAGAGCAGTTGCCATTTGACGATCATGAGCGTGCTTTGAAGCTTTTGCACACTCTTGACCGTTCGGTGTGGGACTCCAAGGTTCAGGCAATCATCGAATCGCCGAACTATGAGACCCTCACCTGCGACGAGCTCTTCAGTAAGCTCAAGTCCAGTGAGATTGATGCTATGGCGAGGGCTTCTTTTGAAAATCCTCTCGCCCGTCCATGGCTTTGGTTTCCGGCTCTTCCTCTAACCCCTCAGCTGGCTTGCGCTTTCTTCTCTCTTTTCTGTGACAGAGGACCAGCTGGAGTCTTTGGGAGACGACGAGTGGCTTTGCTCGCCAACCGGTTCTCGTTCGGTTCCACAACAACCGCATGAACCGTCGTCGAGGAGGAGGACGCACGGATGCTACGAGTGCGGCGACCCCGACCACTTCATCGCCGACTGCCCCAAAAGAAGAACAAGCATCTGGGGAAGGGCGATCACGGCCACAGGCGCGACTCCAAGTACAAGGAGAAGCACGTTCCCCAAGGCACAGAGCGGGGCGGCTTCGACAAAGAGTACATCAAGAAGAAGTACTTGGAAGCAAGCTGAGCAGCGTGCGTTCTTCCCACGCTCAGCGACGTCGCGGCTCGGATCTGCTCACGACAGCGTCAGTCGCGACGAGATGAGAACCCGAGAAGAAGAAGCTGGAGGATGACGAGTCCGAGAAGAAGAAGCTGGAGGACACGTTCAACGCTGCTTCTTCGCCGGCGACGAAGGCCTGTGTACCATGGCGCTCGGAGATGAGGTCGGAGGCGAGCTGGAGCACACACCTCGGAACGACGACGACGACGACACCTCCCAGGTATCTCTCACCTACGACGAGCTTTCCTCCGAGGTTGAGAAGTTGACTGCTGCCCTCCTTAGTCAAGATAAGTTGCTTAGGCGTGCCGCTAGAGAGCGCAAGGAGTTTAGGCAGAAGTGGGAGACACGGTGAAGGAGCTTGAGTTCGCTCGGTCCACCGTGGTTGTGTCGAGGAGTTGGAATGCGAGAGTTGCGCCCGCACATGACGGATCTTCTCACTCTGAGGAGTAAGCATGCTGCGCTGGTAGATGAGGTGGATGAGCTCCGAGCTAGACCGCAGCTGTTGGGTGCGTGCAAGACTTGTCCTGTCTTGCAATCCGAGTTGGCAGAGAAGAATGCCAAGCTTGAGTCTTTAGAAGGCGGCTCGGATAGCACTTGTATCAAGAGGTGTGCTTTGTGTGAGGTCCTGGAGCGGAGATGGCCAAGTGAGGCATGACAAGGTGCGTACCGAGGAGGAAAACACATACCTTCGGACCGTCTTGTCATGGGTGTCTTGTGGTGAGCCTCAGCTCGGGATGATGATCTCCCATTCAAGCGCGAGCTGCTGGAGGTCCAGGCGTAGGCTTTGCGCAGGGTGTTGATCTTTCCGCTTTTGGGAAGATTGGAGAGTCTAGTGGTCTTGATCCGAGTGAGAAGCCCAACTCCACCACTACTCCCAAACTAACCAAGCTTCCACCCAAAGAGCCTGCCAAGCCTGTCACCAAGGATGGAGTTAGTTGAACCTCCCAAGGCTCCACCCAAGAATCCACAATGGCAACCCAAGCCCAATCACCTAAAGAACAAGCTTGACACAATGCCACCCATCCGAGAGGAGTTGCCACAGAAGGCAAGGCAAGGTGAACCATACCCACATCCCTGCAAACCACAACCCCCTTTGCGCGCGGTGAGGTTTCAGTGTGACTTTGTGGGCGGGATGGTCACCTGAGTGAGTTCTGCTTTAGGCGCAAGAGAGAGGCGCGCCGTGCTAGGGAGATGCAGAACCCGGACATGTTTCACCCAGCTCGTGGTGGACATGCTCCGAAGCCTCAGGGGAGAGCTGCTAGGTCTGGAGGGAGGCGTACCCAGCCTAGGCAGCAGGAGAGAGCCCCTAGGAGGGAGACTAGGCCTAGAGGTCCGGCACCTCAGTTTGTTAGGCCTAGGCAGGAGAGAGCTCCGAGGAGAGACGCTAGAGCAGTTGAGCCCCAGGCTCCTAGGCGTAAACCTCGTAGAGAGCGTGCCCGACGGGGTCCTGCTTTTGCAGGTAACGGACCCCGTGGCGGAGGCTTTGTTGAGCGCTTTGTCCCACCGCAGGTAGAGTTTCGCGGTGAGCGCTTCTTCCCCAGCGGACCACGTTTCCTGTGCGTGGTGATCGCTATCCTCCTAGACAGGATGGTTTTTACACTGACCGTTCTTTTGAGCAGCCGGCCCAACACTGGTTTCCTTCTTATCATACTAACCCCAGGTTTGGACCGTATTTTCACCCTATGTCTTTTTATTGATGTAGGAGGAGCGGTTGGAGGACATTGGCTTGTGGATTCCGGTTGCTCGAGACCATGACCGGAAATGCCAAATGGTTCTCCAGCCATAGTCCGGTCGCCGGAAAGGAGTACATAACCTTCGGCGACAAGGTAAGGGCAAGGTATTGTCCGTTTGTGCAGTGCGGGTTAATGAGCATTTTGTGTTGCGCGAGGTTGCTCTTGTTTCTAACCTGCATTTTAACTTGCTTTCTGTTTCGCAACTTTTTCGTGAAGGCTATGAGATTCGTTTCAAACCGAACCTTAGCCGGATCTTAGATCCTCAGGGTGATCTTGTATGTCTGATTTCACCCTTGGGAAGTCTTTCGCGCGAATTTCTCAAAGTCGTTTGGATCTTCTCGCTGTCTTTTGGCTAGTCCTTCTTCTTCTGATCTTTGGAAGTGGCATAGGAGGCTCGTCACTTGAGTTTTGACTTGCTTGCAAGACTTAGCTCACTTGGCTTAATCCGAGGATTGCCCAAGCTTTCGTTGGAGAAGGATCTAGTTTGCCATGCTTGCCGGCATGGAAAGATGGTTGCTGCTCCCCACCATCCCTTGACCAAGGTTATGACCTCGCACCCGGAGAGCTTTGCATATGGACCTTGTTGGTCCGGCTCGGGTGAGCTCGGTTGGTGGGAAGTGGTATGTGCTTGTTGTTTGTTGACGACTTTTCGAGGTATTCGTATTCGTGGGTCTTCTTTTTAGTTGAGAAGTCCGAGACATTCTCCTTCGCTCGCGATCTGATTTTGCGTCTTCAGAACGAGTTCCCTTTGAACTCGATGCGAGCTATTCGGAGTGATAATGGTTCCGAGTTTAAAAATTCGGATTTTGAGAAGTTTTGTAACCACCTTGGTTTGGAGCATCAGTTTTCTTCCCCCTATACACCACCCCAAAATGGTGTTGTAGAGAGGAAATCGGACCCTTGTTGAGATGGCCAGGACGATGCTTGATGAGCATAGAACTCTAGGCGCTTTTGGGCCGAAGCTATGAACACTGCATGCTACATTTCGAATCGCATTTTTCTGAGAGTGTTTTTGAAGAAGACCTCTTATGAGTTGCGTTTTGGTCGCCAGCCCAAGGTGAGTTATTTTAGAGTCTTTGGTTGCCACTGTTTTATATTGAAAAAGGCAACCTGGACAAGTTTGAGTCTCGTTCTCTGACGTTGTTTTTGGGTTATGGCACTCACACTCGAGCTTATCGTGTACTTAACCTTGACACTAACCGAGTCATGGAGACATCAGATGTCACCTTCGACGAGACTCTTGTTTGTCTTCTTCTCGTTTTGAGCGTGCAAGGTGATCATGAGGTTGGAGACCTCTTTTTGATGACGAGGACAGGGGTGCTGAAGTAGATGATCCAGCCCCCCTCGACCTGCGTGCCGCAAGGAGCGCCTCGACGACGACAAAAAACTCACGGCCCCGACACTTCTTCTTCCTGGGGGGGGCCGTGGGATCCTCCACCTCGCGCGGTACCTTTTGTACCCGGGGTGGAACCAGCTGCTGTTGAGGGGGAGGTCACTTCTTCCTGGGAGGCGCCACGACATATCCAGCGCCAGCACCCCCCTGAACAGATGATCGGCGACATCGACGAGCGAGTTACTCGCTCCAGGTCACAGCACATCTCGCACTTTGCTCATTCTGCTTTTGTTGCGTCTTTTGAGCCCCGAGATGTTGGACACGCATTGACGGATCCGGACTGGGTCAATGCATGCATGAGGAGCTAGAGAACTTTGAGCGAAATCGGGTTTGGGTTCTAGTGCCACCACCTCCTGACTGTAAAACCTATTGGGACAAAATGGGTATTAAAAACAAGCAAGGAGAGGAGGGCCACATTGTGAGAAACAAGGCCGGCTTGTAGCGAAGGGTTATAGTCAGAAGGAGGGATAGATTATGAGGAGACCTTCGCTCCTGTAGCTCGTTTGGAGGCTATTAGGATACTCTTGGCTTATGCTGCATCCATGGGTTTCAAACTTTTTCAAATGGATGTCAAGAGTGCCTTCTTAAACGGCTACATTGAGGAGGAGGTCTATGTCCAGCAACCCCCCGGTTTGAAAATCCCAAGTTTCCAAACCATGTCTTTAAACTTCCACAAAGCTTTGTATGGTTTGAAACAAGCCCCTAGAGCCTGGTATGAGAGATTAAAAACCTTCTTGCTAGCTAAGGGTTTTAAAATGGGATGTGTTGATAAAACGCTCTTTCTCCTCAAGCAAGGCAAAGATACTCTCTTGGTCCAAATTTACGTGGATGATATCATTTTCGGTGGTTCTTCTCACGTTTTGGTTGCCAAGTTTGCAGATACTATGAGCAGGGAGTTCGAGATGAGCATGATGGGCGAGCTGACTTTCTTTCTCGGGTTGCAAATTAAGCAATCCGAGAGGGGACGTTTGTGCACCAGGGCAAGTACACGAGGGACTTGCTGAAGCGGTTCGACATGAGTGAGGCCAAGCCTCTTCCGACGCCCATGTCGACGACGACTGCCCTGGATGCCGACACGGATGGAGAAGCAGTGGACCAGAAGGAGTACCGCAGCATGATTGGATCGCTGCTCTACCTGACGGCGACACGGCCGGACATTCAGTTCGCCGTGTGCTTGTGCGCGCGCTTTCAGGCTTCGCCACGCACTTCTCACCGTCAGGTGTGAAGCGCATCTTCAGGTACCTTCGTTTCACGCCTGAGTTCGGGATTTGGTATTCTGCTTCTTCCACCCTTCGCTTTGTGGCTTTCTGATGCTGATTTTGCTGGTTGTCGCATTGAGCGCAAGTCCACTTCTGGGACTTGCCAGTTATATTGGATCTTCTCTTGTGTCGTGGTCTTCTCGCAAGCAGTCTAGTGTCGCTCAGTCTACCACGGAGGGCTGAATATGTTGCTGCGGCTGCTGTGTTCCAGTTACTCTGGATGATGGCCACTTTGCGTGATTTTGGTTTGAGCTTTACTCGAGTTCCTTTGCTTTGTGACAGCACGAGTGCCATTAGCGTTGCTAAGAACCCCGTGCTTCACTCGAAAACCAAACACATTGATGTGCGCTTTCATTTCTTGCGAGACCACCAGGAGAAGGGTGATATCGACCTTCGCCATGTCGATACTCATCACCAATTGGCTGATATTTTCACCAAGCCTTTAGACGAATCAACCTTTAACAGGTTGAGGGGTGAGCTTGGTGTGTGTTTTCCCTTTTAGATGGGGGAAGCATTTTGAGATGTACAGACTGACTCTTTTATTTTGAGGCTTTTTCTTTTGAGTTTCTTGAGTCTTTCCATTGGTATCTTCTTTCTTTCAGTTTTGTGTCGGGCATACGCATTTACATTCTGAGCTTCATGTCTATATTCACTAGAATGTAATTATGCTCTTGTTAGTATTGCTCCGATACTTATGATGATGCTTGTAGCTTATGCTCTTTCTGATCACTGTTACATGTTATGAGCGAGCTATTTTTGGAATGGTGAATTATGCCTATGTATATAAATCTGAAAATGTTCACCATTGAGATATGCAACTAGCATGTGTAGGGTGTGTTGAGTCCATTCTTGCTTTTCATATATGCTAGGTTGCTATGTCTCTAGTTCTGAGTCATTCACTTGCTTGGTTGTTCATAACTTGCTTAAAATCTGAACCAAGTATTGTTGAATTGAAAAGATCGAGATGGGATTGCTTGTCAACACCTCATGGTATTGAGACTGTTTCTCATTGCACTTTGAGTTAAACTTGAGCCATGTAGTGTATGACCGAAACGTTGCTTTAAGCTTCTGATTGCTTCGGCATAGGCTTCGCACGGTTGAAAAGTTAGGCAATGACAAGCTTTCAACCTCTCGCAATCACATGCCAAAAATGAACTTGTGAATTTTTTACCGCTGCAACTCCGATATGAATTTGAAATCACAAGTATATGCTTCATTCCTATGCATGATGATTGAACTTTGCTAGGGGTAGTTCACCTTGTATATATGATTGCTAGCACTTGTTTGGATTCCTTCTATACATGTCTAGTGCTATTTTGATGGTGACTATCCTTTTTGGCTTAAAACTGCTCACATGCTCATAAGCTTCATATTTCGTATAAGTGATCAGTTTGAGCCTTTGCTATTTGAGTGCTTAATTGAGATGTTGGAGCTATACTGATTAGAGCATCTTTGCACTCTTTTGACTATATACTTGAAGCTCCTAACTTGCATTTTGACTCCATATGCATTGTGGAAGGAGATCTTGTGTTAGGGGGAGTTTATGTGAAGAGAATTGCTTCTCCGATACCTTTTGGCCTTGATAAGTGCATTTTCAACTAGGGGGAGAGAAATTTTATGCAAATATTTGACCTAGTTGCTTGCATCTGTCGAGGGGGAGTTTGCTAGTTGTGTTGAGCCGTTGCCTCTGTCTTGAGGGACTAGCAAACGTTCCTAGCTTTCATGAGCTTTCATAAGCTTTTCATTTGGCTTTCAATTGGTATCGTCTGGTGTGCTTTCCCATTTGGTTTGGGTTGATTTCCAATTGGTTCGGAGTGATTTTCTTGCTAGTTGTGTTGAGCCTCTGTGCCTCTATCTTGAGGGACTAGCATGTTGCCTCTGTTGTCCTCCGATCTTCAATTGGTATCTGCTAGCGGTGTTGAGCCTGTTTACCTCTTCTTGAGGGCTAGCTTTGCTTTGCTTGGTTGCGTCGAGCCGTTGCCCATGTCTTTGGGGACCAAGTTTTCGCTTCATCCACTTGACCTTCTTCGGCTTTTGTTAGGCTTTTGGGTCATTTGGTTGGGTTTCTCTTCCCACTCCTTCCTACCTCCTTCTTCTTATTCATGATTTGTTGTGGAGTTGACAATGCACTCATCAAGGGGGAGATTGCGGATACATGGGTGTATGCCGAGTCTCTGAGTGATGAGTGATTGTCAACGGAGATGATGCGCATGTTCTTTGGCTTGTGTTGTGCAGGTGTCGAGCACGGAGACAGTGATCGATGGCGGGTGAAGGTCAAGTGCGACGTGCCGTGCCGACGGACCGGGCGCGATGAAGGATGGGCGTGCCGTGCGGCGGACGTGCCATGCCGATGTATCGGACGGTGAAGGGCGGACGTGGACTTGGACTGATGGACTGGAGGCCGGAGGATCAGCTGTGGTGGCTGGCAGCCTGCGACAGCGACAAGCGGAGAAGTGCGATCATGTCGGTGGAAGGGGTGCACAGGCGGTGCATCCCCTCTACGACGCCGGTTGTTGGTAGAGCCCGGGAAAAACCAACGGTGGACGGTTCCAGGTTTGGGCCTCAAAACCTGGGTGCTGGGTTTCCAGGTTGAGCCACAAAACCTGGGCGCGACGGTTTCCAGGTTGAGCCTCAAAACCTGGGCGTGGGCCGGTTTCCGAGTTTGGGCCTCAAAACTCGGGCGCTGAGGGTTTCGAGTTTGGGCCACAAAACTCGGGCTGGAGGCTGGTTTCCCGGTTTGGGCCTCAAAACCGGGGGCTGATGGAAAAGGCTGGTTTCCGGTTTGGGCCGCAAACGGGGGTGCAGAGTGGTGGCGGCACGTGGCGGCGATTGAAGGTTGCGTGGAGGCGACGCGGAAGACCGTGCGGGCGTGGCCGTCGGATCTACCTACCACCAGCGGGTGGACCAGATTAGCCTTAGGGTTTTCCTGGCCCGCTCTGTAATTAGAGTAGAGAGGGGGTAGAGTAGGAAATAGGCTTAGGCTAGGTTAGTATAAGTAGTCTAGGGGAGACACCCTCCTCCCTATCTCAATCTCAGTTAGCGCAGTCATTTGCTTCCTAGCATTAGGGTCCACTCTCCCACACCTCTGCTTTAGCTAGTTGAGATCCGCAGAGAGACTCCACTCTGTGTACGTACTGTTGATTCGAGGAAGTGAGGCCGTATCCTCACCTTGGAGCATGATCGATGGCTGATTTGCGTCCTTGATTCGAGTTCGTGCTGTGTGATTCCGTTTTACTTGTGTTCTTCGCGGATCCTTTTGCTCCACGATTTCCCGTCGCTTGATCTCTTGCTCGGTTCATCTTTTGCAATTCCGTTTGAACCAAGTTTTCTAGATCGTGAGGCACTTCTTTCCACCGAAGGAATCATCCTCTAACCTCACGGTCTAGGAGATCGATCGATTTTTCGTTTGGGTCACTTTTTCTCCCTTCTCCCGAATTTCTTCGATTCACGATTTGGAGATAGGTTCGAGCCATGATTCTTAGAGATAGATCAACTAACTCCTTGTGACTCCATCTCACAAGTTTGATCCCTAGAGGATTCGTTTTGGGTGAGTTTGAGTCGAATCGGTGGAAGAAAGAGAGGCTGTCGGGGTGACCGGACGCTAGGTACGGGGTGACCGGTCCCGATCAGCGTGAGTCCGGTCGTGAAGTTCTCGCTGTGTTGGTTTTTATATGACCGGACGCACTCTGACGGACGCTCTGTACAAACGACCGGACGCTCCTTCAGTGAGTCCGGTCAGAAACAGAGAGGTTCCAGAAACTTTTTCTGTGACCGGACGCGTCCGGTGCCTGGTGACCGGACGCTCTGGTGAGTCCGATCGTTTCCGGTGTTTTGTTTTGCTTGACCGGACGCTGGGTGTTGGAACTGACCGGACTTGCCAGAGTTACTGTTCCCGTTGCTTGTCTCTTGTGACCGGACGCTCAGTGAACGACCGGACGCTTGAGCTCCGTGCGTCCGGTCACGAACAGAGAGCTCCCAGAGGGATTTCTGACGACCGGACGCGTCGGTCCTGCTGACCGGACGCTGGCCAGAGTCCCGGTCGATCCAGTTTCGCGCGTTTTCGTTCGCGGCTCGTTCGTCTTGATCGGATTTGAGTTCCGTCTTTGCGTTGGCTTTCTAGGGTTGTCTAGTGTCCCGCTGTGCTTCTAGGAGGCATCCACCCTACATCTAGGGTCGTGGACATTAGCAAGCTCTAGGGTTCGCTCTTGGGGTTGATTTTGGGACAGTGGCATCTAGTTTCCGTAAGGAAATTTTGAAGCTCCCATTCACCCCCCCTCTGGTCGCTTTCGGGTAGCTCCTCGGTCCTTCAGGGAGAAGTGTTGCAGCTCCACCTTGAAGGGGTGGCAAGCCCCCGCATGAAGCGGCTCGGCGGGACGCCAGCCCCATGCGGTGGTAGCGCGTGAAGCTCACCACGTACCCCTCCGGCGGGGTCCGGCTCCGGTGGTCTGCCGACGGAAGAAATCCACCACGCGGGACCTCTGCGGGTTGGGGCGGAGAAGCCCCCGCTCCACCAACGTCTCCAGCTCCTGCTGCGTCGTCTTCGTCGGGCTCCAGTCTTCAGGCGGCAGCACTTGGGACTGGGCAGCCATGGCGGCGATGGCGCGGATTTGAGCAGCGGACGGGCGGCCGGGAAGATTCCCAATTGCTGGCTCGGGAGAAGGCGTGTGGAAGCTGCGGCGGCGGTGAAGGCAAAGCAAAGTAAAGGGTTCCTCTCCCTCTTCTCGATATTATAAGAGAAAACCCCAACGGGCGAGGTCTCCCACGGTGGTGAAAAGGTAGCCGCACGCATTTAATGTGCCCACCTAACCGCGTCTCGAGCTGATCGACAGGTACACGTGGCAACTCCGCATTCGCTCCGCTCCTCCGGGCCCACCACGACCGCGCTCCGACTTCTTGTCAGTCGCCCTAGCGCCATGATCTCCACTACCTCGCCTAAAAAGGCGCGCCCAATGGGCAGAAGGATTCCAAACGACGGAGGCTTCTTCACGAAGGTAAAAATGGGCCCCGGCCCTAAGCCTCGAAGCAGCGAAGGCTGGCCCTCGAAGAGGGTTCGACAGCCGGCTTCGAGCACCCGAGTCAGGGACACCAGGGGCACCACTCGCAGCATCGCTCGAGGGCCAAGCCCTCGAGGCCCCTCACGTGTATCCAAGGCAGGGCGCACGAGTGCAGTGAGATCCCCTCGGAGGGAGGCATCGAGCACCAGGTCCTATCGAATGGGCCTGGCATTCCTGCAGACTGTGCGCCCACGCTTTATGAGATCGCCTCGGGCTTCAGTCGACCCTATCGAACGGGGCATGAGGTCTCACTTGGATTCCCCCGTTACCAGCTCACCGGGAACCTCGATACTCGCCCGCTCGCGGTAGTACGAGGCATCCCCCCTCGCATCCGATCGAAAGGACTCGCGGGATGACAAGCCAGGGCAACCGGCGTGCCGGACGGCTCGAAGTGCCGGCCGGTCGGTTCAACCTGGCACCCCTCGACGAAAGAGGGTCGAATAACCGGGGGCTCGACACTCCCGAAACTAAAAAATGCAACTAACACTCACACACAAGAAAAAATACCACGAGGGAGTCCTAACCACTCCCCGTGGCTCGGGTTCTACACCCGCAGTGTCGCTCGCGCGACACCCACGGAAATCAAAGCAACCAAAACCCTCGAGAACCGGCTAGCTAACCCTCGAGAACCCAGTCGTGAGCCCCTGCTCGAGTGCAAGCACTCAAAAAAGGGCTCGGGGGCTACTGTGGGGGACCGCAAAAGGGGTACCCCCAATCAACGCAAAACAAATAGGTTAAACCCTAGAGCATCAATTAATAACAAACCTAGCAAGTCTATCCTTCTGAAAAGCCAACCCACGAGGCCCACAATGCCGGCCCATAAAGGGAGCCCAGGGCCGCCGAAGCCTTACTGTCGCCTCGTGGCGGCCTACCCCTCGAGCCCCGGCACATAGGCCTCGAGCCCTGCACCGCTCCTCGAGACCCCACGCGGGGGACGTCGAGCCTCTCTAGCACGGCAGCCTGTCCCCGAGACACTTCACGCCCCCTCGAGCGGCACAAACATCGGATGCCAATCCCACACTACGCATTAAATGCGTTCACCTACTCCGGTCATGTCCTCTGGCACACGACGTGAGCCACAGTGAATTGGGGCAGAGTCAAATCTCGTTTTCACCACAAGCATGGGCGAAAGGCGCACGTACAGCACTATTGGGCCATACCCTGCACTGTAGCACACTCGAGCCTCATCCCGAGGCCTGGGTTCCCGCTGTACGCCCGGGCGTTCCGGGATTTGCCCAATATGCGGGGACTCGAGCCCCCGTAGGCGCCACCTCGAGGCCGGCTCTGCGCCCCTCGAGCCTTGATCGCTTTCACGCTATTGGAGGACAGGTACCCCAAGACCGGAGGAACCCTGCCACATCATGTACGTGCCGGGATGGGCGCCGCATGACTTCCACGTCGCCACGTCTCACGTCCGCGCTAGGGATGGAGGCCACGCTTCAAGGACGCTTCAACAGCAACCCCACGCCGGCTCCAGTATCTTCGACAAGACAGAATTCAACTCTTCACCGTATTGGACATTGTAAACCCCGACTCCTGTATCACACCTATGTAACCCTGGCCTCCTCTTGCTCTATAAAAGGGGACACCAGGGCCCTTCGCTCCTCCGGTTACACAACCCACGACAGACAAGTCTAGGTCCACATCCACTCGGGTCAGCTCACAAGTCCATACAACACCACACCCACACGAGTCCGGACTCCGGTTCGCGCTCGTTGAGCTTGTAACGCCCTGTAGAAGCACTTAGGTGCAAGTAATACAAGAATCCTCCCCCCGCTGGACGTAGGGCCTCCTTTGCCCGAACCAGGATAAATCCTTGTGTCATCTTGCATCACCATCCAGGAAGAGAGCACGCGATCATATTACTAGTTGGTGTCATACCCCCGGGGTCGAAACACCGACAATACTAGAGCCTTTGGTCGATTTACCAAATGAGTTTTAGTCTCGACAAAAATTTACGTCCGGGACAAAAAAAACTTTTAGGCCAACTAATACCAACCGGGACTAAAGGTCTTTCACCTGGGACTAAAGGTTCTTCACGAGTGAATTCAAAAGAAGAGCGTCCGAAACTATGTCATGTGGGTTGTGTAGCTGAGTTGGTAAGTGAGTTACGTGTGAGGTGAGAGACCTTGAGTTTGAATCTCACGAAGCACAAATCAATTTTTTGTTTTGAGGGCGACCTTTAGCCGCCCCTTCCCAACCGGGACTAAAGCCCATTTATGCACTAGTGTGAGAGCCTAGTATAGTAAAAGCTCTACAAAGAAAGAAAACAATGATGTCTAAATTCCCTCAAGAGGGATGCCTAAAAGAATCCCCAACCAATAGGTGAAGTCATGTTAAAGGGTGCAAATAATAACTGCTAAAGACAAGGTTCAAGATTTGGAAATTGTAAATGACTGCTAATGATGAGGTGTATGAATTATGATAAGGAGCTAGTACTAAGAGATAGGTTTTTATTATTAACATGGAATCGAGTTATACTGATCTAGAAATGAGCAAACCATATAGCAAAAGCAAAGGATATAATGACTAGAATTAATTCTTTTCCATGTTTGCTTAGGCCACCTACCTCTATATAAGCATGGCCATTGAGCATTGCATTTCAAACAATCAATCAATCTCGCATCCCATGACACTTCTCAAGAGTAGTGATACTAGGACTCCCTTCTTGGCAGCGATGCCATGGTGTTGACACCCTGTCCTGCGCATGGAGAAAATGATTGTATTTATTTTCTACTAAAATTTAGATTGTATGCATTTGATATCGGTACAACCATTATTGACTAGTTTTTTAATAAATGATCATGGCACCAACGATCCATATCCATACCTATATCTATATCTATATCTTCTTTGTCATCTTTGCTTAGGCCACCTGCCTCTATATAAGGATGGCTATTGAGCAATGCATTTCAAACAATCAATCTCAGCTCGCTTTCCATGGTGCTTCCTAAGAGTAGTGATACTAGGGCTCTCTTCTTGGCGGTGATCGTGGTCATGGCCATAGTGTTGACACCCTGCCCTACACATGGAGGAAATGATGGCATATATTTGTCCTAAAAGATTGTATACATTGAATATCAGTACAATCATTATTGACTAGGTTTTTAAACCCACACAGAGAGGTGCACACATATGCGGAGGTGCACTATCCCGACCTGCCGCCAGCAGTGCAAGAAGTGGGGGTATGTCAACCCTGTGATAAACTGTTGGAACACACCACCAACAATGGTTTTGGACACCTGTTGTTGCTTTAGTCCTACTTTTAGAAAATTGGCTTGATTTTTAGTACTGATAAGTCTAGTTGGATCTCGACTGATCAATCCAAATATATCATAATGATTTGAATGGAATCCATGTTTTAAAGTTCCAAATTGCCTCAAGCTCTAAAGTTCTAACATCATCAACGTGTTATTACCTGAAGCATGTTGTTCAAACTAGTGATGGCCATTTTTTATTGTGGACATGGAGAGATTGGACAACAACAACTACAATTCATGAACATAAATATTGATCCTTAAAACATGATTGAACCTGATGAACAAAGTAGAGAGATTGGACTAAGCACACAACATCAATTGGTGGATTGGGCAACCTTGCACGCCACTGAAAGATTGATGATCTAATCGATGAAATTGGTGAATGAATAAATGATCGTGGGACCAATGGTCCATATAACGATACACGTGGTTCTTGCTATAGCTTCTGGAAGAATTGACTGGCTTAAGAAAAAAACGTTTAATTGGACTCTAAAAAGTTAAGGCACAAACTAAAACCTTAGCCTATTATACTTCAACCACGAAGCTAGTGCCTTGGGAAAACATTTACTAAGATAAGATTGTTAAGACACACTAAGATATGAGCTTAAGAAAGGCTAGCACTAACAAGTAGTCCTTAATCGCAAGAACATAAACCTGCAGAAGCTAGTTGGTCCACAAAGAGCTAATCACTTAACCAATTACTTGGTATATCCTGCAAGTTTTTATTTAGTTACTCTGTCATATGGCCATGTGGATATCACTTTCTTGATTTTGTGAAATTTAGTGGATATGATAGTAGAACCACGTGGGAACATGGTAGCTAATACTTTTCTCAATAGGAGGAGTTATTTCCCATGATGAAATAAAAGTGTGTGTATTTTCGTTATCCTTGAGTGGAATTGTTTTCTCATAGTTTGCTTCACTACTCTCCTATTTTATACATTCTTGGGACAAATGAGTAAAATTTTCTTGATCATTTCATAGTAGAGATAATGAATTAAGGTTGAGTCATTCCACATCGATGAGATAATGGCACAATGAGCTTCTTGTTGATTATATTAGAATGTTTAGATATACAAAAATTGATGTTATAGCCATCACATCTTTGAAAGAGATTTTGTTGAAATTCAATCTTATTGGAGATTGATCTCCTATTAGAAAAATATTTGTGGGTTATGAGTTTGTCAATGTTAATCAAGTTCAGTAACTTTGAACAAAGGAGCTACTTAAAAACAAGATAACCAAGCAAAACCAGGGTTGGCAGTATTGTTCAACCTAGGAAAAACCAAGAAGCCTAGTTTTCCTAAACCGGAGCACCTAGTTTAAAGGAAGTACCAAATCACGGAACGTATTCCATCATTGTGTATCTCTTATTGAGATGTCTGAAATTCATATGTGGGACACCCAATTTGGAGTTCTGATAGGACAATTAAGCCCTTCGGAACTGTGCAAATCCCAAAATCCAAATAACTCAATTGGTACCTGGTTTCTTTGAATCTGAGAGTGAAGTCCTTATCCTTCATGATTTTGATATAAATTTGACTTATAACCACAATAAGATCCTCATCCTATAAATACTAATAAGGATCATGGTTTATTGATATTAAGGGTCACAACCGATTGAAGTTCCAATAAAAAAATGCAACATAGTTATCCTTTTTACTTCTCAAGCTTTGACCCTTCCAATACCCTAATTGCTATTCTTCCTTTGTGTCAATGGAATTTAAGGATTTATAAAATGGAATCTAAAGATGCTATAATTGTCCTACTTATGCAAGATTAACCCATAGTGTTTTGACCAACAGGTACCTGCAATAGAGTATTAACTATCTACCAAATTAGTTCCAACATCCAACATCTCTCTCTGTATATAAGAAACCTAGCATTGCAAACATGGACAATAGAGCTCTGGTTCTTGGTGGTTACCATGTTCACGGTCATGCTCTTGTCACCCTACCCCGCGCAAGGGCAACTAAAAGGTGTGTGTGTACACTCTGATCTATCTATTACATTTTAGTATGTTACTGTCATCACAAGGGTGACATATTGTGACATTGCTGACTTGTTGTTGTAAAGATAGTTGTGTTAATTAACTTGCACATGATGCATTGTGAAGAGAAGATGCGCACCATAATTTGTAAATCGAATGGCTACGTCAATCTTGTGGTAAAATGCTCGGATCCCCAACCCGAACTAGACTGACTAGTGGCAAATGTTGTTGCTTTGTAAAATGTTGTGCCAGTCTTGATTTCCAAGACTGTGACCAGACTCGCATAGATGGATTGCTATGACTATGATGCCAATAGGCTATCTGAGTGATGTCATGGTAATTTGAATAAAAACCTTCTAGAGATTGGAATAAATTTTGTTGCATTATTTAAGGAAAAACAATTGTCCTTTATTGGCCATGTTGCCTACATAAACTCCTGCTGAGAAGATGAACCTCTACATAAACGACTAACTTGCCTGGGGTAATATATATGCAGCTGAAGACAGAGCAATAAATTTCCCTACCATTGTGAATTGTTTTCTTATCTAATTTTTGCAAAACATAAACTTGTCATTTTCAATAAATTCACCATTGCAATTTAATAGTTCATTTGATGAATATGTGAAAACTTGTATACTAATTTGTAGAGGGAGCTCAGGAGGGGCTCCATACTTTGAATAGTAGTAGCGGAGGCTCGAGCGCACCTTACCAGGTTATAGATCTGCCCACCATCACATAACGCATCCTCACTCATGGACATGTCGTCTGACTGCTCACCTCTAGCTTTGTCCATGTTCTCACCATCTTCATCACAAGCGGTGGTGTAGTGCCACAAAATATATGTTAAGAGAAAGTGGGATGATTTTTATTGATAGAAACCACAAATTGCATCCATCCACTTTCAATGAGACCCTAAAATAAAAAAAATTACATTAGAGTTATATTGAGGTCCACCAAAGCAAGGAAATAATCATGTGAAACACCTTTGTCACCTTCAATTGTCACATCCAAACTACAACACACGACCCCTATGTGCTGCTCACAGGCAAGACAACCAACAGGAGGGGCAACTCGCTAACATGCCCTAAAACTCCCCTTGGCCTCCACCTCTCTGACCACCAATGACACCATAAAAAAAGAAGTCTGCCCACCACTTCTTCCTGCCTATTCTCTCAGTTCTTTTTCTTGCGCATCATGCTTCGGCGCCCGACCTTGTCGGCTATGAGGTTGCGGGTTTCAGGGCTCCTATGACGGATCTGGCCTCCTCATCGTCGGATTTGGAGCTCTTATGGTGGCTGCTTCGTCACTGATGACTTAGTTATGCTTGTTGTTTATAGGACTCATGTACTAGGCTGACATCTTCGACAACCATGGCAACCAGTGGGGTGGCCTGATCCATTGCCTCTTATGCCACATCCAATCTTCTCCACTCCAAAGTTGACCATGTCGCTACTCATGTCATCCTGCACCTGTCTAATGCCTTCGACAACCATGACAGATTGCAGAGCTATCAAATCTGGTGCCTCCAAGGCCGGATTTAGTCTCCTCTACCTAGGGCAAAGCTTTGATGGTGTGGTGGCACTCCCCATGTGCTGAAATTTGTGATCGCGATGACATGGTCAATTGTCATGGTGTCTATGCATGATCAATACATGTTTCATGGCCTTGCACGAGCTAGCAAGGGCTCAAGCAGTGCTATGTCTGTTGACACTTCTTAGCCCAACCACAAAGAGTAGAGATAAACCATATCCCCATCAATGGCGCCCGAAATGCTCGTTGGTATTTGTTTACACCAGATTTTGGACCAAGAGGTTTGATATTTTGTGAACATAAACGGCTGATTTATTAAGGAAGAGAATCGACCAAGAAAAATAAAAACTCGTATGGGCCAAGCATAAAACTAGAAAATTCAGGTGGACCAGCACGACGGGCTTCGAAGACGTGTCGGACTCGACCAAAGAGTTCAAGTTCGGGTCGTCTTTTATTTTTTTTCCTTTTTTGTAATCTACTCGTGTTAGGGCAGGAGTCAACCGTGTTATAAATAGCTAAGAACCCGGATTTTGTAAAAAATCCCCAATCAATCAAACACAACCAGCCCTCGGCCAAAAGCCTAGGAGTAGGAGTAAAGTAGATCTCAGCGAGACCTTCAATCAAGCAGGGTTGCATCGGCATCGACCGACCTCCAGTTTGCTTGTAAGTTTCACCAATGGCTTATGTCATCGTGTAATAAGGCTGCATTGGCGTCGACCAAACTCTAGTTAAGCTATGACATGGCAAGTTATCAGTCTAAGCTCGTCTTTTGTAAGACTGTCTTGACTATGATCAATCTCTTACTTTAGTCGATCTTGACTAGTTATCGGCTCTATTGGTTTGGCAAGCTAATAGATTCATCAAGTTATCGATGTTGTTTTATGTTTTAATTTGTTTATTTATGTTTTAAATAACATCTTGCCCAATCAAGTTGACAAAGTAGCCTGCGCTTAAAGGATACTTAGTATCGGCTGTTTTGAGGTTTATAGAGGAAATAGCCGATACAAGCCTCTCATCGGCTATTTTGCCAATCTTGATTGTTACATGTTGTGCGTTCGAGATATTCGATAAAACCGTGATCTGATTTAAGAGCAGATAAGATTTGATCTAGCATGTCTATTACGGCTGTATTTCCGAACCCCACTGATATATATGATAGATTAAGTCTGTTTATCTTAGATTAAATCATGCTTTTATCGGGTAGATCTTGTTTGTGCCTCATGGACCCTGCATCGGCTGAAATAGCCGATCCAGTTATGCTTTCTTCATAATATGTTCTTTTAAGTGGTTTGGAATCAATGGATCTACTTTGTGCACGAGACGTGATCTAGCTTGACCATCATCAAAGCTGCCTGGAGACACCCCACTATTGGTGTTTAAGTTATTTTATCGATCTATTTGTTATTATGGCTTCATGGAGACACCCCACTGTTAATGAATAGAACTGCTTGTGCATTTAGTCGATACGTTGTTTTCATATCGCTTGAACGTACATATAGATCTTTGTCTATCAATGTCATTTAAGCTTATCGGTTGTCTATTTATTATACGCATTCATCTTACATATGTCATAGCCTTTATGCTTTATATCTTTTTCATCACTTTATACGCAATCTCATGGGGGTTGACTTTGTAGTCAATATCCTAAAGACAAATGGCTATATCAGAGCCACATAATTTGGAACTATCGGGCACCAAACCAGCAGTTTGATGACCGTTTCCTTCTCCTTGTCAATTACAGGTCAAATTGACTGACACGCCCGAAGTCGATTTCGCTGAGAATCGGCACCACCGCTTGTTGAAGGTCCAGGAGGTCAGGACTCGCTCCGTACCCCTCTGAGGACCGTACGCCCGAGTGTGTTGGCGCACCCCAACCGAGATTTTGTGTCAACACATTCTTTTGGCACGCCTAGTGGGACACAATCGTCTGAATCATGACTTTTGACAATGATGAAGTGTTGCACGTGAAGATGGAGGACCTCCCCGAGGAAACTCAGCGCTTAATAGGAGAAGCTATTGATCAATACCGACACTTATGTTTACTGAGTTTCGGCAAGACTAGGGATAAGAAGGTCGTTCAGAAGACCCATCTTCCGAGAGTAATCTTTGATGGTCATGCTGATCCAATGGTCCAAGTCCAGCATAATGCTATGCAAGAAGTGATCAACAAGACAATGACGTCCACTTTGATGAACCACAGTGAGGCTTTTCTCAACAGCCTCACAAATGCCATGAAGAAGGTTTTCAACATAAGTGGTGATGGAAGAGGTCCAACATATAATATTGGAAACAATCAAGGAGTTGGAACTTCTACTGGACCTCAGACCAATGGTCCAAATGGCAGTGGAAACCAGATGATGATCAACCCTGGGGGCATGACACCGCAGCCAGTGCAACAGCCGATTATGAGTAATAACATATACTCATCGGCTACAAAAATAGGTCCTCAGGCAAGGCGAATCACAAGAGATTTTAATACACCGCCATATCAAGGGAACGTGGCATCTGGTGATATCCCTCAAGGGTATCATTATGTCTCTGACTTCTATACTTTGGATGCTCAAGAAAACCCAGGATATAATGGCAACACCTTCGGGGGGCAGAACATCGGCTATCAGAAGTCGGTGAATCAAATGGACCAGTTGATGAATCGGGTAACTGACCTGGTTCAGAAACAATTCAGCTTGATGCCAAAATCTACAGTAACTGGTTACAAAAGCTGTATCCAGAATGGTTTGATCAGGTTGTTCTTCCTCCAAGATATAGAATTCCTGATTTTTCCAAGTTCACAGGAACTGGTTCAGTGTCAACCATGGAGCATATAACCCAGTTCTTAGTCCAGATTGGAGAGATCAGTGATGAACAAGCACTCAAAGTCAGAATGTTCCCTCTCTCTCTATCTGGCTCAACTTTCTCATGGTTTTCATCTCTGCCACCTAATTCCATTCAGAGCTGGGATGACTTGGAAGATAAGTTCCATAAATATTTCGGCTTCGGGGTATTGGAGAAAGGCTTAGTGGATTTAATCGATACAAGGCAAACTAATAATGAGTCTGGATGCCAATATCTCCAAAGATTCAGAGAGATAAAGAATCAATGCTATTCCTTGACATTGCTAGAATCAGAGGTGGTTAGCATTGCAATTCGAGGACTGATACCTGCTATCAAAGAGAGAATCGGCTTTGGTTGTAATAATATGGCCGATCTAGCTAAAAAGGTAGCGAACATTGATGCCCAAAATCTGTACAACAAGTCTTCAACCCAAGAAAGCCTACAATACAAAGAGTCATGTTTTCCTACAAAATGAAGATGATGATTCAGAGAATGAAAGCGATGGAGAAGTGGCTGCTGTAGACTGGGTTTGGAAAAACAATGAATTCATGCCGTGGGCGAAAGTTAAAAGTACCGAAAGAGATGTAAAATACAACTTTGATATCACTAAGGCCGACAAGATATTTGACTACTTGCTAGAAAAGGGTCAGATCAAGTTGACTAGGAATCATACTATCCCATCAGCCAAAGAGCTTAAAAATAAAAGGTACTGTAAATTTCATAATTCCGATACCCATACTACTAATGATTGCCGAGTTTTCAGAGATATGATACAGAGGGCAATCGTTAAAGGGAGGATTGGCTTAGAAAAGGCTAAAGGCATGGGCATCAACGACCATCCTTTCCCACAAAATATGGTAGCTCTAGCACCTCGGAGTGAAATCAGGGTGTTAACCTCTGATAGAGCCAGGTCAGATGGGACAGTTGATCCAAAGAAGCAATTAACAGCTAGAGAGTATCAGGACATGAAAGGAAAGAAAAGCAATGATCAACCTGAGACTTCAAAAGCTGGAGAAGCAAGAAAGCGTCCAACTGTCAGGATCCTGTTGAACAAGTGGCAGCGTCAGAAGGAAAGGAGCCAGATACAAAAGGAAAGAGATGAACAAGAATATCAAGAGTGGCTCGAAGAAGAAGAGTGCAGGAGGTCCCGGGAAGAAGAAAGACACATCAGGGATGAAGACAAGAATCATTGGGGACTGTCCTTTCTTCAGGCATTGTTGGAATGAAGGCCTAAAACTTCCTACTCTTCGTAATTGCCCAGAGTGCAGTGATCAATACCGGAGTATAGGCAGTCGAGAGACAACCGCCGATCTGTACATGAAGATTGAAATTTGAAAATACAGATCGGCGCATAAAAAAAAAAAATGTTCATAATCGGCTTGGAGCAAGATTAGCCGATCATGATCATCCATGGCAGGAAGGACAATGGTGTCCTGGTGGCTTGACTAGAAGCCAGAAACGACGGGTTCAGAGGTTGAGGAACGATGAAATCCAGAAGAAGAAATCCAAAGTCTGGCAAGTCAAGCAAATAGACAATAAGGGTGAGTCATCGGCTAACATTGCTGCTCTGTTCATGCTACCTACTAAATTTAAATCCTCTGATCTTGAAGAAGACTTTCTCAAAATAGTTGACGAGAGTCAACAGCCGATCCAAGCAGTTGGCTTCAAAAAATATATTTAATGGATTGTACAATCAACGAAGATGAGAATAAAATGGGTAAAGGTTTCACGTCGGCTGACGAACTAGAAGCAGTTGATATTGGAAACGGTGATAAGCCGAAGTTGACGTACATTAGTGTCAAGTTGGATCCCAAGTTTAGGCAAGGGCTTATTGCATTATTGAAAGAGGATAAGAATGATGCTTGGCTTGATTACTCTAATATGCTGGTCTGATCGATCAGTTGAAACATCGGCTACCTATTAAACATGGGAGTCGGCCTGTGAAACAAGGCTCCAAGAAGGATCAGAGCAGAAGTTATGGCTGATGTGAAAATAGAAATCACTCGGCTTTATGAAGCTAATTTCATTCGGGCAATGTAGGATATGCTGATCAGTGGATATCTAGTGTGGTCCCTGTCTATAAGAAAAATGGAAAAATGAGGGTTTATATTGACTTCAGGGATCTGAATAAAGCTACTCCAATGGATGGCTACCCAATGCCAGTGGCAGATATGTTAGTCGATGCAGCAGCAGGACATAGAGTTATCGGTTTTATGGATGGCAATGCTGGCTATAACCAAATTTTTATGGCAGAAGAGGATATACATAAAACTGCATTAAGATGTCCAGGTGCCATAGGTCTATATGAGTGGGTAGTCATGACTTTTGGGCTTAAGAATGCCGGTGCAACTTATCAAAGGGCCATGAATTATATCTTTCATGAGTTGATTGGCAGGGTTGTTGAGATTTATATTGATGATGTGGTGGTAAAGTCCAAAGATTATCAAAGACATCTTAAGGATCTCAGAGACACTCTTGAATGCGCAAGGAAGCATGGCTTGAGAATGAATCCCCACAAATGTGCATTTGGAGTGTCGGCTGGTCAGTTCTTAGGGTTTATGGTACATGAAAAAGGAATTGAAGTTGGCCAAAAGAGCTATGATGCCATTGACAAAGCAGTACCACCAACCACAAAGACTCAATTACAATCTTTGATCGGCAAAATCAATTTCATCAAGAGATTTGTTTCGAATCGGTCAACCAGAATTTTGCCGTTCTCAGTTTTATTAAAATTGAAGGATGATCAGGAGTTTAAATGGGGAGATGAACAACAATGGGCATTTAATGAAATCAAAGAATATATGAAGTCTCCAATTTTGATTCCTCCTTAGAAGAACAAGCCTTTCAAGTTATACGTGTCAGCCGATGATCATACAATTGGATCGGCCCTAATGCAAGAGTTTGAAGGAAAAGAGAGGGTGGTTTTCTACCTCAGTAGGAGATTGCTTGACCCAGAGACAAGGTATTCTCCTATTGAAAAATTATGCCTATGTTTATACTTCTCATGCACCAAGCTTCGACATTACCTGCTGTCTTTCGAGTGCACAGTGATATCTAAGTTTGACGTGATCAAGCATATGTTATCCATGCCTATACTAAATGGAAGAATTGGGAAGTGGATTCTTGCATTATCAGAGTTTGACTTGAAATATGAATCGGCTAAAGCAGTTAAAGGTCAGGTAATAGCCGATTTTATTACTCATCATCATAAACAAAAATTAAAACTTTAGACTTCACCCTGTGGGCTTTGTTCTTTGATGGTTCCAATTGCAAACAAGGTGGAGGCATTGGCATTGTTCTTGTTTCTCCTCAAGGAGGAAGTTTTGAATTTGCTTTCCCAATTGATCCAACCTCCACTAACAATCAAGCTGAGTATGAAGCACTTCTTAAGGGACTTCAGCTTTTGTGTGAAGTAGGGGCCGAGACTATTGAAGTTTTTGGAGATTCTCAATTGGTGATTAATCAATTGCTCGGCCTATATAAATGCAAAGATGATGTTTTGAGAAAGCATTATGAAAAATGCCTTAGATTGCTTGATTCTTTCTCTTTTGTTGTCATAAAACATATTCCTAGATGTCAGAATCAAGAGGCTAATCGGTTGGCTCAGAGTGCTTCTGGATATCGGCAAATTATTGAAATACTAAGTGATGAAATTGCCGATAGTGATGATTGGAGACTTGAGATTATTGAATATTTGAAAAATCCATCACGACAGGTATCCAGAAAATTTAGATACAAAACCACAAAGTTTGTCCTTCTTGATGATCAACTATATCATAAAACAATCGATGGAGTACTGCTTAAATGTATTAATCAAGAAGAGGCCAAAGTTCTGATAGGTGAAATCCATGAAGGGATTTTGTGGTGCACATCAGTCTGCTCATAAGATGAAATGGATGATCAAAAGGGCAGGATATTTTTGGCCAGCCATTTTGGAGGACTGTTTCAAATATTATAAAGGATGTCAGGAGTGCCAAAAATTCGGTAATGTTCAGAAATCTCCAGCATCGGCTATGAATCCAATAAAAAAGCCATGGCCATTTAGAGGATGGGGAATAGATCTAATTGGCCAGATATTTCTGGCATCTAGCAAGGGGCACAAATTTGTGTTGGTAGCAACGAATTATTTCACTAAATGGGTTGAAGCTATTCCTTTAAAAGAGGCTTCGTCGGCTACCGTGATCGAGTTCATTAAAGAGCATATCATTTATCGATTTGGTATTCCTCAAACTATTACTACGGATCAGGGAAAGATGTTTGTATCAGAAGAGTTCGAGGATTTTGCCGCCAGCATAGGCTTTAAGATGATTAACTTGTCTCCATATTATGCTCAAGCTAATGGACAAGCTGAAGCTTCTAATCAGATTTTGATCAAAATCATTAAGAAGAAAGTTAGAGATCATCCGAAGAAGTGGCATTCGATACTCAGTGAGACCTTATGGTCCTATAGGATGGCATGTCATGGTGCAACTAAGTGTTCACCGTATGAATTGGTTTATGGTCATGAGGCCATATTACCTTGGGAAATCAATATGGGATCCAGAAGAGTATCACAGCAGGATGATTTAAAGACTGATGAATATAAACATCTCATGATGGATAATCTCGATGATTTGAACTTTCATCGGTTAAAAGCTTTAGAAAATATCAGGGTTCAGAAACTAAGAGTGGCTAAATACTATAATTAAAAAGTCAGAGAGAAAAAGTTTCATGAAGGAGACTTGGTTTGGAAGGTCATTTTGCCTATTGTGACTAAGTATAACAAATACGGCAAATGGTCACCAAATTAGGAAGGGCCCTATCAGATTACTAGATGTGCTCCTGGCAATGCTTATTTCTACGAAACCCTAGAGGGCGTCGAGTACTTCAGGGCAGTTAACGGGAAGTACTTTAAGAAATATTACCCTAGTGTTTGGGTGGATCAGCTGTAACTAATGTGTTAACTCAATAGCCGATACAGATGTATCGCCTTCAGAACAAAAAATAGCCGATGCAATTGAAGCATCGCCTCCAGTCCAAAAATACGAGGTCAAGAATCATTGAGATTAAGAAACCTCGATGGGTCTAATCACAGAGGAATCATAAAGAGACAGAAACTTCATTATATTCAAGGAAGAAAGTTTATTTACAGAGACTTGGCCCTGATAAACTACTCAAAGACCTTATCTACTATGATTACAGAGGGGGTGGACTCTGCTATTTCCCCAGCCGCGCCATCAACGCCATAGAAATGTACCTCCATGGCGTGGCTTATTTCTGGAGTGACCTCAAGGCCGCCCAGATCTTGGCCGGTGTAGACCTCGGTGGCCCTGAGAGCCATGGCGGCGTCGTGATGAACGTCATGAAGGGCAACCTCATGTACCCTTGCGGGGATGTTGGTCACCCTTTCCGCGACGCTGTCGCTGGCGGTGTTCACGGAGTCGGCCTCCTTGTTCCCCGCCTCCTAAAGGGCTTCTAGGCGGACGGTCAGGTCTGTGAGCAAACAAATAAAGCAGGATTGAGCAAGAGAAGTCCGATCGAATAAAAATTCCTCAGAGAAAGAAGAATACAGGCGACACGCGCATCAGATTCTGCGCATTGTTGGACCGCCCGAGAGGCCCTCGCCTCTGCTTCCTCCAATGCCTTCTAAAGTTGGGCGATATGGTCCTCTAGGAGGCAGTTTCTGATAGTGGCCTTCGAGTGAAGGTTCCGCATTTCCGTCATCTGACGGTAATGGCAGGTGGCCGTCGATTCGGAGCTACTGGAGGAGGGATTCTCAGAGATTGACTCCATGCCAGGGGAGGTGCCACGACAGCCGCAGCATTAGAAGGACCCTCATCAGCCCTAGTTGAAAGAAGAGGGAGAAAAGGAAGTTAAGCCTTGAAAATAATGAGAGCTGGACTCGATTAGGCAGAGAAGAAGAGACATACCTGATGCGGCGTTGAGGGCGGTAGCGAGAATTCACTTCCTCCTCTGCGGGATGCTTCCCACGTCTGTTATCTGCCATTGGAGGAGGAAGAAATGTTTTTGGAAGGTGAAGCTTTTTGACAAGAAAGAGGGTTTTTGGATGGAAGGCAAAAGCAAGCAAGAAAAATGTGCTCCGAATGAGACGGGGATGGAGACGAAGAGGAGATTTATATTAAAAGATTGAATCTCAGGGAAAAGATGTCGCTTCGTACAATGTGTACAGAACACTCGAGTGGGATGTTAAATCAACAGCACGGTTTTCAAAAGAAGAGCAAACGTCTCGCGTTAATCGTCAAAATACTGTTCACATTGTTTGCGATATAAAAAGAGGAGAAGAGGAAAAGGGCTTAGCTGATCGACTAAAAGTAAGGCGAATCGATCGGATCCTAAAGGAAGGAAAGTGACATTTTTGGAATAAAATAAATTTTATCCCAAAATTAGGGGGCATGTGTTTACACCAGATTTTGGACCAAGAGGTTTGATATTTTGTGAACATAAACAACTGATTTATTAAGGAAGAGAATCGGCCAAGAAAAATAAAAGCTCGTGTGGGCCAAGCATAAAACTGGAAAATTCAGGTGGACCAGCACGACGGGTTTCAAAGACGTGTCGGACTCGACCAAAGAGTTCAAGTTTGGGTCATCTTTTATTTTTTTCCTTTTTTGTAATCTACTCGTGTTAGGGCAGGAGTCAATCGGGTTATAAATAGCTAAGAACCCGGATTTTGTAAAAAATCCCCAATCAATCAAACACAACCGGCCCTCGTCCAAAACCCTAGGAGTAGGAGTAAAGTAGATCTCGGCGAGACCTTCAATCAAGCAGGGCTGCATCGGCATCAACCGACCTCTGGTTTGCTTGTAAGTTTCACCAATAGCTTATGTCATCGTGTAATAAGGATGCATTGGCGTCGACCAAACTCTTGTTAAGCTATGACATGGCTAGTTATCGGTCTAAGCTCGTCTTTTGTAAGACTGTCTTGACTATGATCAATCTCTTACTTTAGTCGATCTTGACTAGTTATCGGCTCTATTGGTTTGGCAAGCTAATAGATTCATCAAGTTATCGATGTTGTTTTATGTTTTAATTTGTTTATTTATGTTTTAAACAACATCTTGCCCAATCAAGGTTGACAAAGTAGCCTGCGCTTAAAGGATACTTAGTATTGGGTGTTTTGAGGTTTACAGAAGAAATAGTCGATACAAGCCTCTCATCGGCTATTTTGCCAATCTTGATTGTTACATGTTGTGCGTTCGAGATATTCGATTAAACTATGATCTGATTTAAGAGCAGATAAGATTTGATCTAGCATGTCTATTACGGCTGTATTTCCGAACCCCACTGATATATATGATAGATTAAGTCTGTTTATCTTAGATTGAATCATGCTTTTATCGGGTAGATCTTGTTTGTGCCTCATGGACCCTGCATCGGCTGAAATAGTGAAGCACCGAGAATGCAAAAGCAAGGCGACCAGGGGGGGTGAATGGGAGCCTCAAAAATTTCTCTCGAAACTTTGGCCTTTGTCCCAAAAATCAACCCCCGAAAGCTTTGATCGAAATCGTGATGCCCACGACCCTTGGAAGAGGGTGGATGATCCCTAGGATCACAGCGAGGCACCACCAAGCAATAGCAAACCAACTGCCAAAAGCACCGGCACAAGTTCGACCCCTAAAAACTGAGTCCCGAACGTAGATTGAAGGCTACGTCAAGAAATCCCCAAATACCGATGCTAACAAGTAGCAAAGATACCTAGAGAGGTTCCTAGGTCAACTCTAGGGCCAAACAAGAAGTTCGGAAACCAAGCAGAAAAGTCGAGAGATCAAACGCACTGAAAAACAGCACTCAGCCGAGTCCCGGACTGTCCGGGGTTCCGACCGCGGACTGTCTTCCCAACGGCGGACTGTCCGGGAACCAGTGGCGGAGTGTCCGTCGGCTGAATCCCAAAAACAGCAAAGCTGCTGAAGTCTCCCTGCTCAGTCCCGGAATGTCCGCGACTTTGAACTGCGGACTGTTCGCCGGTATCCCGAGCCCAAAGCACCGAAGTGCCCAGCCACTGGTCTGGCTCAGCCCCGACACGCGGACTGTCCGCCGGTCAGGTGGCGGATTGTCCGCGACCGACCAGAGAGGGCAATTTCAGTCGCCTTCTCCCCAAATCTTCCCAAAATCGATTCAAATCAAAATCCCTTGTTCCCAAACTTGGAGAGGATGATCACGAGGTAGTTAGGAGACTATCCCCAAGAAATCATCCGCTCAAATCAACTCAATCAACGGGAAATCGAAGGGGAAGATATATGAACCGAAAAAGCGCCACAAAAATTGAATCGACCCGATCTACTTGTTCGTGAGGAGTTAGATGAACTCCTTTGGTGGAAATGATCTCCTCACTATAAAGAACAAGTTGATTCAAGTGGATTTCAAAAATACGCAGTAGAGAGGGAGATCGAGTGATCGGAAAATTGCGGAGAAATGAAGAACGCGAAGAACACGAACAAAACGCGAATCAACACATCGATCTGCAACCGTGTGGCTACCACACGCTACAACAGTGAGATTACGGTCTCACTTCCTCAAAATCTCCAGTACACAGAGGTATGGTTCTCTGCGGATCTCAGTTGCTACAGCAGGGGATTGGGAGAGCAGGAAAACCTAGAAGGCAAAGAGCAAATGACTGAGATAGGATGGGAGGTGGGTGTCTCTCTCTACTTATCCTAATTCTAGTTCTCACTCTACCCCTAACTAATTACAGAGCGAACCAGCTAAACCCTAAGGTTATTCTAGACCAACTCGTGGTAGGTGGTGATCCGACGGCCACGCCCGCACAACTGGTAGCGTTGCCTCGACGCAACCTCACCGATTGCCGCCACGTGCCGCCACCGCTCTGCTTGTCCTTTTCCCGGACTTTGCCCCCGGTTTTGTGGCCCAAACCGGGAAACCAGCCTTCACTACCAACCCCCGGTTTTGAGGCCCAAACCGGGAAACCAGCCGTCCATCGCCTGAGTTTTGTGGTCCAAACTCAGAAACCCGCCAGCGCCTAGGTTTTGAGGCCCAAACCTGGAAACCGTCCTCAGCCCGAGTTTTGTGGCCCAAACTCGGCAAACCCGCAGCACCCAGGTTTTGTGGCCCAAACCTGGAAATCGTCCACCGGATGGTTTTTCTCTGGCTCAACCACCAAACTGACGCTGTAGAGGGATGCACCGCCCGTGCACCCCGTCCACCGACACGTGTCCCCAGGTCCTTGACCCGAGCAACACCATGTCCCGCAAGTCTTTGCTCGTCGCTGTCCCCGGCTGTCAGCCACCACAGCTGATCCTCAGGCCACCTGTCCCTCAGTCCAAGCCTCATGTTCGCCCTTCACCGCTCTTGGTCCGTCGGCACGACACGTCTCTACTTGACCTTCACCTTGTCTTCGATCACTGTATCCGTGCTCGACACCTGCACAACACAAGCCAAAGAACATGCGCATCATCCCAGTTGACAATCACTCATCACACGAGACTCGGCATACACCCATGTACCCGCAAACAGCCGATCCAGTTATGCTTTCTTCATAATATATTCTTTTAAGTGGTTTGGAATCAATGGATCTAATTTGTGCACGAGACATGATCTAGCTTGACCACCATCAAGGCTGCATGGAGACACCCCACTGTTGGTGTTTAAGTTATTTTATCGATCTATTAGTTATTATGGCTGCATGGAGACACCGCACTATTAATGAATAGAACTGCTTGTGCATTTAGTCGATACGTTGTTTTCATATCGCTTGAATGTACATATAGATCTTTGTCTATCAATGTCATTTAAGCTTATCGACTGTCTGTTTATTATACGCATTCATCTTACATATGTCATAGCCTTTATGCTTTATATCTTTTTCATCACTTTATACGCAATCTCATGGGCGTTGACTTTGTAGTCAATATCCTAAAGACAAATGGCGATATCAGAGCCGCATAATTTGGAACTGTCTGGCACCAAACCGGCAGGTTCCATGATTTGACGATCTTTTCCTTCTCCTTGTCATTTACAGGTCAAATTGACTAGCACGCCCGAAGTCGATTTCGCTGAGAATCGGTACCATCGCTTGTTGAAGGTCCAGGAGGTCAGGACTCGCTCCGTACCCCTCTGAGGACCGTACACCCGAGTGTGTTGGCGCACCCCGACCGAGATTTTGTGTCAACAGTATTTATTAATGCACGAGAGATAATCTGCAAGCGCACAAATTAGATACCCATACTTCATTGGATGGAGACCCAGTTTTAATATCAAACCCAAAGGAACAATGTGATTGTCTTATGTCTTTGGCTTAAACCCTGAGCACTAACAAGGATGAGAAAATCAAAGATAAACGGAATAACTAGGGTTTCTAACCCTAGTTTTAGGAAGCTATGTGATTATTATCCAACTATGGATTACGTTGGGAGACCACATCCAGAGTATGGTTGTTCCCAAGTAATATACTCCTGCTCGGCCTATAGACGAGAGGTGGACTATAGAAGATTCAACAAGGCTATAAGAGTCAACCTTGCGAGCTAACACCGGTCCGAAATATAGGGTACACTATGCAAGTAATCGAGTCTAAGCACCACGCTTACACGACGACAACTCCTCTAATCCTAGAGCTACTAGAATTAAAGTACTCAAAAGAGAGTTGCAAGCCAGAAGAACAAAAATAACAATGTTGCTTACTAATAAATAGAAGTTGATGACCGAAGAATATTCTGATCCAAGCTCTTGAAGAACTTCAATCCGCAGGTACAAGGCGTAGAAGTAGCTTCGACAGGGCGGAACTCCTTCTAGATCTCTTCTACCTCTCTCTCTCTCTCTCTCTCTCTCTCTCTCTCTCTCTCTTCTAGTTCTAAATAAGACTAGATTTAACCCTAACTAGAGGGGTACTAGGCTTCTTCTTGATAGCTTGGCTCGGATCCTCTCCTGAAGAATATGAATTAGGGTTTATGGGACTTCGGATCTCTGCTCAGTCTCAGGGGGTCTAGGGCTACTTATATAGGCCGCTGGGATGAACCGCGACCCTTGGATCAAACCAACTTGAAACAACGGTCAAGATGCGAGGTAGAGGTCGGTTGGAGGCTGTCACACGAAGCTGGGGAGGCTTCTAGGTGGGCCTAGGCTGCCCGACCTAGAGTTGAGGCCGGTCGGCCTCCCCTGGACGCCGCCAGCCCCCTGCTTTGTTCTGGTGTATTCTGGAAGCTTCTACGTCCTTCTAGTGTGGGAGTTCGGTCGTTTTGCGCAACTAATCGTGTTGTGGGATTCTTTGGTGTCATCTTCATGTCTGGTCCCTGGAGATCTCTGGTTTACTACAACTGTTGGAATTCTGGCAATTACACTCCTGAACTTCATGTGGATGATAGTTCTAGAGTGTTCCAGAGTCTTCCATTGCAACGTTCTTCCTTCAAGTGTGAATATCTTCTTCTCTGGAACTCCTTTCATAGGGAACTTTATATCTGTTTTGATCATCTCGACGAGCCCTTTGTCATGGTGCACTCCACTTTAGCAATTAAGGTCCTTCTTATAGGGAATATAGTGATTATCCTACAAAGCAAGTGAAAACACCAAAACTCATGGAACTTGTTAGTATCAAACCTATTCTAGGTTGATGGTCACTTTTATTCCCTTTTTGATGAGTTATTCACGGTATAAGATATGAGTTAGTGACCGTCAACAATGACCCAATGCTCATTTGGCATTGGGTTGATGGTTTCCAAGGAAAGGCGTGTATTCTATTCTACAAGGCATGAGATTTGTGGCATAAAGGAAGAGGGATAGTGTTGCACTCAGATGCTTTGTGTTAACACCAGAATTTCGCACGCATGAGGATATGACAGATGGGTCCAGCCAGCAGAGAAGAAAGGATTCAGCAAGCAATCAGACGGCTATTTTGGTCCTCAAGATTTCGATGAATGTCTGTGCGGTCGGCTATCTTGCAGAGAGATGGTTCCATTCAGGAAATGGATGTTGCAGATGAAGCCGGCTTGCATGGGAAGGCATATGGCTGTGGAAGATGCCGAAAAGATTAGGAATAGATTTCATATCTTTCCGTATTTTATCATTGTAAATCGTAACCGTCTAGGACTCGTGTTTCGTCCAGGGTATAAATATAAGCCCTCGACCATTGTAAAATTGTTCACAACCACATCAATACAAACCGGCCCCGTGCCATCTTTGAGTCCCTAAGTCGTGTCGTTGAGTTCTTCGAGAGGAAACATCGATCTGTCGACCTCCGTAAGTACCGACAACCTTGTTATCATGTCTAGTATCATGCGGTGGATTTAGATATGATGCAAGTAGTCTCGTATGTTAAGCTTAGTATCGTGCGGCGAATTTAAGCTTATGACGGGAAGTTTTTGCTTGTGCCTTGTATCGTGCGGCGGATTAAGACATGAGTGAAAATAGTTATCGGCTCTATTAGATTTGGCAGATCTAGTAGATTCATTAAGTTATCATGTGTTACGTGTTTTATTTATTTAATTCATGTAACACTCTTTTGCCCAATCTAGATTGATTTCTATTCGGTCTTGTTTCACAAGTTTACTTGTGCTTTGCTAATCATAAGATTATGATGGCCGGATCAGTTCTCAATCTAGGTTGTTACATGTTGCGGGTTCATACATGTCGATCACGTTTATGCTTTGATAGAACTGGGTATCGTGCGGTAGATACAGGTTTTAGATTAGTTTGATCATGTTTGCTTGTATGTTTCCTTCCTCATGGACCCCAACTCGGCTAGTTTGCCGACCTTGGTTATGCTTACATGAGTAACGAGTTTTTATAGATCTATTCAAACATATGCATGCTTTTAGCTTGTTATAATTAGATTGTATCATGCGGTGGATTAATCTAATTATAAGAAGTGGTATAGACTTATAGCAAGTGGTATCATGCGGTGGATTAGCTTTGCTTAAGTTTATGCTTGACGGGTTTTTGAAGAATAAACATGCGGCAGATTAGTTGGATTGGCCTATGCATGTGTTATTTGGATAGATCTGTTCTTGCAAGTTGCCTGTTTAAAATATCTTTGATTCGTTCAAGCATGTCTTTCTTTCGCATTCGGTAGTTAACATGCTTCACACACTCTGTTCTCATATTTGCCGAATAGCTCTATAAACATGCTCTGACAGACAGCTTCTGTAGCTGTGTGCTGTCGCGATTGGCTTTCGAAGCCGTACATATGGAACTGTCTGGTTTTACCCAGCATGTTCCAGAGGTATTCTCACGTTTTATCCCTTGTTGGTTTTCAGGTCAAACCGACTGGCACGTCTCCAGATTCAGCATACTCCGGGCACCTGATTGAAGCTAGCCTCGTTCGGCTTGCTGTGTGTCTTGGCGCAAGGTGTCACTTTTTGCGTCAACACACTTTTTGGCACGCCTGGTGGGACCACTTCGTTTCAAGATGCCTGATATCAGCGATGATCAAGTTCTAGATGTGATCATGGACGACTTGCCGCTGGAGTCGAAAAGCTTGGTACAGCAGGCCTGCGATGAATTCCAACGCAAGTGCCTGGCGTCCTTCTCCAAGAACAAGAACGGCAGGGTCTTCCAGAAGCAGGAGTTCCCAAAGATTCTTCCTCGCCATCAACATGATATCCCTAATGAAGAAGAAGCTATTCGGAAGATGACTGAAATAATGTATAAGGTTGTATCAGAAGTTGTAACCAATCATCAGTCGGCTTTCCTGAACACCTTTCGCGCTATCATGGTCAATGCTTTCAGTCCAGCCATGGATAAATGCTTTGAAGAAACTGTTGGTCCGATGCAGGGACCGTTGTTGTTCCCAGTACCTCAACGTCAAAGGATCGCAGGAGAGGGCGGAGCTGGCCCAAGCACATGTGGGATGGTTCCTCATGAGACGCAGCCACCTCCTCAGACCTATGGCCAGCTCGCATTCGGCACGATAGGGAATGTCCCGCCATCTGCTTCTAAAGTGTCTCCTGCAGCGAACAGGATACAAAAGAATATGTTTGGAGATGGATATCATGAGTTCACCGATTATAGCTCAATTAATGCTCTTCCAAATCCAGGCTATAAGAGTTCGGCAGGGCTACATCCTGGGGGGCAGGCACAAGCAGTTCCTGATCCGAATGTTGACCTCATCATACATAAGATGGCTGATATGATGCAAAATCAATTCGGCCTGAAACCTAAGAATCAAACTTACACATACATGTCCCCCTATCCAGAGTGGTACAATCGGGTAGCTCTTCCTCCAAGGGTGCAACCTCCTACTGATTTCACCAAGTTTTCAGGCCAGGATGACACCAGTACTATAGAGCACATCGGCCGCTACTTGATGCAACTCGAAGAAGCATCTACAGATGAGGCTTGGAGGATTCGGTATTTCCCGCTGTCATTAACAGGGCCAGCCTTCTCGTGGTTTTCTTCTCTGCCAGCAAATTCTATCAATACATGGGCGGAGCTGGAGCAGAAATTCCACTCGTATTTCTTTACGGGTACCAGCGAGAAAAAGTTGGTCGATCTCATGAGCCTAAGGATGAAACCTAGTGAAACGCCACAAGAATATCTGCGCCGATTCAGGGAGACCAAGAATCTTTGTTATTCTCAGAATTTGCCAGATGATCAACTGCCAGAGATAGCCATAGCTGGCATGTTGCCAAGTATCAAAGAAAGGCTATTCGGCATGGAGTTTGATGACCTCGGGCAGTTATCACAAAGGCTGGCGACGATGAGTAATCAAGCCCAGGGGTTCAAGAGGAACAATCAGTTCCAGAAGGGTGATGTGGATGCCAAGATGTATCAAGCTTTCCTAGAAGAAGCAGCTAAGTACGATGATGAAGATGAAATAGCTGCAGCCGAGATAGTTTGGGATAAAGAACCAACTCAAGTCAACCAGCGATGGCTGAGGCAGCAGAAACGTACTTATGACTTCGATGTTTCCAAGTCAGATAAATTATTTGAGTACTTGTTGAAGGAAGGACGCATCAAGTTGCCAGAAGGTCATCCTATGCTGCATCCTGAAGGGGTCAAGGACAAGAAATATTGCGGTTTTCACAATACTAGATCCCACTCCATAAACGATTGCCGAGTGTTCAGAGTGCGGATCCAGAAAGCTATCCAGGATGGGCATCTGAGGTTTGATGGAAAGATGAAAATTGATGGTAGCCCTTTTGGACAGAATATTGTGTCTTTCTCTGTTAATATGATCAACGCGGCTGATCCCAAGGATAAGAGTAAAATGAAAGTGTTAACCTCTGATAGAGCGAGGGAAGCTGGTGCCGTTGACCCTAATCGGCAGATTACAAAGAGAGAGCTTCAACAGAAGGTTCGGTTCCAAAATAGCCGAACTGAGACAGGTGAAACTTCCAGACCCAGGGTCACGACACACATCTTGTTGAATAAATGGCGTCGGGAACAGGAACGGTACCAGAAGCAGAGATTTTATGAAGAACGGAAGTTCCTGGAGAAACAACGAAGGTACGAAGAAGAGATGTACCGGGAAGAACGAGAAGATACGAGGGAGCAGGAACAGTCTCATTGGGAATGCTCGTTCTTCCAGTATTGTTGGAACGAAGGCTTGAAGCTGCCTGTTAAGAAAGTTGCCCTGAGTGCAGTAATCAGTACTCCGAGTATAGGCAGTCTCGAGTCAACCGCCGATCTGTCCATGAGAGGCTTGGGGCACGAACCCCTGAGGACGATCGGCGCGTAAAAATAAATAATTCTAGAAATCGGCAGGAAAGAGGATTTGCCGATCAAAGTTGGGCTCGCACTGAAGAAGAAGAGTACCGCGAGTATGTCTGGCAGAGAGGACAGTGGTGTCCACCAGGATTGAGGAAGAGCCAGAAAAGGAGGGTGCAGCGCCTAAGAAATAGAGAGCTAGAACAAGCAAATACCAAAGTAAAACGAGTTTGGCGCCCCAAAGAGAAGCCGGATGGGGGTGATCGTTCGGCTGACGCATGCATGGCTTTCTTTCTTCCATCAGAATTTATAGCTCCCGAAGAACAGGACGTCCAAGACGAAGTGTATTCAGATTTTGATGAAGATGAATTCCAAGAGTTATTGGCTCATCTTGTCTTGGCTCAAAGTGCAGTATTTGATAAACCAGCTAAGCATCGACACCTGAAGCCATTGTATATGAGAGGTTATGTTAATGGCAAGCCACTGACTAAGATGTTCATTGATGGAGGAGTTGCCATAAATATCATGCCGTATACCACCTTCAGAAAACTTGGGATGACAAGTGAAGACTTACTGAAGACTGACATGGTGTTGAGAGACTTTGCTGGCAATTCTTCTGATACTCGGGGGGGGCAGTCCATGTTGAGTTGACGATCAGGACTAAGACCTTGATCACCACCTTTTTCGTCATTGATGGCAAGGGGGCATACAGTTTGCTATTGGGAAGAGATTGGATACATGCAAACTGCTGTGTGCCGTCAACTATGCATCAGTTCCTCATCCAGTGGATCGGAGATGACATCGAAATCGTCCATGCTGATGATTCAGTGAGTATTGCTAATACAGAGCCTATCTACTGGGAATATGATGGCGTTGAGTGTTTTTCTGGAAGAGCTTGGGAAGCGGGTCCTGTAAACATTTTCAACAAGGACCAACAGCCGATTCAGACAATCGGCTCTCAGAGCAATTTTTGAATAGATAATCCAACTGATGGTGATGGAGAAAGATTGAGGCCAAGTTTCATGTCGGCTGACAAGGAATAAAGTGTTGATAATGAAGCCGAAATAGGACCAATGTATGCAAGTCTGGGTCTCGAGCATGTTTTGAAGTTAACGAACTTTTGAGAGGGTTTTTGCTTATTTCTCCATTGCCGAAGCTAATGGAAGAACAAGAATTCACATAAGGTGACGTGCAACAGGGGGTCTTGGAAAGTATGAAGGCACTTCCGCAACTTGGTAATTGTTTCAAGTTGTACGTGGCGGCCGATAGCCTTGCAATAGGATCGGCCCTTATTTTAAAATTTAAAGGATAAATAGCAGCTAGCTTTAGCCGAAAATGGTAGACCCAGAGAGGGGTATTCGGCTGTAAAGAAATTTTGTCACTCGTGGATCAAGCTTCGGCACTACTTGTTGAAGGCCGAACGCATGGAAATTATGTAACTTGAGGAATACTTATATACAGCCGATGTGAACATCGCCTTTAGCAGAAAAATGTTCCAAGAATTCAAGTCATAGCCGATATTATTTATATCGCCTTTAGTACAAGAAATTAATAACCCTGGTGGCCCTAGCGTTTTTCGAGTTGGTAGGTTTATTGGAAGGAGAGAAAGATGAAGTGTAGTAATTGCAATGCCAGGTGACATGGCATATCGGAGACAAGATCTAGTCGGCTAAGGTGACGTCATGTATTCGGCAAGCG
The DNA here is from genome assembly GCA_009763385.1 of Coix lacryma-jobi var. lacryma-jobi. Lineage (NCBI taxonomy): Eukaryota > Viridiplantae > Streptophyta > Magnoliopsida > Poales > Poaceae > Coix > Coix lacryma-jobi. Next base: position 139,300,933 of record CM019828.1, read on the forward strand.
TTTCTCTAAGGAAAATGTTACGATCGAAAAAAGGAAAAAATTTCTGAGAAATCAAGAAGTGCAAATGGACGTTATTCAGGGGAGAACGAGTTTCGTATATTACAGGCTTCATTTACAGATTTGTCCTGATACAAACTACTCTTGAGATAATCTGATCAGAACAGATTATGGGTCAACAGCCTCGGCAATAGCGGCAGCCTGATCATCATAAATTTCAAGGTCTTCAAATTCATCTGGGTCGCCGCTTGCGAAACCGACTGGTATAGAGGAGTAGTTTTCCTTGGTCCAAGAGCTCATTGCCGCTAGACCGAAGAGACCCCAGCGTGCACACCTTGGATGATGGCCTGATCTATGCGACCATCCGCGGCATCGAGGCGGGCTTCGGCTAAGTCCCCACGAGCATTCACCTTGAGGACAACTCTATTTGCTACTGCCTTCAGATGGTCATTCTTTGCGGAAAGAGCTAACAGGAAGGAAGGATGTGTCAGGCATAACAAGTTCAGCTAGAAGAAGAGGACCGAGACTCTACTAACCTGAAATGATGCTGCAGAGCTGTTTCCGTTGAAAGCATTCAAATGGGTAAGTTGAGGTGAGTTGTCAGATTCAGAGGAATCTGGAAACCCAAGAAGAAGGTTGGGAGAAGCCATTGGAGCTGTTGTTTCTGGAAAGGGAGCTCGTTTTTGGTTAAGAAAGGACTTCACTCTGGAAAAATAGGCGAGCAGCGGATCAGAGGCAGATAAGCAAGAAGGGCCATTGCAAGGGGGCAAAAGACTAATTTGTTGCCTATGATGTTGGTAAGATGGTGTTCGACTTCCTCAAGATGCCTGCTGTGGTTGCCATCGTCCGTCGTTTATTCAAGCATAAGCAGAGGTTTTTCTCTCTGGCTTGAGCTAGAAGCCGAGAAGTAGAAATTTTGCGAGTCAAACTATTCGATCGGAACCCGGAATGGGAGCCTACACAGGGGTATATTTATAAGATCATAATTTGCATGCTGGAAGACCAAGCATCAAGATAGGGTTTGTCACGATTTATGGGTTGATATTGGGTCAGGTCGGATTTTTTGACAGTTTGGAGAAGTCATGACTCCAGGATTGGAAAGCCGATAGGGTTCGATTAAAGGATTGTTCAGTTTTGACTAATTATTTAGTTTATGTTACCGATTAACACCAGGGGCGGAAAGCTTGGAAAAAATAGGGAAGTCTGTTGAAAAATGCTGCTCTGGTGTCGCCATGGATCAGAAAATTAAGAGGAAAACTGAAAACTTTGGATCTGGGGTGATTAATCACGGTGGTTACTTGTAGGACGAGGAAGATTATTGTGATTATCGGCAATAGCTGATGTGATGCACATCGCCGTTAAGGTGAAGAGAAAAATCAGTAGTTGGTGCATGAAACAAAACATATGTTGATCTCAAAGGATCAGTCACATGTTGGATTCAAGAGGACGAACAGAGGATTTTTTTTATTTACAAAGAGAAAATACAAGGTTATAATAGAGAGGATCAGTTCGTCCATTCCATCCTACACCTAATCGGGAGAAAGTGATCAAAGGCGTCGGCCAGATCTGTCCCGGCTTCTTTCATACTTCTACGGAATGTTCTACTCCATCCTCCAGTTCTTGCTCGCAGACATCGAATCTGCGGTAATCAGCACCAGAATGAATCCTCACGGCGGAGAAGGTGAGCGCCACGCCGTACCCCATGCCAGCCCTAGAGATAATGGGAAGGATTCGATTAACTTCGTTCACACGCTTCAGGGACGTCGTGCCCGCTACATCGGCCGTAACGACAAGCTTGGCGATGGCGGCTTCAAGGGCGTGAAGTTTGGTTGCTAGAGCTGAAAAGAGGAAGAGTGGATAAAGGTGAAAAAGGAGAATAAGGAAAGAAATGAAGAAAATACTTACCGGTGACTCGTTCCCGAGCAGCGTCACGTTCTTGAGAGATTCGAGTGATCTCCCAATCCTTTCCCTCTAGATCAAATTGAAGATCCGCAAGCCTCCGAGTTAGATCCTCGGGGAGATCGTCATTGATTCTCCTGAAGGAAATAACGAGGTAAGATTATTACTTCATTTTTGGAACAATCAAGAGAAGGGAAAAAGGAGCGACCTCTTTTTAGAGGTGCTAGAAGCACCGAGCTCGGAACTATGGCGACTCGTTGCGGAAGACATCCTCCAGAGTGAGATAAGAGAAAAGAGGGTTTTTGAGTCTAAGTAGAGGAGTTCAGAGTACACAAGTCGAGACAGGGCAAAAGAGGGTTTTAAAGAATCCCAGAGGGTGCATCGGGAGATGAGTCAGCAGGTATAGTAATTATAGCATGTGAAAGCGGACGCTTCCGGAGGTTCCACGACAAATAGGAATTTTAGAATAAATATTTATCCCAAAATTAGGGGGCATGTGTTAACACCAGAATTTCGCACGCATGAGGATATGACAGATGGGTCCAGCCAGCAGAGAAGAAAGGATTCGGCAAGCAATCAGACGGCTATTTTGGTCCTCAAGATTTCGATGAATGTCTGTGCGGTCGGCTATCTTGCAGAGAGATGGTTCCATTCAGGAAATGGATGTTGCAGATGAAGCCGGCTTGCATGGGAAGGCATATGGCTGTGGAAGATGCCGAAAAGATTAGGAATAGATTTCATATCTTTCCGTATTTTATCATTGTAAATCGTAACCGTCTAGGACTCGTGTTTCGTCCAGGGTATAAATATAAGCCCTCGACCATTGTAAAATTGTTCACAACCACATCAATACAAACCGGCCCCGTGCCATCTTTGAGTCCCTAAGTCGTGTCGTTGAGTTCTTCGAGAGGAAACATCGATCTGTCGACCTCCGTAAGTACCGACAACCTTGTTATCATGTCTAGTATCATGCGGTGGATTTAGATATGATGCAAGTAGTCTCGTATGTTAAGCTTAGTATCGTGCGGCGAATTTAAGCTTATGACGGGAAGTTTTTGCTTGTGCCTTGTATCGTGCGGCGGATTAAGACATGAGTGAAAATAGTTATCGGCTCTATTAGATTTGGCAGATCTAGTAGATTCATTAAGTTATCATGTGTTACGTGTTTTATTTATTTAATTCATGTAACACTCTTTTGCCCAATCTAGATTGATTTCTATTCGGTCTTGTTTCACAAGTTTACTTGTGCTTTGCTAATCATAAGATTATGATGGCCGGATCAGTTCTCAATCTAGGTTGTTACATGTTGCGGGTTCATACATGTCGATCACGTTTATGCTTTGATAGAACTGGGTATCGTGCGGTAGATACAGGTTTTAGATTAGTTTGATCATGTTTGCTTGTATGTTTCCTTCCTCATGGACCCCAACTCGGCTAGTTTGCCGACCTTGGTTATGCTTACATGAGTAACGAGTTTTTATAGATCTATTCAAACATATGCATGCTTTTAGCTTGTTATAATTAGATTGTATCATGCGGTGGATTAATCTAATTATAAGAAGTGGTATAGACTTATAGCAAGTGGTATCATGCGGTGGATTAGCTTTGCTTAAGTTTATGCTTGACGGGTTTTTGAAGAATAAACATGCGGCAGATTAGTTGGATTGGCCTATGCATGTGTTATTTGGATAGATCTGTTCTTGCAAGTTGCCTGTTTAAAATATCTTTGATTCGTTCAAGCATGTCTTTCTTTCGCATTCGGTAGTTAACATGCTTCACACACTCTGTTCTCATATTTGCCGAATAGCTCTATAAACATGCTCTGACAGACAGCTTCTGTAGCTGTGTGCTGTCGCGATTGGCTTTCGAAGCCGTACATATGGAACTGTCTGGTTTTACCCAGCATGTTCCAGAGGTATTCTCACGTTTTATCCCTTGTTGGTTTTCAGGTCAAACCGACTGGCACGTCTCCAGATTCAGCATACTCCGGGCACCTGATTGAAGCTAGCCTCGTTCGGCTTGCTGTGTGTCTTGGCGCAAGGTGTCACTTTTTGCGTCAACACACTTTTTGGCACGCCTGGTGGGACCACTTCGTTTCAAGATGCCTGATATCAGCGATGATCAAGTTCTAGATGTGATCATGGACGACTTGCCGCTGGAGTCGAAAAGCTTGGTACAGCAGGCCTGCGATGAATTCCAACGCAAGTGCCTGGCGTCCTTCTCCAAGAACAAGAACGGCAGGGTCTTCCAGAAGCAGGAGTTCCCAAAGATTCTTCCTCGCCATCAACATGATATCCCTAATGAAGAAGAAGCTATTCGGAAGATGACTGAAATAATGTATAAGGTTGTATCAGAAGTTGTAACCAATCATCAGTCGGCTTTCCTGAACACCTTTCGCGCTATCATGGTCAATGCTTTCAGTCCAGCCATGGATAAATGCTTTGAAGAAACTGTTGGTCCGATGCAGGGACCGTTGTTGTTCCCAGTACCTCAACGTCAAAGGATCGCAGGAGAGGGCGGAGCTGGCCCAAGCACATGTGGGATGGTTCCTCATGAGACGCAGCCACCTCCTCAGACCTATGGCCAGCTCGCATTCGGCACGATAGGGAATGTCCCGCCATCTGCTTCTAAAGTGTCTCCTGCAGCGAACAGGATACAAAAGAATATGTTTGGAGATGGATATCATGAGTTCACCGATTATAGCTCAATTAATGCTCTTCCAAATCCAGGCTATAAGAGTTCGGCAGGGCTACATCCTGGGGGGCAGGCACAAGCAGTTCCTGATCCGAATGTTGACCTCATCATACATAAGATGGCTGATATGATGCAAAATCAATTCGGCCTGAAACCTAAGAATCAAACTTACACATACATGTCCCCCTATCCAGAGTGGTACAATCGGGTAGCTCTTCCTCCAAGGGTGCAACCTCCTACTGATTTCACCAAGTTTTCAGGCCAGGATGACACCAGTACTATAGAGCACATCGGCCGCTACTTGATGCAACTCGAAGAAGCATCTACAGATGAGGCTTGGAGGATTCGGTATTTCCCGCTGTCATTAACAGGGCCAGCCTTCTCGTGGTTTTCTTCTCTGCCAGCAAATTCTATCAATACATGGGCGGAGCTGGAGCAGAAATTCCACTCGTATTTCTTTACGGGTACCAGCGAGAAAAAGTTGGTCGATCTCATGAGCCTAAGGATGAAACCTAGTGAAACGCCACAAGAATATCTGCGCCGATTCAGGGAGACCAAGAATCTTTGTTATTCTCAGAATTTGCCAGATGATCAACTGCCAGAGATAGCCATAGCTGGCATGTTGCCAAGTATCAAAGAAAGGCTATTCGGCATGGAGTTTGATGACCTCGGGCAGTTATCACAAAGGCTGGCGACGATGAGTAATCAAGCCCAGGGGTTCAAGAGGAACAATCAGTTCCAGAAGGGTGATGTGGATGCCAAGATGTATCAAGCTTTCCTAGAAGAAGCAGCTAAGTACGATGATGAAGATGAAATAGCTGCAGCCGAGATAGTTTGGGATAAAGAACCAACTCAAGTCAACCAGCGATGGCTGAGGCAGCAGAAACGTACTTATGACTTCGATGTTTCCAAGTCAGATAAATTATTTGAGTACTTGTTGAAGGAAGGACGCATCAAGTTGCCAGAAGGTCATCCTATGCTGCATCCTGAAGGGGTCAAGGACAAGAAATATTGCGGTTTTCACAATACTAGATCTCACTCCATAAACGATTGCCGAGTGTTCAGAGTGCGGATCCAGAAAGCTATCCAGGATGGGCATCTGAGGTTTGATGGAAAGATGAAAATTGATGGTAGCCCTTTTGGACAGAATATTGTGTCTTTCTCTGTTAATATGATCAACGCGGCTGATCCCAAGGATAAGAGTAAAATGAAAGTGTTAACCTCTGATAGAGCGAGGGAAGCTGGTGCCGTTGACCCTAATCGGCAGATTACAAAGAGAGAGCTTCAACAGAAGGTTCGGTTCCAAAATAGCCGAACTGAGACAGGTGAAACTTCCAGACCCAGGGTCACGACACACATCTTGTTGAATAAATGGCGTCGGGAACAGGAACGGTACCAGAAGCAGAGATTTTATGAAGAACGGAAGTTCCTGGAGAAACAACGAAGGTACGAAGAAGAGATGTACCGGGAAGAACGAGAAGATACGAGGGAGCAGGAACAGTCTCATTGGGAATGCTCGTTCTTCCAGTATTGTTGGAACGAAGGCTTGAAGCTGCCTGTTAAGAAAGTTGCCCTGAGTGCAGTAATCAGTACTCCGAGTATAGGCAGTCTCGAGTCAACCGCCGATCTGTCCATGAGAGGCTTGGGGCACGAACCCCTGAGGACGATCGGCGCGTAAAAATAAATAATTCTAGAAATCGGCAGGAAAGAGGATTTGCCGATCAAAGTTGGGCTCGCACTGAAGAAGAAGAGTACCGCGAGTATGTCTGGCAGAGAGGACAGTGGTGTCCACCAGGATTGAGGAAGAGCCAGAAAAGGAGGGTGCAGCGCCTAAGAAATAGAGAGCTAGAACAAGCAAATACCAAAGTAAAACGAGTTTGGCGCCCCAAAGAGAAGCCGGATGGGGGTGATCGTTCGGCTGACGCATGCATGGCTTTCTTTCTTCCATCAGAATTTATAGCTCCCGAAGAACAGGACGTCCAAGACGAAGTGTATTCAGATTTTGATGAAGATGAATTCCAAGAGTTATTGGCTCATCTTGTCTTGGCTCAAAGTGCAGTATTTGATAAACCAGCTAAGCATCGACACCTGAAGCCATTGTATATGAGAGGTTATGTTAATGGCAAGCCACTGACTAAGATGTTCATTGATGGAGGAGTTGCCATAAATATCATGCCGTATACCACCTTCAGAAAACTTGGGATGACAAGTGAAGACTTACTGAAGACTGACATGGTGTTGAGAGACTTTGCTGGCAATTCTTCTGATACTCGGGGGGGGCAGTCCATGTTGAGTTGACGATCAAGACTAAGACCTTGATCACCACCTTTTTCGTCATTGATGGCAAGGGGGCATACAGTTTGCTATTGGGAAGAGATTGGATACATGCAAACTGCTGTGTGCCGTCAACTATGCATCAGTTCCTCATCCAGTGGATCGGAGATGACATCGAAATCGTCCATGCTGATGATTCAGTGAGTATTGCTAATACAGAGCCTATCTACTGGGAATATGATGGCGTTGAGTGTTTTTCTGGAAGAGCTTGGGAAGCGGGTCCTGTAAACATTTTCAACAAGGACCAACAGCCGATTCAGACAATCGGCTCTCAGAGCAATTTTTGAATAGATAATCCAACTGATGGTGATGGAGAAAGATTGAGGCCAAGTTTCATGTCGGCTGACAAGGAATAAAGTGTTGATAATGAAGCCGAAATAGGACCAATGTATGCAAGTCTGGGTCTCGAGCATGTTTTGAAGTTAACGAACTTTTGAGAGGGTTTTTGCTTATTTCTCCATTGCCGAAGCTAATGGAAGAACAAGAATTCACATAAGGTGACGTGCAACAGGGGGTCTTGGAAAGTATGAAGGCACTTCCGCAACTTGGTAATTGTTTCAAGTTGTACGTGGCGGCCGATAGCCTTGCAATAGGATCGGCCCTTATTTTAAAATTTAAAGGATAAATAGCAGCTAGCTTTAGCCGAAAATGGTAGACCCAGAGAGGGGTATTCGGCTGTAAAGAAATTTTGTCACTCGTGGATCAAGCTTCGGCACTACTTGTTGAAGGCCGAACGCATGGAAATTATGTAACTTGAGGAATACTTATATACAGCCGATGTGAACATCGCCTTTAGCAGAAAAATGTTCCAAGAATTCAAGTCATAGCCGATATTATTTATATCGCCTTTAGTACAAGAAATTAATAACCCTGGTGGCCCTAGCGTTTTTCGAGTTGGTAGGTTTATTGGAAGGAGAGAAAGATGAAGTGTAGTAATTGCAATGCCAGGTGACATGGCATATCGGAGACAAGATCTAGTCGGCTAAGGTGACGTCATGTATTCGGCAAGCGTTTCTCTAAGGAAAATGTTACGATCGAAAAAAGGAAAAATTTCTGAGAAATCAAGAAGTGCAAATGGACGTTATTCAGGGGAGAACGAGTTTCGTATATTACAGGCTTCATTTACAGATTTGTCCTGATACAAACTACTCTTGAGATAATCTGATCAGAACAGATTATGGGTCAACAGCCTCGGCAATAGCGGCAGCCTGATCATCATAAATTTCAAGGTCTTCAAATTCATCTGGGTCGCCGCTTGCGAAACCGACTGGTATAGAGGAGTAGTTTTCCTTGGTCCAAGAGCTCATTGCCGCTAGACCGAAGAGACCCCAGCGTGCACACCTTGGATGATGGCCTGATCTATGCGACCATCCGCGGCATCGAGGCGGGCTTCGGCTAAGTCCCCACGAGCATTCACCTTGAGGACAACTCTATTTGCTACTGCCTTCAGATGGTCATTCTTTGCGGAAAGAGCTAACAGGAAGGAAGGATGTGTCAGGCATAACAAGTTCAGCTAGAAGAAGAGGACCGAGACTCTACTAACCTGAAATGATGCTGCAGAGCTGTTTCCGTTGAAAGCATTCAAATGGGTAAGTTGAGGTGAGTTGTCAGATTCAGGGGAATCTGGAAACCCAAGAAGAAGGTTGGGAGAAGCCATTGGAGCTGTTGTTTCTGGAAAGGGAGCTCGTTTTTGGTTAAGAAAGGACTTCACTCTGGAAAAATAGGCGAGCAGCGGATCAGAGGCAGATAAGCAAGAAGGGCCATTGCAAGGGGGCAAAAGACTAATTTGTTGCCTATGATGTTGGTAAGATGGTGTTCGACTTCCTCAAGATGCCTGCTGTGGTTGCCATCGTCCGTCGTTTATTCAAGCATAAGCAGAGGTTTTTCTCTCTGGCTTGAGCTAGAAGCCGAGAAGTAGAAATTTTGCGAGTCAAACTATTCGATCGGAACCCGGAATGGGAGCCTACACAGGGGTATATTTATAAGATCATAATTTGCATGCTGGAAGACCAAGCATCAAGATAGGGTTTGTCACGATTTATGGGTTGATATTGGGTCAGGTCGGATTTTTTGACAGTTTGGAGAAGTCATGACTCCAGGATTGGAAAGCCGATAGGGTTCGATTAAAGGATTGTTCAGTTTTGACTAATTATTTAGTTTATGTTACCGATTAACACCAGGGGCGGAAAGCTTGGAAAAAATAGGGAAGTCTGTTGAAAAATGCTGCTCTGGTGTCGCCATGGATCAGAAAATTAAGAGGAAAACTGAAAACTTTGGATCTGGGGTGATTAATCACGGTGGTTACTTGTAGGACGAGGAAGATTATTGTGATTATCGGCAATAGCTGATGTGATGCACATCGCCGTTAAGGTGAAGAGAAAAATCAGTAGTTGGTGCATGAAACAAAACATATGTTGATCTCAAAGGATCAGTCACATGTTGGATTCAAGAGGACGAACAGAGGATTTTTTTTATTTACAAAGAGAAAATACAAGGTTATAATAGAGAGGATCAGTTCGTCCATTCCATCCTACACCTAATCGGGAGAAAGTGATCAAAGGCGTCGGCCAGATCTGTCCCGGCTTCTTTCATACTTCTACGGAATGTTCTACTCCATCCTCCAGTTCTTGCTCGCAGACATCGAATCTGCGGTAATCAGCACCAGAATGAATCCTCACGGCGGAGAAGGTGAGCGCCACGCCGTACCCCATGCCAGCCCTAGAGATAATGGGAAGGATTCGATTAACTTCGTTCACACGCTTCAGGGACGTCGTGCCCGCTACATCGGCCGTAACGACAAGCTTGGCGATGGCGGCTTCAAGGGCGTGAAGTTTGGTTGCTAGAGCTGAAAAGAGGAAGAGTGGATAAAGGTGAAAAAGGAGAATAAGGAAAGAAATGAAGAAAATACTTACCGGTGACTCGTTCCCGAGCAGCGTCACGTTCTTGAGAGATTCGAGTGATCTCCCAATCCTTTCCCTCTAGATCAAATTGAAGATCCGCAAGCCTCCGAGTTAGATCCTCGGGGAGATCGTCATTGATTCTCCTGAAGGAAATAACGAGGTAAGATTATTACTTCATTTTTGGAACAATCAAGAGAAGGGAAAAAGGAGCGACCTCTTTTTAGAGGTGCTAGAAGCACCGAGCTCGGAACTATGGCGACTCGTTGCGGAAGACATCCTCCAGAGTGAGATAAGAGAAAAGAGGGTTTTTGAGTCTAAGTAGAGGAGTTCAGAGTACACAAGTCGAGACAGGGCAAAAGAGGGTTTTAAAGAATCCCAGAGGGTGCATCGGGAGATGAGTCAGCAGGTATAGTAATTATAGCATGTGAAAGCGGACGCTTCCGGAGGTTCCACGACAAATAGGAATTTTAGAATAAATATTTATCCCAAAATTAGGGGGCATGTGTTAACACCAGAATTTCGCACGCATGAGGATATGACAGATGGGTCCAGCCAGCAGAGAAGAAAGGATTCGGCAAGCAATCAGACGGCTATTTTGGTCCTCAAGATTTCGATGAATGTCTGTGCGGTCGGCTATCTTGCAGAGAGATGGTTCCATTCAGGAAATGGATGTTGCAGATGAAGCCGGCTTGCATGGGAAGGCATATGGCTGTGGAAGATGCCGAAAAGATTAGGAATAGATTTCATATCTTTCCGTATTTTATCATTGTAAATCGTAACCGTCTAGGACTCGTGTTTCGTCCAGGGTATAAATATAAGCCCTCGACCATTGTAAAATTGTTCACAACCACATCAATACAAACCGGCCCCGTGCCATCTTTGAGTCCCTAAGTCGTGTCGTTGAGTTCTTCGAGAGGAAACATCGATCTGTCGACCTCCGTAAGTACCGACAACCTTGTTATCATGTCTAGTATCATGCGGTGGATTTAGATATGATGCAAGTAGTCTCGTATGTTAAGCTTAGTATCGTGCGGCGAATTTAAGCTTATGACGGGAAGTTTTTGCTTGTGCCTTGTATCGTGCGGCGGATTAAGACATGAGTGAAAATAGTTATCGGCTCTATTAGATTTGGCAGATCTAGTAGATTCATTAAGTTATCATGTGTTACGTGTTTTATTTATTTAATTCATGTAACACTCTTTTGCCCAATCTAGATTGATTTCTATTCGGTCTTGTTTCACAAGTTTACTTGTGCTTTGCTAATCATAAGATTATGATGGCCGGATCAGTTCTCAATCTAGGTTGTTACATGTTGCGGGTTCATACATGTCGATCACGTTTATGCTTTGATAGAACTGGGTATCGTGCGGTAGATACAGGTTTTAGATTAGTTTGATCATGTTTGCTTGTATGTTTCCTTCCTCATGGACCCCAACTCGGCTAGTTTGCCGACCTTGGTTATGCTTACATGAGTAACGAGTTTTTATAGATCTATTCAAACATATGCATGCTTTTAGCTTGTTATAATTAGATTGTATCATGCGGTGGATTAATCTAATTATAAGAAGTGGTATAGACTTATAGCAAGTGGTATCATGCGGTGGATTAGCTTTGCTTAAGTTTATGCTTGACGGGTTTTTGAAGAATAAACATGCGGCAGATTAGTTGGATTGGCCTATGCATGTGTTATTTGGATAGATCTGTTCTTGCAAGTTGCCTGTTTAAAATATCTTTGATTCGTTCAAGCATGTCTTTCTTTCGCATTCGGTAGTTAACATGCTTCACACACTCTGTTCTCATATTTGCCGAATAGCTCTATAAACATGCTCTGACAGACAGCTTCTGTAGCTGTGTGCTGTCGCGATTGGCTTTCGAAGCCGTACATATGGAACTGTCTGGTTTTACCCAGCATGTTCCAGAGGTATTCTCACGTTTTATCCCTTGTTGGTTTTCAGGTCAAACCGACTGGCACGTCTCCAGATTCAGCATACTCCGGGCACCTGATTGAAGCTAGCCTCGTTCGGCTTGCTGTGTGTCTTGGCGCAAGGTGTCACTTTTTGCGTCAACACACTTTTTGGCACGCCTGGTGGGACCACTTCGTTTCAAGATGCCTGATATCAGCGATGATCAAGTTCTAGATGTGATCATGGACGACTTGCCGCTGGAGTCGAAAAGCTTGGTACAGCAGGCCTGCGATGAATTCCAACGCAAGTGCCTGGCGTCCTTCTCCAAGAACAAGAACGGCAGGGTCTTCCAGAAGCAGGAGTTCCCAAAGATTCTTCCTCGCCATCAACATGATATCCCTAATGAAGAAGAAGCTATTCGGAAGATGACTGAAATAATGTATAAGGTTGTATCAGAAGTTGTAACCAATCATCAGTCGGCTTTCCTGAACACCTTTCGCGCTATCATGGTCAATGCTTTCAGTCCAGCCATGGATAAATGCTTTGAAGAAACTGTTGGTCCGATGCAGGGACCGTTGTTGTTCCCAGTACCTCAACGTCAAAGGATCGCAGGAGAGGGCGGAGCTGGCCCAAGCACATGTGGGATGGTTCCTCATGAGACGCAGCCACCTCCTCAGACCTATGGCCAGCTCGCATTCGGCACGATAGGGAATGTCCCGCCATCTGCTTCTAAAGTGTCTCCTGCAGCGAACAGGATACAAAAGAATATGTTTGGAGATGGATATCATGAGTTCACCGATTATAGCTCAATTAATGCTCTTCCAAATCCAGGCTATAAGAGTTCGGCAGGGCTACATCCTGGGGGGCAGGCACAAGCAGTTCCTGATCCGAATGTTGACCTCATCATACATAAGATGGCTGATATGATGCAAAATCAATTCGGCCTGAAACCTAAGAATCAAACTTACACATACATGTCCCCCTATCCAGAGTGGTACAATCGGGTAGCTCTTCCTCCAAGGGTGCAACCTCCTACTGATTTCACCAAGTTTTCAGGCCAGGATGACACCAGTACTATAGAGCACATCGGCCGCTACTTGATGCAACTCGAAGAAGCATCTACAGATGAGGCTTGGAGGATTCGGTATTTCCCGCTGTCATTAACAGGGCCAGCCTTCTCGTGGTTTTCTTCTCTGCCAGCAAATTCTATCAATACATGGGCGGAGCTGGAGCAGAAATTCCACTCGTATTTCTTTACGGGTACCAGCGAGAAAAAGTTGGTCGATCTCATGAGCCTAAGGATGAAACCTAGTGAAACGCCACAAGAATATCTGCGCCGATTCAGGGAGACCAAGAATCTTTGTTATTCTCAGAATTTGCCAGATGATCAACTGCCAGAGATAGCCATAGCTGGCATGTTGCCAAGTATCAAAGAAAGGCTATTCGGCATGGAGTTTGATGACCTCGGGCAGTTATCACAAAGGCTGGCGACGATGAGTAATCAAGCCCAGGGGTTCAAGAGGAACAATCAGTTCCAGAAGGGTGATGTGGATGCCAAGATGTATCAAGCTTTCCTAGAAGAAGCAGCTAAGTACGATGATGAAGATGAAATAGCTGCAGCCGAGATAGTTTGGGATAAAGAACCAACTCAAGTCAACCAGCGATGGCTGAGGCAGCAGAAACGTACTTATGACTTCGATGTTTCCAAGTCAGATAAATTATTTGAGTACTTGTTGAAGGAAGGACGCATCAAGTTGCCAGAAGGTCATCCTATGCTGCATCCTGAAGGGGTCAAGGACAAGAAATATTGCGGTTTTCACAATACTAGATCCCACTCCATAAACGATTGCCGAGTGTTCAGAGTGCGGATCCAGAAAGCTATCCAGGATGGGCATCTGAGGTTTGATGGAAAGATGAAAATTGATGGTAGCCCTTTTGGACAGAATATTGTGTCTTTCTCTGTTAATATGATCAACGCGGCTGATCCCAAGGATAAGAGTAAAATGAAAGTGTTAACCTCTGATAGAGCGAGGGAAGCTGGTGCCGTTGACCCTAATCGGCAGATTACAAAGAGAGAGCTTCAACAGAAGGTTCGGTTCCAAAATAGCCGAACTGAGACAGGTGAAACTTCCAGACCCAGGGTCACGACACACATCTTGTTGAATAAATGGCGTCGGGAACAGGAACGGTACCAGAAGCAGAGATTTTATGAAGAACGGAAGTTCCTGGAGAAACAACGAAGGTACGAAGAAGAGATGTACCGGGAAGAACGAGAAGATACGAGGGAGCAGGAACAGTCTCATTGGGAATGCTCGTTCTTCCAGTATTGTTGGAACGAAGGCTTGAAGCTGCCTGTTAAGAAAGTTGCCCTGAGTGCAGTAATCAGTACTCCGAGTATAGGCAGTCTCGAGTCAACCGCCGATCTGTCCATGAGAGGCTTGGGGCACGAACCCCTGAGGACGATCGGCGCGTAAAAATAAATAATTCTAGAAATCGGCAGGAAAGAGGATTTGCCGATCAAAGTTGGGCTCGCACTGAAGAAGAAGAGTACCGCGAGTATGTCTGGCAGAGAGGATAGTGGTGTCCACCAGGATTGAGGAAGAGCCAGAAAAGGAGGGTGCAGCGCCTAAGAAATAGAGAGCTAGAACAAGCAAATACCAAAGTAAAACGAGTTTGGCGCCCCAAAGAGAAGCCGGATGGGGGTGATCGTTCGGCTGACGCATGCATGGCTTTCTTTCTTCCATCAGAATTTATAGCTCCCGAAGAACAGGACGTCCAAGACGAAGTGTATTCAGATTTTGATGAAGATGAATTCCAAGAGTTATTGGCTCATCTTGTCTTGGCTCAAAGTGCAGTATTTGATAAACCAGCTAAGCATCGACACCTGAAGCCATTGTATATGAGAGGTTATGTTAATGGCAAGCCACTGACTAAGATGTTCATTGATGGAGGAGTTGCCATAAATATCATGCCGTATACCACCTTCAGAAAACTTGGGATGACAAGTGAAGACTTACTGAAGACTGACATGGTGTTGAGAGACTTTGCTGGCAATTCTTCTGATACTCGGGGGGGGCAGTCCATGTTGAGTTGACGATCAGGACTAAGACCTTGATCACCACCTTTTTCGTCATTGATGGCAAGGGGGCATACAGTTTGCTATTGGGAAGAGATTGGATACATGCAAACTGCTGTGTGCCGTCAACTATGCATCAGTTCCTCATCCAGTGGATCGGAGATGACATCGAAATCGTCCATGCTGATGATTCAGTGAGTATTGCTAATACAGAGCCTATCTACTGGGAATATGATGGCGTTGAGTGTTTTTCTGGAAGAGCTTGGGAAGCGGGTCCTGTAAACATTTTCAACAAGGACCAACAGCCGATTCAGACAATCGGCTCTCAGAGCAATTTTTGAATAGATAATCCAACTGATGGTGATGGAGAAAGATTGAGGCCAAGTTTCATGTCGGCTGACAAGGAATAAAGTGTTGATAATGAAGCCGAAATAGGACCAATGTATGCAAGTCTGGGTCTCGAGCATGTTTTGAAGTTAACGAACTTTTGAGAGGGTTTTTGCTTATTTCTCCATTGCCGAAGCTAATGGAAGAACAAGAATTCACATAAGGTGACGTGCAACAGGGGGTCTTGGAAAGTATGAAGGCACTTCCGCAACTTGGTAATTGTTTCAAGTTGTACGTGGCGGCCGATAGCCTTGCAATAGGATCGGCCCTTATTTTAAAATTTAAAGGATAAATAGCAGCTAGCTTTAGCCGAAAATGGTAGACCCAGAGAGGGGTATTCGGCTGTAAAGAAATTTTGTCACTCGTGGATCAAGCTTCGGCACTACTTGTTGAAGGCCGAACGCATGGAAATTATGTAACTTGAGGAATACTTATATACAGCCGATGTGAACATCGCCTTTAGCAGAAAAATGTTCCAAGAATTCAAGTCATAGCCGATATTATTTATATCGCCTTTAGTACAAGAAATTAATAACCCTGGTGGCCCTAGCGTTTTTCGAGTTGGTAGGTTTATTGGAAGGAGAGAAAGATGAAGTGTAGTAATTGCAATGCCAGGTGACATGGCATATCGGAGACAAGATCTAGTCGGCTAAGGTGACGTCATGTATTCGGCAAGCGTTTCTCTAAGGAAAATGTTACGATCGAAAAAAGGAAAAAATTTCTGAGAAATCAAGAAGTGCAAATGGACGTTATTCAGGGGAGAACGAGTTTCGTATATTACAGGCTTCATTTACAGATTTGTCCTGATACAAACTACTCTTGAGATAATCTGATCAGAACAGATTATGGGTCAACAGCCTCGGCAATAGCGGCAGCCTGATCATCATAAATTTCAAGGTCTTCAAATTCATCTGGGTCGCCGCTTGCGAAACCGACTGGTATAGAGGAGTAGTTTTCCTTGGTCCAAGAGCTCATTGCCGCTAGACCGAAGAGACCCCAGCGTGCACACCTTGGATGATGGCCTGATCTATGCGACCATCCGCGGCATCGAGGCGGGCTTCGGCTAAGTCCCCACGAGCATTCACCTTGAGGACAACTCTATTTGCTACTGCCTTCAGATGGTCATTCTTTGCGGAAAGAGCTAACAGGAAGGAAGGATGTGTCAGGCATAACAAGTTCAGCTAGAAGAAGAGGACCGAGACTCTACTAACCTGAAATGATGCTGCAGAGCTGTTTCCGTTGAAAGCATTCAAATGGGTAAGTTGAGGTGAGTTGTCAGATTCAGGGGAATCTGGAAACCCAAGAAGAAGGTTGGGAGAAGCCATTGGAGCTGTTGTTTCTGGAAAGGGAGCTCGTTTTTGGTTAAGAAAGGACTTCACTCTGGAAAAATAGGCGAGCAGCGGATCAGAGGCAGATAAGCAAGAAGGGCCATTGCAAGGGGGCAAAAGACTAATTTGTTGCCTATGATGTTGGTAAGATGGTGTTCGACTTCCTCAAGATGCCTGCTGTGGTTGCCATCGTCCGTCGTTTATTCAAGCATAAGCAGAGGTTTTTCTCTCTGGCTTGAGCTAGAAGCCGAGAAGTAGAAATTTTGCGAGTCAAACTATTCGATCGGAACCCGGAATGGGAGCCTACACAGGGGTATATTTATAAGATCATAATTTGCATGCTGGAAGACCAAGCATCAAGATAGGGTTTGTCACGATTTATGGGTTGATATTGGGTCAGGTCGGATTTTTTGACAGTTTGGAGAAGTCATGACTCCAGGATTGGAAAGCCGATAGGGTTCGATTAAAGGATTGTTCAGTTTTGACTAATTATTTAGTTTATGTTACCGATTAACACCAGGGGCGGAAAGCTTGGAAAAAATAGGGAAGTCTGTTGAAAAATGCTGCTCTGGTGTCGCCATGGATCAGAAAATTAAGAGGAAAACTGAAAACTTTGGATCTGGGGTGATTAATCACGGTGGTTACTTGTAGGACGAGGAAGATTATTGTGATTATCGGCAATAGCTGATGTGATGCACATCGCCGTTAAGGTGAAGAGAAAAATCAGTAGTTGGTGCATGAAACAAAACATATGTTGATCTCAAAGGATCAGTCACATGTTGGATTCAAGAGGACGAACAGAGGATTTTTTTTATTTACAAAGAGAAAATACAAGGTTATAATAGAGAGGATCAGTTCGTCCATTCCATCCTACACCTAATCGGGAGAAAGTGATCAAAGGCGTCGGCCAGATCTGTCCCGGCTTCTTTCATACTTCTACGGAATGTTCTACTCCATCCTCCAGTTCTTGCTCGCAGACATCGAATCTGCGGTAATCAGCACCAGAATGAATCCTCACGGCGGAGAAGGTGAGCGCCACGCCGTACCCCATGCCAGCCCTAGAGATAATGGGAAGGATTCGATTAACTTCGTTCACACGCTTCAGGGACGTCGTGCCCGCTACATCGGCCGTAACGACAAGCTTGGCGATGGCGGCTTCAAGGGCGTGAAGTTTGGTTGCTAGAGCTGAAAAGAGGAAGAGTGGATAAAGGTGAAAAAGGAGAATAAGGAAAGAAATGAAGAAAATACTTACCGGTGACTCGTTCCCGAGCAGCGTCACGTTCTTGAGAGATTCGAGTGATCTCCCAATCCTTTCCCTCTAGATCAAATTGAAGATCCGCAAGCCTCCGAGTTAGATCCTCGGGGAGATCGTCATTGATTCTCCTGAAGGAAATAACGAGGTAAGATTATTACTTCATTTTTGGAACAATCAAGAGAAGGGAAAAAGGAGCGACCTCTTTTTAGAGGTGCTAGAAGCACCGAGCTCGGAACTATGGCGACTTGTTGCGGAAGACATCCTCCAGAGTGAGATAAGAGAAAAGAGGGTTTTTGAGTCTAAGCAGAGGAGTTCAGAGTACACAAGTCGAGACAGGGCAAAAGAGGGTTTTAAAGAATCCCAGAGGGTGCATCGGGAGATGAGTCAGCAGGTATAGTAATTATAGCATGTGAAAGCGGACGCTTCCGGAGGTTCCACGACAAATAGGAATTTTAGAATAAATATTTATCCCAAAATTAGGGGGCATGTGTTAACACCAGAATTTCGCACGCATGAGGATATGACAGATGGGTCCAGCCAGCAGAGAAGAAAGGATTCGGCAAGCAATCAGACGGCTATTTTGGTCCTCAAGATTTCGATGAATGTCTGTGCGGTCGGCTATCTTGCAGAGAGATGGTTCCATTCAGGAAATGGATGTTGCAGATGAAGCCGGCTTGCATGGGAAGGCATATGGCTGTGGAAGATGCCGAAAAGATTAGGAATAGATTTCATATCTTTCCGTATTTTATCATTGTAAATCGTAACCGTCTAGGACTCGTGTTTCGTCCAGGGTATAAATATAAGCCCTCGACCATTGTAAAATTGTTCACAACCACATCAATACAAACCGGCCCCGTGCCATCTTTGAGTCCCTAAGTCGTGTCGTTGAGTTCTTCGAGAGGAAACATCGATCTGTCGACCTCCGTAAGTACCGACAACCTTGTTATCATGTCTAGTATCATGCGGTGGATTTAGATATGATGCAAGTAGTCTCGTATGTTAAGCTCAGTATCGTGCGGCGAATTTAAGCTTATGACGGGAAGTTTTTGCTTGTGCCTTGTATCGTGCGGCGGATTAAGACATGAGTGAAAATAGTTATCGGCTCTATTAGATTTGGCAGATCTAGTAGATTCATTAAGTTATCATGTGTTACGTGTTTTATTTATTTAATTCATGTAACACTCTTTTGCCCAATCTAGATTGATTTCTATTCGGTCTTGTTTCACAAGTTTACTTGTGCTTTGCTAATCATAAGATTATGATGGCCGGATCAGTTCTCAATCTAGGTTGTTACATGTTGCGGGTTCATACATGTCGATCACGTTTATGCTTTGATAGAACTGGGTATCGTGCGGTAGATACAGGTTTTAGATTAGTTTGATCATGTTTGCTTGTATGTTTCCTTCCTCATGGACCCCAACTCGGCTAGTTTGCCGACCTTGGTTATGCTTACATGAGTAACGAGTTTTTATAGATCTATTCAAACATATGCATGCTTTTAGCTTGTTATAATTAGATTGTATCATGCGGTGGATTAATCTAATTATAAGAAGTGGTATAGACTTATAGCAAGTGGTATCATGCGGTGGATTAGCTTTGCTTAAGTTTATGCTTGATGGGTTTTTGAAGACTAAACGTACGGCAGATTAGTTGGATTGGCCTATGCATGTGTTATTTGGATAGATCTATTCTTGCAAGTTGCCTGTTTAAAATATCTTTGATTCGTTCAAGCATGTCTTTCTTTCGCATTCGGTAGTTAACATGCTTCACACACTCTGTTCTCATATTTGCCAAATAGCTCTGTAAACATGCTCTGACAGACAGCTTTTGTAGCTGTGTGCCGTCGCGATTGGCTTTCGAAGCCGTACATATGGAACTGTCTGGTTTTACCCAGCATGTTTCAGAGGTATTCTCACGTTTTATCCCTTGTTGGTTTTCAGGTCAAACCGACTGGCACGTCTCCGAATTCAGTATACTCCGGGCACCCGATTGAAGCTAGCCTCGTTCGGCTTGTTGTGTGTCTTGGCGCAAGGTGTCACTTTTTGCGTCAACACTTTGCATGAGCAATCTATGGCTCAACATAAGGTGAAATTCATACTTTTGTTTCTTCATCCATGTTATAAGTGGATTTTCTATAACTTAGGGTCCAGGGGAGTCTAAACAAAAGCTATGCATGGCTTTATCGGTGCTATCGACGACAACACTTTCATGCGCCTCTAACCTCTTTGGATGTGTCATATCAGCCTTCTCTAGCCCTATAACTCTAGGATACCTCCATGTGAAAACCTAGTCCGATTATTCTGGATCGGTGATGGTGGAGACATCGGCATCATGTCCTACATGGTTAGAGTGGAGGTGGTGAGGACATCGCCACGCTGGACACACCGACGACATGGTCTTATTAACCCCCTATTAAGGGTTGTCTACTTAATGTCCCATCCTATGAAACCGTCTGTTTTAGCCCCTGAACTTTATAAAACCGGACAAATTACCCCCTCAAGCGGTTTTAGACCGTGGTTTTGTTATAGTAACGGCGGTTTTGGTTTTTTCTTTTTTATTTATTTTGGCTGAATCTTTGAAAACTCATAGTAAAGCACAGAAAAATCGTAAAATGGAAAATTTAATTTTGTTCGACTCCACATGAGTAGATCTACACAATGAATATATAATATGGTATGCTTTAGTACAAAGTTTTTTTTGTAGATTTAAATCTGTTCTTTTTTCAAATTAATTGGAACAATTCATAAACTGTAGTTTCTATGGTCCATTTATGGTGAAATTTTTATGGTGACCTAGTTATTGTATGATTGAACTACAATAAAAATTTTATAATCATTGGATCATATATAACTTAGTTATAGATTTATTTAGATTTAATAAGCATAAACCCTAAATAAATCTATAACTAAATTATACTTGATTCAATGAGTATAAATTTTTTACTACAGTTCAAGCATACAATAATTAGGCCACCATAAAAATTTGACTATAATTAGACCATACAAAGTATAATTATGAATTATTTCAATTAATTATAAAAAAGAATAGACCTAAATCTACAGCAAAAACTTTATACTAAAACATATGATATTATATGCTTTCTGTGTAGATCTACTCATGTGGAGTCCAACAAAATTAAATTTTCTATTTTACGATTTTTATATGATTTACTATGATTTTTCAAAGATTCAGCCAAAATAAATAAAAAAGAAAAAACCAAAACTGCCGTTACTGTAGCAAAACCACCGTCTAAAACCGCCTGAGGGGGTAATTTGACCGGTTTTATAAAGTTCAGGGGCTAAAACAGACGGTTTCATAGATTGGGACATTAAGTAGACAACCCTTAATAGGTGAGGGGGTAAAGTAGACTTTTTCCAATTCGTCCCCAACTCAGCTACCACGTCACCCTCGGAATTCCAGGAGAAGTCCCGAGTAAAATCAACGCCCTGGACGCATACGAACTCTGTTTTCAATGAACCGGATATGCTTGGAAAGATAATTTGATAAGCTAACCAATGGCTTTGGTTTCACGTCAAAATACATTCGGAGTCAACGAGAATCGTCGAAACAATTCAGCGTCTAGAATCTGTCAGGGTGCTGCGACACCGTCTTTTGGTCCATTGGTTCGTGTATCGTCTTAGAGCCCATTAGGGGACACGTCTAGCAGGGGTGACATCATAAACCCTATAATTAGTCGTTGTCGTCGTTGTTAGGTCTTGGGTTTTTGTTTAGAGTTTAGTTTTCCATCGAGAAACTGAATCGTTCATTGTAACTGTGGTGTCGAATCCTTTTACAGTGATCCAGGGCCCCCATTCTTGATCTCCTCCACTGTGTCGATTAGTCCTTTGGAACCGAGTTCTTGAACCCTCCATTGATATTCACATCAATTCATATTTACAATTTCAGATTGCGTGTTTTACCTTCTTGCTTGTGTTCTTCGATTCGCTTACAGGAATAGCCTTCTTGATGAGGTCAATCAAGTTGTGCTTGGTTGATAACCAACAGAGCAATGGTGTAACGGTTGCAGGGTTCGAATCGTGTCTGATTTGAAGTCAGATCGCCAACCTCGAGATCTCCACCAATCGAATTTACCAGTTACCTCATGGAAGATCGGGTCGTCCCTCATCAGGAGGCGTGTCTCAAATTTGTCCAAGTGCTTTCTTCGAAGTCACTGCTAGCTTTTCCTACATGGGTGCATAAGTTGCTAGTTGAATCGTGTTTGCTACTGGTTTCATTTCTCTAACATCCTTCAGGATTCTCGATTGCAAAATCTCAATTTATGTCGGGTTAACAAGACCATGGTCCCTTCACTTGGATTTGCTTACTCTCAATGTGTTGTTCCTTCCTCCCTTAAGGCTTTCTCCCCTTAAGGGGTGTTGGTGAAACACGGTTGGAGCCTGGATGTGCACTGTAGATGATGTACATCATGACTGTCATTTGTTGACCTTGACTCTATGCCTTATAGTCATATGGAACATGGTGTCATTTGGAGAGTTGTCACTTGTCGATTTACATCATCAAATGATCAAGAACAATGTTTTCATCATGGGAGGTTTACTATAACCTAGTTTTTCCACCTTCTTCCATTCCTGGCCTTACCTATATCTATGGGAATATATTCAAGTGGGAACTATTGTCCTCTTAGGGTGACTTGTCAAAAAAATTGTCACTTCTTCTAAACATGTCAGCACTGCTACCACACCAAAGATGGCGAAAAGGTATGACAATAAGCCTAAAGCAAGAAGCCATCAATTCTCACATCGATGCAAAGTGTCCATGCACCATCAAGCATATAACACATCAAAAATTTGGCATGAATTTTACACCATTGAAGAGTGCCTTGACAACACTTCTTGGCGAACATCTCAATCTTCATCTTAAGTATCAAGATTTGTCACATCGAGCTTGAACAGTTGACTTGAACCAACCTGATGACGAGGAATCCAAAAAGGGGTAAAATAGGTGTGGTTCCTCATAGGTGAATCGTTAGAGATCAAGCTTCACAAGTTGTTATCTTTGAAGATCACCAAGCAGGATAGGAAACCGACTAGCATGGAAGACAATGCCAAAGGTTAATGTTCATCAGTGTCTTGATGGATCTTAATTAATAAAAAACAAATTAGTCTATTTAGGCTCCAGGCAAGTCTATGTGTGTGCATATAATAAAGAAACACATATATACTCCATCCATTATTATTATTTTTCATTTTGTCTTTGTTCTAAGTCAAATCATTTCTATCCATTACTATAAATTCATATAGTTTAACAACTTGTGAGTTATATTATGAAAGTATTTCTCACGATGAATCCAAAAACATAAATGGCATGCACATGGCCCTTGGGTATCCTCACCGAGGCCAAAACTAGCTCCTAGGAGGGGGAGGGCGACAAGATCAACCTGCCAACGGTACCTCACCTACTTGGCTGACAAGTGAAAGTACTAAAAGGCTTAAGAGGGAAGGTTAATTGGCCTTCTAAAATTTTAAATCAAGAACCTTACCCAATGCAAAAAAATAGTTCTCCTACTCTTAAGGAAATATCCTAACACTTAAAATAAAACACTATTGTGTCCTTAACTCCATCACACTAATAACCATGTCCTTAGCAACATTCACACTACGACTAAGGTCTTACGAGTCAATCCTAGTTGTTGTTGACATCTCTTAGCATCACTTGAAATAACGACGTTAGAAATATAGGTAGACAAATCTAACAACATTACCTTTAACACTAGGCTGTCACCACTAGCAGCGACACTAGAGACGTGGATTGTATTTATGATCTTGTCCTTATAAAATATGAAATAAGATTATCCGCAAGCGCACAGATAAAATACATCTGTTGTAGCATTTCACCACAGAGAGTTTCCTAGGTATCGTTATTTATAATAGAGCCTTTCACATCATGAGTTAAGAGAGTGATAGGAGATAAACATATACAACTATGATACACACATGTATGATTATGATAAGAGTTCCACTAGATCTACTCAACACAGAAATCAATCATAAATGATAAATAAGATAAATAAGATAGAACAGAGTAAACCATAAAGAGTTCCAGCAGAGCATTCCCATCCAAGGTTAGATCATAACTAGAACTAGAAAGAGACTGATTAACTTCATAATATGGTTCTAACTATAGGTCATAGAATATGTCAATTAGTGCAATTATGTTTAGCAATCATGGTTAGAATAACTTATATTTATACACAAGAGACATCACGTATGGAGGATCAGATCCAGAGTCTATCCCCTCTGGGTGACTAGGTCTTACTTGCCCTATATTCGGGGACTGGACTACATAGGACTTAACGAGGCTATAAGAGTCACCCTCGCGAACTACCACTTGCTGGCCCAGAATATAGGGTGCATTCACAGGTAAACAACGTATAAGCACCATGCTTACACAATGTTGACCACTTACCCCGCGATCGACAGAATGAGCGCTATATGAATAAGAGCATAAACATAGAGACACCCTAGCTATGCTAGACATATAATCAAAGTAGACGATGAACATTATAATTATGAACATGAAATAGTAACAAGTCATGACATGTATCAACTAGAACACGAACTAGAAGATGAATAAGAACAAGAAGAACAACTAGAAGTAGTTTAGAAGCACTACGATGAACTAGAAAGGTAATTAGAACTAGATTAGAACACAAAGATGAACTAGAGGGATTAGAAGATGAACTAGAATATGATTAGAACACAAAGATGATGAACTAGAAGACAATTAGACAATTAGAAGAACAATTAGAAGAACAATGTTGATACAAGAGAGAAGACAAGGCTAATTACCTAGCTCCTCTTGACTAGATCCGGAATCCGAGCTTCCCTCGACTCTTCTAATTCTTTTCTAGCTACGCCCTTGGATGGTGGAGCTCCTAGTTGTCTAGGCTATCTCTAAACTAAACGATTGATCTATGAAGCGATGAACTGGTTGTTGATCTGATGATTTCTCCAGGAGAAGGGTCTGGGGTGTCACACCCGGTTTTAAGAACAAAACCAGGTATACACCATATGTGAGCCCAGGAAGTCAAATCTCACATATAGCAACAAATAAGGGGTAATATCGAAAGACAATGCTCTTATATAACGTATATAAAACAAAAGAACATAACCTTAAAGAGCAGACAGCGGAAAGACACTCCGATCTTCAGATGGAGACACCAACTTCACAGGGAACAACTGACTGGTTGACCACAAGCCTAAGCTTCTCCAAAGCTTAACTCTCTGGGGTGTGGGGAAAAGCAAGAGTGAGTCCATGTTGAACTCCACAAGTATAGCAGCAAGTGATATAGATCCCAAGTCTTATGATCAATGTAACATAAATAATGAATAGCATAAAACGGTAAATAATGAACATGTTAACCAACATAAGTCATAAATGTAAAAGTCTTCAAGGCTGCTCGTATCCTTGAGCAAGGCTGATATATCAGTTTAATAAACTTTGCGCAAAGGTGTACACTTTCACTGCGAGACGTGAATTGCCCTTTTACCCGAGGTGATCAGCCTCTTAACTCACTTCCAAGGAAAGTCGGCAGGGTTCACGATGAAGCCTTTCAAAGGTTCGTCTAACAAGTTAGGGCCGCTAGGTTTCCTCATCAATAAGCATGAATCTCCCCTCCAAGCAGTGACTAACCAAAGAAAATGCACCAACTTGGTCGGCCAAGACCATACAGATCGGAGCCCCTCTTGCGCCTTTCGGTAACCTCTAACAAGCTAGAAAAGGTCCTTATACTGAGCTAAAGCCAGAGCCATATAACCCCCAACAGTTGCACTGTAAATCCCGAAGGTGCTCGTACAGATAATTTCTTAAGTTGCTAATAAGCCATTTTTATCATCCGATGCATACATTAATTAAGTAACATGATCATGATTGCGAAAAGAACACTTGATTGCTATACTTGCCTTAAACTCAAGATCCTTCTTCTGTTGATTTATATACTTCCAAAGGTTGACTCTCGATCTTGAACTCTTGGTCACGAACTTCTTCTTGATCACCAACGTACAACTCACCGACTGGACATACGATCACATAATACCACACATGCATCCAAAAGCAATCATGCAAAAGCAAACATAGCCTATTATTAGAACAGTACATCAAACATAAGAAAACAAGGTAAAGAGTTTTGGAAACAAATCTACGTGCCACTACGGTCACACAGACGCGAAGATCACTCTAAACGGAGTTATAACGAGAAAGATACGATCTAAACAAGATTAAAGATACTAATTACTAGATTAGATTTAACTCAAATTTTAATTTCAGAAAACAGTATTGAAAGTTATATATTTAGAAAGAACTTTTCGAAACGAATCTAACGCAAGTTGAACGGACTAAATCGGAGTTAAAACAAAGAAGTTATAAGGGTTTAAAGTCAGTGGCAAAACTGTAAATAGATTGAAATTGATTTTGCAGATTTAAAATAAATAAAACGAAATTGAATTTTCGGATGGACTGCGCCTCTTTTAGAATAAAACGCAGGGGCTAGATTGAAAGTTTTCCAAGACACATGAAATAGTGCTGGTTGGACCGCGGGTTCAGACCTAAATATTTGGGGGACTCTTTAGCAAAGGTGACAAACGAAGGGGTATCGAGTGATTCCGAGCGCTAGATCCAGAATGGACGGCTCGAATTAGATCAGGGTGAGACCGGCGGCGCTTTCGCCGGGGAGAAAGAAGGACGCGGCGGCTCCATGGCCGGAAGGCGGCGGCGCGGCTCGGGATTGCGCTACAGAGCGGTAGAGGCCTCGGAAGTAGGTCCAATCGAAAGAGGAGAACAAAGCGGACTCACCAGTGGTGATGATGGCGTCGGTGAGGTCTCTGTGACGGCAGATTGCGCGGCGAGGCGGACAGCGGGGGCGCTGCAACGACGGCGAGCACGGGTTAACGCGAAACCAGGAGAAAACAGAGGGGAAAAAGGTGTAATGGCTTCGCGTGACCAAGACGAAGCTAGATAGGAACCTTGCGACGGCTGGAACTCGTTGAAGCGTCGGGTTGACGACGGCGGATCGACGGCGGCCGCGGAGTTCGTCGCGGGAGCGAATTAAAGCACGAGAGCAGAAGCTTGATGCGTGGGGAGAGGCGGCGGTCTCCGGGGAATCTATTTAAGGGGGTTGGCTAGGTTGATTAGGCAAGCGAGGTCACGTGCCAGGATTGGAGTCGGGCTCGGTTTCGGGTGTCCGCCATGAACACGAGCAGGGAGGGGAAGGTGGGACACTGACAGGCGGGGGCGCAGTCAGCGACGGGAGGAGCGGCGGCGCGCTGCGCGCGGGTGCCAAGCTGGGCCGAGGCGCGGGAGCGGCGACCCTCGGGCGAGACGGAAGCGGCTACGCACGCGAGGCTGGACCCTCGGGCGAGACGGAAACGGCGATGCTCGCGCGAGGCTGAACCCTCGGGCGAGACGGAGACGGCGATGCTCGCGCGAGGCTGGACCCTCGGGCGAGACGGAAACGGCGATGCTCGCGCGAGGCTGGACCCTCGGGCGAGACGGAAACGGCGATGCTCGCGCGAGGCTGGACCCTCGGGCGAGACGGAAACGGCGATGCTCGCGCGAGGCTGGACCCTCGGGCGAGACGGAGAAGGCTACGCGCACGCGAGTGCGGCGCCGAGGCTGAACCCTTGGCTCGGCGCGGGGCTGCGGCACTGCGCAGGGCGGCTGGGCCAGCGGAGCGGCGCTGCGCGCAGGCGTTGGGCCGGGCGGCGGCCCACGCGGGCGACAGAGAGAGAGGGGAGAGGGGAGAGCAGGCCGACGAGAGAGAGGGAGCGGGCCGGCCAAGCTGGCTCGGGCCAGAAGGGAGAAAGGAGGAAGGGAGAGAAGGAAAATTGTTTTCCAATTTCAGATTTGATTTTTCAAATGCATTTTCAAATCCTTTTTGAATTCAAACAACTTTTGATCTAAAACCACACATCACAAAAATGATATATGCACCAGCATGAATGCACAAACATGTTTCTAAACCCTAGGATAAATTTTAATTTATAGAAAAGTTTTATTTCTCTATATTTTATGAGCACAAAAATTCATAAATAAATCATATTAATTCTAATTTAAGAAATGCGAATTTCAGGGTGTGACAAATCTACCCCCCTTAAGAGAATCTCGTCCCGAGATTCGAAAGAGACTCAGAGCACTGGAGAGAAACGAGAAAAGATCTTGATAACACTTTCACTTCACACTTGCATACTAAACTTATCAAACCATTGATGTTTCACGATCATAACTTGTGAACAAAGATTTTCATGAAAGGATTATTACACTTGATTATCCCAAACTAGTCTTGCTCGCTAACTTGATTGGCTTACAACTCAAAGAGATGTGGAAACTTGATCTGCAGTTGTTCCTTCGTATTGATATCTGAAAACTCACAGTCCACTTTACTGTCCTCCATGGGTACCCCTTCTAATGGGTCATTCTCGTATTCCTCAAGTACAGGATGAAAACCTTGATACTCAATTCTTTCACCTGTCGGTGTTGTTAGAAGCACCAAACCTTGGGCATACTTAACCACTCCTTTACAAGCAGATAACCAACCCTTTCCAAGGATAACATCCATTTCCATCAACTTCAAAACAGTAAGGTTTGCCTCAAAGTTTACTCCATTTATGTCAAGGCTAACTTTTGGGCATATGTGGTTTGCTTTCATTTCGCCTTCTAGAGAGTTAACTATCACTGGTTTTCTCATTGGAAGCATAGTCATCCTATGTTCTTGTACATACAGGCTAGAGATAAACGAGTGTGAAGCTCTAGGATCAAACATCACAATGGCGGGAGCAGAGTTTACTTGAATGAAACCATACACGACTTCCTTAGCCCCTTGTTTGTTAATCATATACACATGATTTAACATTCCTTGGATGTAGTTTCTTTTTACTTTACTTCCTAGCTCCTGATTCTCCTGTTCTTGTATTTGATGTGGTTCGTCATCCTGACTTTTATTGCTCTCCATAAACTTCTTATGACAGTCATACTCATAGTGATTAACCTCATCACAATCGTTACAACCCTCACTAGTGGGAGTATTAATCTTCGTCATGGTGTCACTAGGAGGTGACAGACATGGCTCTTGGGAATTGGAGTGAAGTACTTCATCATTGGATTGCTGATACTGATGGAGTTCATGAGGAGGTTCAAGATTCCACTGATCACTTGATTCCTGGTTCCATTGTTGGAATTCTGGTGCATGAGCGTAGGGGTGGTGTATGTTGCTACCTACAGATTGGCTTTCTCTTTTCCTTTTCTTCTCCTCCATCTCTCGACGCTTGTTCTCTATCACAATTGCTCTGTCCACCAATGTTTGATAGTTGGCATATTCAACCGTCATCAGTTGTAATTGCAAACCATCATTGAGTCCTTTCAGAAAGCGCTTCTGCTTCTTAGCATCACTATTCACTTCTTCCAGCGCATAGCGTGACAACTGGGTGAACATGTCATGATACTCACACACTGACATAAATCCTTGCTTCAAGTTGAGGAATTGCTCTTCCTTAATCGCCACTATTCCAGCTGGAACATGGTAAGATCTAAAAGCATTCTTGAATTCTTCCCAACCAATTTGATTCTTATCTGTATGTTCAAACTGGAACGATTCCCACCAATCTAATGCAATTCCTTGAAGTTGGCCGGAAGCATAAAGCACCTTCTCATGGTCATCACACTGTGTTATGTCAAGTTGTCGTTCCACAGTTCTAAGCCAGTCATCAGCTTCTATTGGGTTGCTAGTATGAGAGAATGTCGGTGGGTGTCCTTTCATAAATTCACCACGCTTGTCAATAGGTGGTTCTTGATACTGATTGTGTAACACATTTTGAGCAATGGTCTGTAATAGTTGAGTCTGCATTGTCAAAACTTGCTCTATAGCTGAAGGATTTGATGGCGGTGGATTAGAGTTGTGAGCATTCCCTGTAGCATCATCGTAGTCATTTCTCCTGGTAGCAACCATCTGTTTTTCAACATGTATGTGTTAGGATTCAGCTCTTCATAACACACTTAACCATAGCTTCATGAGAAGACAAGGTTGATATAGCAAGAGAGACAAGAGAAGACTCATCCATGACTGATTCTTCCGATTAAAACACTAGATAGTAAGAAACTTCATCTTGAAAACGGTCCAAGATTAACTTCATCATGGCTACCCCCCTTAAGAAAAGACCAACTAGAGAACATATAAGGGTAGCTTGCATATTATTTCCAGCATGTTGACAGGCATAACCAACTTCTCATGTCCCGGAAAAATTCATATGTAAAGGTAAGAACAGGAATTCTGAAATTTCTCGCGAGTAGCAAAACAGCAGTGCAGTAAAACAGCCATAACTCGAGCTCTGTTTATCCAATGAAGTTGCAGTTTACCTTCCTGGAAAGCTTATGAAATCCTCTACAACTTTCATGTAGAACACTTTTCCAGATTCAGTAGTTAAGGTCGTCGAAAACAGCAGACAACAGTAACTGTTCCAGATTCCAGACAGCACAGATGCATCAACTTGTGAATTTTATAACTCCAAAATCATAACAGCTATCAGGGTGGTTCTTGCGCTCAGAGAAAGATCATGAAGTCTACTTGTGTCCAGAATTGTTCCATGATTTTTTTTTGAACATCCATAAACTGAGATATAAGCTGATAAAGACAGACTGCTCCGAAAGGATAGGATAGAGGGAACAGAAGAAACAGAAACCCAACCTTCTATGCATGACACCTATGAACTAAACCTAAATGAAATTGTGAGGAAACCCACAAAATCATTGCACTCATTACAAAGATGCAAAACAAACATTATCATAAGGACAAACAACATACATCACAGGTTCACAAGCCACACATGGGTCAAGGACTTGACTTAACTTCGTTACTAACGTTTTATTACATAAGGGCTCAAGAACTACTAGCACACGATACATCTGCAAGAACATCAAGGATAGCTTTTCTTGTACACTCTTCATCTATCAACCGCTATCAGGGACTTTCTTTGCATCAGGCACTGACATCACTTGTTGGTGACTATTCTGTAGTGACTGGGTTGTGGCTACTTCCTTGAGTCGGTTGTTGATCTTTTTGGGGCAGGAGCTTACGTAGTGTCCTTCCTGTCGACAATGATAACATCTTCCTTTGGTTGGATCCGCTGCAGTAAAAGTGTTGTTCGATGTGCTGCCATCTTGCTGACTCAGAGGATTGACTTTTACCAGTTTATTCTGCTTCTTAACTCGCTTCCGTGGCTGGAACTCTTTGTAGGTGATTGTCCATCCATCTATGCAAACCTCATGTGGAAAGTTCTTAACTGGAGGAGCTTCTAGATGCTGCTGATCTAGGCTGGTCTGAACAAGAGTTGAAACTGGATGTGATACTGGAGTAAAACTCAACGGTGACTCGAATGAATTTGCTTTCCTTTTCTTATCTTCCTTGACTACACCACTTGGGTTCACTTTGACCTCATCCTTGGTTGACTTCTCTTGAAGACAAGAATTCCCATAATGCTTGCAACATAGACATCGATCCTGAACCTCTTGCACCTTACTACTGCTATCTCCCAACAGACCTGCTTCACATTCATTGGGTGATAACGGCATACCTCGATATTCAATCCTTTCGCCTGATAGTGTTCTTAAAAACACTGAACGCCGGGAATAATTGACCTCACTTTTACGACCCCTTAACCATCCTTGTCCAAGGATAACATCGATTCCGGAAAGTTCCAAAACATTAAGCTTTACTATGAACTCACTCTCCTCTATCTGGACTCTAACATCTCGGCATACACGGTTTGTCTCAACTTCTCCAGTTGGTGTACGAACTACTATGAGCTTCTTTGTTGGCCATTCCCTTATCTTCAGGCGAGCTACAAACTTGGCAGAGATGAACGAGTGCGAAGCACTAGGGTCAAAAAGAACCATGGCAGTTACTGAATTGACTGGGATCATGCCATACACTGCTTTCTTTGCTCCATGAATAGTGGTCATATCCACATGCCTCAACTTTCCATAAATGTAATCTTGCTCCACTTCAACACCTGGTAACTGTTCTTTATGGCTTCCTTCCATGTTGGTTGGTCCGTGTGTTGCGTTTTGCTGTTGCGTCATTCTTCCCAGGTCTTGACTTTGCATAGCGATCAGCTTCTGTTTGTTAACTGCGGTCAGAGACGACATAGCTTGGTCATCGATCCGTCTACTTAGATAGAGGAAAATTTTCAAAAGTGATTCAAACCAAGGAGTGAAGGTGAGAGCAACATTTAAAATTTGAGCAACAAGGAGGAGATAAATAACAAGGGTAGAAGATACAATAAAGAAGAAAATATCAAGGTTGATAGAACAGGGGTTCTATAGAAATTTTTAAAACTTTAAAACGACCAGTTTCTAACTAGGCTTGCGTCCTACCGTCAGCATTGCTCTGATACCACTTTGTCACACCCGGTTTTAAGAACAAAACCAGGTATACACCATATGTGAGCCCAGGAAGTCAAATCTCACATATAGCAACAAATAAGGGGTAATATCGAAAGACAATGCTCTTATATAACGTATATAAAACAAAAGAACATAACCTTAAAGAGCAGACAGCGGAAAGACACTCCGATCTTCAGATGGAGACACCAACTTCACAGGGAACAACTGACTGGTTGACCACAAGCCTAAGCTTCTCCAAAGCTTAACTCTCTGGGGTGTGGGGAAAAGCAAGAGTGAGTCCATGTTGAACTCCACAAGTATAGCAGCAAGTGATATAGATCCCAAGTCTTATGATCAATGTAACATAAATAATGAATAGCATAAAACGGTAAATAATGAACATGTTAACCAACATAAGTCATAAATGTAAAAGTCTTCAAGGCTGCTCGTATCCTTGAGCAAGGCTGATATATCAGTTTAATAAACTTTGCGCAAAGGTGTACACTTTCACTGCGAGACGTGAATTGCCCTTTTACCCGAGGTGATCAGCCTCTTAACTCACTTCCAAGGAAAGTCGGCAGGGTTCACGATGAAGCCTTTCAAAGGTTCGTCTAACAAGTTAGGGCCGCTAGGTTTCCTCATCAATAAGCATGAATCTCCCCTCCAAGCAGTGACTAACCAAAGAAAATGCACCAACTTGGTCGGCCAAGACCATACAGATCGGAGCCCCTCTTGCGCCTTTCGGTAACCTCTAACAAGCTAGAAAAGGTCCTTATACTGAGCTAAAGCCAGAGCCATATAACCCCCAACAGTTGCACTGTAAATCCCGAAGGTGCTCGTACAGATAATTTCTTAAGTTGCTAATAAGCCATTTTTATCATCCGATGCATACATTAATTAAGTAACATGATCATGATTGCGAAAAGAACACTTGATTGCTATACTTGCCTTAAACTCAAGATCCTTCTTCTGTTGATTTATATACTTCCAAAGGTTGACTCTCGATCTTGAACTCTTGGTCACGAACTTCTTCTTGATCACCAACGTACAACTCACCGACTGGACATACGATCACATAATACCACACATGCATCCAAAAGCAATCATGCAAAAGCAAACATAGCCTATTATTAGAACAGTACATCAAACATAAGAAAACAAGGTAAAGAGTTTTGGAAACAAATCTACGTGCCACTACGGTCACACAGACGCGAAGATCACTCTAAACGGAGTTATAACGAGAAAGATACGATCTAAACAAGATTAAAGATACTAATTACTAGATTAGATTTAACTCAAATTTTAATTTCAGAAAACAGTATTGAAAGTTATATATTTAGAAAGAACTTTTCGAAACGAATCTAACGCAAGTTGAACGGACTAAATCGGAGTTAAAACAAAGAAGTTATAAGGGTTTAAAGTCAGTGGCAAAACTGTAAATAGATTGAAATTGATTTTGCAGATTTAAAATAAATAAAACGAAATTGAATTTTCGGATGGACTGCGCCTCTTTTAGAATAAAACGCAGGGGCTAGATTGAAAGTTTTCCAAGACACATGAAATAGTGCTGGTTGGACCGCGGGTTCAGACCTAAATATTTGGGGGACTCTTTAGCAAAGGTGACAAACGAAGGGGTATCGAGTGATTCCGAGCGCTAGATCCAGAATGGACGGCTCGAATTAGATCAGGGTGAGACCGGCGGCGCTTTCGCCGGGGAGAAAGAAGGACGCGGCGGCTCCATGGCCGGAAGGCGGCGGCGCGGCTCGGGATTGCGCTACAGAGCGGTAGAGGCCTCGGAAGTAGGTCCAATCGAAAGAGGAGAACAAAGCGGACTCACCAGTGGTGATGATGGCGTCGGTGAGGTCTCTGTGACGGCAGATTGCGCGGCGAGGCGGACAGCGGGGGCGCTGCAACGACGGCGAGCACGGGTTAACGCGAAACCAGGAGAAAACAGAGGGGAAAAAGGTGTAATGGCTTCGCGTGACCAAGACGAAGCTAGATAGGAACCTTGCGACGGCTGGAACTCGTTGAAGCGTCGGGTTGACGACGGCGGATCGACGGCGGCCGCGGAGTTCGTCGCGGGAGCGAATTAAAGCACGAGAGCAGAAGCTTGATGCGTGGGGAGAGGCGGCGGTCTCCGGGGAATCTATTTAAGGGGGTTGGCTAGGTTGATTAGGCAAGCGAGGTCACGTGCCAGGATTGGAGTCGGGCTCGGTTTCGGGTGTCCGCCATGAACACGAGCAGGGAGGGGAAGGTGGGACACTGACAGGCGGGGGCGCAGTCAGCGACGGGAGGAGCGGCGGCGCGCTGCGCGCGGGTGCCAAGCTGGGCCGAGGCGCGGGAGCGGCGACCCTCGGGCGAGACGGAAGCGGCTACGCACGCGAGGCTGGACCCTCGGGCGAGACGGAAACGGCGATGCTCGCGCGAGGCTGAACCCTCGGGCGAGACGGAGACGGCGATGCTCGCGCGAGGCTGGACCCTCGGGCGAGACGGAAACGGCGATGCTCGCGCGAGGCTGGACCCTCGGGCGAGACGGAAACGGCGATGCTCGCGCGAGGCTGGACCCTCGGGCGAGACGGAAACGGCGATGCTCGCGCGAGGCTGGACCCTCGGGCGAGACGGAGAAGGCTACGCGCACGCGAGTGCGGCGCCGAGGCTGAACCCTTGGCTCGGCGCGGGGCTGCGGCACTGCGCAGGGCGGCTGGGCCAGCGGAGCGGCGCTGCGCGCAGGCGTTGGGCCGGGCGGCGGCCCACGCGGGCGACAGAGAGAGAGGGGAGAGGGGAGAGCAGGCCGACGAGAGAGAGGGAGCGGGCCGGCCAAGCTGGCTCGGGCCAGAAGGGAGAAAGGAGGAAGGGAGAGAAGGAAAATTGTTTTCCAATTTCAGATTTGATTTTTCAAATGCATTTTCAAATCCTTTTTGAATTCAAACAACTTTTGATCTAAAACCACACATCACAAAAATGATATATGCACCAGCATGAATGCACAAACATGTTTCTAAACCCTAGGATAAATTTTAATTTATAGAAAAGTTTTATTTCTCTATATTTTATGAGCACAAAAATTCATAAATAAATCATATTAATTCTAATTTAAGAAATACGAATTTCAGGGTGTGACATGGGGTTTCTTATATAGCCCGGTGGGATGAACCCCAGCCCTCGGATCAAATCGACCTTGAACAACGGCCAAGATACAAAGTAGAGGTCGGTAAGGTCACGTCGTACGAAGGAGGGGTGGCTGCCATGTGGGCCCAGGCCGGCCAACCTCCCCCTATCGCCGCCTGCCTCGTCCTTCGATCGGGAGTCTCCTGGTACCACTACAAGAATTCCTGGATTGTGTGACGAACGGAAACTGTCATATAAAGAACAAATATTGTCATAAAAAGTACTTTATGATGAAAATAGGGTCGTCATGCGGGTAGTCACAAAAGGACCATCATAAAAAGTATTATGATGAACAGAATGTTACTTTTAGTGATGAACCTAATCGTCACATAACCTCGGTCAACGTGTCACGTAATATCATGAGTCGTCACAAAATGACGGTAGAAAGTGTTGATTAGTAGCCTTTTTGTGACGACCGTGAATGTCATATATTAATTTGTGACATTTGACTTTCGTCTTGTTTTGGATGTCGCCGAAGACACCAGGTGACATGTTGTGATGACTAGTGGTGTCATACTATATTACATGACACTTAAACTATGTCATGTTTTGTATGGGGCATGAGACATGTTGAGATGACTGTACATCGTCACAAAAATGTCTTTGCATTCAATGACGAATGCCACACAGATCACTGATCTGTCACCAAAGATCATACAATCACATGAATATACATATACATATATATACCAGAATCAGATTCTATCATCCAGATTCTATCATCCAGCAATATATATCAGTTAGCATCATACACCACACTGCCTTCACAACTCATAAGTCATTCACAACTGAGCCAAGCCATCATACACATAATATGCATACATTTCAAATGATAACAAGTTTAACAAGTTCTTCCAACTTCAATCTACACACAAAGTTTCTGGTTCCATTAAATATAAGACTTGGACTAGAAAAATGTATTGAACTATGACATACACATGACTAGTAAACATGGCATGGACTGTAGGCATAGTGAGGTCCCTTCACGACACCTGAAAATGAATAAAATACCCTTTAAATAGTGCAAAAAAATATCCTTCAAACTTTGATATATATCAGTTGCAGAGCCATGTAGATTTGTGCACACATAAGCTTCAAGTACAGGTGAAACAATGGATTATCTAAAAGGTAGCTTTCAATTTTAAAACAAAGTTAATATTGAAACAGTAAATAAAGGAGCTCTATAATTTTTTTAGTTCAACTTCAGAACAATGTATTTTCAAGCAAGCTGGATACATGTTTATATGAAATTTATTTAGTAGATGAACAACACACATCGTGTCAAATGAAGGATTGGCCTATACAAAACTTTTTCATTAGATCCACATTTAAATCCCTTAGCCGCATAAAACTCTCTCAAAATTTGAATTGCAAATCTTAGATCATATAAAAAAGTGTCAAATGAAGGAATGATCTATACAAAAGATGTGCATCATGTTGGTACCTACAACTTTGTAATCAACACTTCCTTATTAGAGGTCATTTAGTGTCCCAAATTTCACCTGCGAGGTGCCGGGCTTTAAAATTCCTAGAACTTAAAAAAAATTCAGTAATTCACTGTTTTTTCAAAAAATCCTTAAATTTGGTGTGCTGGCATGTTTTGGACACCTAAACTCCAGGAAAAATAACAAAATAATTTCAACAAAGTGGCATTATAGATGCTTCACAAGTGGGCACATCTCTTATAGAGTTTTGGTGAGTTTTATAAAAGATTGGATTATATGTGGATAATGTGTGCTACAACAGGGTTAAATGAAGGAATGACCAAAACAAAAATTGTAGATCTTGTTGTCCCCTTCAACTTTGGTATTCAAAACTTTTTCATTAGAGCCACCTTTAAATCCTTTGGCCGCTAAAAACTCTCTCAAAATTTGAATTTTAAATCTTAGATCATACAAAAAAGTGTCAAATGAAGGAATGGCCTATACAAATGATGTGCATCATGTCAGTAAATACAATAATGGTATTCAACACTTCCTTATTAGAGGTCATTTAGTGTCCCAAATTTCATCTACGAGCTGTCGGGCTTTAAAATTCCTAGAAATTTAAAAAAAATCAGTAATTCACTATTTTTTTCAAAAAAGTCCTCAAATTCAGAGTTAGTATGTGACAGAAAGACTAGTTATAAATTTTAACCAGAGATTAAAAAGAGAAATCGTTCTTGTATATGATGAACAAGTGATTTACAAATTAAAAAGAACAAGAAAAAGAAGAAAAAGGAAAAAGCCTCTCTCTCTATTTGAGGTCTGGCCTGTCTCCCTCCAGCCAGGCCCCCGGTGCATTTTTACATGGGCCTAGACCCAGCTCCAAGTCAAACAAACATGGTCAAAGGCCCAGCCCGTACTGAAACATTTTATGACATCGGGAGTCGTCATATTTGATAAAACATCTAGTGACAGTATGATATCGTCACATAAAAAC
Organism: Coix lacryma-jobi var. lacryma-jobi; assembly: GCA_009763385.1. Lineage (NCBI taxonomy): Eukaryota > Viridiplantae > Streptophyta > Magnoliopsida > Poales > Poaceae > Coix > Coix lacryma-jobi. The sequence continues at coordinate 139,338,687 of CM019828.1, forward strand.
TTTATGAATCATCACAAAAATATAACCGTCAATCGACTCCTAGCGCACAACAATTTGTGACGAAACTCGGTACCTTTATGTGACATAAGAAACAATGGCGTCACAAATATTTCCCAGTCCCATAGATTTATGACGAAACATAATTTTGCGTCATATTATGTCACATTATATGACGAAAATAGGCCTTGTCATAAGAGATTTTGTCACAAAAAGAAGGATTTCTTGTAGTGTACCTTCCTTCTTTGCCTAGAGTCCTTGTTCGGTTGGTTTGCGCAACAAAGTCATGGCGTGGTTGGATTCCTTGTCGTCTTCTTCCTGTCTGGTCCCTGGATAATTTTGGTATTCTGTAGCTGTTGGAATCTTGTCTGTTACATCTCTGATCTTTGTATGGATAATGCTTCTAGAGGGTTCCGGAGTCTTCCTGATCGTATTCATCGAGGACTCTCGGTTCAGTGCTCCAAATATGGCAAGTGGTATATCCGTTTCAATCGTCTCGTCGAGCTCGTCACAATGGTGTGCTCTGATTCTTCACTTGAGATACTTTCTTATGATGAAATATTGAATATCCTGCAAAAGAAGTGAGAACTACACAACTTGTGGAACTAGTTAGAATCAAACCTTATAGCTACACTCTTTGGATCATTGCGGGTCATTTATGGGGTTAGTTGACGGTTTAAAATAGGAGTTATCTACCGTCAACAGTTGTCACACAAAATAACTTGCATAGAATAAGCTAAGTTAGAGGCTAAAGGAATGCAAGAAGCCAAGAACCAAAGATAAGCAAAGAGACAACTAGATTTTTCTGGTTTCGGATTGTTGCCCCAACCTCCTAATCATTGCGAACACCAAATAACCACGAAGTCTCAGTTAAGCTCTATTGAGTCATGAAGTCTCAAGCTCCTCTGAGTCATGTAACATGTTTTCAAAATACAATTATCATTGTGTTGATATCCTTTTCTACAAATTTGCTCAAACATAAAAAAGTTTGACTAAGGAAAAAATAGAGTTACATTATTTTTGGATCTGATGTAGTGACTACTAACTAGCAAGCATGAAATAAATTGAAATAAGTATGAAACTAAGCTTGTTACACATATACTACTAATGGTTTGTACTGCTAAAATCTGTGATGTTGGGTAGTGGAGCTTGAAAGTCCAGCCTAACAATGAACGTATGCTATGGAAACGAGGTTCCCGTGGAAACTATGAAAACTCGCACGTGGATCGCTGGATCTAAATCCGATGACTATGGCTAATGGTGGAAATTAGCAATTAACCTCTCTCATTTATCTCTCCCTAATATATATAGCCAACACAGGTGCACAACACCATTAGCCATAGCCATCGGATTTAGATCCAGCGATTCACATGCGAGTTTCTAGTGTTTTCACGGGAACCTGATTTCCATAGCATACGTTCCCCTATAATATATGAGAGGTTCCAATAAACAATTGATGACATTCTAAAATAACCAAGCAGAAAATTGTGTAACTGCAGCAGAGCATTAACTCCCTGCCAAATTAGACCCAACCTCTGGTATCTGTCTCTCTATATAAGAATGGGCAAAGAAACCAAGCATTGCAACTCCACACCGCAACATAAGAGCAACCATTAAAACGGGAACAAACAAGACCCGTTTGGGTAGCGCTGCCCCCGCGTCGCTCTCCATACGAGGCGACACGGGGGCGATTCCAGAGCCGCAGCCTCCCGCCCATCGCCGGTGCTCCTCCCCGGCCGTCGCCGCTGCTCCTCGGCTTGCGGCGGCGGCGGCCCCTCCCTGGCCCCTTCCCTTCCCCTCCTTCTTCTCTCCCCTCCTCTTCTCCTCCGACGTCAACCACGGGCATGAAGCTTCATGGTCGGCGGCGTGCTCAGATCCGGGCCCCTCGGGCCGGATCCGGCGCCTTCCGTCGCGGATCTGGCAGGCGGCCTCCTCGGGGGCTGGCTCGGCGACGGTGGCGGCCGCCCCGGCCCCTGCTACTCCTGGCGCGACGGCTCTGCCCGGCCGGGGCCCGAGCGGCCTCCAGACTCAGCCCCTGCTGCCCCAGCCACGGTGGTTCTGCCCCGCTGGGGCCCCAGTGGCCTCCTGGCGCGGTGGCGGACTTCGGCGGCCGGGCACGGGCTCGCCGTGGTTGGATCCTGCGTCGGGCGGACGCGGCGCGTGGCCTGGCGGCGCGGGCGGCTCGGCGAGCGGCCGGCACGGTTGTTGGCCAGGCGCGTGGCCGGCGTGTGTGGAGGCGCCCGTTCGGTTGGCCTGCTGCGCGGGCATGCTCCGATCTATAGTTTCGGGTGAAAACCCTGCCTGGTTCAGCCAGGCCGGCGACGGTGGCGCCGCTGCGTCACTGGCCTTCTTGGAGGCGTCGTTGAGTTGCTATTCATCGGGCAGCATGCGGTTGTGAGACCTTGCTCTCCAACGTTGTCGGCGTCCGTGGACGTCGAAGCCCTTCCTGAAGGCAACGCTAGAGCAATCTTGCAATCCATCTCCCACGGTTGTCGCGTCGGTGCTATGTCTCCCTGTGCTTAATCTCCTCTTCGCTTAGATGTGTCTGGTTCGGGGTTGGTGTCACCGCTGCAGTTCGCAGTGACTACCTGGTCACTGGCGGTCTGACGTCTTCTTCGCGGTGGCTACCTGGTCACCGGCGGTTCACCTCGCCACTTCTTGGTTGCTGGAGGTTTACCTCGCGACTTCCTGGTCGCTCGAGGTTTGAGTATGACGTCTCTTTCGCAGTGGTTGTCTAGTCACTTGCGGTTTCACCTCGCGGCTTCCTGGTCGCTTGAGGTTTTGGTGGATGCTTTGCCACCGCGGCTTGACCCCCTCGACTGGCGTCCTTTGCGGGGATGTATCCCTTTTGCAGGCATAGTTTAGTTGGTTCGTTGGTTGACGTCGGAGATAGTGACCTCCCCTTCTTTGTTTTTTCCTGTTGTCTGTTTGAGTAGGGATTTGGTAGGTAATCTTAGGATTACTTGAGAATCTCTTGTATCGTCTATGTGTAGGTCTATTGACCACTCTCCTCTGCTTAATGAAAAACGGGCTATATCCCCGATCTAAAAAAAATAAGAGCAACCATTATTAGAAACACAGTGCTCCTTGAAAACATGGACAATAGGGCTCTGTTCTTGGCGGTCACCATGGTCATGGCCATGCTCTTGTCGCCCTACCCCGCCCAAGGGGAACTAAAAGGTTCTGTATATAAACATGTACTCCATCTAGTATTACATTACATTCCATATAGTAGTATGTGTTATCACAACTTCACAAGGATGACTGTATTGTGACTTAACCATTGTTATACAGAGAATTGCGTTAACTTGTACGGGACGAAATGTGACAAGAAGACATGCACCCTGATGTGTCAGTCACTAGGATACGTCAATCCTGTGGTAAAATGCTCGGATCCCCGACCCCGTACCACACTGGCCAGCAACCAGTGCTGCTGCTTTGTAAAATGCTGTAGGGAGACAGCTTGATTTTTGCAAGACTGCGGTGGGACTCACATGGGTGGTTTTCTAGTTGCTACGGCTGTGATGTTAACCAGTTGTTTGAGAGATGCCATCATAATTTGAATAAAAATCTTGTAGCGACTGGGATAAATTTGGTTCCATTATTATTTAATAAAACCAACTGTCCTGCATTGGCCATGTTGCCTACGTAAACTCCTACTGAGAAGACGAAATTACATAAACGACCGGCTTGCCTAGTTGACTGGGATAATATATACTCCCTCCATCCTAAATTATAAGTCATTTCAAAAATTTTGGAGAGTTAAAGTTTTTTTAAGTTTGACCAAATTTATATAATAAAATAATAATTATTATGACACCAAGATTTATGACACCTATGTCTGAATCCGAAGGAAGGAGAGAAGGACATCTATAGGATGGCTAGAGCTCGTGATAGGATGACGAAGGACTTCAACCAAGTCAAGTGCATTAAGGATGAGAGGGAGCGGCGCTTGGTGAAGGAAGATGAGATCAGACATAGGTGACAAGAGTATTTTGATAATTTGTTTAAATGGGAGAATGAGAACTCCACCGTTCAGTTAGATGACTCATTTGATGACACCAATAGGCGATTTGTGCAGAGGATCTAAGAACAAGAGGTTACAGAAGCTTTGAAACTAATGAAAGTGGATAAAGCGATGGGCCTGATGGTATTCCGATCAAGGTGTGGAGATGCCTCAGGGATATAGCTATAGAATGGCTAACCAAGATGTTCAATAATATCTACCAATCAAACAAGATGCATGAGGAGTGGAGAAGAAGCATATTGGTACCAATCTACAAGAACAAGGGAGACATCCAAAGTTGCACTAATTATCGAGGAATTAAGTTGATGAGCCGCACGATGAAGCTATGGGAGAGAGTTGTCGAGCACTGACTTCGAGGAACGACGCACATGTCTATGAACCAATTCGGTTTCATGCTTAGAAGGTCAACCATAGAAGTGATCTTCTTGATAAGACAAGTTATGGAGCGGTTCAGGGAGCAGAAGAAGGACTTACACATGGTTTTCATTGGCTTGGAGAAGGCTTACAACAAGATATCAAGGAATGTTATGTGGTGGGCTTTGGACAAACATAAAGTCCCAACAAAGTATGTTACCCTCATCAAGGACATGTACAACAATGTCGTGGACAGTGTATGAACAAACAATGGTAACCAGATTACTTCCCGATTAAAATAGGACTTCATCAAGGTTCCACCTTGAGCCTGTACCTCTTTGCCTTGGTAATAGATGAGGTTACAAGGGACATTCAAGGTGATATCCCTTGGTGTATGCTTTTTGCAGATGATGTAGTGTTAATTGATGAAAGTCAACAAGGAGTGAATAGGAAACTAGAGCTGTGGCGGCAGACCCTTGAGACCAAAGGGTTTAGATTAAGCAGAACGAAGACTGAATACATGAGATGCGACTTTGACAATGTTGCACAGGAGGAGGGAGAGGTTAGGTTGGAAGGCCAAGTGGTGCCTAAGAAAGATGTCTTCCGATATCTAGGATCAATATTACAGAAGCATGGGGATATTGATGCAAACGTTAGCCATAGGATCAAGGCAGGGTGGTTGAAGTGGCACCAAGCATCTGACATTCTCTGTGATAAGAGGGTACCCCAAAAGCTCAAAGTCAAGTTTTATAGAACGGCGATTAGACCTGCTATGTTATATGGAGCAGAGTGTTGGTCTACGAAAAGAAGACATGTCCAACAAAAAATCGGCAAGTTGTGTTTGAACTGAATTCATCTCAAGCCTGGTGCACATGTTGTTGAATAAAAGTAGTTATACTCATGTTGCAGACCTGAAGTTGTTGCTATTGAAAAAAACAATAGCTACTAATTTTTAACCACAAGACATTCAGTTATAAATTTTAAGACCTGAAATTCACACACGGTTTAAAACATATGCCTATAAAAATGATGATAGATGTCAAACCAGCTATCAGTTATCCCTTCATTGACCTTCAGTGTCTTCCCTCCCTCTCTTTATCTTCTCCAAACATACCTGACTGAGTAACTAACTACTCGTCATGATAAAAGAAGAAAATCACCCAACAAATTAAGATCCGAATTATCCTTGCCTACGACATTATGTACAGAGGAAATCCTTGCAGGCTCAAAATCTCTATTTGTAAAAATTAAATCACTTGCAGGCATCAAAATCTTCAGTTTGATAGTTATCCCTTCATTGACCTTCAGTTTCTTCCCTCCCTCTCTTTATCTTCTCCAAACATACCTGACTGAGTAACTAACTACTCGTCATGTGTAAATGAAAGAAGAAAATCACCAACAAATTAAGATCTGAATTATCCTTGCCTATGACATTATGTACGGAGGAAATCCTTGCAGGCTCAAAATCTCTATTTGTAAAAATCACTTGCAGGCATCAAAATCTCTATCTATATTGAGAATACTTAGAATTGCAAAGATCCATCAGCTCCAAATACAGCTCAAGCACTGACCAAAATCAACTACATACATTTACATTTAGAAGATGCAGATGACACGTTGCTATCTGGAATATGAATCCTCGTGCTCCCTAGAACCAACATCTGACGGAGACGAGATGATGAGGCTCCTATAGAGGCATGGATCCAGACCAACCATCTGCCACCGCGAGCCTCGCCCGCTACCGCTATGCGCCGTGTCCGCTTGCTGTTGCGGCCTGTGACGTCGATGTCTCTGCCTCGCCGGGCTCTAGTCGCATGCTCATAGTCGGATGCCCTGTGACCTGCTACAAGATGGGTGGGAGAAGCGGCAGAGGCGAGGAGAGATGAAGAGAGTTGGTGTGGAGCTGGGAGCTGCCGGTCACCTGACGCACCAGATTAGAATTGCAGCAATGAAACGATATGGTGTCTCGGTGCAGGTTTCACCCTTTTTCCAAGATCTTGGAAACCCCCGCAAACGTTTCATGGGGATGGTAATCAGATATTTTCCAAAGGATATATATATCTGATTGCCATATTAGGAGGTAATCTCCCATGTTTTTGGAGAATGTTATTTTTGAGACAAATTTTAAACGTCGTAAAATTATTTATTTTGAGACGAAGGAAGTAGTGTGTAGAAATTGCCATATTTATGCACTAGTAGTTGTACTCCCTGATGTATTTCATAATAGTTGTCATTCTAGATTTGTCCAAAATCAAATATTTCTATGTTTGGCTATCAGTTTCTAAAAAATTCGTATAGCTCTGTATCATAAGATTTATTGTCTGTCCTTAATGGTTCACTTGATGCCTATGGTGACAATTTAAGAACCATTCGTACACATATAGAAGGTCTCAACAAACAATCGATTACATCCTAAAATAACCGAGTAGAAAATGTAATTGCAGGAGAGAACTAATTCTTTTCCAAATTAGTGCTGACCTACATCCCATATATAAAAGTATGGCCGAAACAGAAACCTAGCACTGAAACCCCACGTTCAAACATAGGAGCAACCATTGGAAGCACTTGTGGTGCTCCTAGGAAACATGGGCACTAGAGCTATGTTCTTGGCGACCACCATGGTCATGGCCATGGTCTCCTCACCCTACCTTGTGCAAGGGCTAAAAGGTTGTGCTTACATTAATCCCTATGTATTATCTTTTTTGGGTACTTTTCTCCAAGCATATTCAATATCAACTTTGCAAAGGATGTCTATTATTACTACACTTTTACTTAGTTTTGTCATAGTGCAGAAAATTGTATTGACTTGCAAGGAGGGAAATGCGATAAAGAAACATGCTCCAAGGTTTGCAAGGCGAATGGGTATGTCGACCCAGTTGTGAAATGCTCGAATCCCCCTGGCAAAAGTGGCCAGTGTTGTTGCTTTGTGAAATGTTGCGGGGGAGATGCTTTGATTCCAAGCCTACTATGAGACTCGCATTAGTAGTATGTAGCTAGCTATGGTTGCATGATATGAATGGTTGATTGAAAGATGTCATTAATTTGAATAAAGACTTGTTATTATTAATTAGCACCCTCCCTGGATGGTTTGGCTCAACGACACTGTCTTCCTAATAAATCTTTGCCTATGATTTCTCATTAGATACGGACAAAAGATCAGCAAATTTGTTTTAGGGGTCAGTCCAATCACTGTTAGGAAACTAGTGATTAGGTTTGCTAAGATTCATTCTATGGGATTATAAGTGAATAATGGCAAGAGGCCAGGGACGAAAATCTTGTGCTGGGCATCTTGTACGTCTGCATTCGTGCATATTCTGTGCATCTGTGCGTATTGGCTGACGCTATCTGTGCTTCTTCCAAAAGAGCATGTATACTTGACCTTGACGACAAGTGCAGGCCTGATGATGCTCTGCAGCAGGCAGGAGAACTTGACGACAAGAAGTGCTTTGCATGCAACCTGCCAAAGCCAAGTGCTACTCTATACCTTCTCGAATTCGTCTCAAAACTATGCAGCGATATTCACAAGGAAACTCCATCATCGAGTCAATCCAACGCAGTGCTGACACAACAAACAAGGCCAGAAACTGGGCAATTGGCAATGTATGCTTCGTACGTAGCTCTACAGAATAATACTACAAGGATTCTGTTTGAGCACAAAACAAAGCAACAAGGGATAGAAGAAACACAACATGTACGTAACGTACGTCTTTTTCTCAGAGACATGTAGTGCGTGTCTCCACGTACATCTGTGACAGATTCACACGCTATATATACCCAGACAATCATTCCAATGATTAACAGCATCATCAGCTTAAGTGAGTGAGTGAGTACCAAAGAACCTAATAATTAACTAACTAACCAACCATGGGGTCCCTCGCGCCTCCCCCGGCCCCGCACGCGCTCGTCATCCCCTACCCGGCGCAGGGCCACGTCATACCCCTCCTGGAGCTCGCCCACGCGCTGGTCGACCGGGGCTTCACCGTCACCTTCGCCAACTCCGAGTTCAACCACCGCCGCGTCGTGGCCGCCGCCGCTGCCACCGGCGTCATGTCGGAGTCGGAGTCGGAGGCGTCGCCGCCGCCGCTCGACCGGAGGATCCGGTTGGTGGCGGTGCCGGACGGCATGGGGCCCGGGGAGGACCGGAACAACCTCGTCAGGCTCACCCTGCTCATGGCGGAGCACATGGCGCCGCGGGTGGAGGACCTCATCAGGCGCAGCCGCGAGGACGGCGGCGACGCCGGGCCCGTCACCTGCGTCGTGGCGGACTACAACGTCGGCACGTGGGCGCTCGACGTCGCGCGGAGGGCCGGCGTCAGGTCGGCCGCCGTCTGGCCGGCCTCCGCCGCCGTGCTGGCGAGCCTTCTCAGCATCAAAAGGCTCGTCGAGGACGGCATCATCGACCCGGAGGACGGGTCCGCGCTGAGCCGCCACGGCACGTTCCAGCTGTCGCCGGACATGCCCGTGATGCGGACGGCGCACCTCGCGTGGAACTGCATAGGCAACCAGGACGGGCAGGAGGCCCTGTTCCGGTACCTCGTCGCCGGCGTCCGCGCCGTCGACGAGTGCGACTTCGTCCTCTGCAACTCCTTCCACGGCGCCGAGCCGGGCACCTTCGCGCGGTTCCCGCAGATCCTCCCCGTCGGCCCTCTCCTCACGGGCGAGCGCGGCAAGGAGGAGGCGCCGGCGCCGGCGCTGGTGGGGCACTTCTGGCGGCCCGAGGAGGACGCGTGCATGTCGTGGCTGGACGCGCAGCCGGCGAGGTCGGTCGTGTACGTGGCCTTCGGCAGCTTCACCATGTTCGACGCGCGGCAGTTCCGGGAGCTCGCGCTGGGGCTGGAGCTCTGCGGCCGGCCGTTCCTCTGGGTCGTGCGCCCGGACATCGTGCTCGGCGGCGGCGTCCACGACTACCCCGACGACGGCTTCCTCGCCCGCGTCGCCGGCCGCGGCATGGTGGTCGCGTGGTCGCCGCAGCAGAGGGTGCTGGCGCACCCGTCCGTGGCCTGCTTCGTCTCGCACTGCGGCTGGAACTCCACCATGGAGGGCGTCCGGAACGGGCTGCCGTTCCTCGCCTGGCCCTACTTCGCCGACCAGTTCGTCAACCAGGAGTACATCTGCGACGTCTGGAAGGTCGGGCTCCGGGCCCAGGCCGACGATGAGTCGGGCGTCGTCACCAAGGAGCACATCGCCGGCAGGGTCGAGGAGCTGATGAGCGACGCCGGCATGAGGGAGAGGGTGGAGGCCATGAAGAAGGTCGCGCATGAGAGCATCAGCCTTGGGGGCTCGTCGCACCGCAACTTCGACATGTTTGTTGACGCCATCATCAAGGCATGAATACTCGTACTCGTTCCTGCGAGAGAGCTTTTACAATTACAACTGAGGATGACAGTCCTGCCGAGATATCTTTTCATGAATTTTGAGTGTTTAGTGACAGATAGAATTTGTATTTCCACAGTTTTTTTTTTCCACTTTTCCTACCTCTCAGTCGCCTGATGACTGCTCAGGCAATAATCCATCTTTCGTGACTATTTAAGAAACCTGCTAGTAGAAGTCGTTGTTGATCACATGAGACTATGAGAGAATACTTATTGCTATGACTGTTAATATTACTCCCTCCATTCCAAATTACAAGATATTTAACTTTTTTATCTCAAGTTTGACCACTCGTCTTATTAAAAAAATTATGCAAATATAATCAAATTTAAGTCATTCTTAAAGAAATTTTATTAATAAACAAAGTCACCACAAAAGAAGTGGTATTTTGCACAAATTTTTGAAGACAAGTTGTCAAACTTTGTATAAAAAAGTCAAATGTCTTATAATTTAGGATGAATTGAGGGGGTGTTTGTTGGAGGGTGAAAAGTTTGTTGGTGTCACGTTGAATGTTGCGGTATTAATTTAGTCTATTAAAAATAGACTAATAAAAAAACAAATTACATATTTCGTCTAGAAACCAAGATACGAATTTAACACTAATTAATTTATCATTAGCACATGTTTACTGTAGCACAACATTATCAAATCATGAACTAATTAGACTTAAAAATTGTCTCGCAAAGTTACTGCAATCTGTGTAATTAGTTATTTTTTAGTCTACATTTAATACTTCATGGATGTGTCCAAATATTCCATGTGATAGATGAAAAGTTTTTTGGGTTGGGAACTAAACAGAGCCTAAGTATATTTCAAGCATATGAAATATAGCAAGTCCTCTTTTTTACAACAACTGAGGTAGTATAAAAAAATTAATAATTACCTTTACTATCTTTATATATTTTCTAACACGTACAACACCCATTCAAATGCTTATATAATCCTATCTGATTACTCAATATGGGGCATAAGTTGCTAAGGAGCAAGTATATTATACATAAGTCTTTAACTCAAACACAAAAATGTTGTCAAAAAAACTCAAACGCAAAAAAAAAAAAATGGTTGCTCACATTTTTGGACAAGGTAATTCCCCCACTTTCCAAAAGTTCACATATAAGCATATCTCAAATTCAAAGAGTGAGAAATAAAAATTGATTCTATAGATTACCATGTTATATTTTTAATTTATAACTTATAACACGCTCTTCAATAAGCCCGGGCGTTCGGGTTACCCGATATTTTCGGTTCGGGTAATTCGGGTAATGAAAACTGCTACTCGATATTAGAACAAAAAAATACTACCATAATTTTGGGTACCTGATAATTCAGGTTCGGGTTCAGGTATACCCGATCTACCCGAATTTACAGAAAATAACACACTATACAAAATTTAAACAACAATTTATACATAATTGTAACAACAATTTGTATAGAATTTTGACAACTATTAGAAAGAGAATAATATATTACAAACACTTATTCAAACAGAGAAAATTATATTCTAATAAAAGGATAAGTTCTAGTGTTCCACTAACAACATATGATAAATATAAAGACAAACAAATCTTTGGGTAGTTCGGGTAGTATGGGTACTGGGGCATATTATCCGAATTACCCAAACTAATTTCGGGTAATCCAATTTGTTATCTGAATTTGGGATCAGGTACCTCGGGTTCGGGTAATTCAGGTACGAGTAATAGGTATCGGATATTTTGCCCAGGCTTACTCTTCAACTCGCTCACGTACGGTAGACCACAAGTATCTCTCTCATATACTCCCTTTGTTTTTTATTAAGTGTCACATTTGGTTTGTCTTAAGTCAAACATTTCAATCTTTGCCCAACCATTTTTAAAAACCCTTATAGTTTCAATATATAAATTACATATTATGATATTATTTCTAATAATAAATCTAAAAATATAAATATTATGATATGAAGCTATATATATTTTTTAAAATTAATGGACAAAGATATACTCCCTCCGTCCCATTGAAAGTATCGTTTTAGATTTTCAAAATTCTCGTTTGACCATTTGTCTTATTCAATTTTTTTGTATAAATATTATTTTATTATGTTATAATTTATTTAATCACTAGAGATACTTTAATAATAATTTATTTATTTTATTATGTGTATAAAATTTTTGAATAAGACAAACGGTCAAACAAGAAGTGCAAAAGTAAAAAACGTCACTCTTTATGAGACAGATGGAGTACGTATAAATATGACACTTAATAAAAAACGGAGGAAGTAGTCAATAATAATATACAAATATAATCTATATATATATATAATCATATTAGCTTAATCAATACGTGTCTAAATTATAATTATTAAAATGAATTCAATTACATGGATTGAAACGGAGCCTAAATGTTTCCTTGTGATAGATGATGTTGGGAATTACGCTTTTGGCCGGAGACCCGGAGTAGAACAATCTTGTAGCAAGAGTTATGAACGTTTAAGTTTAGATGTTTGGCGTTTTAAAGATGGCATCAAAAATAAAGTTTTTTTTATTCGCGTTTAGAGAGATTTTACAAAAGGTGCCATTAGAAATAAGAGATTTGCTATATTCCAAGCGCCTGAAATATAACATCTTTTCAGGCAACGACTACAACCTTCAGATTTTCATCTAATGGTCCAAATTTATTAACACAAATCACAAGAAATAAATAATAATTTTTTTCTATAAAAGGACAAAGACAAAACTATTCAGGCGCCTGAAATATAGGAAATGTGTGGAAATAAATATCTTTAAGATAGCAAATTAAAGTTAATTTAGTAAGAAGAAACAAGAATGGAAATGTCTTGTTTGTGCCAACGTCTGTAGCCAGCGAACAAGTGGTAGCTCAAATGAGGTTCTTTTTTTAAAGGAGTTGCAACCATTTGATGGACGTTCTAGATTACAAGGAATAATGTGGTTTTTGATATAAAAAAAACGACTCAATATTTTTGCATGTCTTACTCACCGAAACATACTGGTTGCTGCATTGGGTGCAACTGCAACATTGAGGGCAAAAGGAACACTTCTTAAAAGTTTGTTGAGCAATAGAGGCAGGGGCAAGTCGGCAATGCAATTCTTTGTTTCTTTTGGATGGCCAAACAATGCTAGATTGAGTTTTGAGTGGGACTTATTTTGTTTTTGCTAGACTTCTGTAATAAGTTAGTCTATTTCTATTGTTCTTAAGAGATGAAGCCGCGTTTATCTTAAAATAAAAATCTATAAATACTTGTCCAAGCTATCGGCTCCGTCCAGTGGCTACAGGCTACAGGTCTGTCTCCTTCTGCTGTTAGTGTAGACTGTAGAGAGAGAAAAAAACAGATAATGAGCTCTCTCGTGCCTGTTTGGCAGTTGGCAGAGCTATCTCCTGGCGGGAAGACCTGTAGCCTATGTTAATGGGCCCGGGCGGCCGGCCCACTTGTATCTGCGAGGTTTACGTCTATCCTAGGGCCTGGTCCACTAGTATATCTGTTAGTTTCACACTATGTAGGAAAGAAAAGGTTCGCAGTTGGGCCGTTGAATAAGCCGAGGTTCAGGATTGCTCTGGCACACAACATCCTAAAGAGAAGAACCTAACGTCTAACGAGCCAAATGACTAGTACTGTTTTTCGACCCATATAGGGCCTCCATCTCTGAAAAAGTGATGGTCTACGATTCATCGTGGAGCAGCTCCACGAGTCAATCTGAGATCTACCCCGAAATTGTTTAGGTAACAAAATACCTTTAAATCCACGCAAGAGTATTTTGAATAGAATAGACAGATTTGCCCTTAGATAGGTCCCACTTGTCAATGACTAGAAAAAAACTTTTCGCCATCTTCTTCCTCCTCCAACCGGCTTTGTGGGCATAGAGTGGACAACAGCCATGGGAGGGGCGTGCGGTGGCCGGGCCAGCTTGCCGGGGAGGGAGTCACTTGCTGAGGAGGGGTGTGTGGGGCCGGGCGGGCAGGCGGTGCGGCGACCGTGGTGGAGGCGTGCGGCCTCGCCAGGGAGAGGCGCTCGTGGCCGGGGCAGGGCCGCGCATGGTCGACCTGGGAAGGGTGCTCGTGGCCGGAGAAGGGTCGCCGCTCGGCGAATGGGGAGGGACAGTACAATTGTGTGTGAGGGTAGGGCGGCAAGCCTCGTCAGGGCGTGGGCACGTGAAGGGCAGGGCGGCGAGGCTCATCGAGGCGGGGGCACACGAAGGCAGGATGATGAGGCTAGCCGGGCGGGGGCGCGCGAGGTTGCGACCGGGACCGGCGGTGAGGCGGCGCAAGGGCCGACAGTAACGCCCATCTGAACAGCGCCGCGGCGTCGCGCGAGGGCGGGGCTGTGGCCAGTGTTGAGGCTCGTCGGGGCCATGAGGATGGGTGGGGCCAACGGTGAGGCTTGGGGGCAGGGCTCCTCAGCCATGGCCGGGCGGTGGAGAGAGGCGTGGCCGGGGCGGACAAAGAGCCTTGGGAGAAGAAGAGACGACAGACAAAAATTAGAACGAACTGATAAGTTGTGTAATCAGTGACATTGATGGATAATTTTATCCAATTCCACTAATTTCAGTTTGGTAGAGCATCTCTTGAGGAAATCCGTCAAATTGGTGAATCTGGCCTCTAGATTCATATTTTCTATGAATCCAGATTTGGTGGAGCCGGAGTGTTTGGATAACTTTTTGTGGAGTGAAGCTGTTTTAGATGGATCTGGAGTCAGTGGGTCTGTTCCAAATAGACCCTAAAATTGATTGTATTCAGACAGAGAAGGAGGATTCTAGAGAGGCGCGGACCCGAAACGAAGTGAGCTCGACGAGGAGGGCTGATTTTACCGGAGAATGACGGCGCGTGCTGCTTCGAGATGACGAGGGGCGGCAGAGACAAACCTGTTCGGTGGCCGGTGGGCGGACGGGAGAACTCTTGTACGCCATGACGAGTGTAATCTTAACGCTCGATGACTGTGGTGCAGACTGCATCCATCGGGCCAGGCTGAGGAGTGAAGCTCTGGACCGGCAGAGCCAAATTTGCACAGTGGAAATAAGCAACCAAACACTCAGCTTTTCGGGATTATACCGCTGACGAGTGCTCGGCTTAAAAGGCACATTTTTAGATGGGCACATTTTTCGTTAATCAATCAAACACAGAAAGAATCAGTACGATCGGATCGAGACAGAGACACTGTCACACATGTCATTGTGTCGTAAGTATAACCTTGATTGACTGTTATTACTGGTACATGGCAGAGACAACTCGACACAGAAGAAGAATTTAGAATCCAGAACATTCAAAAGCTCGCCAACTCGCACCGAAGATGATATGGCCGCGCGCCATGGAGGCAGGCCATATGCAGCAGGATGAAGAAAGCAAATTAAAGTACATACATGCAGCAGAAGCAAGCAGAAGAAGACGACGCCGCCGACGCCGACGCCGACGCCGCCGGCGACCACCGAGCACCATATATGAATATGATGTGCCATCATATATCCCTCATCGCAGCTAGCGACAGCGACGGACGCTTTGAATTACTTTACTTGAGGAACTCGATGGCCCATGCGTTGGCGTAGATGTAGGTGGCCTTGAACCCGGAGAAGCCGGCGCCCTTGGCGAGCTCGCGGAACTCGCGCTCGTACCGCTCCTTGCCGCCGGGGTTGTGGGCGAGCATGATCATGTCGACGTGGAACACGCCCTGCGCCTTGGGGACGGCCGCCGTGTCGACGGGGAGCACGCACTCGACGACGATCACCTTGCCGTTGGCCGGCAGCGCGTCGTAGCAGTTCTTGAGGAGGACGGCGCAGTGCTCGTCGCTCCAGTCGTGGAGGATCCACTTCATGAGGATGGCGTCGCCGGCGGGCACCGACTTGAACATGTCCCCGCCGACGTGCTCCACGCCGGGGAACGGCGGCGCCTCGGAGATCACGTGGGGCAGGTCGAAGTTGATGCCCCTGATGTGCGAGTGGTGCGAGGTGATGGCGTGCAGCGTCGCGCCGATGCCGCCGCCCACGTCCACCAGCGTCGACACGCCCTCCTCGAAGCCCGCGTAGAACTCGAGGAGCTTCTTGGTGATGATCACCGAGTGGTTCTTCATGCCCTCGTTGAACACGCGGTTGAAGCGCGGGTCCGTGCCGTGGTACTCGAACGCCGTCATCCCGTACGCCTTGTTGAACGGGATGCCGCCGTCAAGCACCGCCTCCTTCAGGTAGTACCTGATAGAATAATGATAGATAGACAGATAGTGAGTGCTGATGATGAGACACACAGCACATGTATGCATATAAAGGAAAGATTTGGATGCTATACGTATGTAGTATAATTGAAAGGGGTTGTGTATGGTTCATTTTGGAAAAGGGTGCTGCTGCTGCTTCAGTAGTTCTGAATGAGCAAAGTGATCATGCAGAACAAGGCAACTGCTACTTCTGTAGAGTAGATAGTACAACACAACACAACATCATGTAGAGTATGGACTGACTACACTGCTGCCATCTACGGAGTAGTATACTTTGTCTCAAGTCACTGTTCAGTCTGAACATTTTTAACTAGTCAAAGTTTGCCTGGAAGAAAAAGAAAGAAAAAAAAAGGCTAGTACTGTGTATCCACGTTTCTACAAGGAACAGGGCAAGAATCTACCAGCCACATGGTAATAGTTGTCAGTCGGCTGGGGTTCAACTGCCTCTTTTCTACACCTGTTCACACGCACCAAACACCAAAACAATTTGGGCCAAGTCTGAAGATTCACCTTTTCAGCTGGTGAATGACTGAACCGAGTTTCGAAAAAGTCCAGATCAGCATGGATCATTTTCCAACCCTTGTGGTTGGAATTGGGTTGGGAGAGAATTCCATGATCCTTGTGACTTGTGAGCCGTCAGTAAGTGCGGCAATTGACGGCTCAAGTTTTGCGAATCAAAAAAAACACACACAGAGAGAGAGAGGCCACGTTCAGTTCGCGAAATCACACAAAATATTTTGCATAGTACTCGTTTTTACACGCATGCATGAAGCATTAAATGTAGGTAAAAAATATAAGTAATTGTACTTTTGGTCTGCTCATGTCGAGACGAATCTTTTGAGTCTAGTTAGTCCATGTTTAGACAAAGTTTGTCAAATAACAACGAAAGTGTTACAGTAACTTTTCGCCACGTATTTCGCGAACTGAACAATGCCAGAGTTGGCCAATAATGCTGCTCCTTTTCCAAGGTTCGCAAAAGTCTCAACCACTGAAAAGTAGAGACAAGTGGTCGCTGGTGACTTTTCCATCCTACTCCTATTTTTTATAACAAGTATTTTTAGGAAAAAAACTTGAACTTACTTTTTTTTAAATTTTTTTTTACTTTAGACAAATATTATATTTATGGATAACTTAAGTACTAGTATGTCCAGCCTTGTACTGGCAGCAGCTAGTATACTCCCTCTGTATCTCTTTTAGAGTTCGTTTTGGATAGCGACACGGTCTTCAAAGCATAACTTTGACCACTTATTTCTTTAAAAATATTTATTATAAAGTGATATATATATATATACTTTTATGAAAGTACTTTTCAAGATAAATTTATTTATATGATTTTTACATTTCTAAACTCAATAATTTAAAAGTTATTCATGATTTATATTTCCAATGTTTGACCGAAATCTTTTCCAAAACGAACTCTATTTGTGATATGGAGGGAGTATACTAGTAGTTAGTGCACATTAATTAATTTTACTGAACAAACAAATGACAAAATATAAATTACTATACTAATGAATAATGATGAGCAGATAGCATGCCAGCCAGCAACAACAAGAACAAGTCAGCAACAACTGACAACAGACGGGTATGGTATGGTGGAGGATGACGACGATGATTGATGACTAGTACTACTACTACTCACCAGCTCTCCATGAGGACCTTGTCCTGGTTCATGAGCGCGAGCGCGGCCATGGAGACGCCGTCCTCGTTCGGGGTGAGCCACTTGCAGACGGGCGCGGCGGCGTAGCGGCGCTCGTACTTGCCGTCCTTGTCCTCCATGTGGCACCTGACGACGTCGTAGGAGGCGAGCAGGCGGAGCATGCGGTCCACCATGACCGCCGCGCCGGGGTTGGCGGGCTGCTCCGGCAGCCGCGCCACCACCTCCTCCGGCGCCAGCGCCTTGCCGGCGGGCTCCTTCTGCAGCACCTCCAGCAGGCCCAGCTCCAGCGCGTTCTTGAGCGTCATCGGCAGGATGGACGACGACGCCAGCTGCATCGCGTACATGCACGCCTCCTCGTCCGCCACCGCCGACGACACGTCCGCGGCGGTGGTCGAGCCCATGCTTGCTGCCGGTGGTGGTGCCCGGTGGTGGAGAGGAGGAGGATACGTACAGGGAGGAGCTGCTGGGCGGCGCGAGAGAGCTTGGGAAGAAGTGCTGGCGTGTGTGCTCCGACGAGGAAGGAGGAGGAGGGCGCGAGGGGGTTATATGGGGGTCGGAGAGCTCACCAACCACCCCACCGAAACACGCACTTACCAACTGCATGTTTTTCTTTTCTTTTCTTTTCTTTTTTCCACCTGAATTTATCAATTTCGAATTTTGATTTTGGGAACAAAAAGGTATGTAGGAGGAGGATGAAAGGTGCGTGGCAGCACTAAGAAAGAAAAAAAAAGCTACTGATGATCTCCTATGCTATGCGTAATAATGCATGGATGGTGATTAAGATAGGTAGGGCCCATGCATTTCTGTTGGTGTTTGTTGGTGGTGATTAATCTATGCGTTAGGTTTGCGTGAATGTCAAGTGCGTAGAGATTTGGGGATGTGCTCGTCCAACCACGTACAGCCCATGGTGGTTGCAATTTGTGACCCATGATGTTGTTGCGTTGCGTGAGGTGAGAAGAAAACTCAGTTCGCTACTAGCTACAAAGTCAGTAGTGTGTTCCTGCTTTCAAAAACCAAAAAATAAATAAAATAAAAATTGAGTATGCTCCATCCATGATGACTGTGATGTAGTGTAGCTAGGCCTGCTAATGGGTTGGGTATTGTTTGGAGTTTTTGGGTTGGGTTGTGCTATGGAACTATTTGGATGGGTGATAATGGGTTTAGAGGTCAAATGGGTTGGGATGGGTTGGGTTTACTCGCAAATCAGGTTGGGATGGGCTGGAATGGGTCACGCTTCCCCAAATCAATATGTGGGTCTCAACTCAACGCTTTTCAATAAAGCTCGCGTTCACACAATAAAATTTTAACTGAATTGACTGAAATTTATTGCAGATGATTTAATTTAACAATGAGCTACTTCATGTCAATTGACACTGCCCGATCAATATGTGGGTC
The DNA here is from genome assembly GCA_009763385.1 of Coix lacryma-jobi var. lacryma-jobi. Taxonomy (NCBI): domain Eukaryota; kingdom Viridiplantae; phylum Streptophyta; class Magnoliopsida; order Poales; family Poaceae; genus Coix; species Coix lacryma-jobi. Next base: position 139,357,677 of record CM019828.1, read on the forward strand.
CCACATCAAAGTCAGACCCTAGAAATAAAAGCTCGCGTTCACATTATAAAATTTTACCTGAATTGACTGAAATTTGTCGCAGATGATTTAATTTAACAAGCAGCTACTTCATGCTAATTGGCACTGCCAGATCAATATGTGGGCCCCACGCCAAAGTTGGACCCTAGAAATAAAAGCTCGCGTTCACACTAAAAAATTTTACCCAATTTGACTGAAATTTGTTGCAGCTGATTTAATTTAAGAAGCAGCTACTTTATGCTAATTGACACTGCCAGATTAATATGTGGGCCCCACGCTAAAGTCGGACCCTAGAAATAAAAGCTCGCGTTCACACTATAAAATTTTACCTGAATTTACTGAAATTTATTGCAAATGATTTAATTTAACAAGCAGTTACTTCATGCTAATTGGCACTGCCAGATCAATATGTGGGTCCCACGCCAGAGTCGGACCCTAGAAATAAAAGCTCGCGTTCACACTATAAAATTTTACCCAATTTGACTGAAATTTGTTGTAGCTGATTTAATTTAAGAAGCAGCTACTTTATGCCAATTGACACTGCCAGATTAATATGTGGGCGCCACGCTAAAGTCGGACCCTAGAAATAAAAAGCTCGCGTTCACACTATAAATTTTATCTGAATTGACTGAAATTTGTTGCAGATGATTTAATTTAACAAGCAGCTACTTCATGCCAATTGGCACTACCTGATCAATATGCGGGTCTCACGCTAAAGCCGAATCCTAGAAACAAAAGCTAAATATATGGGAACTCATGCTAACCCACGGTAGCAGAACCCATGGGAACCCAAGACAAAGTGGGCTGGGACGGGTTGGGTATAAATTGATTTGGAATGGGGTGGGATGGGGTTAGAAAATAATTAATCAGATATGGAATGAGGTGGAAATGGGTTGGAATCTCACCCGTTAGCAGGGCTAAGTGTAGCGCATACTAGCAGACGGTGTTCTGGGCGTGTTTGATTTTCATTTTCAGAGGGCTGAATAGCAGGACTATTTATTATTCAGAGAAAAATTCCTGACTGGTTGTCGATTTCTTTTTCTCCCCTTGGGTTTGCAACGTACGTGCGAAGAATTTTTGTACTAAGTTTTTGTTGTTGTGCACAAAATTGAGCGAGAAAAATGAAAATGATGAGCTGGCCGGTACCCGGTAGGAAGGGTGGAGTAAGTGGGCCCGGCAGTAGGTTGCAACGACTGTCAATGATTGCGTGCGCAGCATATGGAGCAGCCGGATTGGTCAGCAAATCAGCGATGACGGTTCCGCAGCATGGAGTATGTAGTATTTACGTATTTTGTACTGTACTACTCGGTTACTCATTGCTCATTTTTTTTAGAGGGCACAGCTTGACCAAAGGTTATTTTCAGGATCGGATCGAATCACAACATGATCTTCCTGTCTTATGGGATCCAGTAATATATAACTGATGAATCCAAATATCATGGTTTTATCTGATTTTATTTCTTAAAAAATTGTGTACTTTATGTAAAAATAGAAATAAATTGTAAAAGTTGAAGTGTGTAGTATTGATTTTCGTCGATGAGTCCAAATGTCATGGTTTCATCTTCTATAAACTTGAGTACTACACTTATATGGGCCATTTTTAACTCAATTCAATTTTAAGCAGTACTACTTCATTGTATTCAACTCAATCATTTAAAAGGTTATTATTTTATTGCTATCAATAAAATTATATTGTAGAGAAAAATTCACGTTTATATATCCATTTTGAATAGTCAAGCTAAGAAGCTGAACGGAAAGGGTAGTTTTCCTAGGTCATCTAGCACTCCTCCTTAACTCACACTATAACTAGTCTAATCAGGACATGTTTGATGCGTAGAGCTAATTGTTAGTTAGCTAAATTTAATTCTAACCTATTCAAGCAAGGGGTTAATAGGTGAGCTGAATTTTTAGCTAAGCCTCCAATTAGTTGTTAGCCAACTAATTCACCAACCCTTTTAGCTAAGCTTCCAACTAGTAACTAGCTCTAATTAATCCAAGCTTGCCTAATAAAATCGTAGAATTACATAACTCATTGGTTGTGTTGCGGGGAGGGCATGGGGAGTGGCGACATTCATGCGATGCGGGCCATCGAAGAGGATAGAAGAGCATGGCGCGCTAGCTGTGGCGTGAGGGAGGGGACCCACTGGCGAAGGCATGTGCATGTTGCTAAATTTAGCTAATTGTTAGTTAGCTAAATTTAATTCATGTCGAGAGCACTAGAAAAAGGAAATCATACCCGTCGACATGAATCCACGACGGGTCTGATTTCCTTTTTCTAGGGCTCTCCCTATCTAAAAAAAGATATAATTCTTACTTTTCGAAGTCAAAAGTTAAACTAAACTTATATTAAAAAAATATTAACATTCTGTCGGTGGTACAAAAAAGGGGTACCCCCAATTAACGCAAACACGCGAGCGTTCCATCTCCGTCTCGCCCGAGCCCTCCCAGCCAGGCCTCGGGCGAACCGTTCCATCTCCGTCTCGCCCGAGCCCTCCCAGCCAGGCCTCGGGCGAACCGTTCCATCTCCGTCTCGCCCGAGCCCTCCTAGCCAGGCCTCGGGCGAACCGTTCCATCTCCGTCTCGCCCGAGCCCTCCCAGCCAGGCCTTGGGCGAACCGTTCCATCTCCGTCTCGCCCGAGCCCTCCCAGCCAGGCCTCGGGAGAACGCGCTCCCACACCTCGAGCCTTAACGCACGGACCTCGAGCTGTACAGTCAGCTGTACCAGCCCATACCACGCATTTAATGCCTTCACCTACTCCGGTCATGTCCACTAATGCACGGCATGTACCACAGTAACCCGGTGTAAAGGTCAAGTCACGTTTTCACCACAAGCATGGGCAAAAGGGCACCAGTGCAGCACTGTTCGGCCACGCCGGGCACTGTAACCCCTCGAGGCCGGCTACGCGTCCCTCGAGCCCTGCACTGTAACCCCTCGAGGCAGGCTACGCGCCCCTCGAGCCCTGCACTGTAACCCCTCGAGGCCGGCTACGCGCCCCTCGAGCTCTGCACTGTAACACCTCGAGGCCGGCTCCGCGCCCCTTGAGCCCCCGTGGCACCACCTCGAAGCCGGCTCCGCGCCCTTTGAGCCCTAACTACTTTCGTGCTATTGGAGGACAGGTACCCCAAGACCCGGAGGGACCTCACCGCGTACTGTACATTCCGGGATGGGTGCTGTACGGCTCCCGCCTTGTTGCGTCCCCACGTCCGCGCCCCGGGATGGAAGCCACGACTCAAGGACGCCTCAACAGCAACGATCACATCGGCTCCAGTGGCCCCGACAAGACAGAGTTCCTACCCTTCTCCGTATGGGGCACCATGCGCCCCGACACCTGTAATACTTTTTGTAACCCTGGCCACCCCTTGCTCTATAAAAGGGGACGCTAGGGCCCTCATTCGGGACGACGGACACGCAACACACGAGTCCACGCACATACACGAGTCCGGACTCCGGTCCACGCTCATTAAGCTTGTATTCGCCCCTGTACAAGCACTTAGGTGCAAGTAATACAAGAACACCCCCCGCTGGACGTAGGGCCTTCTTTGCCCGAACCAGGATAAATCCTTGTGTCCACTTGCGTCACCATCCAGGAAGAGAAGCACGCGATCATATTACTCGTTGGTGCGATACCCCCGAGTACGAAACACCGACACATTCAGATACAAAATAAGTACCACTAAATTAATTATAAAATATATTTTAGCAGTAAACATAGTTAACAGCGAGAATATTAATAGTATTCACTGTAAGATAAATAAATCAAACTTAGACCCAGCAGATAGTAGAGATGATGGGGGTACAGCCGTTCGTTATCAGAATTTAGGTTGACTAACTTAACTACTGGGGTTTTAATTGGTCGGCTTATATGTTATGTTATATGTGCAATTGTTTGAAAAAAGATGATCGCCGTTATGGTCCTTTGTCTACGCTTTATTATAATTTATTTTGTAGGAAACGCAGTTGTAATGTCTTGAAACTGGAAATTGGAACCGTGCTGCTATTTGGCCTGCAAAACGCAGGGCCCACCTCCGGCCCTCATTCTCCTTGGTCGTGGGTAGGTGTGGGCTGCCGCCCGTGGGGAAGAGTTGTTTGTCCATCTAAAATAAAATGTTCAGATACTTAACCATGTATCACATATCCAATACGTATCTATATATTTGTATCTGATATTTTGATACGTCATAATATTATTAGTTTGATAAAAAAAACTAATATATTCACGTATCTATATCTACGGAGTACTCCCTCCGTCCTAAAATGTTGGTCATCCGGAAAGCGTGTCTGTGAGGGAAACACGGATTTCTAGAGATAGATATTTTGAAACGGAGTGAGTAGTTGATACTCCCTCCATACCCATATTATTTGACGTTTTAGAAAAGATTAGAGTCAAACATTGGGAATATAAACCATCAATAACTATTAAGTTTCTAAGTTTACAAATATAAAAATTATATAAATAGATTTGTGTTGAAGAATACTTTCATAAAAGTATACATATATCACTTTTCCACAAATATTTTTATGAAAATAAGAGGTTATGGGTACGTAGGGACTATGAAATACATGTATCCGTGCCGTGCGTCTGCAACCCTAACTCTGATCGACGCGAGCGCGGTCCGAGCCGTACGAGATGAAAATAAATAAAAGTATATGATTGGTTTGACCGCCAGTGGGGGGGAAAATATGATTGGCACACACTTCACCTAACGCCGTCACAGTCACAGGCAGCATCCACATCCACCCACCCATCTCTGCCGGCCCAAAATTCCAAACTATACAATGGTAAATTGCCGTGTTCATGACCGCACAAAGAAAAAAAACAAACAAAACAAAATCAAATGAAAATGAAGGTGTGCGTATTCATACGTATGTGTTAGTGTGTTACTCCCTCTGGGGCTAAAGAGGAGTCATTCTCACTTTTTAAAAATTCAATACATTTTAAAATTGATCAAACATATTTAACTGAATATTGATATTTATCATATATAATTAGTATTATTGATAAATCTTTACATATTTTTTATAATACATTTATTTAAAGATATAAATATTACACACATTTTCTATAAACCTAGACAAATTAATAAGCACGTATTCTATAAAAATTTTCTTCTTTTTCAGAGGAAGTACGTAGTGAGTGAGAGAGAAAGAGGCCAGGTCAATGCAAGCCTGCAGTCTATGCCTCTACTGTCATCTGTGGTGATAGTAACTAGGGAGATAAGCGCGCTTCGCTGCGCTATTTTTTTTCCTCACACATGTTCTTGCTTGTGTTTTGATTAAAGAAATAAGTTGGTAAAACTTGATGAATGGTGATTCCTTTTGTTCATTCCTACTACACTGCAGATAAACCTCTGGCGTGGTACACACGCTACCAGCTACTCCCTCCATCCCAAAAAGTATGACGTTTTAGCAATGCTAAAACGTTATCCTTTTTTGGATAGAGTAGTAGCTCTTAGAGGATAACTCTTATGACAACTCTAGCTTGTGATCTAAAGAAGTAAAAAGAAGAGAGTAAAGTAAAAGAGATGCAATACATTGGATCAATGATGTTAACTTAACATTTTATAAAAAAACATATAGCTGGTTTGACCATCAGGTTAGAATAAAATATAACTTCACTTTGATGCTAGCTATTGACATGCATGCTACCTCATCTGTACTAAAAAACATGCATATTGTATCCGAGCATGCTACCTTATCTGTACTGAAAAAACACGCATATGGTTTTATGTAGGATAAACTTTCTTAATTTAGACTAAGTTTCTTTAAAAATATTAACAATATTTGAATATCTAAATGAGATTGTTGTGAAAATATATTCAGTCGAACAATAAATATTAATAGTCTTTTATACATATTTAGTCAAAGCTAAAAATATAGGATATACTCCCTCCATCCCAAATTATAAGACATTCCAAGAATCTTGGAGAGTCAAAGTTTTTCAACTTTGACCAAATTTATATAATAAGATAATAATATTTATGATATCAACTAAGTGCAATTAGATTCTCCATTAGTTATATTTCCATAATATGTATATTTGATGGTATAAATCTTTATATTTTTCTCTATAATTTTGGTCAAAGTTGAAAAACTTTGACTCTCCAAGATTCTTGGAACGTCTTATAATTTGGAATGGAGGGAGTACTATATTTTAGGAGTCTAAAATGTAGCATCCGTTCAAATAATGACTAACAACCATCAGATTTCTATTTAATGATCCAATCTCTTACACAAATCACAATAAATAAATGATAATTTTTCTATGGAAGAACAAAGGCAAAATTGTTCAGACATTTAAAATATATGAACTATGTAAAAAAGTCCAATCTTACAAATAACAACAAACAAATGGTAATTTTTCTATAGAAGGACAAAGATAAAACTGTTGAAGCGTCTGAAATATAAAAAATGTGTAAAAATATTTAGTTTTTTTAGGAAGTAAGAGCAGTTTTTTTAGAGCCAAGGAGTAGCTAATAGGAAATAATATTTTATTTTCATTCCCTAATAAAACTTTTAGCCATGAAAAATAATTATATATTAAAGTTGTTATTAGCATGAGGATGTACTCCCTCCATATCGCATTTAGATGACGTTTAGGACAGCGGCACGGTCTCCAAAGTGTAACTTTGACCACTTGTTTTTTAAAAAATATTTGTTGTAAAATGGTATATGTATACTTTTATGAAAGTACTTTTCAAGACAAATTTATTTATATGATTTTTATATCTCTAAACTCAATAATTTAAAAGTTATTAATGATTTATATTTCCAATGTTTGACTCAAACCTTGTCCAAAACGTCATCTAAAAGCGATACGGAGGGAACGTCATTTAAAAGCGATACTGAGGGAGTATAGGTAGCACCTAATACACTCCGCAGGTACGTCATCGTCCAATCGGCCGCCTGCACTGTACATAAAGCCACGTGATGAGCAAGCACAGGGTCGCTAGCTGTGGATGCGCTCTGAGAGCGTGGAATCTGCCGCGGGTAAAGATCTTTATATACAACGTTTTTTTACCAACGCACAGGTTCAGACCGGTATTTTCTTTCTTTTCCTTTTTTAATTAATACTAGAATAATACCCGTGCGTTGCGATGAGAAAAAATATACCATAATAATTTAATATAAACATGTATATTATTAAAAAGTCTCATGTTTTATAGCATTTAATACTCCATCTCATGTGCAATAAATTAATAAATATACCGCCATATTTCATGTTTTGTGAAAACTCATGTAATATTTTTAATGCGGATAATATATTTATCTCAGATCAAAGCTATGAACAATGTCTTAAAAACATTATCATCAATGTTTTTAAAGCGTCGCTTAGGCATCGCTTAATCGCCGAGGCGCTACGCTCACGTTCGCTTAACAGACGACTCGCCTTACGGGTGTTCTGAGCACATCCAGGAAGGGAGGGGGCAGAGCATCCAGAGGAGAGGGAAGCAGAGCACATGAAGAGAGAGGAGCAGAGCTGCGGATAGCCTTGCCTGGAGTATGGTGGCCGGTGGTTGTGCTTGTGCTTGTATGCCTCTACGTTGCTTCTTCGTGGGCTGCAGCCTGTTGGAGATCAGGTGGTGGTGCTATCAGGCATGCGTCAGATGTGTGCTGCAGCTGGGAGCGCGAGATGTGTGGTGACGGCGGCTAGAGGCAAGAGGATGAGGATGGATAAGGGAAAGAGTTAGAGTTTCATATGTATATATATGTTGATTGTTCGATTGGGCCTTCGTGGGCTGATTGGAGTCTCCCAGTTAGGTCATGTCAAGACACATTTGAAGGAAATGGGGTGGGGAAGGCCCCATTTTAAGATTTCTTCATCATCTAAGCTGTTGTTTTAAGCTTTTCTTAAATTCATAAGGTGTTGCCTCGCCTCACGCTTTAGTCGCTTAATCGTAAGGCGATAGTCACTCGCCACGCCTCGCCTTACCGCCTTGAAAACATTGATTATCATATTAGTACACATAAGTTTATGAACTAAAGAAATTATTGATTTATTGCACAAGAGGTGGAGTCCTATAGACAGGATTACAGTAAAAATCAAGAGATATGCTCTGTGATATCTTATATTAGATTAATAATAAAATAATTGGGTAAACATATATCTTTTTCTTGTGTTTGATTTAAGAATAGAAGAAAAGGGAGTCTGAACGATTGCCAAAGAGGGGGAAGTGACAAGACGTAGGAAAATAATTATTTTAAAAGTGACATATGAGGAGTGGAGAAAAGGTCGTAGTGGCATATCATGGAGCAAGGAGTTTTGGTCCTGCCTAGTAGACCTGGACATTTGGTGCTTTTTAGTTGTAGAGATTTTTATTGATGGTTACTGATAAGACGTCGTCTAGTACTACAGTACGTTGTCTCAAGCAAATCCACTAGTCCCACTCCCACCTACCTGGGATATTAACTCTCCTCCACCCGATCCATCAACTAAGTTGTTTATACTCACCAATCAGCTCAGAATCTTTTGCAACTCGAGAAAAAACCGTCTTATTAATCACGTCCCATTCGTTTTGCCCCAAACTAAAGGGGTTCCCTAAAAGTAAAAAATCCTTCTCAATCCTCAGTCTCTATGGTTTGAAAAGAATGCAAATGATTTTAACTTATAGGAGATCCATCAGTATAGATGGCCATCAGGCTGGCTCAACTTGGCATGACCCTGGCACGGGCCACGGCCCGCAGGTGTCGGGTTGGCACGACACGTCATGCTTCACTGGGCCTCGAGCCTGACAATCAGCCCAAACACGGCACTACAGGCCTGAAATCGGGTCGCGCCAGCTCGCTGAGCACGGCAAAATCCATAGGTCATGTCAACCCATAGCTCAAATTCTCTAAAACACTTCAAAATGCATATTTCAAGCAGCACTTTCATAGTATCACAACTTCAAAATTCACAAGTGCGTACATCATTCACAAATTCTAACTTCTAACTATACATCATTCACAGTTCTAAGGTCTAAACTCAACAAACTTTAATAACAAATCCAACATAACACAAGACACTCGAAGACATAATTAATATAAATGAGTTGTTTGTGCAATGTTATCTTGTTAAAAACCTTTCTAGGTTAAACTCACCCTTGTGAGAAACCTTAGAAAGGAAAAAAGAGTGCAACACAATTCTTAATTAAGTTAAGTTCAAAGGTCTCAACTGTCAAGTTATAGATTACAGATAGATTCACAGATACAGATAGAATAGAGATAGTCCTCAACTCTCAATCTCCCATCTGCCAACTGTTATCTCAACCAGCAACACTCCTAGATGGACCAGCAACAACATCAACAACTGATGTACCACCATTATCTTCATCCACGTAGAGATTCTTGAAAGAATCCTCTAACTCTTGGTTATCAACAGCATGATGTATCCTTTTGTCTCTCAACTCCCACGTGTTCATGCAATAAACGTCGTCGCCACTCCTCGATGATCATGATTGTGAAGAGACAGTAGAAACATGCACTAACATAATACCGCTAGCCATGATGGATAGGATTAGATAGGTTAGTTTGTGGTCACGCCACCAGAGAAGTAAATCAAAATCATCCTCATATGCAGTGACATTGTCACTGTCAAGATAAACTGAGAGCTCATACATAACAGAACCAGATGTAGATGTAGATGTAGATGAAGTGGGGCAGAGGCAGGGGAAGGACCAACAACACCAGTCTCAGGACCTCCAAAGATCCTTCCTCATGTATGTTTTCTTTTACATGTATGGCTTGCAGTCTGTGTAGTTCTTTAAGACCTAGCTGCACCAAACTTAGTCTCATATTTGGTAATTAACTTGTAAATTTCAATTCTCACATCAGCATGGTATGAAAGTGTAATCACAACCAGTGTATTCTTTAAGCAATTGTAGGATATTGAATAGACCTCTCATCTTAGCTCTAGGATCAAGAAAAAATACAAATGAATATAACAGAGGTATTTGCTACCAATATATAAGAAATTTAAGCTTCATAGGATATACAATAAATATTAGATTTTCATCTTTTTGCCAGCATGCAAATGAGAAGCAATATCAAGAAGATGGTGCAGAATAAGTGGACTAGTTGGATAGTAGTAAACACAAGATAGAACCACACTGGAGTCATAAAAAATTTCTAGAAACTCTAATATCTTAACAACAACATACCAATGCCTTGTAGTCAACAATTGAGATCCATAATTAGCATTAATGAAGTAGAAAAAAACATCCTCACATGGAAGCTAGTGTTTTAGCAAAGGCGTCTCCGAGATCGATACCGAACAAGGCAGCAGCGTCCTCACGGATGTCATCGTTGTTCTCGCTCTCGGGGGCCAAGCCAGGCGAAAGGACGTCATCGACCTCAGCCATGGCCTCTCCAGCTTTGTTCCTCGATGGTGCGGGTGGCCGCCTAGCTCGCTCTACGCCACATCTAGAGCTCGAAGCATCGGCTACCGACCTGCGCATAAGAGATGAAGAAGGATCTGTCAGATGAAGATAAAGAGGATTAAGGCTAGGGTTAGGGTTAGGTTTAGGTTTACCACTTTACCTGTGCAACCAGAGCCTAGTGCTAGAGAAGACGAGGACCCCCAAGAGAAGATGAGGACACCGTCAGCAAGCACGGCGAGCGACGGAGGAGGGAAGATAGGAACACGAACTCACATAATCCTCAAGAGGGGAAGGGAGACGGGAGAGAGGAAGGAGATCAGGGAGGAGGAGAATGGAGAGGTTGGCCGGAAAAGGCGGATCAAGGTCACCGGAGTCGAGGAGGACGGTCGTCGGAGTCGGGCGGATGCAGAGACAGTGAGGCGAGAGCGTTGCGGCACAACGGGTGAGTCGAGTAAAGTGATTAGGGTTCGGGAGGGGGTGCCGTGGTGCCGCTGCATGCCCTTATATACGAAGGGAGGGGAAGCGGGGAGTTGGGTCGGGCTACCGTGGGTGTTGTTGGATGGCTGGGCTGGTCGGCCGAGGGAGATTGGAAGGTGGTGGGCCACTGTCGGGCCGACCCTAAGAAGGTCGTGTTGTGCCTTGCTGGCCTGCCGGCTGGGAGGGTCGTCCCAAGCACGACCTGTAGCACCGGGACAGGTCGGGCTCGTGTCAGGCTAAAAAACTAGGCTTTGTGTCGTGTCGTCGTGCCTTGGGCTGCATGGCCAAATATATCCATCAATCGCTGATCCTTTTATGTGGTGTTTGGGTTGTGGAGTCACCTTATGCATCATGAGATGAGTTCATTCCATGAATTTTGATATAGTCAACTCATTCCTCATGTATATACTAGTTATTGGCTTTATGAGAAATGAGGTGGTGATGCATCAACTCATTCTATTCCACCAACCATATAAAAAAGTGAGTGACGAAGAAGATGGACCATCTCATTCCTCGAAATAAACACGCTCTTAAGATCTTGTTTGGCTCAAGGGAATTGGAGGGATCAAGGATATTGATAGAGATTTTAACTTGTACGAGGGCGTATTTGGTTTGTGACCAAACCTGCTTGTCACGCCAAAGGTTGGTCATGCCATATGGTTTTTGTTAGCCGTTTGGTACACTATCACAGTGTGATGTGCCAGACTATCCTATATGTGTCATAGACTCATTTTTACGCCAAACTTTACCATAAATGTAACTTTGATTTTGTTCGCCTCACTTTATTTGACAGCCACGATTTGTTAAAGGTTAGGTGTGGCGAACTATAGCACCAACCAATCATTCCCTTTAACTTGCTTACCTTTTTTTCATTTCTTTTCAATCTGCTCCAACTGAACAAGGTCTAAACATGATTGGAGATTCACCAAACACATTTTGCACATCACGTCATAAGAACCCATTGGGACACGGGAAAAAGAAGCTGGGAATCAACAACACACGCGCTTCTAGAAGAAAGCAAGCTATAAACTAGAGCAAACTTTAGAATTAGTAGCTAGAAATTAATTAAAGCCAGCTAATTAAGTGTAGCTGGCTTTCGCGATCATCGTTCCATATATTAATCGTGTGTGAGGGAAGCATGACGTGTGGCAGACGTACGTATACAGCAGACCAGATTCAACGACCGAAGAAGAACCCTGAAAAGGATCTCATCAGCGTACGTGCCAGCAGCTGCTAGCGCGCTATAGTCATCATAAAATAAATCAGAAGCGCGCAGCATCTATCGATCGGCGTACGTCCATGGGATGGAGGATGATGGGAGCTTCACAACAGACGATCACACGGTGATAGATGACTGATGATGATGATAGATGCTGGTTGCTGATCGAGCGCCTCGATCAGTCACTACAGCAGATTCATTCTTTGTCGGGTGCTGGCAGCACTCGGCAAATAGCCTTTTGCACTCGGCGAAGACTTTGCCGAGTGCCGCACTCGGTAAAGAGCACTCGACAAAGAAAATGTCGGCAAAGGGCTCTTTTCCGAGTGCCAAATATCGGGCACTCGGCGAAGATTTTGCCGAGTGCCTGCTGACGTGACACTCGGCAAAGAAAAAAAACAAAAAAACCCCGAAAAAATAGGGAAAATTTTTTATTTAATTGGGGGAGAGGCTCACTGGTCAGCGCCCACTCCTATTTTTCAGGCAATTTTCTCTCACGCAGTCAGCAGGATTCAAACTCACGACCTCTCGCTCGCGCGGAGCCTCCTCTACCACTGCACTACACACTCATATATGTTCCACCTCCGTTTCGATTACTCATATATTATACTAAACCGTATGTAACTTGCTTATTTGAGGCCCTAAACGAATTCAAATCAAAAAGTTATCAACTACAAAGTTTTCTAACTTTTCGAGATCTACAACTTTTATTTTGATAGTTTTTTCATCTGAGATTGTTTATAAAAATTTGAATTTCAAATTTGACAATTTGAAACGTAGATCTCGAATGAAGCTCGGCTCTGGCTTTAGTACGTTTGCTTCGACCCCAATATAAGGGGCTGTTTGGTTCCCACTCCCTAGAGTTTAGTCACTAAAGTTTAGTGGAGGTGACTAGAATTGTAGTGTTAAAAGTGACTTTTAGTAAGGGTGTTTAGAACTTTAGTGACTAAAAGTGACTAAACTTTAGTGGCTAAACTATAGGAGTGGAAACAAACACCCCCTGAAATCAAGCCGCGCGTCGCGTCGACCCGTCGACCAGCCATATCGTGGACGGAGGCAATGCAAGACGAAGGCGCGTAGACGCGGCGGCCGGCGTTGGTTGCAGCTCGCTAGTCGCTACAGTTCAGCCGTCGTCGTCGTCGTCGCCGCTGTGTTATTGCTTTCTGCAGATATAATTAGCGCCCTCTGCTTCATGCTTCAGCTAGCCCTATCATCCGACGTCCGTGTCCGTACGCGCACACCTAATTAACCATCGATCGTCACGCAAGCTGCTGCTGCTGCTGATGCTGATGTGCATTCGATTCTTCACCAATGGAGATGATCGCCAATTCGCCATTCAGATCCAGCGGACAAGACAAAACATACATCGATCAGTAGAGAGAGATCGAGGTAGGCCGGCATAGCATAGCTTTTGGACGTGTGCCTCTGCCTGTTTGGCTATATATCCCGATTAAACAGCCCTAATTTCTTTGCTCAAAAATCAAAAGCACCTAACGGCCAACGGAGCTGCACGCAGGCTTCACCGTGCGCGAGGACAGATCGAGAGATTTCCGTGCATGCATATATGCAGATTAGGTTCTCCCTTGTTTTCGCCCCTTTCGGATTCTTTATGCACCTGTCTAAAGATTCGATGTGATAGAGAATCTTATAATTTTTTTTGAACTAAACATACCCTAACTGACACCCTATATTAATAGGTTCAGAGCTTGATGACATCCTAGGACAACAAGTGGAGATACTTGTATTTTGGGAACTTAGGACCTAGCTAGGCGACACCCTAGGAAAAGTTCAAGGTTCTCAAATGTATTTTGAGAGTACGAACTACTAGAGACTTGGACGACAAATCGAGACAAGTTCTTGTACTGCCGCATATTTAACTCAAACAAACAAAAAATTGACAAGTCAAACTTTTGACCGATTCAGAGTCTAGCTATTTGGACTGCTTTGCTGCACCTTTTCACCTCCGCTCCCAACTTCGCTGGCTAAACAGGGACAACTTCCCCACCAGCTCTGCTCCGGATAAAAGGTGAAGCATGTGAATCACCTAAAAAGAAAACTCCATAAACTTCAGATTTTTCACGCAGCCGCTCCACAGTCCCAAATACAGTAAACCCGTTGGCTGGAGAAGTAGAATTTTCTACTATTTGGTGTGAGAGGTACATGGAACTTATTACTAGTACTAACTAGTAGGCTCATTTCCATCTTATTATGTTAGTTTATTTAGTTAGTGATGGTGTTTTCACAAGAATCTTTTTCCATCCCTTGAATATCTCCATTTTGCATGAACGACATCGAATTCTGTTGGTCCGTTTCTTTCACATTTCAGTCGCCGTAGACCTGTAGCTGTAGCGTAAGGTCGTTCTCTGCAGTCGTCAGACTTGAAAGAGAGGTGCTAGCGCGGGAGAGGTATAAATATTGGTCTCAAAAAACCTGAACATTTTTACTTCACACAGTTAGGTGATCACTACGGGAAAAATCTCTGACTCAAGCTAGCCTTATTAGGTGATCACTTCGGTCTAGTCAGTGAAACAGGAGGACTTCTTTTGGTGCTTTAATTTGGCATTACATTGTGCAATAATATTTAACAACGGAGTTGTTAGTTCAAAAGGTATAATTTTCACTGGTTTGGTTGCCTGATCCATCCCCGGCCTGCATGCTCTTTTGAGTGACAGGTTACCTGCTACTCCAACAGATTGCACAGCTGCTGTGAATCTGTCACGCTAGCTTGTGTTACCTCATAACAGCCACTTAATTACTTTAATAAACTAAATACCTACTGGTGCCATCTTTGACGATCTGTTGTCTGGTTACATACCACAAATTAAAAATCATCGATATAGTTCTAGCATATACATGTAAGCTGAACATATAGAGGTGTCCGGCCGGGCTGTTATTATTTCAGATGATGCAGATATTCTTTACAAGAAATGTGGACATTTTCAATATTTACTGAGTGAAGTTTTAGCATTTGATTTTCGAAAATTGAACTAGCTAGTCTGACATATTATTTTTTTATTAACAAAAGGACAAGAGAGAAAGAGGGGGAAACCCAGCTATTCGGAGCACGAGAGAATGTAATCTATTTCCAGCGGATCTGCTAGGGGGGCTGTCGGGGCTGCAGCCCCCCTACGGCGGCCGCGTCAATGGAGCCCCTCCATGAATTTTTAGTCATGAGACAAGGTTAAAAAAAAGTTTGAGGTGAAAGATAATTTTACAAAGAGGGATTTAAGTCTTAATTTTACTAAATAGTTTGAACTTAGCCTCTCCTAAACATTTATGCTAGATCCGCCACTGCTTGCTAGTACTGGCCTCGGAAAACCCCCCGAACCCTGACTTTGTCAGCGAGGGGATTTTTATTACCCCCGCTCCCACTCCGGAAAGCTCTAACCGTTTGAGCTAGAGTCCTTTGGCAATCCATTTCCAATAAGAAACCTACAAGTAAGAAGTTCTGAATTCTGATAAGGTAAAACAACCTGATAAGGATTCAGAACCTAACTCTATTATATGTACGCCTACCTGCACTTGCGTTTGATGATATGATATTAATCTAGTCCAATCAACCAAAGATGAAGATGTCCTTCGCTATAGCTATTGGCAAGTCTCAAATCATGAGAGGTGGTGGTGAGTGAGAGGTGGTGGCAACGTCTTCTTCAGGGGGTTTGGTGAGAGTGAGAAGCGTAGTAGTAGTAGTAGGTGAACCTAAGATGCCAATGGTACTACTACTACTCGAGGACTAAGCAAAGCCAGGTTAATTAAACCGAAAGTCGCCGTCGTAGCTGCTCTGGTGGTTGTGGTCTGATGGATGATGCAATGGCCGCACCTGCGACAACTTTGGCTGTTGACATTTTCTTTTTGGGGGTTAGTCACAGATCCGCCAGCTATATATATATATTTCGTGCATTCCTTGCATCTGGTAAGTGCCAACAGATCGATGATACGCACCGGCGAAAATCCTCTACGAGCTAGCTGGCCTTCAGATCATGATTTTTTTTTTTGAGTCCTGGACCATGGAGTCGACCTCTGTGTCTAACGGCGCTAGGACGTCTCCATGGTCCAAGACTTAAGATTATGATCGATAGAGCCATAGAGATGTTCAGGGATACGATAGGCTAGCCGACTCGAGCTCTACCGATAGGCTAGCCACCCCATGCGAAACGAACGGAGCACAAACACAACATACCGCCACTATATAGGTCATCGCTGCCGAGCATGGCAGACAAGTTGCCAGTAGCTTCAACTTCCCATGGCAGACCACACCCAACACACCCTCGATAGGTCCGAAGCTAATGTCGCCACCAGTCATCGTTGCCAAGCTCACAAAAAGAAGCTCCGACTTCCAATCGCAAGCACTCACTCCACATCGAAATCACGACGATAATCCAAATATGACACCTTCAGAAAGGAAGTGACGCCTGTGGCGCCACCGCCACACGTCCAGAGTGGACCGAGTTTTCACACTTGGATGGTATGCTAGAGGGGAAGCACGACACCCACAACAGGAAAACGACGCTCAACAACGTCGTCGCCGCCAAGGCCTTCGCCCAAGAATCGTCAAGCATGAACGCCGGATCGCGAAGCTGGACCCCTGCCAGTCTGCCCATGTCGTTGCTCGCCGCCCCCACGACAACCCTTCAGAGGGGCATCGACGCGTCGGTTGCACGCAACAGCCGCCCAGCTGCATCGACCACCACCCCCTCCAACCGGGTCACTGTGGGGATATTACCTTCGTATACCCCCATGCACCTACATGGGCCCTTCATCAAGGACGGCCCAGCTCGCGAGGCCTTGAAGCACACGACCAGCTCGTCGTGCTCGTCAAGGACTCTCTAGAAACCTTGCCCGCCAAGGAAGATCTTAGAGTTAGATCCGGATTCCTTGCCTTAAGGAACCGCCTGTAATCTGTTAGGACTCGACAACTGTAACTCTGCTCCCCGGCTATATAAGGCAAGCAGGGACCCCCGTCTCAGCTCAGGTCCATCAGACCCGGGATCACCTCAGATCCCATCGGATCACACGCCATATTTCAATCCATCAATACAAACCAGCCACCAGAACACAGGACGTAGGGTATTACGGCGACTTGCCGACCCGAACCTGTCTAAATCGCCGTCTCTCGTCTCTGTGTTTACGCTTTGCAGACGTCTCGCACGCCTCCACCTCTCAATCTACTACCTTGGGCATACCCCTCGGTAGACTATCGACTATATTTCGTCGACAGTTGGCGCGCCAGGTAGGGGGTGTGTGCTACGATACCATGATCTGCCAAGCGGTCACTTTCCCTCGCTCCATGGTCCTTCCGGAGGCTGGTGCCACTTTTCAGATCGGATCTATGATCTGGACCGTGGGCGACCATGTTCCCACTCCGGAAATCATGGAATCTGCGCAGCTTCCTGCGCCGGACGCTCCGCCGTCCACCCGCCGCGTCACCAAGCCGGCACGTCGCCCGCCAAGGATCGTCCCCTGCGACGACCTAATCGAAGCCATCGATCAGGCCAACCAAGGAATCGTGGAATGCATCGACGCCATCGAGGTAACTCGCTTGCAACTCTCCGGCCGCCCTCGTCTCCAACAATTTTCAGGTACACCATCGGGAGCCTCCAGCGCTCAACCCGCCCGCCGCCCAAGATCGGATCTACATCCGGCTCGTTGCCGCCTTCACTTGCCGTCGCCTTCGCCCGTCGCTGCCGTCGCTAGTCGCCGCCTTCGCTCATCGTCAACCGGGCTCGTCACCGACCCGCCTGCCGCCCAAGATCGGATCTACATCCGGCTCGTCACCGACCCGTCTGCCGCCCAAGATCGGATCTACATCCGGCTTGTCACCGCTGTGGCTCGTCATCGACCAGGATCGTCGCCGCCTTCGTCGTCGCCTTCGTCACCGTCGTGGCTCGTCATCGACCAGGATCGTCGCCGCCTTCGTCGCCGCCTTCGCTCGTCGTCAACCGGGATCGTCGCTGTCGTCGCTCGTCGCCGCCTTCATCGCCGTTGTGGCTCATCATCAACAAGGATCGCCGCCGCCTTCGTCGTCGTCTTCGCCCGTCGCGGCCGTCGCTCGTCATCGACAAGGATCGTCGCCGCCTTCGTCGCCATCTTCGTTCGTCGCCGTCTTCGCTCGTCGCCGCCGTCGCTCGTCGTCGACCAGCATCATCAACCGGGCTCATTGCCGTCTTCGCCAAATCACTCGCCGACCTCTCCAAATGACTCGCCGACCTCTCCAGACGTTCGCCGACCTCTCCAAACAGCCTGGCTGACGCTGAAGGAGTTTCAGAGCAGGAGCTACTGCCACCGCTGGATGCGTGCATGAGCACCCGCCCTCTACGCTATGGCGGCCAGTAGTCCTCTCAAGTGACGTCCAGACCTCTCTACGCGTGCATGAGCGCCCGTTGAAAGGTCCTAAATGGCTAGAGGGGGGATGAATAGCCTAATAAAAAATTCTACAAAACACTTAGAGCAACTAGTTAAACAATTACAAAGCGAAGCTTTTTGCTCTAGCTCTACTAAGTGTTGCAAGCCACCTATCCAACAATTCTAGTAACCTATAATCACTATGTCACACAAAAGATATGTTACTACTCTCTAAAATAATGAGTTAGCAAGAAATAATTACTTCTAATTAGAGAGCTACTTCTAGCAACAAATATCTCTACACAAGTGATAACGAAAGTAATGCAAGGATAGAGAGATGTACCGACACTGGCAAGAGACAATCAATCACAATAAGAATACCAAGAAACTTCGGGAGAAGTCCAAAGAGGCAAGAGACACAAAGATTTTCTCCCGAGGTTCACGTGCTTGCCGGCACGCTACTCCCCGTTGTGTTGACCAACCACTTGGTGGTTCGGCGGCTAATAGGTGTTTCACAAACCTAGCTCAACAAATGAGCGCCGCAAGAACCAACCCACAAATGGAGGTAACTCAAAGACACGCGCAATCCACTAGAGTTACCTTTTGGCTCTTCGCCGGGGAAGGCACAATACCCCTCACAAATCACCGGAGATGGCCACGAACAATCACCACTCGTGCCAAAACTCCTCCGCTGCTCCAAGCCGTCTAGGTGGCGGCAACCACCAAGAGTAAAGAGAATGCCCACAGCAACAACAATCCCCAAGTGCCACTAGATGCAAACTCACAAGCAAATGCACTTGGATCCACTCGATCTCACTTAGATTCACGCTATCAAGCAAGGAGATGAGTGGGAGGGAGTAGATCTTGCTCAAGAGGATGTTCAAGAGGTTGGAAAGTCAAGAAGAAACCCCACTAGCCGGCCACCACCTATTTATAAGAGGGGGAAGAAGACAGCAAGTCGTTCCCCCCTTTTTCCCGAGCTTCTGCGCCTGCGGTCGGTACTACCGACGCCAGGTCGGTACTACCGACCACAAGGCCCGGTACAACCGACGGCACAACCGACGGCACAACTTATGACCGTTGCACACAGCGTTGACCAAAACGAACAACCGACTCCTGGTCGGTACTGCCGAGCCCGGTACTACCGGCCCTATGGCGGTACTACCAGTAGGCCAAACTGGGGACTACACAGAGAGCCCCGAACTCCTTCACCTTCGGAACTTCCAACGGTCGGTAGTACCGACCCTATGGCGGTACTACCGACAGGCCAACATGACCGCGAACAGAGAGCATCTCATAAAGGGACTTGGTCCCTCGGAAACTACCGCCCAAAGGTCGGTACCTCCGAGGTCGGTGGTACCGAGGTTATGGCGGTACCACCGCCAGACCATTTTCAACTCAACACAGAGAGCTTCGCGAAACCCTTCAGGGCCACGGTACCACCGACCCTCTGGTCGGTACCACCGCCGGCGGTAGTACCGAGGTTATGGCGGTACTACCGCCAGGCCAAATCAGCCCCAACATAGAGAAGGTTGCACGCAACACCCTTGGGCGGTACTACCGGCCATACTCAGAAAACTTTCCTTTTCTTCTCTGTGTTGATCCAAATCAACTCCAACAACTTCTCCTTTGCAAATGTGCCAACACCACCAAGTGTACACCATCAAGTGCATGTGTGTTAGCATTTTCACAATCAATTTCAAAGGATTAGAGGTTAGCACACTAGGTCCTAATGCATATGCATGTATGAATTCACCTAGTGGCACTTGATAACCGCAATCACCGAGATAGTCCCCTCTTAATAGTACGGCTATCTATCCTAAACACACTCACACCCTCTATGGTGTCTTGAGTGCCAAAACAAAATCCCTATTTATACCTTTGCCTTGATCTCCGTAGGGGTTTTGCTTTTCTCTTCTTCTCTTTCCAAATGTGGAGCACTTGATCCATCTTTTGGTCATCACCACCAATACCATGATCATCATCTAGCTCCCGCACTTGGTGTGTACCAACCTAGCTCATAAACACTTCATGACAAGGTTAGTACTCTAGGTGACATCAATTATCCAAAACCAAACAAGGACTTTCACCCGCCCTCTGCGCTACGAAGGGAAGGCTAAGCTTGGGCTGAGATCTCCAGAGGCTATACGTCCAGTGCCTGTATACGCGTTGTTACGCGCTCGTTCTCCAAGCGGTCTCCAAGCAGCCTGATTGATGCCAACGGAAACTCAGAGCCGGGGCTGTTGTCACCATCGGACGTGTGCATGAGCGCCTGCCCTCTGCGCTACGGTGGCCAACAGCTCTTCCAAGGGACGTCCTGACCTCTCTACGCGTGCATCAGCGTCCGCCCTCTGCGCTACGAAGGAAAGGCTAACTTGGGTTGAGAATTCTAAGGCTACACGCTCAATGTCTGTACCTGCGCTACCCACGCGCTCGACGAACGGTCTCCATTCGCCCAGGTCACGCCACGATCGAGCCTCTCGGAAAAGACCTTGTTCGTTGTACCTCCCTACGCGTGCACGAGCGTCTGCCCTCTGTGCTATGGGATGTCAGCAGCGGTTCCTTGGGCAACGCCCTTGACTCCTACGCGCAAACGATCTCCGCGCTCTGCGCTATGGATCCTGGGATAACCCAAGGCCGAACTGTTCATCGCTACAGCTCACAGCTATTGGGTCTGCGGAATTCGGGGATACGCAAAACACGCCGACTCGCTACAAGTTTTGCCTCTATTCGCCCAAGAGTCTATTTACAGACTACTCTCCTATGTTACACTCCATGGCTGCCCGACAGCGAAAAGATCTACATCGGTGACCAGGGCCTCCGCGGCCGGCTCCATCTCCGTCTCCAGACGCTCCATGTCTCCCTCTAAAGCTCGGGGACTTCGTCAAACTGCAGTCATCTTTTGCCACTGGTTTTTCTCCATATTTTATTTGTACATCATCATGTACTACTGGTCTCCATGTTTATTTTTCAGGGACTTCGCCTTCGCTCGTCGCTGAAGCTCGAGGACTTCGTCGTCCCTCGTCGCCGCCGACAAGGCTCGGGGACTTCGTCGTCCCTCGTCGCCGCCGACAAGACTCGGGGACTTCGCCTTCGCTCCTCACCATCCAGGCTCGGGGACTTCGCCTTCGCTCCTCTGAAAGAACATCTAAGCCCCTAAGTGGGTTTTGGTGTATTGATGGCAATAAATTTAAGGGACTAATGAGATTTGTTGAGTTTAGACAGGTAACAGATATGCAAGGACAAGATGACGTCATGTGAGATCCCCCAATTCTTTCTATACGGTGTTTGGATTAAAGAAGGCTTTCTTTTATTTTATACTTTTGAATTTGAGTATAGGATACGTTGTACTATAAAGGGGGACACAAACTGCAGGCTGTTGGGGAACCATGTGCTCTCATACCACATCAAAAATAAACCCAAAAGCCCAAAAGAAAGCCAGAAGAACTACCTTTTAAATCTGTTCTGGCCAGATCGCAGAGGTTCTGTATTCCAACACAGAATCTCTGTGTTCGAGCACTTCTGTGTTCGAGCGCAGAAGTTCTCTGTTCGCGCAGAGAAGTTCTGTAACTTTTTGTACCGTTGACTGGGAAGTGAGGGGGTATTTAATGCCGTCCTCTTCTTCCCCCAACGGTTGCCTACCTTATCCAGAATACATCCCCAACCTGTGAACTTACTCTCTTTCCTCCATTGTTGGCGACCCAAGCTCTCCTCTTCATTCTTGGTGATTTCTAAGAGAGAGATTGGATTAGGGAGTGGATTAGAGAGCACTAGAGCAAGAGCTTACAGCTAAGAGTCTTCGTTCTTCCTCTAGCCTCCAGTTGGTGTTCATTACTCTTGGGGCGTCGGCTCCTAGACGGCTAGAGGTTGCCCGGGAGCTCCCAATCGGTTGTGGTTGAGCACTGGGAAGTTTGTATCACCCTTGTGAAGCTTAGTGGAAACCTCGAGCTTGAGTCTTGGTGATTCGCTTGAGAAGAGTTCAGAGTTGGAAGAGACTCCAAGCCTGTGTGGCTCCCTCAACAACGAGGACGTAGGCTAGCCTTGGTGGCAAAGCTGAACCTCGTAGTAAATCCTTTGTCATCCTTGTTGTTGTTGTTGTTGTTGTTGTCTCTTTCTATATTCATCTTGCAATACTTGTTTCTTCTCCAATCTACTTGCCTACTTCTATCTAGCTGCAGGGACTTGTTGAACACCAAAGCTGCAACCATAAGAAAGCTGAGAAATCTGGTGGATCTGTGTTTCACTGCAGTTTTACACACGCCTATTGTTTTTTCTGTACAGACCGGAGAGGTTCTGCGTTCGAGCGCAGAAGTTCTTCAGTCTGGCAGTTAATTATTTGTGAAGTTTAATTTTTGTAGGCCTATTCACCCCCCTCTAGGCCAAACATCGATCCTTTCATCTTCGCCGCCTTCGCTCGTCTCCGATCAGGCTCATCACCGCCTTCGTTCGTCGCCAACCGGGCTCGTAGCCGCCTTCACTCGTCATTGACCAGGCTCGTCGCCGCCTTCGCCTGTCGCCGCCGTCACTCGTCGTCGACCAGGCTCGTCACCGTCGATCAGGCTCGGGGACTTCGCCTTTCCTTGTCGCCATCCAGGCTCGGGGACTTCGCCTTCGCTCCTCGCCATCCAGGCTCGGGGACTTCGCCTTCGCTCGTCTCCGACCAGGCTCGTCACCGCCTTCGTTCGTCGCCAACCGGGCTCGTCGCCGCCTTCGCTCGTCGTCGCCACCTTCGCTCATCGTCACCGCCTTCGCTCGTCGTCGTCTTTGCTCATCGTCGACCAGACTCGTGACCGCCTTCGTTCGTCGCCAACTAGGCTCGTCGCCGCCTTCGCTCGTCGTCGACCAGGCTCCTCGCCGCCTTCGCTCGTCTCCGACCAGGCTCAGGGACTTCGCCTTCGTTCGTCGCCGACCAAGCTTGGTGACTTCGCCTTCACTCGTCACCGACCAGGCTCAGGGACTTCGCCTTCGCTCGTCGCTGCCTTCGCTCCTCGCCGTCTTCGCTCATCGTCGTCTTCGTTCGCTGTCGCCATCATTCGTTGCCGTTTTCGCTCCCTACCACCATCATTCGTCGCCGTCTTCTGTTTGCTAAGCAGAAGGTCGTAGGTTCATCAACCCGTCGCCGACCAGGCTCATCGACCTCATCTTCGCCCGTCGCCCAGGCTCGTTGGCCTGGCCTTCACTCGTCGCCGGTGTGCATCAAGTCGCTCCATGCTGTTCGGATCAGGGTGCTGATTTTGGGCGGCTCATCGGGCTTGCTAAATGCTCTACAAGCTCAGCGCCACGTGTCTTCAACACCTACTACCAAGCTCGGAGACTAAGTGGATACACTTCACCTTGCGGTGAATGTATTTTCTTTTTCTCTAACAATTCAACGACGCTTCCGTCAAAGTGGACTTGCACAGACTTCTACTAGGACCTCGTTGTTCCTCATAGTCTTGCAAGCTCCAAGTGGATACACTTCATCGGAAGAAAGCTCTTAAAAAATTTCTTGAGCACCTTACATCCTTCTGGCGAGCCTTACTTGCCCGACATCGACTTCGCCTACTTGGACAAGCTCAAGACGTCATCGCCAACGGATACAAAGTGCTCGGGGGACTAGCTGTGGGGATATTACCTCCGTATACCCCCATGGACCTATATGGGCCCTTCGTCAAGGACAGCCCAGCTCGCGAGGCCTTGAAGCACACGACCAGCTCGTCGTGCTCGTCAAGGACTCTCTAGAAACCTTGCCCGCCAAGGAAGATCCTAGAGTTAGATCCGAATTCCTTGCCTTAAGGAACCACTTGTAATCTGTTAGGACTCGACAACTGTAACCCTGCTCCCCGGCTATATAAGGCGAGCAGGGACCCCCCTCTCAGCTCAGGTCCATCAGACCCGGGATCACCTCAGATCCGATCGGATCACACGTCATATTTCCATCCATCAATACAAACCAGCCACCAGAACACAGGACGTAGGGTATTACGGCGACTTGCCGGCCCGAACCTGTCTAAATCGCCGTCTCTCGTCCCTGTGTTTACGCTTTGCAGACATCTCGCACGCCTCCACCGCTCAATCTACTACCTTGGGCATACCCCTCGGTAGACTATCTGCAGAGCCGAACTTGACTCTGTCGTTCGTGGCAAACCGCCGCACGCCGAAGCAATCACTGACAACGTCGCCGGCACTGGTACCTGTCGCTGTCGCTGTTAGCATCACCGCCAGCGGCCACAAGGCGTGCGCCCCACTATCACGGGCGCGCGCCCCTACCCTGGGGCCATCGGATCCAGACACCAAGCCCCGAACCCGGCACCCCCTGTCGATCCCGCCACCTCCGTTTTGATAGCCTCGGTCACAAAATGTTCCAATTTGGTCCTTGATATTTTCAAATTGACAGTACAGATCCTGGCGCAAAACAAGAAGTACAAACCTAAACTCGTGGTCACCTATCGCAGATCTATAAACTCTATAAAGTTAAACCTCACTAGCTATATTTCTCTCGACACGCAAGTTATCCACCTCATTAGTTCACTATCGGATGTATTTATAGTCAACTAACATTTGCAATTATGATTTACACGTTAATAAGACACATTATCTACTAAGAATCTAAGATGTATTTAGGGCCTGTTTGGGAGAGCTGTGCTCCCTGATTCTCCAGCTGTGCTCTCAGATTTTAAGGTGAAGTGATTCTGTGGTTGAAAGTAGATTCTCTTTGATTATAGACTAAACTCTCAAAATCAGGATAGACAATCACTTCACAGAATCTGGTGAAGCTACTTTTTTCAGCTCTCAGCCTCCTAGTTCATTTCAGAGAATCGTTTCACAGAATCAGCAAAGAATCACTTCTCGCTGAAAAATATGTTTGACAGTCAGGGAGTGATTCTCCCTAGGAATCCGCTCCGTGGAGCTCTGCCAAACACCCCCTTAGTTGTCTATATCAGTATGTCATGTCATCCGCTAACGTTAACTTATGATATGTATCATTTTGTATAAGTAATTTTTTTAAACCATCAGCAATTTTTATAATAGGGATAAAATTTAATTTTATTTTAAATTAGCAGTTTCCGCAGCAACGTATGTGTCCCGGGAGCTGAGGCCAAACGATTTTGTCGCCGAAGTGCTTTCACTCCGCTCCCCTTCCTGTTGGGCCGAACTGGCCTGCGGCCCCCATATGAAAATGGATGCATGTACCAGGAAGCAGCAAAGCCCACAAAAATCGAGAAAATGAATGGTTAAGGGCCACCAATGCCCCACAAAAGGGAAATGGATCACTGAAAGAGAACACGAAGCTGCGAGAGCCCACGACAACACCAAAAATGGGAATTATTAAGAGAGGAAGAATGAACAAGAAAACGTCTCAAAAAAAGAATGAACAAGAAAATGCATTCCTAGGAAATCAAAATATATAAGAACACTGGTTTTGAAAAACAATGATCTTTGACCACTGATTTTCTTTTTCAATAACAATGCAAAGTTTTGAAAAAAAAGAGTTTGTACTTTTCAATATTTGACTAAATCTTGTTTTAAACGGAAAGTGTTAATAACTAGAGGGAGTGCATTATGAACGTCACGAAACATATTCTAGCTTGTAAATATACTATTCTAGTTCATCATTAATAAAAATGTTATACTACCCTCATGTGCAAAATGATCTAGCTTAAAATAAATATTTCGGATCCACGAGGAAAATGTTTTACATTGACTAAAAAATGTTATAGCTTCACAACAAAAAACTTCTAGATTTGAAGAATCATTCCATCTTAATGAGAAAAACATTCGAACATAAAATTAAGACATTCTAGCTTGACAAAAAAATGTTTTACATCCACAAGAAGTTGTTGTAGCATCACATGGAAAAACATTCCAACCTAAAATAAAAACATTTTATGTTTGTGAAAAAATGCTCCAGCTATAAAGAAAAGAGTTCTAGGCTTCTAGCTTTAGAAAGTTTTGATAGCTTTACAAAAAGGTGGCAACATAAACTGAAATGGAAATAATGATGCCCAAAATAAAAAAAATTATTAATGTAGCAAGGTAATCAAAAAAATATTAGGAAACAAAGAGAAAATTGAAGCATGCTTACGTGACGTTTTGAAATATAATAAGCAATAAATAAGGAAGGAGAAAAAAGTAAATGGAGAAATAAATTGAAGTATAGAACATAAAAACAGATATATTAAGATCTCAAAAATATATTGAAAGAAACAAAAAATATAAGTAAAAACAAAAAAGTTATAGAACAACTGAAAAAGAAAATTGGCAACACGACCAAAGTAATCTATATCTCTATCGTTTTAGAAAAAAAAAATGAAATTTTATTTCAACCTCTGCAAGAGGTTTGCACACAACTGTTTCTTATTACAGCTTCGAACACCGATAATCTATATCTATATCTATACCCCTATATATATATATATATATATATTATATATATATAATATATAATAATAATAAATAGGCAAAATTTCTGCCACTACAAATTTTCGTCCAACCTAATCACCGCGTTCGTACTGTGTTCATATTCTTTTTTCCGTTTCCGTCTCTGTTTCTACACCCGTTACTTTCTTTTTTTTTATTTTTCTGGTTTCTGTTACTGTTCGCCACTCAGGCTCCCCTCAACTCAGTTGTTTCGCTCAGATTTCGTTGGTCTGGTCGTGTTCGCATGCGGCTACGCCCGCGCTTCGCCGTACGGCGACTTCGCGTGGGCATGTCCTGCCTTGTCGCGTTTCTCTATATGCTCGCCGTCTTGCCTTTCCTCCCGCTCGACTTCTCGACTCCTGTATGCTCCAACGTCGTGCCATCTTCGGGGTCTTCTTCGCATGGGTCGCCGAGTTCAAACTTCAAACTCGTCCTTCCATGGGGCCCAGGGCCCGCTCCACCTGACCCTCCCGTTTCCCTGCTTCCCAGCCATCTTTCTATTTTTTCCACCTGTTTTAATTCATGTTTTCTTTTTCATTTCCCCCTTATTATCCCTATAAAATTTTTCATCCTTTCCTGATTTCCCCTCGAGTGGGTTTTCTTTATAAACCCAAAATAAATCTATACCACCAAATATATATATATATATAATAAAGAGGGGGCAAAATTTCTGCCACTTTAAGATTTTCGTCCAACATAATAATCGTATTCGTACTGTGTTCGTGTTTTTTCGTTTTCATCTTTGTTTCTACTCCCGTTACTCTCTTTTTTTTTTTTACTTCTGGTTTCTGTTACTGTCCACCGCTCAGGCTCCCCTCGGCTTTGGTCCTGAGTGTTTTTTCTTCTGCGTTTCTGTTACCTCGCGTTCGCGTGTGGCTCCGCCCGCACTTTGCCGCACGGGTAGGCAAAAATTTCTGCCATAAATAACTTTATCTTAAAGTTATTTTGCCACAAATAATTTTTGGTCCAACCTAATTCTAAAGTTACTCGGTCTTACTATCAAATCCTAAAAATTGAATTTTTCTTTGTTTCTCTTACTGCCGTCCACGTGCCCCTTTTCCGTTTTCTTTTATTTTTCATTTCATCTTCCCACCTTCGGTTTTGTACGTGACTTTTTCTTCTCTTTTATCTCCCACTTTTTGTTATAAACAAAAATATTTCTTCTATGTTTTTTTTTACTTTTCAAATGTATGTGAGTATAGACTCATGATCTATGTTCATACAAGTAACCACAACTCATATTTCTTCTCTTTTTTATCTCCCACCTTTTCCTATAAACAAAATTAGTAAATAATAAATAATTATAACTCTGCTATTTTTTTACTTTCTAAAATATGCTCACATCCTCTGTGTATGTGAGTGTGAACTCATGATTCGTGCTCATATAAGTAACCAAAACTTGCATTTAATAATGACACATAGTCCAATTGTAAGATGTATTGAGTTCCATAACAACACATAGGCACAATTTCTAGCAAAAAAAAAAGTTAATTTGTTAGTAGTCTACGCTGGATCAATAAGACACGTAAATTCTACACGATATCACAGTGAGTACTTCATCGACACATTTTTAGGTTTTATCATTTTTTTATCGGGCATAGTTTAGTGTGTTTTCCCTTGGTTTTTGTATTTTATTTTTCACAACGCAAACTCAAAAACACAATAGGTCGTGAGTTCGTACCCCGCCAGGTAGGAAGAAGAGTCGCCTGGTGTCGAGGGTCTTGATTCCATGAAAAAATTCACTCACTGACGAGTGTAAAACATGGTTTGGGTTGGTGGTCGCAACACAGCGGTGATGGCAGACAAGACGATGTGGGTATCGTCCACCAGGACAGTGAGAAATAACGGTGTACACAATGTTAGCGGCAGGGGGCATCATGTCGATGAAGTCGGCAAGAGCCCTATGCTTAGGAAAGGTGGCATGGGAGGTGGGTGGGTTAGTGATCATGTGTGTCGTTGATCGTGGATGCTAAAATACCAATGGAGGGGACAACAGATGAGGGTTGCATGAGGTAGTGTGCAAAACCAAGAGTACAAGCAGAGGTGTTGCTGACAAGGAAGAAGCATGATCGCACGGTTCCCAACCACACAACTTTCTCCTGTAGCAACGTAACGGATATATTTGCTATATAGTTAATCTTGAAAATAACACATTAAAACTCCCCACTGAGACTGACCTTATAGATCTAGATTTCGTGCATCGCACGGGCATTTGTGCTAGTTCGAAGTCGCCGTGCGGCGAAGCGCGGGCGTAGCCGCATGCGAACGCGACCAGACCAACGAAATCTGAGCGAAACAACTGAGTTGAGGGGATCCTGAGTGGCGAACAGTAACAGAAACCAGAAAAAAAAAAAGAAAGTAACGGGTGTAGAAACAGAGACGGAAACGGAACGCGGTGATTAGGTTGGACGAAAAAAATTGTGTGGCAGAAATTTTGTCTCTTTATTATTAAATAATATAATATATATATATAATTAAATATATATATATATATATAAATATAAATTAATTAAAAATAAAATATATATATATATATATAATAATAATTATTATTAAAAATAAGGTAGGTATAGATATAGATATAGATTACGACTAGCACTCTAGCAGTCTACCCACGTTGCTGCAGCTTCTACACCCTCGCGCCACCATCCGTACACCGTTATTTTTGGGAAATTTAGGCATTTGGCCTTGGAAAAAACTGCTCTTAGGTATATGATCTTTTTTTTTTGAACTTGGTTCTATGACCTTAAAACAAAATTTCATTAGCTCTATGGTCTTCCGTTAGTTTTGGACAGCTAACGGTGTTAGGTCAGGAGAAAAAAAAGACCATTTTATCCCTTGACAAAATAAAAAATAAAAAAACAGAGTTTTATTTGTACATAGAAAAGTTTGGTATATAGTTTGGTTAATTACGACCGTATACCACGAGGGAGGGGATCGGTGTCCTTCTCTCGGAGGCCCAGCTAGCAGCCGAGTGTGCAAGCTGCTGCCCACAGTGCTGGGCCTGGCCTCCTCATTTTCTCTTCTTGGGCCGTGTGAGAGAGAAAACCGTTGTTTTCCGTCCCCTTCCTTCCGACAAGATCAGTTATTAGGAGTACTACTAATCGGTGCCGGCCGGATGCACCCCTTCTAGCTTGTGTCGCCTCGCCTCTGACCTTTCAACGGCAAGGAGAAGAAGGAGAACGGAAATGCGAAGACAAGGAGGACCACAAACACCCAAAAGCCAAAAAGACAGCACCAGCTGCTGCTACTCTTGGGCTGTGTCTTCCAGCGTCCCTACACTTGGACGACGCAGCACCACGAGATCGATCCCAGGCACAGTCATCATCAACTCACGCTAACCACAAGCTTCGTGCGTTGTTCTTTTAGGGAAACACTCGCAATTCTTTTTTCTGTTATTGTTACCAATCAATTTTCCGTTGGACATCTATTATCTGGCCTAAAACAATTGTTGCCGAGTTTTTGCCTGTGCGGTCATCCATATATGAAGCGTCAAATAGGTTTGGATTTGAGAGTTTGAGCTATTCACAGTGTGGGTGCAATATAGATGAATATCAATTTCTGGATATATATTTTTTCAAGAGTACTTGTAATGTAATGTTGTACCCAACTATATTTTAATATAATTTTTCTTTCGTCTCAAAAAAAAAAAAAAAACCGGCCTCCTACAGAACAGGGAAACGGTTGCAGTTCCTTTCTTCGCTTGACATGAGCAAGAAATTTCTGCGGTACGCCAAATACATGTTCGTGTTGTCTTTTTTAATACAACCATACGGATGCTACGTGATCTACTGATCTTGAGACGATTAATATAAGCAACCCATACAATAACTCATGTGTTGTTATTGGAGTGTTCGGTAGCACTAAATTAAGTAGGTGTTGCGACAATTTGTTCTGCTTCACGGTGCGTTCGCAATGTTATTATTAGCTACATAGTTAGCTTATTACGAGAGGTGAGACACAAAAAGATCAGCTATTTGCTCGTTACCAGTAACTCCTCTCTCTTCTATTTTTTCCTACCCACGTCATATAGACTATATATGTTATTGGTTGGTCTTTTGTTTCTTATCTTTGTGGCTTGTAGAGGTACCAAGATGAACTTTTTAGATATACAAGGGCCATATATAACTTTATAAGACAAATTGAAAAGTCCTATTATTTCAAAATTAAAAGACTAGTAATTGGTTCCTAATATTTTAAAATACTCCCTCCATACCAAGTTGTAATACATTTTGGCTTTTTAGATACACAAATAGCTTTTGCTACGCGTTTAAACATATATACTATGTCTAGATATATAGATAGTAAAATAATTGTATCTTATAAAAAGCTAAAACATCTTAACAGAGTGAGTACTTTATTTGGTCAGTCATTTAGTCCATTATTTCTCATTTCGATCCTTCTGCTTTCATCCCTTGGACTGTCATCTAATCATACGGATGCAGTTCTATTTGTGAGTATTGATCAAAGGGTGCTGAGTGTAACTATATATATAAAAATTCCACTGCAAGTGCAAAGTATTGATCAATGAGAGTACATACACTACCGAAGAAAGAGCCTTTAGCCCCGGGTATCCCAACCGGGGCTACGGCCTTTAGTCCACCGAGGCTAAGAATCCGGGACTAAAGGTCCCGGCCTTTAGTCCCGGGTGCTTTCAACCGGGGCTAAAGGTCCATATAGGAAAAATAAATGTGTGTTCTGTGAGATTCGAACTCAGCACATCTCGCCTCAGACACGCTTACCAACTGAGCTACGCAACCCACGTGATGTAGTTCTGGACGTTTTCCTTTTGAATCTGTCGGTGGTACAAAAAAGGTACCCCCAATCAACGCAAAACACCCTAACGCTCTATCTCCGTCTCGCCCGAGCCCTCCCAGCCAGGCCTCGGGCGAACGCTCTATCTCCGTCTCGCCCGAGCCCTCCCAGCCAGGCCTCGGGCGAACGCTCTATCTCCGTCTCGCCCGAGCCCTCCCGGCCAGGCCTCGGGCGAACGCTCTGTCTCCGTCTCGCCCGAGCCCTCCCAGCAAGGCCTCGGGCGAGCACGATCGCTCTCCGTCTCGCCCGAGCCCTCCAGGCCTCGGGCGAGCGCGCCCCCACACCTCGAGCCTTAACGCACGGACCTCGAGCTGCACAGACAGCCGTACCAGCCCATACCACGCATTTAATGCATTCACCTACTCCGGTCATGTCCACTAGTGCACAGCATGTACCACAGTAAACTCGGTGTAAAGGTCAAGTCTCGTTTTCACCACAAGCATGGGCAAAAAGGCACCAGTACAGCACTGTTCGGCCAAGTCAGGCACTGTAGCCCCTCGAAGCCGGCTACGCGCCCCTCGAGCCCTGCACTGTGACCCCTCGAGGCCGGCTACGCGCCCCTCGAGCCCTGCACTGTAACCCCTCGAGGCCGGCTACGCGCCTCTCGAGCCCTGCACTGCAACACCTCGAGGCCGGCTCCGCGCCCCTCGAGCCCCCGTGGCACTACCTCGAAGCCGGCTTCGCGTCCTTCGAGCCCTAACTACTTTCACGCTATTGGAAGACAGGTACCCCAAGATCCGGAGGGACCCCGCCGCGTACTGTACATTCCGGGATGGGTGCTGTACGGCTCCCGCCTTGTCGCGCCACCACGTCCGCGCCCAGGATGGAAGCCACGACCCAAGGACGCCTCAACAGCGACGATCACATCGGCTCCAGTGGCCCCGACAAGACAGGGTTCCTACCCTTCTCCGTATGGGGCACCATACGCCCCGACACTTGTAAATACCTTTATGTAACCCTGGCCTCCCCTTGCTCTATAAAAGGGGACACTAGGGCCCTCATTCAGAGGAACACAGCACACGAGTCCACACACAGGCACGAGTCCGGACTCCGGTCCACGCTCACTGAGCTTGTATTCTCCCCTGTACAAGCACTTAGGTGCAAGTAATACAAGAACATCCCCCCGCTGGACGTAGGGCCTTCTTTGCCCGAACCAGGATAAATCCTCGTGTCCTCTTGCATCACCATCCAGGAAGAGAAGCACGCGATCATATCACTCGTTGGTGTGGTACCCCCAGGGTACGAAACACCGACAGTTGGCGCGCCAGGTAGGGGACTTCGCGTGTCCGAGCCGATTTCTCGTTGATTCCTGGATGGCTTCATCCCCTCTTCCGTTCTCGGCTGGTGCCGTCGTCTGGTTCGGGAGCCTCGAGTTCCTGGCCACAGGCAACGGCAACGAGCTGACTCTGCTCTCCACGGAGGGCCCGAGCGGAGGGCGTGCCACGCCACCCCGCGCGGGGGGCGTGACGCGTCGCCCGCACCACCACACGTCGCCACATCGCGAGCGGCGCCGTCGTCATCATCGTCACCGGGCGCAGGCGGTGCCCGCGGCAAACGCCTACCCCCCCGTAGCCGGTGCAGGGTCCCCAAGGGGAAACCAGCCCGGCGCGCGGCCGGAGACCTCCAGGGCGCGCTCGCGCCCGCCTAGCGACTTCGCGTTCATCGTACGTACGGACCGGGAACCAGGCCAGAGGCCTCCGAGCCGTGCGCCGTCGACGCAACTCAGCCTCCTCCCGCACGGGTCGCACCGCGCTCGGAGCCAGCGTTTCCCGGTCGGCCTCGACAACTCTGCGGCTGTATACGCTCACCGCCTCGACGAGCG
Organism: Coix lacryma-jobi var. lacryma-jobi; assembly: GCA_009763385.1. NCBI lineage: Eukaryota > Viridiplantae > Streptophyta > Magnoliopsida > Poales > Poaceae > Coix > Coix lacryma-jobi. The sequence continues at coordinate 139,391,123 of CM019828.1, forward strand.
CCATCAGGACCAGACGGCGGCGGACCGGGAGCAGCGTTCGGGCGCGCTGCTGCAGGCCATGGCCAGCCTGGAGATCGTCCACCCCGCGTGCGTCGACCGCGATTTCTTGCGAGCCTTCGAGCCACCTCGGCGAGCCACCGTCGGAGAATGGTACCGCGAGCTGCGGTCCCAGCATCGGCCAAGGCGGCGTGCCGTCAACAGCTCTGACTCCGACGAATACGACTACCACGACCCCGACCTCTGGGATCCCACCAGGGAGTGCTTCCAACTCGAGGGAGTCGTATGCGACACCGAGGACGAAGGCGACGACGGCAGGCCGGCGCTCGACCTAGAGGGACCTAGCGACGTGGCCGCGGCAGGCGGATCACGCGTTCAGGGAAGGGACGAACCTCCAGCACCAGCTGTACCACCAAAGCACGACGATGGCCGGGCGGTGCAGCTCGCACAAGTGCAAGAGGCAATCACCAAAGCCGAGGAAGAACGGCGACACCTGCTGCAGCTCCGGCAAACCCTGATGCAGGAACCACCCCAGCCCCGAGGAGCTGGGGCTCGAGGCCGGGCTCGAGAGGTCCACCGGCGGATCCTCGAGGACGGGGCACCAGCACGCCCTGAAGTATGTTTCCCGCGAGCCGGGCAGAACGTGGTGGCGACGGCTATGATGCTCCAAGACCTGCCCGCCGTCTCCAACCCCGATGCCAGGCGCATGCTCGGGGAAGTGAAAAACCTCCTCGAGACAGCCGCGGTACAGCAAGCCGAGAGCTCGGCGTCACGCCGACGTGGAGCAGCCCCGGGGAAACCGGCGGACACACCCCACGACGCTCGCGAGGCATCCGTCCACCAGCCGGACGCCTCACGAGCTAGGCCAGTCCGCGAACGGATCATCGACAACCGGCCACCTCGAGACCCCAACGACGCCCGCAACGACATCAACCGACGGCGCAAGGACAAGGGGGCCCAAGAGCGTGGCTATAGCGCCCATCGAGGGGGGCGCTACGACAGCGACGAGGACCGACAGGTCCTCGAGCCCCCGGGCCCCCGAGTCTTCAGCCGGGCCATCCGCAGCTCAACCCTCCCCGACCGCTTCCGACCGCCGACCAACATCGTGAAGTATGACGGGGAGGTCGAGCCCAAGCTCTGGCTCTCGGACTTCCGCCTTGGCTGCCAACTGGGCGGAGCGAAGAACGACAACCGCGTGATCATACGTCAACTCCCACTTTACCTCTCGGACACCGCCCGCCGGTGGCTCGAGGGGCTCCCGCCGGATCGGATCCATGACTGGGCCGACCTAGTCAGGGTCTTCGACGGGAATTTCAAGGGGACCTGCGTGCGTCCAGGCAACCCCTGGGACCTACAGCGTTGCAGGCAGGCGGCGAACGAGCCCCTCCGCGACTTTGCTCGACGGTTCTCGAAGCAGCGTCTCGAGCTCCCCCACGTGCCTGACGAGGACGTCATCTCAGCGTTCCTCGCGGGCACGACATGCCAAGAGCTTGTTCATGAGCTAGGACGCTACCGTCCCGGGACGGTCGAGGACCTGATGGATCGCGTCACCAGCTTCGCTTCGGGCGACGAAGCAGTGGGGGCCTTCTTTGGCCGTTCCACGGACAAAGGCAAGGTGGTGATCGCGCCGGAGGGCTCCAGCAAGGGCAACGACGCCAAGAACGACAACAATGACGGCAACAAAAGGAAGAAAAACAAACGCAAGGGCCAGAAGGCGAAGCGTGGCGCCGACGACGACGACGACAAAGAGGTGCTCGCGGGCGCCCTCGAGCCTAAGAAGCCCCGAGGCCCCCCCGATGGGGTTGTTTTCGACCAGATGCTCGAGGATCCCTGTACCTACCACAGGGGCCCCGTAAACCACAAGTTGAAAGACTGCCGACTGTTGAAGGGCTACTACTCCAAGCTCGGCGATAAGAGGGATGACGAGCCTAAGGGAAAGGATACCGATCGACGCGGCGGCAGGAACGCAGATGGCGACTTCCCCCCGGTGCGCGACTGCTACATGATCTACGGGGGGGCGACCGTCGGGCTCTCAGCTCGAGAAAGAAAGAAGGAACGCCGGGAAATCTTTTCGCTTAGCCACGACGCCCCTCGGTACTTTGACTGGTCCGATGCGCCAATCACGTTCGACCGTGACGACCATCCGGACCGTGTCATAAACCCAGGGGCTTACCCCCTCGTCGTCGACCCCGTCATAGTCGACGTTCGGTTCTCCAAGGTATTGATGGATGGGGGCTCGAGCCTCAACATCATATACCTCGAGACCCTCGACCTCCTGGGGATTTCAGAGGGACAGCTCCGACCCAGTGCCGGGGGGTTCCACGGAGTAGTACCAGGAAAGAAGGCCCACCCCCTCGGGCGCATCGACCTGCCGGTTTGCTTCGGCACGCCGGCAAACTTCCGTCAGGAAACGCTCACCTTCGAGGTGGTCGGCTTCCAAGGGACCTACCACGCCATCATCGGCCGGCCAGGCTACGCCAAGTTCATGGCGATTCCTAACTACACGTACTTGAAGCTCAAGATGCCGGGGCCAAAAGGGGTCATCACCGTTGACACCTCCTACGAGCACGCATACCACTGCGACGTGGAGTGCGTCGAGCGGGGGGAGGCCAACGTCCACCTCGACTCTCTCGAGGCCTTGGCAGCTCTGGCCACCGAGGAGGCCCCAGAAGCAAAGCGTCACGCCGGCACCTTCGAGCCGGCTGAGCACACCAAGCAAATACCCGTCGACCCGACCTCGGCCAATGGCAAGGCGCTGACCATCAGTACCAGCCTCGAGCCCAAATAGGAAGCAGTGCTCGTCGACTTTCTCCGCGCGAACATCGACATGTTTGCGTGGAACCCCTCGGACATGCCGGGCATACCGAGGGAAGTCGCCGAGCACGCCTTGGAGATCCAGGCCGGGTCCAGACCGGTGAAGCAACGCCTGCGCCGCTTCGACGAGGAAAAGCGCAGGATCATCGGCGAAGAGGTGCACAAGCTTTTGGCGGCCGGATTCATCAAGGAGGTATTTTACCCAGAGTGGCTAGCTAATCCTGTACTAGTTAGGAAAAAGAATGGAAAAATGCGGATGTGTGTAGATTACACTGGTCTGAATAAAGCATGTCCAAAAGTTCCATTTCCTTTACCTAGAATTGACCAGATCGTCGATTCCACTGCTGGGTGTGAAGTGCTTTCGTTCCTTGATGCGTATTCTGGCTACCACCAAATTAGGATGAGAAAATCCGATGAGCTCGCGACCTCTTTTATCACGCCATTCGGTATGTATTGCTATGTTACGATGCCCTTCGGCCTGCGAAACGCCGGGGCAACGTACCAGCGATGTATGCAGCATATCTTTGGCGAGCACATAGGCAAAACCGTCGAGGCCTACGTCGATGACATCGTAGTTAAAACTAAAAAAGTCGGGAACCTCATCAGCGACCTTGAGACCACGTTCGAGTGCCTCCGGGCCAAGAATGTGAAGCTCAACCCCGAGAAGTGTGTCTTTGGTGTGCCTCGAGGCATGCTACTCGGTTACATCGTCTCACAACGGGGGATCGAGGCGAACCCTGAAAAAATCTCAGCAGTCACGAGGATGGGCCCGATTCGTGACCTCAAGGGCGTGCAGAAAGTAACAGGCTGCCTAGCCGCTCTCAGCAGATTCATCTCGAGGCTGGGGGAAAAAGCACTACCCCTCTACCGCCTGCTAAAAAAGACAAAACACTTTGCGTGGACCGCCGAAGCCGAGGAGGCCTTAACCAAGCTGAAGGGGTTGCTGACTTCTGCACCAATTCTCGTGCCCCCGCGACCAGCCGAAAGTGACGATTCCCCCGAGCCCCTCCTCCTCTATGTGGCCGCAACCACTCAGGTGGTTAGCGCGGTCATAGCCGTCGAGAGGCACGAGGAGGGTCATACATTGCCGGTCCAGCGACCGGTATACTTCACCAGTGAGGTACTCTCCGAGGCCAAGGTCCGGTATCCACACATCCAAAAGCTGCTTTACGGCATCATCGTCACAAGGCGCAAGCTCCAGCATTACTTCCTCGCTCATCCCGTGACGGTGGTGTCGTCCTTCCCCCTCGGAGAGATCGTCAACAATCGGGAGGCCACGGGGCGCATCGCCAAGTGGTCCGCCGAACTAATGGGGGAGACCATCACCTATGCACCGCGAAAGGCCATCAAGTCGCAAGCGTTGGCGGACTTCGTTGCTGAATGGACCGACACTCAGCTCCCGCCGGCACAGATTCAAGCCGAGCTCTGGACCATGTACTTCGATGGATCCCTCACGAAGACGGGAGCAGGAGCAAGCCTGCTCTTCATCTCACCCCTCGGAGTACACATGCGCTACCTGCTACGCTTGCACTTCCCCGCCTCCAACAACGTCGCCGAGTACGAGGCCCTCGTCAATGGGCTGCGCATCGCCCTCGAGCTCGGGGTCCGACGCCTCGACGCCCGAGGAGACTCACAGCTCGTCGTCAACCAGGTTATGAAGGCTTCAAGCTGCATCGATCCCAAGATGGAGGCATACTGCGGGGAGGTGCGCAAGCTGGAAGACAAGTTTTACGGCCTCGAGCTCAACCACGTAGCTCGGAAGTACAACGAGGCCGCAGACGAGCTGGCAAAGTTGGCGTCCACGCGCAGCACGGTACCGCCAGACGTCTTCTCGAGGGACGTCTTCGAGCCATCCGTCGAAATCGACCCGGGGGCTGGCTCCTCGACGCCACCCCTCGAGCAAGACACGGGGGCTCGACTCTCAACGCCACCCCTCGAGAAGGACCCCTCGACGTCCGCAGAGGCAATGCAGGTCGACCCACACGCCTCTTCGTCATCACGGCCCCTCGACTGGCGGACGCCCTACCTCGACTACCTGACGCGAGGCGAGCTACCAGAAGACAAGACGGAGGCCCGACGCATCGCTCGGAGGGCCAAGACCTACGTAATCTACGGCGACGAACGGGAGCTATACCGACGAAGTCCGACTGGGATCCTTCAACGCTGCATCCCACCTCGAGGAAGGCGCAAGCTCCTCGACGATATGCACTCGGGGGCTTGCGGCCACCACGCAGCGCCGAGGGGCCCTGGTTGGCAACGCCTTCCGTCAAGGCTTCTATTGGCCGACCGCCATTGGGGACGCCAAGCGTTTGGTCCAAGCGTGCCATGGGTGTCAATTCTACGCCAAACAAACGCACCAGCCCGCACACGCCCTGCAGATGATCCCAATCACTTGGCCATTTGCCGTTTGGGGGCTCGACCTTGTGGGTCCCCTCAAAAGGACAAGTGGAGGGTACACACACATGCTCGTGGCCGTCGACAAGTTCACCAAGTGGATCGAGGCTAAGCCGATAGGAGACCCCACCTCCGAGAGGGCTGTCGAGTTCATCGCCAACATCATGTACCGGTTCGGGGTGCCTAATGTCATCATCACCGACAATGGCACCCAATTCACGGGCAAAAAGTTCACCAACTTCTGCGATGACAACAACATTCGCGTAACCTGGGCCTCGGTCGCATACCCCCAATGCAACGGGCAGGTCGAGCGCGCCAACGGCATGATACTCCATGGGCTGAAGCCGAGGCTGTTCAAGACCCTCAAGAATTTTGGAAAGGGGTGGGCTACAGAACTCCCCTCGGTGCTGTGGGGCCTCAGGACTACGCCGAGTCGAGCCACCGGGTTCACTCCGTTTTTCCTAACCTACGGCGCCGAGGCCGTCTTACCTACGGACCTCGAGTACGGCTCACCTCGACTTCGAGCCTACAACGAGCAAACCAGCGACGAAAGGCTCGCCAACGCCAAGGACCAGCTCGAGGAGGTCCGAGACGTGGCGCTCATCAACTCTGCACGCTACCAGCAAACACTTCGATGCTACCACGACAAGCACGTGCGCAAAAGGGACCTGGCGGTGGGGGACCTCGTGCTTCGACGACTGCAAGATAATCGAGGGCGCCATAAGCTCACCCCTCCGTGGGAAGGCCCATACACCGTGGCCGAAGTGCTCAAGCCAGGCACATACAAGCTCTACGACGACCAAGGCAGGATCCTGGCGAACGCATGGAACATATCTCAGCTACGTCGCTTCTACCCTTAAAGGCCTCGAGGCCTTGTTCATTTTTATCACTTTGTACAAACATGTCACAATAAATGAACAAACTCGTGCATGGTCATTCATTGTTCCTTAACAACTCAAGGTAGCCTCGACTCTGCCTGGCTCAGGGTCGAGCCTCCCTCGGGGGCTGACAAGGGGGTAAACGCCCCCCAGACTCCGGAAAAAATGCGTGTTTTCTTTTCAAAAATTTGACCCTCGTCTCGACTCACGCCTCGAGTGAACTAGCGACGTCTAAATCTTAAAGTACCTCGAGCCTCCAAGGTCGGAGGGCGTCGACGTAGACGGCCACCTACGCCCCCGGGCTACGGTGCCCTACCTACACCTCCCCTCGAGGGGCTCGCGACGTATCGAAGGAACACAGACTAAGTTAGCAAAAACTCGAGCTTGCGACAAAGAGAAGTGGTCAAACGCATTTGAAAAGAAAACAACTCTTTTCATAAACAAATCACATATACATTCGGGTCTCGACGTACCCTCATTTATGTCATAGAATTCTTACAAGGGCCTCGACGCCCAATTTGGCACGCAGGCCTCAGTCCTCGTCGGTGCGGTACTCCTCCCAAGGTCCACGATGGCAGGCTCGACCTCGACGCCCGAGCTCGAAGGAGGAGGGCTCCCGACACCACTGCTGCGTCAGGAGGCAGCACGTCCTCCTCGAAGATCTTCGCGAGCGAGTCCCGGCCTCTCCATCTTCTCCAAACTTTTGTCGACACGGCGGTTGTTCCACTCCTCATCCTTCCCCTCGATCTCGATGAAGCCATTCGCGACAACGGGACCGGGAAGCGGAAACCGGAGCGAACAACCGCGGGAGTGTCTGCTTGACGCCGTGATGGAGAGCTTGCCGGACACGGTCCCGCGCGGCTGCGTCGGAAGAAGACACAAGGCGTCGACCAAGGCATCGCCCCGAGCCATTGCACCTTCTTCTGCAGCGGGGTCACAGGAGGAGCACCCCACATAGGGCCGAGCCGGTCGAGAGAGGGAGCGAGCCCGCTCCGCCACCATCGTCTCATCTTGGAGCTGGTCCAAGAGAGCCTGGTTCGTCTCGCGGAGCTCCTCAACCGTCTTCTTGACCCCTGCGCAACAAACAAGGAAGAGTGAGACGGCGGCGTAACAAACAACTTCGAGACCCAAACAAGAACAAGGTTGTAAGCCTCACCGTCGCAGTGTTGCCCCAGGGCGGCGAGGTCGCTGGTCAGGCCCTCAGCACGCTGCTCCAGCCTGCGCTTCTCGGCCAGCGTGAGGAGCTTCTCGGACCTAAGGTCCTCGATCAGCCGGCCCGCCTCCACCAGGGCCAGATCCTTGCGGATCACCTCCTAGCGCGAAACAGGCCGCTCGGGCAGGCTGCGTGGGACCACTTCGTCTTTTTCCCTCTTGTTGCTGCCTCTGTCCCCTTTCCGCTCTTACCCGTATCGGGCTTCGTTCTCTTCTGGGCTCTGTAATTCCGTCTTTTCCTCGACGTCGATCATTTCAGTTGTTGGTCGCTTCGTGGGTGAGTGCGTTTTTGGCGTTTTTTCCTTCTTCTTAGGCTCTTTGCCTAGCTGGTCGGGGGACCTGGGCGTCCGCATCCTCTCCTCGAAGCTTCGAGAGCGGCGGCGGCCTCCTCCTTGTGATCGAGCGGCCTCGCCTCGAGCCACCGAGTACCTCCGCCTCGGCTCTTACGTACATGGCCGGCTCAAGCTCCATGGCTTCGCTCAGCGCGGAGACTCGAAGCTCCGCCTCAGCCCGCGCGTATGGCGTGACACCTGTGCGGACGTCCGCCTCCCTCGAGCAGGAACCGCTCCGCCTCCGCCATAAGCACGGCCCCCCTCCCGGACATGGACCGCAACCTGCGCGCGGGGCCCCGCTGTGGCCGTCTCTCGATTAGAAACCATGGCAAGGGGCGGGCTCAGAGGGACGGGAACGGCATAATCGGTCGTGTCCGGCCTCGATGTTGGGAGGATACCTCGCCGCCTCGATCTTGCCCCGACATGCGAACCGCCACCGCACGGCACGGACCACGACTCCCCTCCGGTCCCTCCGCCGGACTTCCTGTTGACGGATCGTCGAGGGAATGCTCGACCCGCCGGTCCCTTCCCCGGCAGCTGGCCACGGCCTTCGTGTGCGCTTAGCCGGGTCAAACCACGGGCGCCTCTCCCGTCATCGAGCACGCGGCAGGAGCGGTCCCCTGCTCCAGCTCTTTTCAGAGGTATCTCCACGCGGTCTCCTCTCTACGCTTCTCGACGCCTCTCCCCTTCATCCTCCGCGGGCCCGGCCGTGCTGGTGGAGTCCACAAGGGCGCAGTTCCTCAGCCCCAGCCGCCGGCGGGCCTGGCTTGCCCAGGACGCTTCCACCGCGTACACACCCGTCGTGTGAGGGGCAAGGATGGCGGCGTCCACCCCGTTGGCACCATCGGGGAGGAGGAGGAGGGGGAGGAGGCAGCGACTTCTACGGAACGGGCGGTGGCAGGCCCGATGCCATGAGCTAAGGCCCCTGC